>OZ038518.1:62157079-62267079 GCA_964036315.1 Acanthosepion esculentum | reverse complement strand
AAATTTTTCCTACTTGTGACGAATGCAGCTCTCGTTTTTTTTGCATGCTAGCATGCTAGTTAACATTCGTGTCAGTCAGCTGTTGTCTCTTACACTGGCCAATAGAATTTTCATGCATATTCGTGGCAGCCAGCTATAGGCTCTCACTCTGGCCAGTAGAAAATGACCGCAAACTACATGAAAACTACCGTAGAAGCATGAAAAAATCAATTATTTCCACTATCGATGGGAGTTGGGAAATGCAACGTCGGCCTTGGAGCATGTGCATGTAAATTTTGCTGCAAATCCGTCGAAAATTGCGGCCGTGCATTCGTTACACACACACACACACACACATACACATCGTGCCTTATATATATATATATATATATATATATATATATATATATATATATATATATATATATATATGCTAATTTATGATATTACATCGAAAACATGTCAATACCGCTAGACAATTGGAGTAATATCTTAAAATAAATAATATTGTTCTACTCTGTATTGAGCCGTCTTTTATGGAATGTTGGAAATGTACATTATTCGTTCTCATCTTACCTAGATATATGAAGAGGGGATATACACACACATATACACGCATGCTGACAAAAGCACGCACAAATCGAAATAGATCTAAGAACACACAGGGGTCATTAAAAGATAAGCATGCCGATAACTACTCTATCATTTTTCGAACTAATGTAAATTTTTTTATAACCCTTCACGCAGAACTTTTCACTGACAGTTCAAGAAAGACATTTGGGTCACTAACACAAAAAAAGAAAATGTCTCATATCGAGAATATTTAACATCGAACAGCACAAAAAAAATGAATTATTTTTAATAATATGTGGAAATCACCTTTTGCTTGATGACGGTCGCGAGACCGAAAACTCGTGTAGCAAAATTATGGAAAATAAAGCACAATATTTTTTTTTAAAATTCACATGACAACCAAAAACGTTTGCAGTTTCTCTCTTCTTTTTAATATACACACTTTTCTCTCACTGGAATTACTATAACCTCTTACTATATATATATATATATATATATATATATATATATATATATATATATATAATATGGATAAAACAACTGAAAAGTTGCAAATTAAAAGAAAAAAAATTGTATGTTTTTGTGAAAGTATTTATTTATATGTTTTTATATATATATATTTGATATTTCAGATCGCCTCGATCTTTCCTCAGAAATAAAATTAAATAAATCTATTCGGAAGTTTGTTTACAAGTAGCGTCCGTCGCGAGACGCGGACGTCACGTGATATGGAATGCAACTGTGTTTGAATATTTCTAACGTAAATCTAACGATAATATTTTAGATGTTGTTTAAAAAGGTTCTTTAAATATATCTAAAGAATTTTTTTAAGTATTGAAATATTTATACAGATTTAAAATACCCAAGTCTTTGTTTAACCCTAGTTTATATGTGTCTAATTTTAAAATCCAGTATTCCTCTTTTTTCTGCGTGTGTATGTGGAACTAAATTCGGTGTCTATCAATAAACATTTACAGTTGTCTAATGAGTGTCTTGATTGATTAAAGTGTTCAACTATGGGGGAATAAGGATTGTTTTGACGTATGGATAGTTTGTAATTGTTGAAACGAAATCTAAAATTAATTCCAGTGGATATATTGGCGAAAAATTAAGACAGCCAAACTTATCATCAAAAATAACAACAAACCAGTTATGTCAAAATTACAAAGAACGAACATTATCTATGAGTTCAAATGCCCCTTAAGGAACTGTGTTCCGGATCAAACCGGACTCATATATAATTACATCGGTTACACTAGTTTCTTATCCAGTAATCTTACATTACACCTATCTGATCATAGCTCCATTAGAACCCATTTAAACACACACATAAACTTACCAGACTCCATTAGAAACATACTAGTAGAAAACACAAATATATCAACTGCATCCACTTGTAAAAAAAGATTAAAAATAATGGAAGCTTTTATAATAAAAAAGAAAAAAGCCAACTCTTAACAATATTAACTACGAACAAGGCCACAATGTGCTAACCGCATTCGGAAATTAAACTTCCCTACAACGCACTAAAACATACACATAATGCACACACTCAATTAATCTGGGAAATTGAATCATCCTTGATAATGACTAAAGGTATAGCCGAAAGCGCTCGGAGGTATAAAACCTTTGGACAGTTTTTACAAACTCTTTGTCCAGAAAAGAAAGCTCTTGTTCGAACACAAGAAAAATTAAATAAAAAGCATAACCGTATTACCTTGTCTGCCGTTCTTAATGAAACATGCATATATTGACAATATTAGTGGTGAATATACACATACATATGCAATTATATATACACATACATATATGTATAAAAATAATTCCAAGAGGATATGATCCAGGTAGAACTCGATGTCCAGGACAGAGTAAGGATATAATAAAAAGACTTAAACACTAATATTCCATGGTCATAATTTATTCCATTGGAATCGTAAGAACGATCCAATTCATCAGACCTACAGATTCAAAGAAATATGTCTGATGAATTGGATCGTTCTTACGATTCCAATGGAATAAATTATGACCAGGGTATATTAGTGTTTAAGTCTTTTTATTATATATATATATATATCAATTTTAATCTCTTTGTATCTAGTTAATTTAAGTTTTAATTAGGTCGTGTGTCATTCAGGATTCGTTAACATGGACCAAATTTGTGACCAGCGACGAAGTTTTAGAGAAAATTGAAACTGGAAGAGGCATTTGAAGTTTCTGGGGCACGTGATGAGAAAGGAATACTGGGAAAATCTGATACTCACAGGAAGGAAAGAGGGACAGATAATAACCGTGCTTGATGAGCTTGAGTAAATGGAGGGTAGAACAGGGTTTGGGAGTAATAACAAGACAAAATATTAAGAGCTACAATGAATAGGAAGATATGGAGGACTATGATAGCCTACGTCCTGAAGGGACAAGGCACATAAAAATATCTCCACATATTTATTCAACTTCAAAGGACAGATCAAGGGAAAGAGAGACAGAAGAAAGCAAGGCGTAACATAGTTGATGTGCTCGAGAAAATGGATGGTAAAATAAGGTTTAGGAGAAATAATAAAACAAATCTTATTAAGAGCTACAAGTGATAGGAAGATGTGGAGAGTCACGATCGTCTAATTACTGAAGAAACACGGCACATAAAAGAAGACTCTTCTCCACATATTTATTCAACTTCAAAGGACAGATTGAGGGAAAGAGAGACAGAAGAAAGCAAGGCGTAACATACTTGGTTTAGCTTGAGAAAATGAAGGGTAGAAGAGGGATTGGGAGAAATAACAAAAAGACAAAAAATATTAAGGGATAGGAAGATGTGGAGGGCCATGATCGCCTACGTCCTGATGGGACACGGCACATAAAAGAAGACTCTTCCCCACATATTTATTCGACTTCCAAGGACAGATTCAGGGAAAGAGAGACAGAAGAAAGCAAGGCGTAAATTACTTGATGAGCTTGAAAAAATGGATGACTGAAAAGGATTTGGGAGGAATAACAAAAAGGCAAACTTATTAAGAGCTACAAGGGATAGGGAGATGTGGAGAGCCATGATTGCCTAAGGTCTGAAAAGACACGACGCATAAAAGAAGAAAAAAAGAAGAATGCACAACCGGCTGGATTTTCACCTGAAACAACCAACTGATCCGGCGTGGTGTTGAACTGCTTCCGGTACTTATCAGAAAGCCATTACCCTATACAGGCAGCAAACCGCCAGCACACTCATAGAATATCAATTTAGTAAATATACAAAAAATTCGAAAGTGTGTAAGACGAGGATTCCTTCTCTTACCGAACTTATTCAACGTATCTTGTGAGGCGATTCTGATTGAATTATAATTTCTACGCAGTGTCATTATTGTCTGTCGACTGGAATACCGACATTTAAACTATATGACCTTGGTACTAAGTGTCACAATATACGCCCAAATCATAGCATTTATTACATAACTACCAGCTGCCAGGATCACTGACACAAGAATGGATGGGTTCTTTTTCTTTTGATTCAGTCGATTTCTGGCCTTACCTTCTAAATATCGCAGCGAATATCAAGGTTCATCAAGCCAGGCGCCAGTTTTCAAATTTTCTCTTGACCAATTTTGTGATCCATTATGAACTATCGGGGAATTATCCACCACCAGCGTGATCATTTGTTGCTGTAGCTTATCTGCTACAAGGTTCGATGGGATGAGCTTTCATAGATGCTCATCTGCATAAGCCCCACCATTAAAAAAGGGTTTATTTGGGCTCCTACAGCCTTTCTATCAGTTTGAAATAATCTGACCATTCTCTGTAAATACTAGAGATGGTTATGCATGAGAATCATAATAAATCAGCAGTCCTCAAGTTACAGTTGAGTTGGCTAGATGTAACCGTAAGTTCTATGAAGATAGTTTCTTCTCTCGCACTTCTTACTTGTGGAACTCCCTTTCTGTTCCATGCTTTACAGTTACATTTAATCTTCAAAAAAATTAAACGCAATTTTTTTTCTTTAATAAGATTTATCCAATATTCAGGTCGGTAGATGAAAATAAATAAATATATTAATTAATAAATAATTGGAGCGTCTAATTAAATATGGGTATCCACTAAAATAACGTTCAAGGTGATTATATATATATATATATATATATATATATATATATATATATAAATATTTCCGAATACGGTTAGCACGTTGTGGCCTTGTTCATAGTTAATATTGTTAAGGGCAGGCTTTTTCTTTTTTATTATTAAAGCCTCCATTATTTTTAACCTTTTTTTACAGGTGGAAGCAATTAATATATTTGTGTTTTCTACTAGTATATTTCTAATGGAGTCTGGTAAATTTTTGTGTGTGTTTAAATGGATTCTAATGGTGCTGTGATCGGATAGGTGTAACGTAAGACGTCTGGATAAGCATGTGGTTGTGTGACCGATGTAATTATTTATGAGTCCGGTTTCGTTAGGAACGCAGTTCCTTAAGGGGCATTTGAACTCGTAAATAATGTTCGTTCTTTGCAGCTTTGACTTATGAGGCGTGTTGTTATTTTTGAGGATGAGGTTAGCTGTCTTGAATATATATATATATATATATATATATATATATATATATATATATATATATATATATATATATCCATCCCCTGAACCTTCCTGTCAAAACGTCTTACGAATTGAGTTGGATCTTTTCCAATTCAGCTTTTTAGGTCAAAGCTATAATGATGATTCCTCTTCCTTTTGTAACTTCCAGATCCAATTTTCCACTCTGCAGTTCAAACTTTTTAAAACTTACTCACCCTTCTCTTGGTGGTTCTTCAATGTACTTTCTAGATGGAAGTCAGAGTATGAATTTTGGTGCCATTACTGAAGGCCTGAACGGTGTTTTTTTTCCTCACACCATTGCTCATTTGGGAAGACACGATTTTAACCTGTTCTCATTACAGCTGAATAATTCAAAGGGATTTTTCACTGATTCTTACGTTAAATGCTGCCAAGATGACTAAATGTCTCATGAGAAAACCTGGAAAAAAATTTCAATTAGTTTAATATATTTTTAGATATTAAACATTTTGTAGGATAGACAATTATGTTACACAATTTAGAAAAATTTGCAATTACACCCGATATGCATATACATATACATAGATACAGTTGTGGCCAAAATGTTCAGAACGGCATTGTTTTCGTCAGAAAAGTAGGTATAATTTTTTTATCAAACTTGTTTTATATTCTATAATTTTCACATACAGTAAATACGATATTAATTGTTATTGTCTGGGATTTTGGTGCAATTTGAGATGATAATACAAAAGTTATGGATGATTTAGTGATTTACTGCAAAACCCATGGTGGCCCAAATGATCAGAACGGTTGCTTTTACCCTGTGTTTTAGTATATTTAATCGGCGAACTCTAATTATTTTAATTTGTTTACGTGACGGTTCGTTTACTAAACATTAGTAAGAATATCTGCAGTGTACTTTGTTAATATAATGCCACTTACTCCGTTACCAATTCGTCAGTAGATTATTAAGCTTCGAAAGAAGGATAATTTAAGTATTGGGTCTATTGCAAAGATTGTTAACAAGTCAAAAAGTGTTGTTCACGGTATTCTTAAGGTCTACGATGATTGTGGTTCGTGTGAAGCCAGAAAGTCTACAGGTAGGCCTGTAACACTATTTAGGAACGGCAGGTTAATTAATGAATTAATTAACCACAGAAGTTAATTACAGGGATACTTAAACCGATAGATATAACGAAAGACATACTGAGCGATTACTTACACCGATAGATATAACGAAAGACATACTGAGCGATTACTTAAACCGATGGATATAACGAAAGACATACTGAGCGATATTCTTTTTGTTTTGTTGTTTTCCCAAACAGAGTATCGGTGAGAAAAAAAAAAGATTTTTTGTTTTGTCATTTTTCAAGTGCGATTCAAGATAACCACTTTACTTTCTCGTGGAAGTGTGATATGCCAAATTATCTGCGAGGACAAAAGAAGGAAAAAGAGAAAGAGGAGAAAGAAACAGAGGGACAAGACTTAACAACTTAGATGATAAGAGAAGGAAAGAATGCCACCCACAAAAGCAATGTTGTTTTGAGTAGTGGAATTGAGGAAAATTCTGATGGTCATTTTTTGAGGGATACCAGAACTTCTGAGCAGATAAAACATTGGCTGTTATCAGTAGTTGATTGGTCGTCTGCCGACCGCACACAGAGCCCTAGAATGAGATGTCGCCTGGACAGGACATCTGCATTTTGTTTAAGTTCGTTTGTGATAACGAAGGCTGTGTTAGGGTATTTTAATTAACCCAGTTTCGCCAAGAAGAATTGTCCATGTTAACGGAGAAACTGGGTTGAGAAAAAAACATATCCCGTGAAGTTGGATAAAAATTGAGATTATCAGTTGACGCCTATTGGCCGAATAGCCAGGCGGAGATGATCATGTGACACAGAGAGGAGGCCTGCCACCGCCCATTGAGAGGATAGGTATGAGATGTTACTGCGAGGAAGTGGGAAAACCGTTGACGCCCTCTAAAGTATGGTGAGATACCCATATGAGAGCAGAAGAGGGTGGGAGTGGAATAAGATTTCCAAATACGGAAAATGATAATTATTTTTGGCCGAAAACAAAGAAAATCCTTATTGGGGATTTGAAATCAACGTGGTGGCCACACCACGTCCGACCCCACGCCAGGTTTTGATCGGCGTCCATATAAGCAAACATCTACGGGTGTTTCAGAGAGTTCGTCGAGGAGAGTCGAGTTCGGAGAGTTGGGTCGAGTCCAGACAGTGAGTCAGAAGAGTACAGCCGGTACAGTAAGAGAGAGACGCGCCTCGCACAGGTGACCGCACGATTCCATGCCTTCCGACTTAGACTTCTAACCAAGAACAGATTTGTTGAAGACAGACTTTAGATTTCCCACCAAAACAAGTTTCCGAATTAGACTTCTAACCAAGAACAAATTATAGAAGTCTGACTTATATTCTCCATACAGATATCCAGAACTAGTTAAGGAACGCAAAAGTGTTACAATCCACATTTTTTTTTCTTCGGGCTGGGAGAGAAAGAGAGAGACGCACTCCTGTAACTCAACAAACCGACATAAAATTAATCACTATTCCTAACCAGTCGCTCGCCTTGAAGTTGTTGTTTGTGCTTTTTTTTTTTTTTGCCTACATTTATTGTGCAGTATCACCTTGACCCGGATTCGGCTGGCACTACGGCCCGACGTTTGATTGATCTCGTCAACCTAAGATCAAATCACAACGTGGGTAGGTTGAATCGAGATCAAAGCAGTTGCTTCGGTGACCAGGCGTTGGAAGCGAGCCGGGTACGACAAGTTGGTGCAAGAACCCAGCAAGACTTCAACAGATGTCCCAGGGTTAGCCCGTCAAAAAGGACCGACGTCACATTTTGGCGTCGTGACTGAAAAAGAAGTCGGGTGTCACAAGTGCGCCGCGACCAGTACGGGTGTCACAAACGGTGGCCTGACCAGGACAGAGAAGGGTTGGGTGTCACAGGCCAAGAAAAACGACCAAGAGAGAATATCGTGCTATGGTAAAGTTGGTTAAAAAGGACATATTTAAAACTGCTGTTGCTGTTTCTCGGGAAATGAGCATTGTACTGAAGAAAACTTTATCTCGAAAAATTGTCTCGTCGTTTAGTTGAACATGACCTACAAGCAAGAGCACATGCAGTGAAGCCACTGATCAGCCCAAGAATAAAAAGTGTCATCTTATCTTTGCAACCGAACATGTGTTGTGGTCTCAAGAAAAATGGCAAACGGTGCATTTCAGTGATGAATCTAAGTTTATGTTATTTGGCTCAGATGGGAAAAGGTACGTTCGTCGAAAAGTAGGTGAAAAAATGTCGCCTAAATGCCTTAAGACTAGTGTTAAATTCTGTGGAGGAAATGACATGGTTTGGGAGATGTTACCTGGAGATGGTGTGAGCCCTTTGGTGCGATTACATGGAAAGGTAACTATAAACAAGTTGTAAAAGATCATGTCTTGCCTGTGCTGAGAAATTCAACTAGGCGACCACCCATATTCATGCAGGACAATGCCCCATGTCACAAGGCTAAGGTGGTCATGAACTTCCTCAAGGCTGAAAAGGTTATTGTTATGGATTGGCCTGCTCAAAGCCCAGATCTCAATCCTATTGAAAATGTGTGGAATATTCTAGGAGAACGTTCGAAAACCAGAAATCCTAAAACAACCGAGCAATTATGGAATGCCCTTCAGGAAGAATGGAATAGGATCACCCAGCAAGAAATTGAAAATTTAATTTCCTCATGCAGTCGAAGATGTCAAAGTGTGATTGAAGCTAAAGGGCTTCACATTAAATATTAAATAATTCCAGTATTCTCTGTCATTTTTGATTATTTTGTTATTTTTTCAACCGTTCTGATCATTTTGGCCGCCACACACACACACATACCCCCCCACATATATATATATATATATATATATATATATATATATATATATATTTACTGAAAATATATGAACGCAAATTTTAAAAAGCATTATAAGTTAGCGACTGTGAAAACTTTTTTTTTCGATTTCAATCTATGTAAGGCACTAAAGCAAATAAGACACACTGAGTGTGGATGAATTTAAGCAAGGAGACATTAATAATGAGCGGAAAGAGAAAAGTGTAATCATAGGACAGTAGATAGCGATTGACATTGCATTTAAATTTCATCTTGGCTTCAGTCACTTTCCCATCTTCGTAACGTAGCTTCCTTTTGACTTTTCTATAAAGACGTTCATGGTAATTGTTCTGATGAGCTTTTTTCTTGTTACCTTGATTTCATAGATTCATTTCCAGTACTAAATTGGTAGCTAAGTCTTATTGAAATGGCTAGAAGCAACCGTAAGTTCTATGCTAATCGTTTCTTCGCTTGCACTTCTCGATTTCCAGTCAATAGTTTTAATGCAATGTCAATCGTTATATTATTCCATTCATATTTCCTGGACAGTTAGCGTTCTTTCTCTATAAGAATGTTTTTTTTCTTTTTCATATCCTTTCTGTTGTGGTAGGATCCACCTAATTTGCATAGTGGAGTACCGACGATATAAATATGGTTGGTACCGGGAAGACAGGGAGGCGAATCAAGAGATTCAACTAGAGACTCTGCCCGACTGCGATTTAGTCAACACATTCTCCAGGAACGGTCTTCCCAGGAATATACAAAAGACTATATGTAAATATTGTGTACACTTTCTTGTTTAAATACATTTTGTTCTAAGTACATTTTGTGTTGCATTATTATTCCATGCATTAGTCAAGTTTCAACACTTTCAAACTCAGTAATACCTTGTGGTGAAATGAATAATATATATATATATATATATATATATATATATATATATATATATATATATATATATATATTCCTATAAAAATGTCCTCATGAAATATTATGATATATCTTTTTCTGATTTTACTCGGGCAAGCGTTAAACACATTCACATTTTCATCAACGATGGATATTTTTACATAGATTACTTTAAAACTTACTACAGTTATTTTTATAGCATCTTTGAAATGAGATTTTTGCTTCTAATTGCAATAAAATTAAATACATTTGGTCATTAAAAAATAATTATGCGTTCTTAATGAAATTATGTATCTTTAATGTAGAATTTGTCATCCTGTTCTGGTTTGTTTCAGGAACAACCGAGTAATGATTAACGGCTCGGATTGTGTAATCGGAGAGCCGTGTTCGAATAGCAGTCGAGTTCATTACATTCATTTACGGGTTAATGCGCTTGTGGAAAGATATATTTCCATCTATGGATAAAATACCAGGACAAACTGTGTCATATAGACTTGGGTCGCAACGAATCTAGGAGAAGAATACTGAATTTAAAGCGCCTACTGCCTTGTAATTACTGACTCTTTAGGGAATAAAATAAAAGAAGCGATCTTGAAAAAAATTTAGCCCTGAAATGAGGGACTGTGTAACCCGTATGCAAAAGGAAGTGGCCCTATTCTTCCTTGAATGTCAGCATGAACCACAAGGAAGGTAGTGGTGACCTAAATGGTGCAAAATGTGCTAAATTATTAAATGAATGATTAAGTAGTAACGTAGTTTAAAGATTAAGTGAAAATGGATTCTATAGCGGATGCAATTTGTTTGACAACCAATCTAGGAGAAGGAAAACTCTGCATTCAAACAACCTGCTGTCTTTAGCTTTCTTTTCTCTCTTCTTAGTTCCAACCTCCAAAATGCTTTTTTTTCCGAAAACGTTTGAGAGGAGGGATGTGGCAACCTCAGTACTCCCGGTGCAAAAGTAGGTGACAAGCTATTGTCCTATTCTGCCTTGAATGTCACCATGAACCGCAAGGAAAGTAGTGGTGACCTCAACGGTGCAAAATGTGCTAAATGATTAAACCACCTACTGTCCTTAGCTTCTCTCTTCTTAGTTCCAACCTTTAACTTCCTAAAGTAACGTAGGAGTAACCTTAACATACAGGGTGCAAAAGAAAACTGCAAGCCATTTCCCTATTCTGCCTTGGATATCCCCATTAACCACAGGGAAGGTAGTGGTGACCTCAACAGTGCAAAATGTGCAAAATGAATTATTAAGTGAAAATGGATTAAATAACGGCTGCAATTGATAAACTGGAAAGACGAGTTTGAATTCCAGTCTAGTTCATTGCATAATAATGCTAATACCATTGGGAAAATAATAGGGCAGACTGGGCCCTATAGTCTTGGTTGGCAATGTCTACGAGAAGGAAAACTCTGAAATCAAACCACCCGCTGCCGTGTAGTTCTTGCCTTTTTAACTTCTGATAGTAGGGACGGGGTAACCTCAACGTCCCCAGATCAAAAATGGAATCGGAAATCGATTGCCCTATTCTTCATTGAATGTCACCATGAAACACATGGAGGGAATTGTGACCACAACAGTTTCAAAATGTGCAAAATGACTAAATGAATGATTAAGTCTTAGCGTAGATTAGAGATTAAGTGAAAATGGATTCTATAGCGGATGCAATTTGCTTGACAACCAATCTAGGAGAAGGAAAACTCTGCATTCAAACAACCTGCTGTCTTTAGCTTGCTTTTCTCTCTTCTTAGTTCCAAACTCCAAAATGCTTTTTTTAAAAAAAACTTTTGAGAGGATGGACGGGGTAACCTCAATACCTCCGGTGCAAAAGTAAGTGATAAGCCATTGCCCTATTCTTCCTTGAATGTCGCCTGGAACTACAAGGAAGGAAGTGGTGACCACAACTATGAAAAATGTCCTAAATAATTAAATGAATGATTGAATAGTAGCGTAGATCAGTGATTAAGTGAAAATGAATTTTATAGCTGATGAAATTTCCTTGGCAACCAATCTAGGGGAAGAAAAACTCTGAATTCAAACAACCTGCTGTCTTTAGCTTCTTGCTTGACTCTCTTTTTAGTTCCACTGATCCACAGTCTTTGTAAAACTCTGCATTACCCACAATTATGAGATGGAGGGGTAACCGTCCTAAATGAAAGAACATTTTAGTTTTTAATATTTGAATACTAATTTTTGAAATTTTAATTTTAGTTTTAATTGAAAAAGAATATTAAAAAGTTTTTTATGAAAATTAATTTTTTCTTCGTATTTAAATCAATTTTTAATGTAAAATTTGTCACCACAAATTATCTTAAATTACGCCATGTTTTAAGTTTCCAGATAGAGAAAAAAAATTAAATTCCGTATTTAAATATGTTTTAGAATTATAAAATTCGACAAAAAGTTACTTAATTGCATTTTGATCATATTACTCAACTTAGAGTGTAAAATAGAGTCGTTTACAGCTGGTGCCTGTCACTTTTCAACACATTTCACTGCTTAAATCTATAAGTCAAGCCTACTTACGCATAGATGAGGAAAACCTGCGTAAATTTACGAATTTCTCATAGGACGTCTGGAGTATTGATGACCAAAAAAGAATAAAATCTGACATTATACGCGTTGTGAAATTACTTATATAAATACATATATTAAATAGTGTACATAATACCTCCTCTCAGAAATATAGACAGATACTGAAAGGCCGAAACGTTGTAATAAATATGGCGACAAAGATGAGGACAATAGTCCGAATAATGTACATAGTGTACATAACACCTCATCTCAGAAATATAGTCAGATACTGAAAGGCCGAAACGTTGTAATAAATATGGCGACAAAGATGAGGACAATAGTCCGAATAATGTAAATAATGTACATAATACGTCATCTCAGAAATATAGACAGATACTGAAAGGCCGAAACGTTGTAATAAATATGGCAACAAAGATGAGGACAATAGTCCGAATAATGTAAATAATGTACATAATACCTCATCTCAGAAATATAGACAGATACTGAAGGGCCGAAACGTTGTAATAAATATGGCAACAAAGATGAGGACAATAGTCCGAATAATGTAAATAATGTACATAATACGTCATCTCAGAAATATAGACAGATACTGAAAGGCCGAAACGTTGTGATAAATATGGCAACAAAGATGAGGACAATAGTCCGAATAATGTAAATAATGTACATAATATCTCATCTCAGAAATATAGACAGATAATGAAAGGCCGAAACGTTGTAATAAATACGGCGACAAAGATGAGGACAATAGTCCGAATAATGTAAATAATGTACATAATACCTCATCTCTGAAATATAGACAGATACTGATGGGCCGAAACGTTGTGATAAATATGGCAACAAAGATGAGGACAATAGTCCGAACAATGTAAATAATGTACATAATACTTCATCTCAGAAATATAGACAAATACTGAAAGGCCGAAACGTTGTAATAAATATGGCGACAAAGATGAGGACAATAGTCCGAATAATGTAAATAATGTACATAATACCTCTTCTCTGAAATATAGACAGATACTGAAGGGCCGAAACGTTGTGATAAATATGGCAACAAAGATGAGGACAATAGTCCGAACAATGTAAATAATGTACATAATACCACATCTCAGAAATATAGACAGATATTGAAAGGCCGAAACGTTGTAATAAATATGGCAACAAAGATGAGGACAATAGTCCGAATAATGTAAATAATGTACATAATACCTCATCTCTGAAATATAGACAGATACTGAAAGGCCGAAACGTTGTGATAAATATGGCAACAAAGATGAGGACAATAGTCCGAACAATGTAAATAATGTACATAATACATCATCTCAGAAATATAGACAGATACTGAAAGGCCGAAACGTTGTAATAAATATGGCAACAAAGATGAGGACAATAGTCCGAATAATGTAAATAATGTACATAATAGCTCATCTCAGAAATATAGACAGATACTGAAGGGCCGAAACGTTGTAATAAATATGGCGACAAAGATGAGGACAACAGTCCGAATAATTTAAATAGTGTACATAATACCTCATCTCAGAAATATAGACAGATACTGAAAGGCTGAAACGTTGTAATAAATATGGCAACAAAGATGAGGACAATAGTCCGAATAATGTAAATAGTGCACATAATACCTCATCTCAGAAATATAGACAGATACTGAAGGGTCGAAACGTTGTAATAAATATGGCAACAAAGATGAGGACAATAGTCCGAATAATGTAAATAATGTACATAATACGTCATCTCAGAAATATAGACAGATACTGAAAGGCCGAAACGTTGTAATAAATATGGCAACAAAGATGAGGACAATAGTCCGCATAATGTAAATAATGTACATAATACGTCATCTCAGAAATATAGACAGATGCTGAAAGGCCGAAACGTTGTAATAAATATGGCAACAAAGATGAGGACAATAGTCCGAATAATGTAAATAATGTACATAATACCTCATCTCAGAAATATAGACAGATACTGAAGGGCCGAAACGTTGTAATAGATATGGCGACAAAGATGAGGACAACAGTCCGAATAATTTAAATAGTGTACATAATACTTCATCACAGAAATATAGACCGATACTGAAAGGCTGAAACGTTGTAATAAATATGGCAACAAAGATGAGGACAATAGTCCGAATAATGTAAATAGTGTACATAATACCTCATCTCAGAAATATAGACAGATACTGAAGGGCCGAAACGTTGTAATAAATATGGCGACAAAGATGAGGACAACAGTCCGAATAATTTAAATAGTGTACATAATACCTCATCTCAGAAATATAGACAGATACTGAAAGGCCGAAACTTTGTGATAAATATGGCAACAAAGATGAGGACAATTGTCCGAATAATGTAAATAATGTACATAATACCACATCTCAGAAATATAGACAGATACTGAAAGGCCGAAACGTTGTGATAAATATGGCAACAAAGATGAGGACAATAATCCGAATAATGTAAATAATGTACATAATACCTCATCTCAGAAATATAGACAGATACTGAAGGACCGAAACGTTGTGATAAATATGGCAACAAAGATGAGGACAATAGTCCGAATAATGTAAATAATGTACATAATACCTCATCTCAGAAATATAGACAGATAATGAAAGGCCGAAACGTTGTAATAAATACGGCGTCAAAGATGAGTACAATAGTCCGAATAATGTAAATAATGTACATAATACCTCATCTCTGAAATATAGACAGATACTGATGGGCCGAAACGTTGTGATAAATATGGCAACAAAGATGAGGACAATAGTCCGAACAATGTAAATAATGTACATAATACCTCATCTCAGAAATATAGACAGATACTGCAAGGCCGAAACGTTGTAATAAATATGGCGACAAAGATGAGGACAATAGTCCGAATAATGTAAATAATGTACATAATACCTCATCTCTGAAATATAGACAGATACTGAAGGGCCGAAACGTTGTGATAAATATGGCAACAAAGATGAGGACAATAGTCCGAACAATGTAAATAATGTACATAATACCACATCTCAGAAATATAGACAGATATTGAAAGGCCGAAACGTTGTAATAAATATGGCAACAAAGATGAGGACAATAGTCCGAATAATGTAAATAATGTACATAATACCTCATCTCTGAAATATAGAAAGATACTGAAAGGCCGAAACGTTGTGATAAATATGGCAACAAAGATGAGGACAATAGTCCGAACAATGTAAATAATGTACATAATACCACATCTCAGAAATATAGACAGATATTGAAAGGCCGAAACGTTGTAATAAATATGGCAACAAAGATGAGGACAATAGTCCGAATAATGTAAATAATGTACATAATACCTCATCTCAGAAATATAGACAGATACTGTAAGGCCGAAACGTTGTAATAAATATGGCAACAAAGATGAGGACAATAGTCCGAATAATGTAAATAATGTACATAATACGTCATCTCAGAAATATAGACACATACTGAAAGGCCGAAACGTTGTAATAAATATGGCAACAAAGATGAGGACAATAGTCCGAATAATGTAAATAATGTACATAATACCTCATCTCAGAAATATCGACAGATACTGAAAGTCCGAAACGTTGTAATAAATATGGCGACAAAGATGAGGACAATAGTCCGAATAATGTAAATAATGTACATAATACGTCATCTCAGAAATATAGACAGATACTGAAAGGCCGAAACGTTGTAATAAATATGGCAACAAAGATGAGGACAATAGTCCGAATAATGTAAATAATGTACATAATACGTCATCTCAGAAATATAGACAGATACTGAAAGGCCGAAACGTTGTAATAAATATGGCAACAAAGATGAGGACAATAGTCCGAATAATGTAAATAATGTACATAATACCTCATCTCAGAAATATAGACAGATACTGAAAGGCCGAAACGTTGTAATAAATATGGCGACAAAGATGAGGACAATAGTCCGAATAATGTAAATAATGTACATAATACGTCATCTCAGAAATATAGACAGATACTGAAAGGCCGAAACGTTGTAATAAATATGGCAACAAAGATGAGGACAATAGTCCGAATAATGTAAATAATGTACATAATACGTCATCTCAGAAATATAGACAGATACTGAAAGGCCGAAACGTTGTAATAAATATGGCAACAAAGATGAGGACAATAGTCCGAATAATGTAAATAATGTACATAATACGTCATCTCAGAAATATAGACAGATACTGAAAGGCCGAAACGTTGTAATAAATATGGCAACAAAGATGAGGACAATAGTCCGAATAATGTAAATAATGTACATAATACGTCATCTCAGAAATATAGACAGATACTGAAAGGCCGAAACGTTGTAATAAATATGGCAACAAAGATGAGGACAATAGTCCGAATAATGTATATAATGTACATAATACCTCATCTCAGAAATATAGACAGATACTGGAGTCAGGTACATTTTCTTTTAATCCTTTCTTCCCAAACACAGCATTAAAAGATGTAAAGTGTTACAGTGAAATAAACTGATGGAATGATCGTGGCATTGCCACTAAGTCCTCTGTGGTTTGTACCCGGATATTGGGCGGGTTACAATCGTTGCCTCACAGAGGGCCGCATCGATTGTCTTCCGTCCAAAAGCCCAAAGTCACAGTGTCTCGATTCCTCATTGAAAATCAAAAGTAATCTCGCAACCATGCCAGAAGTATATGAGGGATAACGACAAGGAAACACGGGTTATATTTAAGAGAACAAGAAAAGAAATTTATTAAAAAGTTTACACATTTGAAGTTGTCAGTACCTTGTTTCAAGAAAAGGTATCATATATTTAAAGTTCGTAGTTCTGATGAATTGTCAAGTAGAATAATTTTAAATAATGTTCTAAAACTTTTAAAACAATTTGAGAGAGTCCGTTTTTCACAAAATTTATACAATTGTATTCAACATGAATAAAATGATATATTTTAAGTTATTTAGCTTTGGTGTTGAAGAAAATTCTTTGAAATTGCCCTGCTCTCATAAGAGGCTGATAATGTATCAGCGTGTAATTTGACATCGGCGTTATTCGGACACGTGTAACTCTGACTTTCTGTCTCCTGCTTCTTTCTGCCTTTAATTTCTCTCTCTCTCTTCCTTGAGTCAACTTTCGCTGCCTATTTAATACAAAAAGCGATTTGACATCGGCTCGTTACTTCTTTCTCAGTTTTTAAGCCGCTCGATTTTCCATTGGTTAAAATAAATATTCCCGTAGGCTCATTATACTTTGCCTTGCTCTTTTCTGCAGCTCGGGGCGAATACTTTTTTCTATTGGTCAAAATAAATCTTTGCACAGGCTCGCGAATTTGTAAACAGTGAAAAAAAAGAGGTTTATTTTTATGTCGTATTCCCCACAAGCCCATCTAAAAGTATGTACATCGCGGGTGTTATATTTGGTCAAATCATTATTGTTTCCCTGCCAGGAAATGTTGACTATTTGTCAGAAAGATCGGTTAGTCAGAAAATTTCCCTACTACAGCCTTCGTTTTTTTAGGCCATTTTCTTTTTCTTTTTCTATACGCCGTTCAGGACACAGGCATACATGGCTCTCCACAACTTCATGTCGTGTGGCTAGTATCCGTTTTTATTCATTTGTTGGCATTTCCGACCCACTTTCTGTCATCCATTCACACAAGCTCATTAGGTAAGTGTCTTTCTGCCTCCTACTATTTATCTTGCCATCGATCTGACCTATGAGCATTAATTTTTCCGAGCCCTCCATCCTCATTATGTTCGAAGAATTCCAGCTGTCTTTTCCTGATTCTAAGTATAATTATTCTTTCTGTTGCCATTTTCTTTAAGACTCGTTCCGTTCATGGTATCTTCAGTATTCTTCTGTAGAACCATATTTTTACTGCCTCTTGTTTTTTCCTCACCCGTGAGGAGACTTCGCAGCATTCACTGCCATACAACAGGATTGGTATCACATAGAAATCCAGCACTCTTTTATTTCTTTCTAACGAAATTTTCCGTTTCTTAGCACCTTGCTTAGCTTTTCGAAAGCCTCTTTCTTTCGACTAATGTGTGATCAGATCTCAGTGTCGTATTTTGCAGCCTCCGTGAAAAACACTTCCCAGATAATTAAACATCTGCACTTGCTTGATTTTGACGTCTTTAATTTGTAACCCGAATCTTGGGCTTTTTTCTCTTGCTAATGGCGATCATTTATCGCTTTTTGTAGTTGACACTTAGTCCTTTTTTCTCCCTTTCTTCTACTAACGCCTGTTTAGGATGGTCGGTAGTTTTCATTTTCGAGTTATCCATCAACAAAATGTAATCTTCGTATCTTATATACTTGAGATTACGTCAACTGATAATAAATCCTGGCAGGGTCTCTAGTTCCTTTAGGATTGCTATTGTCGGCGTGTTCTAAAAGAATCTGCCGCGAAGACACGTCCTTTTTTCACGCCAATTTCTATTTTTGTATTTCTACTCAATTTATTTTCGGTCGGTATGAACACGATTTTCTCCCAGTATAAGATCTAGATTATTCTAACATATTTTCTAGCTAGATCGAGTTTTCACAGCAGTTAAAATAGACCTTTATATCGTACCCTGCTAAATGCCTTTACGTAATCTACAGAGTGATTGCAAAGTAACTCCCGATTTTAAAATACTTATAATTTATTTATTAACTATACATTTTTTACAAGAAATGGATATGAAGAAATGGATACAAAGCGCTTATCATGACGTTTTATTTAAATTTCGATATGGGAAGCAGATTTCGCTACCAACTAATCGGGTCTCGGGTCGTCAACTTATTTCATCAGGAACTCTTGTGGTTTGGAAGAAATAACTTCTTGCATTTTTCCTTCAAGTTCTTCCAATGTCTTGGTTTGGTAGAGTAGACTTGCTCCTTTCACCAACTTTAAAGAAAAAATCACGGGGTGTTAACTCAGAACCCCTGGCTGGCCACATAAAATAGGGAGTTACTTTCCAATGACCCTGTGTAAAACATAAGTGCACATCCTTCTGCCGTTGTATAGTTCTTTCTTTTATCAATCTGATTATGAATCCCATATTTTTCCAGTCTCTGACAAAGCCGCACGGCTCTGTTCTTTGGGATTCACATCATTACCCTGATTATATGGTTCATTAAACTAATTTTCCTATGGGGTTCTACTGATTTCTTAGTTAATGTTACAAGTTGTATCTAGTGACGTCCTCCGGCATGTTGCCACTGTAGCATATTTTCTAAAACATGTAAGGTATATAATGTTCATATACGTATTTTATATATCTTCCAAAGTTTGTCATAACTGGTGGTGATAGTAGGGAGATTCTCTCGCAGTCTATAAAATGTTTTCCGTGGCATGCGTCTCAGATAGCCTCTAACAAGCTGGTGAATGGCCGAAGGCGGAAAAAAATAGTGACACGTAAATAGCTGTTTCTCGTAGATGGAACTCAAGGGCCCATGAAGGCAGTCAATCTAGTGGAAGGAAAACCCTGATTTTAAACCTCCGCTGCCCTGCGATCATATCCAAACACAGAAAAGGCTATGGAAGTAATTCCAGAGTGAAAACTCGGAGTGGAGCCCCGTAGGCGGTTGTTTGTCAACGCTGAAAACCTTCCGTCAATTCCTGCAGCCAAGCCGTCACCAAATGTAATTTAGCGATACGTACACCCTTGTGAAAAAGAATTGAAACAAAACGAATAATTACGTTATTATTTACTGTTTTTTTCGTTTTTTCCCAATGAAACATGACACAGTGCACATGTCAATACTTCGTATATCTATTCCACGAAGTCATTCCTTGAAGATTAACCACAGATTTAAATCAGGAGAGTTTCCGAGCCAGTCAATAATACTTTGATTTGCTCTCTGCAAAGGCTTGCCAGTGTGTCCATGCAGCGTTACAAGTTTCGTATGCTTACATGAAGTAATGCCTATCGCAGACAATCGACATAGGACAACTAATCGACAGTCGAGACAATAGTGTCTGGGCGTGACAAAAAATCTGATGCAATCACGGACGACGCAACACTTTTCAAGACCAAACAAATTTCATCATACACCCTAAAATAGATTCATATTACTGCACACTACTGCAAATGACTTAATGTGACGAAAAATAGAAATCGATTACACATTGTAACTCCAGTGGGTCTAAAACTGACCGTATGGTGAAAGAAAGGAAACTAAAGCAGTTCTTTCAATTAATCCCATCTATCTCATCTTCAAACTCGTTCCTGATTAGGCAATTCACGGACCATTGAGAATTCTTAGCTACTGACTGTTTTATTTCTATTATTTTTATCTTTTGTTTAACTTGTGACCGTCAACCGACCCTGTCAAATATATTATATTTCAAAACACGGTCTATTTCCAACAACATGTGTGTTTTTTTTTTTATTAGGCGCTTATATATTGTTTTTTGTTTATTATTCTTTACTTGTAATTACACTTTTGAGCTACTAAAACACGTAATGTATATCATGGGTATATAGTATGGAGGAACTTGAGTGTCGTGTGGAATCTGAAAGCAATGCTGGTAGGGTCAGTCATGACGGTACGGGTGCAGGGAATGGACCAGACAAAGCACGATCCCACGCTCGGTGGGTAGGCGGTTCAGGCGACGTTCTACGTACGAGAATAAGTCGGCAATCGGATGCAAGCTGTCATTATGAACTTATCAAGCTCTGGTTTTCCGTAGCAGATGGTGCCAGCTGAAGTGTGCATGCCATGGAATGGCGAATCATGGACCACCCCAAACAATCCGCAATCAATGCTTTCATACTCAAAGAATTTTCTTCTTCTCACGTCTAAAGAACCAATTGGAGAAGAGCACTCCACGAAAAAACACCATTTGAATCACAAAAAGAAGAGACGAAGAGATCCCCAAGAAAAGCCAGAGCTCTCCATCCCCTGAACCCTCTTACCCTACCATGCGGTGGCTGCAAACATCTCGTCAGATCCAACATGGAACTCATTTCACACAAGTTCAAGGAGACAGATGATGAAGATTTACATTGCATTTATATTTTTGAAGTTCAAAGTCGACTGGAAAGCAAGAAGCCGGAAGAGAGTGTCACAAATCAGAAGTTCGAGATGTAATATGATGAGACCTAGCTGCCAATCTAGTACTGCGATTAAATTCGTAAAATCGACGTGCCATGGAGGAAAGTTCATTAGAAATTATACAATCAAAATATTTATAGAAAATTCGCTAAAAATTACGACGGTGGAAATGTCTCTAAAGCCGAGATGCCAGTTGAGAACCGAGAATATTGCAAATTCTTGTTTGGATTCTACTTTCTTTCTTTGAAAACGACCAATGATGGTCGAAATTATTCGAAACATAACATATAATATTTTTTTAATGTTTACCCGATACAAGGCGAAAGAATCACTCAGTGGAAATGGTTGCTGAAGGAAGTTTTTGTGAATTTTGAGAGTATGAGTTGTTTGTGAGGATATGTGGAAAAGATAACGGTTAACTTGTATAGGTTAAGATTGTTTTTGTCAGGAAAGCATCCTCTCGGGAAACAGTTCCATAAAGCAGCGGTTCTTGTGAAGAAGTTGCTCGAATGGAACATCCATCTTGGAGGAAATAAGGAATGTAGTTCGTCAGATTAAATCGTTATACACCAAGCACTAATACGCAACGAATGCGAATGAGAGAAAAAAAAATTACGAGAGAGGACAATACAAGGACAGATTTCTGGGGGACAGAAGATCAAGATTAACAATGCATTTAAATTTTTGAAGGTCAAAGTTGACTGGAAAACAAGAAACCGGAAGAGAGTTTAACAAGCGATAAATAACTGAGAAAAAATGATTAGCATAGAACTTCCGGTTAGAAAGAGCAATTTCAACATTCAACACTGGTATTCTAGTCCTGTGCTTAAATTCCTGAAGGTCGAGGTACCAAGGAGGATGGCCCACCAGAACAATTAACAGGAAGATATGTATAGAAGAGAGATGGGGAGGCTACGTTACGGTGGTGGTAAAAGGATTAATGCCGAGATGCCAGGTCAGCACCGATAACGTTGGTATTATTCAAGAATCTTTAGATGAGGCATTAGTAAGATTTGTATCACTACCCACCTCTAAAATAATTATTACAATCCAAAAATATTTTCTGGTTTCAAGTAACCTGCATCGGGTCGATAATCCGTAAAAAAGGTATCAATCGATCAATCAAAGTATCTGCAACAGAACTTTTTTTCTATACAGATTGTCACTGATTGGCCATTAAGAGTTACATGACAAGCCATGTGTTGCACACAAACACAGGGATGAATAATTATACAATTGATCCCCCACTTTATATCCACATTATAATTTCTTGTTTGTTGATAGGTCGTAGAAAACGAATCAATCAATCAATGAAACACTGATTAGCTACACAGGAATGTCTTTTAGATTTATTTACATTCTCTGGGATAGAAATGTATGGAAACTACCGTGGCTACAAAGTGAGGGATCAGTTTATATATTGAGTGTAGTATAGAATTGATCCCCCACTTGATATCCACATATTATTTCGTATTTGTTGATAAGCCGTAGAAAACGAATGAATCAAGGAATGAAATACTGATTAGCTACACAGGCATGACTTTTAGATTTATTTACATTCTCTGGGATAGAAATGCATAGAAACTATCGTGGCCAAAATGTGAGGGATCAGTTTATGTATTGAGTGTAATATAGAATTGATCTCCCACTTTATATCCACATAATGATTTCTTGTTTGTTTATTAAATCCAGATTAAGTTGGAATCAACCTCTTCTCCTCAGAGCTATGGGTTAATTAGTAAGACTTGTATCACTAAACCATTACTATCTACAAAAACAGAAAAAAAATAATAAAAACATGTTTACGATCTTAAAATATATCCTGGCTTTAAATAACCTGCAAAGGGTTGATAAACCGTACAACATGAATCAATCACTGAAATATTTAGCTACACAAGATCGTCAAATATAAATGTATAGAAACTACCTTTGCCACAAAGTGACTGACAAGTTTGTATATTACCATATTTGACGGCATATAAGACGCACGGGTGTATAAGAGGCATCCGAATTTCAGCAGGGAAAATCAAGAAAAAATTAGCAATTAATAAAATTAGTACAGCCTAGGCTATATTTATGAGGTATTATTTTGGTTAAAAAAGCCATGATTAAAAATAAGCGAAAAATAATAGGAAAAAAGAACACGAACCTATAAAAACTTTATTATATCCAAAGGTAAGAAAACGAAATAAAAATCAAGCAATTATTACAATTAAGCAAAACGGTACAGTTACCATTAAGATTTTATTAATCATCAAATCCATAAAATTGGTCATCTTCGTTCTCAAAAATCTGACTCTCATTTTCAATACTGCCATTATCGTTGTTAAATAATGCGTCATCTTCCGTTCCATTGAGAGAATTGCTAATGCGACACTTTTTAAACGATTTTACAACAATTTCTGGTTTAATATCGCAAGCTTGCTTCACACACTTGCAGACTTGTGCAATGCTGTTTTTTAAATTCTTCCTGTCAGTGTAAGGTCGTGATCAGGCGTGTTCCCTTGGTCATTCATGTTTAAGTCTAAGCTAATTGGAATTGCCATGTAGCTAATTTCGGACGACTATCGCGAATTCTAAAACTAAATATAAGACGTAAGGGAGTTTTAAAACAACTTTAGTAATAAATATATCCCTTAAATGCAGTCAAATTCGGTAATTGTAATATGGAATTGATTCACCATTTTATATCTGCATTATAATTGCTTGTTTATCAAATTCTGTTTAGGTATGAACCCACCTCTACTCCCTCAACTATGGGTTAATAAAGAAGACTTTTATCACTAAATCATTATTATGTAAAATAAAGAAAATATCTCAAAATCTAGAAATATTTTCTGGCATGAATGACCTGCATGAGTTGATAAGCCGTCGAAAATGAATTACTCTGTCAATAAAATAAGGATTAGCTACACAAGCTTTTCTTTTAGATTTATTTCCATTCTTTGAATTATAAATGCCTAGAAAGTACCTGAGAGAAAAACTGAGGGATCTATTTATATATTGACCGTAATATAGAATTGATAACCCACTTTATAACAACAGTATAATTTTCTAAATATTTATCAAATTCAGATTAGCTGTTTGCCATCTGTTTATCTCAGTCTGTTCATATCTATGTATCTATCTATCTATCTATCTATCTATCTATCTATCTATCTATCTATCTATCTATCTATCTATCTATTTCAGTCTGTTCATATCTATCTATCTATCTCAGTCTGTTCCTATCTATATATCTATCTATCTATCTCAGTCTGTTCATATTTATATATCTATCTATCTCAGTTTGTTCATATCTATCTATCTATCTATCTATCTATCTATCTATCTATCTATCTATCTATCTATCTATCGCAGTCTGTTCATATCTATCTATCTATCAATTTCAGTCTGTTCATATCTATCTATCTATCTATCTATCTAACTCAGTCTGTTCATATCTATCTATCTATTTCAGTCTGTTCATATCTATCTATCTATCTATCTATCTATCTCAGTCTGTTCATATCTATCTATCTATTTATCTATCTATCTATCTATCTATTTCAGTCTGTTCATATCTATCTATTTATCTATCTATCTATCTATCTATCTATCTATCTATCTATCTATCTATTTCAGTCTGTTCATATCTATCTATCTATCTATCTATCTATCTATCTATCTATCTATCTATCTATCTCAGTCTGTTCATATCTATCTATCTATCTATCTATCTATCTATCTATCTATCTATCTATCTATTTCAGTCTGTTCATATCTATCTATCTATCTATCTCAGTCTGTTCATATCTATCTATCTATCCATCTATCTATCTCAGTCTGTTCATATCTATCTATCTATCTATCTATCTATCTATCTATCTATCTATCTATCTATCTATCTATCTCAGTCTGTTCATATCTATCTATCTATCTATCTATCTATCTATCTATCTATCTATCTATCTATTTCAGTCTGTTCATATCTATCTATCTATCTATCTATCTCAGTCTGTTCATATCTTTCTATCTATCTATCTATCTATCTCAGTCTGTTCATATCTATCTATCTATCTATCTATTTCAGTCTGTTCATGTCTATCTATCTATCTATCTATCTATCTATCTATCTATCTATCTATCTATCTGTCTCATTCTATTCGTGTTTATCTATCTATCTATCTATCTATCTATCTCATTCTGTTCATATCTGTCTATGACTGTTTCTCCAAAAAAAGAAAAAAAAAATGCCTACAAACGAAAAATATTTCATGGTTTTAAATTCCCTGCAAAATCTATCAATAGCGAACAATATTCAATGCGGATGAAAGATTCTGGCAGGAAAAAGACAACAACAACCCAACCATTTTGCCAACCGTGGAACTTCAGCTGAGTTTTCGGCAGTGGGGGGGGGGAGTCGGAATTAATAAATGTTCAGAGAATGGTGTAAATTGATGGCCGAACAAGGAGCGGAAGCATTGGCAACAAGATAGACCTTTCTAAGAGCTAACATAAATAGGAAGTTGTGGAGAGCTACGATCGCATGAAGAGGTGCGGCACATAGAAGCAGAAGGAGAAGTAGAAGAAGAAGAAGAAACCTATGTCCCCACCCCCGTCAAGTGTACGCACCAGTGAAAGATATTTGAATGGCAATTAATGTTAACTCTGTCACAATATCGGAGTATCTGTAAGAGAGATCAGATCATTATCCTTCATTGTGCTGCTTCCCTTCAGGTTATAAGTGATCATGGCTCTCCACAACTCCCGATCTATTTGGCAATTAGTACTTGTCTCCCTTTGCTAATCCCTAGAAATCAAAAGCGTCCAGAGCATGGGGACTGTATTGCAAAGGGTAATCGCTCATCGTGACCCGAGAAAAAGAATCGTCTGATCGGAGACGATGGAACGATTAGTCTTTAGTCTTCGAGACATTGGAACTTACAAGCCAGATTTTTCTCGAACTCTTAGATTCACTTCAGATCTTCTTAGTTTTCCTTTGAATTTTTAATTTCCTAGTAACTTTAATTACAGGAATCCTTAGTCATGCTTATTCAAATATTTTGAAAATTTCTCCGGAGCCACGTGTCTCTGAATAGTTATTCCTTAATTGAAGACATTGGATTTCATTAATATATATATATATATATATATATATATATATATATATATATATATATATATATATATATATATCGACGCCGTCTAATGACAGACTCTGTGTAGTCATGTATACCAGCTGGAATAAAGATTTTAAAACTGATTTCACGTCATTTCCTGCTTCGGTCATGAAATCAAGACAGAGTTACAGGAAATTGCGATTAATACACCATCTCACATACAAATACTGATATTATATATATATATATATATATATATATAAATATATATATATATATATATATATATATATATGACTGCGTATTTTGGCAGAAAACTCTCTTTTATACAAGTTTCATTAAAGACGGCTGAGAACGTTCTACGATTAAGCTTTTTATTTAATTTTTCCTGCGTTCGTATAAGTTTTATCTTTTCTAGACACAGAATGGGCGAGAAAAATTGTCTAAATGTTCGATATATCCGTGCGCCTTCGGCTAATCTATTAGTCACTGTCAAGGATATTTTACTTTTAATTCACTGTGTAGATTTTTTTATGTTTCTCGAGAGATTGGAATGTTTTTTTTTATTTTCCGATCATGGTCGGCACATTTTGACCGTGTTCGTATTTGATATTATTGAGTGTTGGTTTTTCTTTTTTATAATTAGTGTCTACAATACATTTACTGTTTTTTACATGTGGATGAGTTTGGTAAGTCTCCGTTGTGTGTTTAAATGCCTTATAACTGATCTGTAGTTAGTACTCAATGTAAATCAGTTTATAATATATATATATATATATATATATATATATATATATATATATATATATATATATATACTAGTCACAAAATATTACATTGCATCTAAACACATTGTTCTGTTGGTAGTAATTCGGTTTCTCAAGACGCCATAGAGCCGCATCATGAATTTAGGACTTGCGTCTGCTATTCCACGACCGTTATCATCACATAGCAATCTTCTATGTCAGCATGACACGATATCATTTTCATGGTTAATATCTTTGTTTTTTATTGTCCGTCTAATCACTCTGAAGATGGCTCATGTGAACCGAAAGCTAAGATCAAAGCGTAACTTAATAAAAAAATATCCAGATTTTGGACAGTTTTTCTCTATAATTTTCACCGAAATTAAAGCAAATATATGATGTTTAAAACGGCTCATGATCAAGCATAATAGACATTCAGCAATATATTGACAACATATTGTGATCTCAATGAATACTCGTTGTCACTTTTCTAATGCTCGTTGTAATAAAACTTTGTAATCACAGCTACAAATATAGCAACGCCGTTGAACAATACTTGTGTCAGACGCCTTCTAATATCACTTGCACTAATTGTTGTGGATTCCGGGATGAAATCCGGTAGTAAATAATAACAAACAAGAATGAATATAGGAAATAAATGTATTAACGTAATAATACAAACTGGTAATATAGGTTAGTAGTTCCAGAAATGCGGCATTAGTAGACAAATATATATAAAGTATCGTATGTATGACTTCTTACTGAGTCTAAGTGCTCGTTACTATGACTCTTGTGCTACCCTCCTCTATTACTACTCGACCGACTCACCGTTCTTACTACTACTACTACTGACTAGACTACCGACGTACTATTACTGACTGTCCGGGTATTCACTGGTAGTAGTATATGTATAACTTGGGTGAGTCCATTTGTGTAAAAAGGGGAGACCCCTGAATAGTTAGAGAGCTGTAACGTGAGTTTTCTTGGTTGCCATGTAGGGTTATGACTATTTTAATAAGTGGTTAGAATTCGTTTAATAACACTTTCAGTCTTGAATATTACTTGGTTGTTGTATCGGACTGTCTAGGTCAATGTATGTGAATGTGTGTACATGTCTTTATCGGTGTCTATTCTATAGACACTTGCATGCACATTAAATATCTATTTTTTTTCTTTTTTATTTTGTAAAGGGTCTTGCAGAAGTTTCCTGTCTCGTCTCCCTTTTTTTTGTGTATATATAAATATGTCTGGGTGCTTATGTATTATAATCTGAGTGTATAGGTATTGTCTTTCGCAAGATGTCATCATCCCATCCCTACACTTGGAATTCAAATGTATCCATGTCGTCATGAAGTTAAGAGCAGTCGATCTTAACGTCTATTCCAACTTAATTTCAATAGAAACAAAAGAAATAGAATAACATATGTATTATTTCTTTTTTCCTCAGTAATTTTATAATTTTAAACTTAATTGAGATTAAATTTAGATTTTAAAATGGGTAATTTTTTGTTTTTAATTTTAATTTCAAGTTTTATCATATAATTTAGCATTTAATAGCTATTATAACCTTACTTCGTTGTCAAGTTATTTGAATTCTCGTATACTTGTATTTTGATTGGTCATTCCAGCTTATGTAACAGCGTTTCCCCTTGCGAGGCGTGGTTAATTAATTTGAACCTTTTAAAACCCTTTATTCTACATTCAACATCATCACTTGATAAGACACCAGAGGTGTTGAAAGAAAATGCCTATTTTTGTAGTGATTTTATAACATATTTATGTTATAATTTTTAAATAAATAAGTATATATATATATATATATATATATATATATATATATATATATATATATATATATGAAAACCAAGAAGAGATTTTAAAAATATTTGCTCAGTTATTTTGTTCAAATTTTGGGAATTCAGTCCCTCTGAGAAATTTTGAAATACAATTTCGTACACACACACACATATATGTAGGGGGTGACCTTTTAAGAGCAACTCTAAGTATCCTGACTCCTTAACGAATATTTTGGGGATGGTCTCATGTCACTGATTATGGATTAAATGCCTCATAAGATTTGAAGGCGACCTGCAAGCCATTCATCTTTGGGTATAGGGGAGTCTTCCCACAAGAATCGACCACTGGTTGACATACGTGTTTAGTCAGAAAAGATTCAGAAAAATCTTGCTGTGTACATTTTTTGTGGTTAAGAAGTCCTGCTCGCGAGATGCGAACTCGGCCAGAATCTTCAAATGAGAGGAACTCCTTTGTGACATTCTCATGTGAAGGGTTGACGTATGCCATCGTTTCAGCTCAGCGTGACCAACCCGGTTTTTCTCAATTACAGCAACACCAAAAACCATCAGATTTCTGTACACCGCTTTGTGTAATACAAGTTGTTCACGGATGCTAGTAACTACGTTGAACGTTTTACCACACACACACACACACACACACACACACACACACACATACACACACACACACACACACACACACACAAACACACACATCATGCCGAAAATGGGGTACTGTTGTCATATTTGGGCGGGAGCTGCCCAGTCCTCACTCTCCAGCCCCGACAGATGGTCCTATGGTTAACGAAATCTCAGTAGAGTTCCACCACGGAATATGTGAGCGAGCGGCTCTATATTGAGTCTGATTTGCTACCTCTTCGTCACCGACGAACAGTTGGTATAGTGTTTGCTTGACAACCTAACTGTCAGGGTTTCAATTATCGGTAGTGGATGCGCACTGCTGATGAGTCCCAAATATAGGACGAAACGGCCGTCCAGTGCTTTCTGCATTCTGTTGAGGTTTCAGACTCGATGAATTACTTAAATATAATTATGAAATTCTCCTAATAATTTCATACATATATATACATACATATAAATATATATATATATATATATATATATATATATATATATATATATATATATATATATAAAAATATATACAGATAGACATTGATAACTGGGATGGGAATGATTTTCAGCAGCATCTGAATATCCTATACCAAGTATTCCAAGACAAATGAGGTTGAAAACGGTAACAATGATCTGGAGTTGGAATGAAATCAGTGAGAGCACCTGCCTCGAATCTATCATAAAAATTCAGCATTTGTATTTAGTAAATGAGAAACCAATGAACTCCATCGGTGGATTAGTTATAAAATGTTTAGTATAAAATAAAATGAAATTGAACCTAGAATTGACTGAAAAAAAAAACTAGTTTCGCCCAATACCGCAAATATTTTTCAAATCCAAAATATCAACCTGAAATCTCGGGTCATGTTTTTAAATAGCCTCATCAGATCGAGACTTTCCCATGGATAACATCCATTACACCAAACCTGTTCAGAGATATTTAAACTCCCAGCTGGAGACAACAGCTTTTTAAGATCCGTGGTTAAAATGGCTTTGAGCGAGTAGTGTCACGGGATCTTGGCAAATACCATATTTCTTTGAACATTGTCTACTGGTGATACAGAATCATAATCAAAGAACTGTATCAAATAAAAGGAACCATGTCACTTGAGGGCTATCAATAGCAGGAACAACGGAATATATACCGTATATACACGTGTATTATGCGATTAATGAAGACGTAAATTTGAAGCTGACTTGACTACAGTAAATCGATACATAGTATGGTCAACGGCGTAGACAGGACCAGCAGTACAGGTGTTAATTTTATATCTCATTTATGATGCGGCCCCTTTAAAATTAGCTTCAAAATTAGGTCTTCAAAAGTCGAATGATACGAGTGAATATACGATATAATTTGCTCAACTGCGTGGCCGGGCCAGAAGTAAATACGCTAATTTTATGTATCGTGTTAGATGCGACCCCTTTAAAATTAGCGTCAAAATTAGGTTTTCAAAAGTCGAATGATACGAGTGAATATACGATATAATTTGCTCAACTGCGTGGCCGGGGCCAGATGTAAATACGCTAATTTTATGTATCGTGTTAGATGCGACCCCTTTAAAATTAGCTTCAAAATCAGGTCTGTAAAAGTCGAATGATACGAGTGAATATACGATATAATTTGCTCAACTGCGTGGCCGGGGCCAGAAGTAAATACGCTAATTTTATGTATCGTGTTAGATGCGACCCCTTTAAAATTAGCGTCAAAATTAGGTCTTCAAAGGTCTCATGATGCGTGAGTGATTACAGTATCTCTTGTAATTCGAAGAGAAAATAATGATATAAGCAAGATTTTTGATATTTCAAATAAAACATTAAGATGGAAACTCCCATCAATAGAAGAAAGAGCTATAACATCTACTGGATTTGAGAAATCTAGTTTCCTCATAGATAGTTTTCCGAGAAATATTTTATATAGCGAAAAGCAGTACTGGGTGTTCGGTTAATGGATGCCAAATATTTCCTCATAAGGAAACCGCTAACATTACCATTATCTACTACATTTGGGTTATATGCTTTAGACTGGTCAATTTTAGTAAAAGACGAAAATAAAATATTTCTCTTATAGGATTTATATCTTCCCTCAACTTCCCACGAAATTTAATTTTCACTTTCTTATATTTACCAGAAATACTTGCTCTCTAAAACGTTAGACAATATCAGACTTGCATAGCGCAGTGAATGCTGAAAAATATCTTCACAGATGAAAAACATTGCTATTCTTAATTCGTTTTTTACGACTTATCAATCTTTTGAAGCCAAAGTATATTTTTGGATTATAAGATTAATTCTTGCTAGATAATATTATATTAACTATTTATTTTGGAGATAATAATAATTTTCGGATACTAGTCTTAATAATTAACCCCATAGAGGGGGGAAACGACGTGGATTCATACATTCCCGAAGGATATTTGTACGTAAGTGAATGTAGTAAACCCAACTGGAATTCGATCTCAGCTCTTCGACTTCCCATTACGAGATGTTACCCATTACACCACCCGAACGGCCAAAATAAAAGCACTTGGCATTGCCAAGCGGTCACTCACCTAGGGACTGAGCAGGCTATAGCAATCGTACGAGAGCGGGCGTTCGAACGTGATATTGCCGTAAGCCCGTGAATAAGTCAACAGCTATTTGGCTCTGTTAAAGTGTTCTGAGAATGCTACAGATGGAGAATCCGAGTCAGTGTTCAGGAAAATGGAAGCAAAATGGACGCTTATGTGTCAGAAAGAGATAGTCGGATTTTTTAGGAGATATAATGTGGAAATAGGGCTTGGAGAATTGGACACTTACAGGATATACTGAAGGCAGAGGCAAACAGTAAGTAACCTATCTAACATTTTCATATCTATCTATCTATTTGTCCCTGTTCATATCTATCTATCTATCTATCTATCTATCTATCTATCTATCTATCTATCTATCTATCTATCTATCTATCTATCTGTGTGTAACTGTTTCTTCAAATCTATCGATCTATCAGTCTATCTAATATACTTCCTATCTATCTATCTATCTATCTATCTATCTATCTATCTATCTATCTATCTATCTATCTACCTACCTACCTAGCTAGCTAGCTAGCTCAGTCTGTTCAAATCTATCTCAGTCTGTTCATTATCTATCTATCTATCTATCTATCTATCTATCTATCTATCTATCTATCTTAGTCTGTTCATTATCTATCTATCTATCTCATTCTCTTCATATCTATCTATCTATCTATCTATCTATCTATCTATCTATCTATCACTGTTTCTTCAAATCTATCGATCTATCTGTCTATCTAATATACGTCCTATCTATCTATCTATCTATCTAGCTCAGTCTGTTCAAATCTATCTCAGTCTGTTCATTATCTATCTATCTATCTATCTATCTATCTATCTATCTATCTATCTATCTATCTGTCACTGTTTCTTCAAATCTATCGAACTTCCTATCTATCTATCTATCTATCTATCTATCTATCTATCACTGTTTCTTCACATCTCTATCGATCTATCTGTCTATCTAATATACTTCCTATCTATCTATCTATCTATCTATCTATCTATCTATCTATCTATCTATCTATCTATCTATCACTGTTTCTTGAAATCTATCGATGTATATGTCTATCGATCTAACATACTTCCACGTGTTTTTTTTTATTTCTTTTACCACCAGTCTGCCTATCTTTTTGTACTGTATGAACTCGACTCGAATGGAGATTGACATAAAAACTAAAAACTGAATTTATATCAAGGCAGATTGGTCATTCCAAACAAATCGGATGGAATATAATGCAGAAGAAATAGTGAAAAAAACGACTGATTTTATGCTCCAATGCCCCGTCGAGATTATTTTGTTTGCGCTTTTGTTTTTTTTAAATCTCAACCGGCGATTGCATTAGGAATAGATATTTATTTGTACGATTGTACAAAATGTGGCACAAGGTCAAAAGGGTGATTGAGGAAAAGGACGGTCTTCTTCTGTTTTAATTTCTAAATTTAGCTAGCCACGAACATTGACCCAAACTTATCAACAATAGTCCTACAACCAAAACAACATATTCTCTCCTACATTTCTTACTATATACACCATAGTACCTCAATGTATCTACGAAATCCTAACTAGTCCCTATATGTACATTTCAAAGTCTGTGAGGGTAGGGGATTAAAATAACAATTTAAAAGCCGCAATGATTATTTAAGTTAGGAATGGCGACCAACATGTCAAAAGAAACTTTAAGTAGCTTCCAAAGAAAGAACTAATGACGACATCGACATTATGATATATCAAAACATCTACGATATTCAAAATCAGCCATTATGAGATTTTACAGTTTACTCGAAGTTCCGGCCTAGCCTATCAGTTAGCAACAAGAATAATGGGATTTATGAACGACATGTCTCATGAGTTCTGCAGGGGGGGGAGCAGGAATAATAAATGTCTAGAGCATGTTGTAAGTGGATGGCCGAACAAGGAATGGAAGCGTTAGTGAAAAGATATAACTTTCTATGAACTAAAATGAATAGGAAGTTGTGGAGGGCTATCATCGCGTGAAGGTACGGCACATAGAAGAAGAAGAAGAAACCTATGTCCCCCCGCTCGTCAAGTGTACGCACCAGTGAAAGTTATTTGAATGGGCAATTAAGCGGAGGATCTGTGAAAGAGATCAGATCATTGTTCGTGTTCTTCATTGTGCTGATTCCCTTCAGGATATAAGTGGTCATGGCTCTCCACAACTCCCGATCACTTTGGCTCTTAGCAGTTTTCTCCCTTTGCTAATCCCCAGATATAAAAAGCGTCCAGAGCTTGGGACCGCATTGCGAAGTGTAAACGCTCATCGTGACCCGAGTAAAAGCATCGTCTGATCGGTGACGATGAGCGATTATTTTTTACACCTTTCTAAGAGCTAAAATGAATAGGAAGTTGTGGAGAGCTATGATTGCATAAAGAGGTAAAGCACATAGAAGAAAAAGAAGAAGAAACCTATGTCCCAAACTCCGTCAAGTGTACGTATCAATAAAAGATATTGGGATGGGCAAGTAAGTTTAACTCGTCACAATATCGGAGTATCTGTGAGAGAGATCTTGTTCTTGTTCTTCATTGTGCTGATTCCTCTCAGGATATAAGTGATGATTTCTCTCCACAACTTTCGATATCATTGGCTCTTAGAATTTTTCTCCCTTTGCTCGCTATGTGGCTCGCTAACATCCCAACTTAACTTACCTCCATCGTTATATCTCGCGGGTGTTTTTGTTTCGCCAAGTCTCCCTTCCTCATTATGTGTGGAAATAATTCCAGCCGTCTTTTCCTGATTCTGAGAATAAATGTTCATTTTGGTGTCATTTTCTTGAAAACTTCTTCCTTGATTCCGTCCATGGAATTCTCAGTCTCCTTCTGTTGAACCACATTCTGTTGCCGGTAAGTTTATTCGTCATCCGTGAGGAAGACTGTCCAATATTTACTATCATAAAAAAAAGGATGGCTATCACAAGGCATCCAGCTCTCATTACGTTGTTTTTAACGATGGTTTTTTTTCCGTTTTTCGGCACCTTGCTGAGCTTTTGGAATGGGTCTTTCGCTAGTCCAAGGTTCTTCGTGTCTCTTCATTTACACACACACACACACACACACACACACACACACACACACACACACGCGCGCGCGCGCACACACACACACACACCCGCACACACAAACGCACACGCACGCACGCAAACGCACACACACAAACGCACACACACGAACACACACACGCACGCACACGCACACACACACACACGCACACACACACGCACGCACACGCACACACACGCACGCACACACACGCACGCACAAACACACACACACACGCGCACACACAAACGCGCACGCACACGCACGCACACGCACACACACACACACGAACACACACACGCGCGCACACACGCACGCACACACGAACACACACACGCGCACACGCGCACACACACACACACATATATATATATATTCTTGTGGTGCGTCCCTTTAAGTCATAGGTGATCATCTCTCTTAGCATGTGTGGCTTTTAGCAGTTTTTCTCCCTTTGCTTAGGCTCTCATCCGTCCAAGGAAGGTAAGTGACTAGCTTTCTTTATCTCTTTTGGCTTTAAGATGTCCTGTGAGGCTTAAGTTTTCCAAGCCTTTCTTCCTCATGAGGTTTCCAATGAATTTCAGCCGTCTTTTCGTGATTCTGCGCATAACACGCTGCGTCCATGGAATTGTCAGTCTCCTTCTGCTGCATTTTGCTGCATATAAGTATATTCCTCATCCGTGAGGAGACTGCAGCATTCGCTACCATATCAGAGGATCACATAGCAATCCAGTGCTCTTCTCGTTATTTCTAATAAATTCTAACGTTTGCCAGTAACTTGCTTAGTTTTTGAAAGACTTATTTTCTCTAGTCTAACGACCTTGGTGTCGCATATACCATCTTCTGTTAAAATGGAACACAAAATTTTCTTTCTTTTAGTGAAAAAAATTTCACCCCAATGAAGGTAATAAATCCACTAAACCACAATTCATTCGAGATTAAAAAAGATGTCTTCATTTCAATTGTTATACACCATTATGCAAATTAATTGGAATAAAACGAATAATTTCGTTATTATTATTAGTAGTAATAGTAGTAGTAGTATTATTCGTATTTTTCCAATGATACATGAACCAGTGCACATGTTATTACTTAGTATGCCCGTTCCACAAAGTTCTTCCTTGCGGACTGACTAAAGATTATCGATTGGATTTAAATCAGGAGAGTTTCCGGGCCAGTCTCTTGTACATTGATTTGCTCATGGTTGGGCTTTCCAGTGTATTTGTGCAGGGTTACAATTTTCGTACGCTTTCTTAGAGTAACGTCAATCGCAAACAATGACCGTAGGACAACTAATCGAAAGTCGAGACAATAGTGTTCGGGTGTGATAAAAATCTGATGCAATCTCGGATGACACAATATTTTTCAGGGCCAAACACATTTCATCATACACCCCAAGAAGAGATTTAAATTATTACACACCACTGCAAATAATATAATCTGAGGAAAAAAACAGAAATCGATTACACCCTCTCAATCCAGTGGGTCGAAAACTGACCGTACGTTGAAAGAAAGGAAACTAAAGCGGTTGTTTGAATTAATTTGCACAAGGGTGTAGGGATGATATTACTTAAATGAAAAACCAGCGAACATTTATTTGTATTAAAATATACAAGGAAGGACTCTTTCATAAGTCAAATATTATATTATAAGACAGGTTTTAATAATTTTTTAAATATATTAGAAATAAAGAATTAATTTATTTCATTTCCAAATTACGAGGTTTGATTTGGAAGATCTAAACAACATTTAAAACAGATAAAATAATAAAACTCGTTATCAAGATTATGTAAATTTAATTCTATTCTAATTCCGAGTATTGGTTGATCAGTAAGGGTTTCAATTACGACAAAGCAAGCTTCATATCAAACATTATAAGGTAACTGGTATGAAAGTGACAATTGCTGCTTGACTAGAAAAGTCTGCAATAGTATAAACCAAGTTTTCAACTATATGGAATAATCAACTAGTCGCAAAAGAAAATAAATGTATTTCTCTAAAAAATTATGAGGGTTGATTAATAATTAAGGTTTGCAGGACTATGAGACAACTTTTAGACCAGACCGAATAATGAAAACTTGTATCAAACTGAGGAAAATCATATTTCTCGTCAAAATTGCGAGGGTTGATTTATAAGTAAGGTTTCCATTCTTATCAAATAAATGTTAGTCCAGACAGAATAAAGAAACTGGTTTCAAAGTTTACTTATTTTCAAATGACGAGGACTGATTGATAAGTAGATCAGACTGAATAATGAAAACTTGTATCAAACTGAGGAAAATCATATTTCTCGTCAAAATTGCGATTGTTGATTTTATAAGATCTTCAATCTTATAAAATAAATGTTAAACCAGACAGAATAATGAAACTGGTATCAAACTGAAGTCAATTTATTTATTTTCAAAATGACAAGGACTGATTGAAAAGTAAGATCTCCATAAATGTGAATCCCATTTTAGATTGAATGAAACTGGTATCAAATGAAAGCTATTTAATTTTCCGTTTATCTGTCTAAAACTTGAGGTTTTAGTTTACCATAGAAACTAAATTGACACAGTAGTGTTTAGTAAGGGCCCCCAGAGGGTTGGGAAGGTGGATCTCTAAATGTCTGATCCAACGTTAACTTCGCTGGAATTTAATTACATTTATTACTGGTATGTGTGCATTTGAGTTTTTTTTCTCTCTCTCTCGCCTTTCTTTCTCTCTATCCCTCTCCGTCTTCTCTCTCTCTATCCTTCTCACTCTTCTTTCTCATTCTCTCTCCTTTCTTTCTCTTTCTTTCTTCGTCTTTCTCTTTCTTTCTTTCTTTCTTTGATCAAGACATTTATCGAGGCATTTTTAGTGGCTTGTGTCATTATCTGAATTTTTCTTCTATTTTCGTGTTTAATTTTTATTCGTGCAAATCATTTTTTTAAATACCCTGGGGTTAGTTTTTGCGGAATGCTTAACAGTACGATTTTGAAGGTCGAATGCAAGTCAATCGGCCTTTCGACGGCAAATCTGGCATCTCTTTTAACCACACTATCTACCTCGGTCCCGTTCATTTCTGATGAAGTGTGCGTACGTCTTTCAAGATCCTTATTTCTTTTTTTTTTTAATTTGAAATAAAATAAGGTGAAGGATTTTTATTCACTTTATACTCAAGCGCTTAAAAGGGAGATTCGCTTGGACGAACTGAGACACTCGGGCAGACAAGCCGGTGAACACAAATTAATCTACACAAATACACACATAAACGTGTAAGTGTAAATATATATATATATATATATATATATATATATATATATATATATATATATATATATATATATATTAGTTGAAAAGGATCTTTTCATTCGACATTATTTCTTATTACTATAAACATTATTTTTTAGTGGGCACACGGGTTTGAATTGCATAAATACGAAAGTAAAACCTTCCTCTCCCATTCTGGTCTTCGGGGCCACACTGGTAGCGACACGTTTCGGCTAAAGAATCGGTTTCCTTGATGGGAATTTGTGATGACGTTCGATTCCTGGCGTTTTTTTTCTCTAATACGCATTCTCAAACTAGAACGGTTTTTATTTATTTCACTCTTTAAGCCTCCCCACAAATAAAGTTCATCGTGTGTATATATATATATATATATATATATATATATATATATATATATATATATATATATATATATATATATATATATATATAAATAAAAAAACTATGAACCTAAATAGCCGGGCAAACCTACCTAGATTTCATCTACGCGGATCGTACCCTGGCGATCCGCGTAGGTGAAACCCAGGTTGGTTTGCCTGGCTCTTTCGGTTCATAGTTAGGTTTACTCTACTTAGTGTATTGAGCACTTTGCTTAGTTACTTTTTCTTTACTCGGTTTGGAGGTTTTTTGCTTTGGACTCTGAGGTTGGATTCTGGACGATTGTTTTCGCCTCAATTACATGTTCTTAGCTCTTTCTTTTTTTATTCCTTATTTTCTCTTGGGTATTTACAAGCCAAAACAACTAAGGTTTTTCCAGACAAGTATAATTACTTATATTTATAATATTATTATATACATACATATATATATATATATATATATATATATATATATATATATTTATTGATATATATATATATATATTTATATATGTATATATATATATATATATATTTATTGATATATATATATATATATATATATATATATATATATATATATATATATATAGTTTAAAGTTTTGGTATATTTATGGGACAAAGTGCTCAATTTGATAGAGAGAGCGTATGCAAATATAAGAATGAATATTGAAGTCAACACTCAGAGGCGACAGTCTCTTTCCTGCTAGACGCAAACATCAGCCGCCTGACGATTGCGTCTAGCATGAAACCGACTGTCGCATTTGAGTGTTGAATTCAAGTTTCACACACATACACACACACACACACACACACACACACACACACACACATATATATACATATATATATATATATATATATATATATATATATATATATTTATATTTATATAAACAAACTTGTTTTTACCAATAACGTGTCGCTTGTACCTAACCTCTTTAGCCAGATTCATTAGGTAGGTAGATTCTGGTTGACTAGGTTTTTTTAAATTTACTAATTTGTTTATGGCGTACTATTTACTTAATTAACTCGCTCGGTGTATTTTTCCTTTTGACAAGCATTACGGTGCTGATTGATTATTTTCGACCAACATGGATGTATTTAGTCTTTTCTTTTTTTTAAAATTATTTTCTTATCCCCCTGATATCTATTGGTTTAAATATACTTTTATTTACAAATTGTATTATGCAGTGTTATATCTACATATATATATATATATATATATATATATATATATATATATATATGTATGTATAGCTTTGAATACAAAAGATGTCATACCTAAGTTAACCTTTCGGCCAACACTTTTTGAAAGATATTCGTTGGCACTATTAATTATAGATGAATACAAGGAGACTATATGAAGCAAACGAGGAGGGCGAGGAGGAACTCGACTAAAAGACAAATTTTAATTATATTAATAGTTATAATGGAACATTTTATTTACATCCCCCGTTGTTCAAATTTAATTAATATAATTAAAATTTGTCTTTTCGTCGATTTACACCTTTCCTTCCTCATTTGCTTCATATAGTCACCTTGTATACATTTATAATTAATATTGCCAACGAATATCTATGAAAAAGTGTTGACCGAAAGATTACCTTAGATATGACGTCTGATCTATTCAAAGCTATATATCAATTCTTTGGTAACAAATCTTGCCTGCCTTATGTGAAGGGGTTATCAGAGAAAATACAAAGGATCTGCGGTCCATATAACATCAGGACAACCTTCAAAAGCGTGACAACACTTCGCAGATATCTCTCTCGAGTGAGACCCCCCATAGAGGAGAACGGGACTAAAGACTGTGTGTACGCTATCCCGTGCAGCTGCGGCAAGGAATATAAAGGAGAAACAGGCCGCCCCCTCAAGGTAAGGCTTCAAGAACACCAGAAAGCTGTAATGCGAGGGGAAGTAGAAAAATCAGGCGTGGCTGACCACATATGGAGAGAGAAGGGAGATCACCGTCCCCTGTGGGATCAGGTTGAGATCATAGACAGGGAACACCATTGGAAAATTCGTAAACTTAAGGAATCAGCACATATGCTAGGCCACAAAAATCTCCTGAGTCGGCCAAGCATAGAAATAAATACAATATGGGAACCAGTAATAAGGAGTGCCAGAGAACAGCAATGATAACAAAAAGTTGCAATATGAGATCTGGTAAAGAACATGCAATGATAACAGCAAAATTGCAATATGAGTACTGGTAAAAAATGGTTGCTGAAAAATTAGGTTTATAATACTCAGAAATTCATACCTAGATGTCCTCAAGGACACATGGTACGGTGGATAAAGGCGTTGGTTAGATCCAGTAACAGACCCAAAAAGAGTGTGAGTTCAATACCCGGTTCAGGCAGTGGAGAACTTTCAGAGGGAAAAATTACCAGGAGATAACTGATAACTGACATCCATCAAACATGGCTCGTGGAACTAGAACAGTCTACCCCAGTGATCGAAATAAAGGGTTCGGTTCGAAATTCCAACCACCTGAAGAAGGCCGGAGGGTACAACGGCCGAAACGTTGTGACAAATATGGCGACAAAGATGAGGACAATAGTCCGAATAATGTAAATACTGTACATAATACCTCATCTCAGAAATATAGACAGACTCTAACAAATCTTTGTTTATATATATATATTTATATATAAATAAGAAGAAAGAACAGTAAGATATATAATCCGGTGTTCTTTTTGATAAGAACCGTACACAATGTAAATTTACAGAACATAAATATTATAAATTAACTGGCTTGAAATATGGTTTTTTCGCTACACAGTAATAACCAAATTTCAAAATGGAAGCTACAAACTTCAAATTTAATTTTGTAATTAAATTTAAAACATTAGTTCCATTTCATCTTCGAGCGAATATTGGAGTAACTTAATTTTTAAATTTACTGAGTTTTAAACGCAAATAAAAATTCACTATTTCCAAGGATACAGAGAAATGCAATCATTCAGACAGGGGTTGGTAGCGTGTTCATTTTCATTAACTTTTGTTGCATCAGTTATTATTTACGGTCGCAAATATATATATATATATAAATATACATGATATATATATATATGTGATTGTATATATATATATATATATATATATATATATATATATATATATATATATATATATATATATATATATGGGTGTGTGTGTGTGTGTGTGCGTGTATACACACACACACACACACACACACATATATATATATGTATACATATCTATATATCTATTTATACATATATATATATCTGAACATCTGAAAGCATGAATATATAGACATTTCTAAATTTATATATATATATATATATTTGTATATATATATATATACAAATATATATGCTATATTATATACAAATGCATATATGTGTGGGTGATGTGATATAAAATTGTCTTTTTTGATATTACAACATTTTCTGTTTAAGCATTTGGAAATATGCAAATATACCTGCGTGCTTGTATATGTGTATGTTAGAAAGACAGAGAGTGAGAGTGTGTGCGTTTCTATGAACAGATTCATATATTTCAAAACGTTTCATTAAATTCATCCGACAAATTTTATATTATATTATATTATATTGTATTATATTGTATTATATTATATTGTATTATATTATAATTTATTATGTTGTATTATATTATATTGTATTATATTATATTATATTGTATTATAATATATTATATTATATTGTATTATATTATAATATGATATTTTGTATTATATTAAATTATTTTGTATTATATATTATATTATATTGTATTATATTATGTTATATTATATTGTATTGTATTATATTATATTATATTATATTGTATTATATTATATTGTATTTTATTATATTATATTATATTATGTTATATTATATTATATTGTATTATATTATATTATGTTATATCGTACTATGTTATAATATATTGTAATATATTATATTATATTAAATTATATTATATTATATTATTATATTATATTGTATCATATTGTATTATATTATATTATATTGTATTATATATTATATTATATTATATTGTATTATATTATATTATATAATATTATATTATATTGTATTGTATTATATTATATTATATTATTATATATTGTATTATATTATATTGTATTATATTATATTGTATTATATTATATTATATAATATTATATATAATATATTACATATAATATTATATTGTATTATATTATATTTTATTGTATTAACAATAGATTGCTATTTTCCTCACTCACTTCGCAACTATCACTTTCGTGGTTGGTAATATAGTCAGGTGCTGAATGAAATATAACCATTTCAATGAAAACTAACAGGTGTATTAATATGGGAGCAGTCAATTTATTTACGGGCTATATATATATATATATATATATATATATATATATATATATATATATATATATATATGTATATATATATAATATATATATATATATATATATATATATATATATATATATATATATATATATATATATTACACCGAAACCATGTAAAATTCACTACACAATTACAGTCGTGTTTCTATGCATATGAATGCATCTCATCAGGCAATTGTAAATTACTGGCGATTGAACGAGTTATTTAGATTTAAAAGGCTTTTAAATATACAAACTGATCGCTTATAGAGCTTAATGTTTTAACTAAACAGAACAACATATTTCATACAACAGGAATTAAGATTACATTATGAGTTTTGTTTGTTCAATAATTCACCATCCATTGCAAAATCCTTGCAAATTATTATTTCAATTCACAAGGTGATAATGATCATCACCTAATGTACTCTTAATTCCTATTTTATGATACACACACACACAAATATATACATATACATATATATATATATATATATATATATATATATATATATATATATATATACATATATATATATATATATTTGTATAAGAATGACAATTAGAAAAATATATCTTAGTTTTTTACGGACGCGTTTCCTCTTCCGATTTTATCAAGGCAATCAATGAAAGCGAAATGATTTTTATTGACATACTTCCATTAACTCCAAAATTTAACAAAAAACTTCTGCATAAGCCTCTTTCTGGCTAATGGTATTTTCCTTCATACTAAGATTTTGTTTTTTCGTTTTCCATGCTGGCAATATACTTAAATTGACAAGGAATCTTTTGTGGATACGAAAAATTGTTTGCCTTGTTAAAGTCGGAAGACGAAATGAGCCGGAAAAAAATATTTTTCCACTTGTCTTTCGTATACAAATTTGTCTTATCCACAAAATTGTTCAGGGAAATTGTACTATATATATATATATATATATATATATATATATATATATATATATATATATATGTGTGTGTTTGTGTGTGTGTTAGTGTGTGTGTTAGTGTGTGTGTTTATGTATATATACATATATATGTGTGTGTGTGTTTATGTGTGTGTGTTAGTGTGTGTGTGTGTTAGTGTGTGTGTGTTAGTGTGTGTGTTTATGTATATATACACATATATATATGTGTGTGTGTTTGTGTGTGTGTTTGTATGTGTGTGTGTGTGTTTGTATGTGTGTGTGTGTGTGTGTGCAAACAGGTAGAGACGACAAAGATAGAGTGTCAAAGGTTTACTAAGAGGGACAAAAGAAAGGAAGATGCGGAGAACCATAATCGTTGACTTTCCAACTCAATCCAAAGAGATTTGGCAGTCAATAATCGAGGGAAAAAAACAGCACTACAGAAAATAAAAATATGAAAACCTTGGAAATGGCGGAAAGCGGTTGGTTCAATGAAAATGATGTAAAATCTTTGTACTCCCTTACTCCTAGAAAACGTAAAAAACACAAGGATGCTGGAAAAACGCAATAAAAAATTAATTAAATCTTACTTAAATATAGAACATGTTAAATAATACACACACATATATATATATATATATATATATATATATATATATATTCATATATATATATATATATATATATATATATATATATATACCTCAAGACCCATATGTGGAATTCTCTGTACATTTCCAAGCACCTTCTTACCAGTTCATAGCACTTTCAAAGCTCTCAAGTACATAATTCAGTTACACTTAATTAAACTTTAATTTGATTTTAAGCGACATTTTTGAAGACGTTACTTACTCTAACTTAGCTCGCTTTTACATCTTTCTCTTTATTTCTTTTAACTCATTTTATGTCCCCTAGTTTCCACTGCTTTCCTTTTTTTCTATGTCATTTTTATTCCTCCCCTTATTTCTATACATAAGACCTTTTTCAGTCAGATATATTTCACGGAGGGCGCCGTACCTTTTTTTTTATTCAACTCAGTTCTCCCTCATTTGATGTCTTATCATTTAAATATTTTATTTCGAATTGAGGACGCCCTAGCAAGCTATAAATATGTAGCCTTATTCATTCATTTAAGCTTACGTGAAGAAGGTTTCGTGTCCAACGTACCGGTTGCCGGCTCAAAAAGTGAAATTAGTATATCCAGTTTAAATTTCAACCAGGTGAAGCTCTACAAGCCTTGAGGACCAGAATCTAGCAGATTATCTCTACTTAGATCAAGCCCGTGTGGCGCATAGGTGGAAAGATCTGGCTTGTAAAATTCAATATAACCCAAACGAAACTAGTAAAGTCCTTCCACCACGGAGCACACCCAGTAATTTCACCCTCCCAGGAAGCACTGCTCTGTGGAACCAGTTACTAAGAAGCTGGTTCCCCGATTACTACAATCTTAACCTCTTCATCTATAGGGTTAACGATAATTTGCTTTTGTTTCCGCACAAACTGCCTACTAACCTTACAGTCTACTTCTAATGGCTACCGGGTGTTTTACTGAGTGGACCTGAAGAAAATAAAACAAAAATTAAGTGAATAAAATCACAGCTCATCTTTCCCCTGTTTTAGCCGATGTGGCTCAATGTTGCAAAGGTCTGGCTTGTAAAATACAATACAACCACAATGAAACTAGTAAAAACCCACCACCACCGAACAGACCCAAAAATTTCACCTCTCATGATGGATGGGTTTGCTCTCAAGAAGGGTCTTTGCCTTGAACGTCTCTTCGGGCTCAAGCTCTCCTTTGACGTTAAGTGAAACTCATATATCCGAGCTATTGGTAAAAATGTCCAGCTTGTGTTTCATTAGTAAGTACCTGGTCTTCTCGTATATTCTATCTTTTCAAGGGCCAAATCATACTGAAAATGGAGCATTGCTGCTATAAGAAGAACTGCATCATCCTCACTTGCTTGTTTTTGTTCAAAAGCGTATACCTGGCCTTGCGGGTGATGAATTATTTTCCATCGTACAATTCTTTTTCCATAAAGGAAACCTCGCCAAATTCTCACTGTTCTATCGCATGTTTCGCGAGCCTCTCGCGGCTCTATCGCGATTCCCACGCCATGTGTTCTGACGAGTTATATTCTCTGGTTTTAACATCCCTGTCTGTTGGGGGGGTCACTGACCATGCCAGGTCCACAAGGATAAATCGTCCGCATTTCCTTAGTATTCCATTAGTAAGGAGGAAGTTTCACTCGGACAGCTTCTTCCCAAGAACTGCTGCTTTGTGGAACAGGCTCCAGCAAAGATGATTTCAAAATCACAACACCGTTAACTTTCATGAATAACCCATGAACTTTCCTTGACTTTTCTTACGTCCAGACAACATCATACTACCTTGGACGTCTCTTGTGCCTTATATTGGGTGAACATTAATATAAAAAAAAGTCTTTGCTCACATTCACACAAATAACACTGAATAGGTATAAAGATATGCTAGATTTTTATAACTTTGGTTGGATACCATTCGAGAAAGTCAAGAATACAAAATCTATTGACCGTACGACAAGCAACTTCAACCCGTTAAAAGCCTACTTGTTACTGAAATCAGATGAGCAATAATTAGCATGGTGATCCTGTGGCTCTATATTTCACGAAAAAGCCTACATAGTTAAAACTCTGAGTAGAAGTCCGTTGTTCGTATTTGATGATGACGAAAGAAATGATATTGATAACCAATTTGTCGTTACTGTTTGACTACCTGTATAGACACAAGACATTGGTTTGGTTTAGAGAAATGAATGGAAAAGAAAGAAAGAAAAGCTAAATAAGGCGATAATGCTCTCATGTTTTTAATGTCTGCTTCAGTGAAATGGAAAACCTTGTCAATTTTACATCTTTTCATTTTCTTACTTCTTTAAATATGTTCATGCATTTATATCTATGATTTTTGTTGTATGTATTTATCCTCGGGTCCATGTCGCTACAGAAAGTGATAAAAGGTCAAATTTTTAATGTAGGCTTTCGGGAAAGTCGCAGAAAAATTGCTCAATCCTCCTCAGCCCTTTCGCTTTGCAGGTCGCCTCAGGCCACGGGTAATAACCCCAGTCTCCTCCTAGCGAAGAAGTACTGCCTGGGGAGATGTCGGGCATTGTCCTAATATTATTTTCAACATAACTGGCAGGAACGAACTCTTACTCGGGGAAGTATGATTTGTTTTGCAATATTTTGTTAATGTTAAGTTCAGATATTTAACGAGGCAATAGGAAAAGGTTCACGGTTGGAAGGACGGAAAAGACATATTAGCAATGCTGCTGGATTTCAGCGAGAAAGAAAGAAGGAAAGAAAGACAGACAGACAGACAGACAGACAGAAGTCTCCTGCCAGTACCTCATAAATGATGGATTCTTCCGTTTTGATCGCGTTGGAAAAGAAAAAGACATCAGAGATGCATTTTATTGAAAGAAAGAAACAAATAAACAAACAAAATATAGAAATGTTTAACGTCTCCTATCAACATCTCATAAATAATGAACTATTCTATTTTGATTTCGGGGAAAGACGAAAAAGTCATATCAGAGACGCTATTTGGTTTCAGTAACAAAATGTATGAATGAGAGAAAAATGGATGGCAGATACAATTGTTTAACGTCTGTTTCACTGAAATGGCAAAAGGTGTCAATTTCAAATTTTTCATTTGTACATTATTGTTATTGCAATATTTTGTTAAAGATGTTAAGCTCAAATAATTAACGACGCGATAGGGGTTAGGGTCAGGGGAATTTCTACGGCAGGGTTAGGGTTAGGAGAATTTCCACGGCAGTGTTAAGGTTAGGAGAATTTCTACGTTAGGGTTAGGGTTAGTGGAATTTCTACGGCAGGGTTAGCCTTAGGATAATTTCTACGGCAGGGTTAGGGTTAGGGGAATTTCTACGGCAGGGTTAGGGGAATTTCTACGGCAGGGTTAGGGTTAGGGTTAGTGGAATTTCTACGGCAGGGTTAGGGGAATTTCTACGACCGGGTTAGGGTTAGGGTTAGTGGAATTTCTACGACAGGGTTAGCCTTAGGATAATTTCTACGGCAGAGTTAGGGTTAGGGGAATTTCTACGGCAGGGTTAGGGTTAGGCTTAAGAGAATTTCTACGGCAGGGTTAGGGGAATTTCTACGGCGGAGTTAAGGTTAGTGAGATGTCTACGGCAGGGTTAGGGTTAGGGGAATTTCTACGGCAAGATTAGGGTTAGGATTAGAGTTAGGGGAATTTCTTCGGCGGGGTTAAGGTTAGTGAGATGTCTACGGCAGGGTTAGGGTTAGGGGAATTTCTACGGCAGGGTTGTGGGAATTTCTACTGTAGGGTTAGGGTTAGGAGAATTTCTACGACGGGGTTAGGGTTAGGGCTAGGAGAATTTCATGGTTATGGTTACGGGAAATTCTACGGCAGTGTTAGGGTTAAGGGAATTTTTACGGCAGGGTTAGGGGAATTTCTGCAGCAGGGTTAGAGCTAGGGTTAGGGGAATTTCTACGGCCGGGTTAGTGTTAGCGTTAGTGGAATTTCTACGGCCGGTTTAGAGTTAGGAAAATTTCTACGGTAGGGTTAGGGTTAGGGTTAGGGTTTTTGGAATTTCTACGGCAGGGTTAGGGGAATTTTTACGGCCGGATTAGGGTTAGGGTTAGAAGAATTTCTACGTCTGGGTTAGGGGAATTTCTACGGCGGACTTAGGTTTAGGTGAATTTCTACGGCAGGATTAGTGTTAGGATTAGAGTTAGGGGAATTTCTACGGCGGGGTTAGGGTTAGTGGAATGTCTACGGCAGGGTTAGGGTTAGGCTTAGGGGAATTTCTACGGTAGTGTTAGGGTTAGGAGAATTTCTACGATAGAGTTGTGGGATTTTCTATTGCATGGTTAGGGTTACGGTTTGGGGAATTTCTACGGCGGGTTTAGGATTAGGGCTAGGCGAATTTCTACGGCATGGTTAGGGTTAAGGGAATTTCTACGTCAGGGTTAGGGTTAAGGGCATTTTCACGGCAGGGTTTGGGGATTTTTTACGGCAGGGTTAGGGTTTGGATTAGGGGAATTTCTACGGATTTTTGCTGTCCTAGAACTCTCCATGGACGTAACTTAAGAAAGAAGAATAATCGGAAAATTTAAATAATAAACACGTGAAATTTTCACGTGTGTTTCTAGTTAAGCTGAAGGATTGAATTTTTTCTTACCTGTAACGACAGCAATAATTTTATACTAATGTTAAATCACTGATTTGCTTTGATTTGTTTTGTTTTAAGGCATATCAACACTTCAATGGGTTCTTTAATGCCGACGAGATCTTTATAGATGTTAACATGTTTTTATATTCAAAATTTTGCTGTTAACTTTTTTCCTTCGAAAATGTACTGTTGCTAATATTTTTTTCAAAAATGAATTGATGATAATTTTTGCTTCAAAAATGCATTGTTGTTTTTTTTTTTTTAAATGTATCTCAGATAATTTTTTTTTTTTTTCAAAACTGTCTTGCTGGTAATAATTGTTTCCTTCAAAAATTCATTGATGGTAATTTAAAAAAAAATAATTGCTGGTACTAAAAAGTATTTTTACATTTTAATAGTGTTTTGACCCCAGTTTGAGATTAACTTTTTGCCCATAGTTAGCACCCTAACAGGTGCTACCACTAGAGTCACGGTAGACCTGGGAACACCGACAGTAAAGAGTTGGTTAGGCGCTCCTCAAAACCTCCTGACCAGAGGCCCTACTGTTGGATGTAGTTTATCGTCATATCCACGACGGTAAATCACTGATGCAGAAAATATAGTCAATATAAGTGCTAAATTACTTGAATTCAATCGTCATATTTTTGGTTTCATTTACGATATATTTTACGACATTCTAGTGTTATTTAAGATCGAATGTCAGTGTTAAAATATAAACTATAATGTTCACTATAAAACTTATATTTGATATATCGTTAGCCAATACTCTTATAGATACTGGGTAGATATTTATAGACTAGCTAATAAAACTGTCCAATAACTACCTTTATGGCTCCAATGTAAATAGCGTTTAGTAAACACAGAACGGAAACCAAAGGAAATCCTACAGAATGGTATAAAGATAAACGTGAAGGAAGGAAGGAAAATTAATCGTGAGAAAAGAAGAGACCATCATACGACTTAAAAACTGGCAATGCCAAGATTATCAAATAAAACAGTACCTTCTTTCTATGTATGCCATGTCTATTCAGGGCATAGGTGATCATGGCTCTCCACCTCCCTCTATCTCTTGCAGATCTCAACATATTCCTACCCTCTGCTACTTCTTCCAGACCACGTTCTGTCAACCACTTGTTTAAGGCTTCTAGGTATGTCATCCGTTGTTTTCAGTTGCCTCTCTTTCCCTCTATTTGACCTCGGAATATCAAATTCTCCAGGCCCTCCTTCCTCATTATGTGTCCCAGGAACTTCAGCTGCCTCTCCCTAATGTAAGATATAAAACTCCTCCTTGTTTGCATCCTCTCTAAGACCTCACCGTTGCTCACACGTTCGGTCCATGATATCCTAAGCATCCTTCTGTAGGACCACATCTCCGTCGTCTCAAGTCTCTTCTTCATCTTTGAGGAAATCAAAGATATATTGCGTAGTGTAATAATAGTGTAGTCCTGACGCTATCATTAGCTGTAGAGAGCATACCTTAATTGGCTGTAGACAACTTCAGCTGCCTCTTCCTGATGTTAAGTATAAGCAACCTCCTTGTTTGCATCCTCTCTAAGACCTCACCGTTGCTCACACGCTCGGTCTATGATATCCTTAGCATCCTTCTGTAGAACCACATTTCCGTCGCCTCGAGTCTCTTTGTCATCTTTGAGGAAATCGTCCAACATTCGCTGCCGTAAAGAAGGACAGATGCTCAGTATTCTTTTCTTCGTTACCAACAGCATCTAGGAAATGTATTAACGGATAACGGGAAATACGACACGGAAATCCGTAGACGTACTTTCTTTTCTTTTTATGTGCCGTGTCCCTTCAGGACGTAGACGATCATGGCTCTCCACTTCCTCCTATCCCTTGTAACTCTCAATATTTTTTGTTCCTTTGCTACTTCGCCCAAACCATGTTATGTCATTCACTTGCTTAAGCCCGCTAGATATGCCACGCATTGTTTCCCTTGTCTCTTTTCCACTCTATTCAACTTGTGAGCATTAGATTCTCCAAGCCGTCCTTTCTCATTATGTGTCCCATAAACTTCAATTGACTCTTCCTGGTGTTAAGTATAAGCTTCCTCTTTGTTTGCATCCTTTCCAAAACCTCATCGTTTCTCAGTAGAATCATACCTCCGGCGCCTCGAGTCTCTTCTACATCTTTGAGGTGACCGTCAAGCATCGCCGCCGTAAAGAAGGATAGATAAAATCTAGTAGCTCAGTACTATTTCCTTTGTTACCAACGAATTCCTCCTGTTTTGTAATACTTTGCCTAGCTTTTGGAATGCGTGTTTGGCAATCCCAATACGTCTACGGATCTCAGCGTCGCACTTGCCGTCCTCCGTCAAAATACTTCCCATATATTTAAGATAGGGTAATATGCCTTCTAGAAGCTAAGCAAAGTTATTAGAAAAGACGAACATATCTTTAGAAACAAATAAAAATTTAATGAACTATAATATCGTACTTAACTGAAATATCAGTCCTTCTATATTGCAGTCGACCCGCTTATGACGATAAACTACATCTAACAGCAAGGTTTCTGATCAGGAGTTTTGAGGACCGTGGAACCAAATCTTAATTGCTGGTGTTCATGGTCCACCCTGCTCTGGAGTGGTAGCACTTGTTAGGGTTCCATCTATGGGGAAATAGTTGACACCCAAACTGGGGTCAAAGCATTATGAAAGTGTAAAAAAAAAATGATTTTATTACCAGCAATAAATTTTTGAAAAAAAAAAATTCTACCGGCAATACATTTTTGGCGTTAAATAATCCATTGAGTTTGATATGCCGTAAAACAAACTAAACCCAATCATACCAATCTATATGGCAGTGAATATTGTGCAATCTCATCACAGATGGAGAAGAGACTTGTGATTCTACCGGAGGAAGCTGACAATAACACGGGCTGAACATGCGAACGAAGAAATTTTTGAGCAAATTGAAACACGAAGGACGCATCTGCTTAGAATCCGAAAGCGACTAATTGAAATTTCTAAGGCACATAATGAGTAAAATAAGGACTTGAAAAAATTTACACAGACATGACATATTGGAGATAAAATGGACAAACATCAAGTAATCTAACTCACGAGATTGTGTAAATGGTTTGAAGGAATTAAGAGAAATATCAAAAAGACAAACTTTACAAAGAGCTACAAAGGTCCGGAAGTTGTGGAGAGCAATGATCGCATACACCCTGAAAGGACTCATCACATATAATAAGAAGAACGTCCTCACGGGGTGCCCCAATAATGTTCTCTCGTAAATAGTTAAGCGAGAGAATAACGTCTTGAAAACTACAAAGTAAGAGAATTATATTTTCTGTATTTCTTTTAAGAATACCAAAGACTTAATTCGTTCTTATTCAAGGTTATTCACTCAAAGGCACAGACGAATTTGTATGGATTTCTTTTAGACAAAACAAAATAGAATTAATACAGACGGAAAAATAAATATTACCGTTTTCATATCATTCAAACTCTCACCCCACCTCTCTCTCTCTCTCTCTCTCTCTGTTTTTATCCCACCCACTTTTGGAAACTTCAATTCTCTTTTTCCATTCATTCAGACCTTATATTTTCGTCATTCTTCCTATATTCTATCTTCTTCTTCTTCTTCTTCTTCTTCTTCTTCTTCTTCTTCTTCTTCTTCTTATTCTTCTTCTTCTTCTTCTTCTTCTTCTAATAATAATAATAATAATAATAATGCAATAACTCTGTTCTTTGGTATGTGTTTTCTTTTTAATTTGTGACATTTGTAGCTCGTTTTTTTTCAATAATTTTAGCATGACTCTTCTTCTCCTTTTACTACTACTACTACTACTACTACTACTACTAATAATAATAATAATAATAATAATAATAATAATAATAATACAACTCTTCGTCTTCATGACTTTTCTTCTTTTTTCTTTCCGGCATTTTAGCTCGTTCATTTTAATAATTTTAACTTGTTTTCTTCTTCTTCTTCTTCTTCTTCTTCTTCTTCTTCTTCTTATTATTATTATTATTATTATTATTATTATTATTATTATTAAATCCTCTTCTACCTTATGGGATTTTTCTTTTTTCTTTCTCGCCTTTTCTCATATTTTCTATCCTGTTCTTTTCATTAATTTTAACACGACTTCTGTCTTCCATAATTATTTCTTTTTCCTTTCTTCTCCTCCTCCTCCTCCTCCTCTTCTTCTTCTTCTTCTTCTTCCTATTTTTTCCTATACACAATCTTCAAGGTCTTTTATTTTTTCTTCTACTTTTGCCTTCCTCTATGTCCCCTTCTCCTTCTTTTCCATCTCATTCGCTTTGTCATTTTAACCCTCCGTCGATTTCTTTCTCTTCTTCCACTTACGTATATTTTGTCTAATTCTCAACTGTGACTTCTCCTTCTTTTTCTTATTGTCTTAGTTTGTTCTCTTCTTCCTATTCTTCGACATTTTCGATTTCGTATTCTCTGTTTTCCCATTCGATCTCCTTCTCCTCCTCTTTCTCCTCCTCCTCCTCCTCCTCTTCTTGTTCTTCTTCTTCTTCTTCTTCTTTAACGTCGTCTTTCTTTTGTCCTTTCCTTCTTATTTCGCCGCCATCATAACATTTCATTCTCTGGCAATCACCTATTCCACCTCCTATCCTCAACAGCCAAAAAGCTGACTCAACCATATTTGATGGTGCCACTCACTAAATGAGCGACGAGGCTTTCACAAATTCAACCAACCGTCAAATGTCTTAGGCAGGAAAACCTTAAAGAATAAACAAATTCAACACAACATAGAAAATAATACTTTTTCTTCAAAACTGAATTTTCAGACTCTCTTACATAAATTATATTTAGATTTCTTCATATTTCATTTATTAAGATCTTTCTTTCTTTCTTTCTTTCTTTCTTTCGTTGTTTTCCTCTTCATTTTTTCTTTCCTTCTTATATTTCCGTTCTTTTTTCTCCTTCCTATTATTCCTTTCTTCACTTAATTTTTTATTCTTTCTTTCTCTTAGGATTCTTTTTCTTCTTCTTCTAATTCTTCTTTTTATTATTTTCTTCTTCTTTTTCTAATTCTTCTTCTTCTTCTTATTTTCTTTTCCTTTTAAAACTTCTACTAATTCTTCTTCTAATCTTTTTCTTCTTCTAATTCTCCTTCTTTTTCTTCTTCATTTTCTTCATTTTCTTTTTCTTCTTCTACTGTAGTATTTTTTTTATAGTTTAACACATATATTTCTTCTTTATTTTTCCGATAATCTTCTACTTTTGTCTTCACATGCATTTTCTTTCTTTTTCATGTTTTCTTCTTCTTCTTCTTCTTCTTCTTCTTCTTCTTCTTCTTCTTCTTCTTCTTCTTCTTCTTCTAATAATAATAATAATAATAATAATAATAATAATGCAACAACTCTGTTCTTCCGTATGTGTTTTCTTTTTAATTTGCGACATTTGTAGCTCGTTTTTTTTTCAATAATTTTAGCATGACTCTTCTTTTTTTCATATTCTCCTTCTTCTTCTTCTACATCTTTCCTTTTACATATTCTTCTTCTTGTTTTCCTCTTCTTCTTCTACTCCTTCTTTTTATTGTTGTTCTACATCTTTTTTATTTTTCTTCTACTACATCTTCTTCTTCTTCTTCTTCTTCTTCTTCTTCTTCTTCTTCTTCTTCTTCTTCTTCTTCTTCTTCTTCTTCTCTTAATTTTTTCTCTTCTTCGACCTAATCTTGCTTCTCTCTCTCTTTTTATCTCCTCATTTTCATCTTTCCTTTCTTTCTCTTTCGTTGTTTTCATATTCATTCTTTCTTCCTCCTTTATTTAACATACTTTATCATTTATTTCCGTTCATTTTTCTTTTCTTTCATTCTTTTCCCTGCTTAATTTTACATACATTCTTTCACTTGGGATTCATACTTCATTTTAAGAATGTGAAATTACAGAATAAAAGATTTAAATAATAATAATAATATAATAATAATAATAATTATAATAATAATAACAATAATTATAATAACAACAACAACAACAACAACAATAATAATAATAATGATAATAATAAAAACAGTAATAATTATAATTATTATAACAATAATAATAATAATTATAATAATAATAACAATAATAATAATTATAATTATAATAATAATAACAATAATAAAAATTATTATAATAATAACAATAATAATAACAATAATAATACTAATAATAATGCTACTACTACTACTACTAATAATAATAATAATGTAGAATTAGCGCAATTCTCCCGAATCCCCTGCTAAGTCTGTTACTAGGTGTCCTGTGTCCTGCTCGACAATCTTCTAACCAGCATCTATCTTGCACTGTTATATGTCTAACAGTCGAACGTGCATTGAATATTGCCCTCACATCTGATCTGGGGCTTCTGCTGTTTATCACGAGATTCTTGACAAAAACCTAAAATAATCTGCATTTTTATCGGTCCTGATCTTGCACATCTGTCATTTTTTCCGCTACAATAATATAGCTTTCCTGTTACTTTTCTATAAATATATTTTTTGAAGCGCTGTCCTCTTTGGTATCCTGACTCATTGATTCCCTGTTAGGTTTCATGATCTTACAGTTGAAATTGCAACATGTTACCCAAGTTTGATTCGAATCATTTCTCTTCTAACATTTCTTATCTGTGAAAATCACTTTTGTCGTCTTGCTTTCCAGTCACCAATGATCATTAAAAATCTAAATTAAATGCCAACCGTCATCTTTTGTTATTTTATTATCCTTTCTACAAATCTTGAAAAAATACAAAAAATTATCTGCTGTGTTATCAGTCTTGTCTTGGCATCTCAGCACCGGTCATTTTCTATCGAGTGATAAACGTATACCAAGCACAATCACTACAAGCAATGAATAATTAAATTAAACAATTTAAAGAAAATTGATAGCCAACAAGTATTTTACAGAGAGAGCCGTACGGCAATAATAATAATAATAATAATAATAATAATAATAATAATAATAATAATAGTGGCTACGTAGTGCAGAGCTGAAACGGAAGCTTTTATCCTTGCTGCACAGGATCAGTGCTTGTTAACCCGAAATTATCAAGCACACATACTAAAATATTGTGTTAGCCCCAAATGCAGGTTCTGTGATAATAACCCAGAAACAATTGATCAGGTTGCACGGTATTGGCACCCACAGAATACAAACCCCGGCATGACAGAGTGGGCCAATATTTGTTTTGGAAAACCAGTAACTTCTATGGGAAGGAAACTGAAAGAAAGTGGTATGAACACCACCCAGACCCGGTTACGGAGATTGGACCTGTTACAATTTTATTAGAATACACAATACACACAATCAAAGCCAACCGCCCAGACATTGTTATTAAAGACCACAAACAAAATAAATGCCTGCTTATTGATATGGCAGTCCCTGCAGACTGCAATGTATCATTTAAGATCTAAAAAGCTGTCAAAATACAAGGACTTTGAAATCGAAATCTCAAAAACGTGGCACTTGGGAACATCAACAATCCCCGTTGTAGTTGGAGCCTTCGTATTGGTCGGAAAAGATTCCAGTAGACTAATTGAAGGGATCCCTGGAAGCCCATGCCTTAAAGAAATACAAAAAAAAGTACAAAGTGGAAAATGTCACGATGCCATTTCTAACCTTAGGTCTCTGGGCGGGACCCGGAAAGAAATGAGTACACACCAGAAATCAAATGAAATAAAATAATAATAATAATAATAATAATACAACACGTACAGAAGATCGCGACTATGCAAGAAAAAATAGATACAATATTTGACAATGTTCAACAATGTCTGTCCTTTTCAAGTTATGTTTAAAAGATTTTTGACAAGTATAAAATATAAAAAATATATGTCTTTCTACAAATGTCGTTTGTCTTGCAAAAAAAAACGACAGTACTGGTAATCAACGTGTCAAAACTAATGAAACGCCGGCTGCGTGAAGTCATGCAATTGAAATGTGAGTAATATGATAGTGGTCTTGCTCATCTTCTAATTCTTCTGTTCTTTGATTGGTTACAAAGAGGAATCATTCAAATAATAATAATAATAACAATAATAATAATAATGCAAGTACAGCCCACATTTTACGATCTCACAAGTACAGCCCACATTTTACGAAGTGCTTTATCTATGTAATATTTTTTTTGTCAGTGGAAAGTGTCATGATGCTATTTCTAACCTTAGCTCTCTGGGCGGGACCCGGACAGAAATAAGTAAACGCCAGAAATGAAAGGAAATAAAACAAAAAAACAATAATAATACTTCGAATTAGACAAATTAAAATTCAGGAAAAGGAGAATTTCAGAAACGCATTCAAAATATTTATATTTTGTCACAAAGATTCGGGAACTGTAAAAAGAAGATGCCTATAAGTACATAGCAGTCAGCGAAAGAGATGGAATGCGGCGTACCCAAATGAAGGAGACGGTAAGAAAGGATTGTGCGTCTGCTAGCGAATTTACGAGATGGATTTAAAAAGAAAAAAGAATATCAGCCATAAACACCTTGCTGCCCTGTATTAAAACACATTTCTAACATCCTTAAATGGAGCATAGCTAACATTATCAATCGAACCCTCCTCTAATGTTCTTTTCAGATGTTTTCTTCATAATTGGATGTTGTATTTCTAAGTATTTGTATGTATCATCTTGGCCAAATTGCTTAATCTCATTGATATCAAGGTCTAAATCTGTAGTTTCCGTTAGATTAACAGATTTGCAGTTTTGTCAAATTTGTCGATACAGAACTCTATCCTAATGTATTCGCTGAAGGTTTCGTTCATGGTGAGTAGTTTTTTTCTGCTGGTTGTCATCCTTGGCAAACGTTTTATGATCATCGATATAGAATAGATAGTTCAGTTTGCCATTCTGTGACATATCCGTAGCTACTGTTGTTCAGTTAAAAGCCGAGTGGCGCTAATTCAAGGCTTGAAGAGATGTGGTGACAATGAATCTTCTTGGAAGATGCCACTTTTGATGTTGGTTGGTCCGGATGTTGACGACCCGTTTGCATGGGTTAGGTTTTGTGTAGTCTTCCAGTTTTCCATGCTCTCCTTATGAATCTGACCATTGTGGGGGCATACTCTATATATGTTTTAGCCTCGTCTCTATTCAAAAGTGTGGTACACTGTCGAACGCCTTTCTGTAGTCGATCCATGGTATCGATAAGTTTCTTTGTTCACCTCTTCCAATATTGTTTTATTAATAATTTGTTGGTCCTTGCACCCCGTAACTTCCTCTTTTACATCCCTTCTGTTTAGCTGGAAGTATATTGTTTTTTTTCTCAAAGAAGTTGTATGTCCTCTCGTTTATGATAGAAGTGAGGATCCTGTAAATTTTTGGTAGGCAGATGATGGGCCTATAGTTTTTCAGGTTCTGCATTTCTTCTGTTATTGGGAGTAGGTATGTTAGTCGCTTTTTATTCATAATTGAATATTGTATTTCGTCTCTTTCATTAATTCATAAATATTTGTATACACCATCTTGGTCTACATTCTTAATCTTATTGTTGATATAAAGGTCTAAATTTATAGTTCTTCTTAGTTTACCGACTTTGAAGATGGCCTTGGCGCATTTGACCATTCCGAACTCCATCCTAATGTCTTCGCTGAAGGTTTTTGACAATCGTAAGTTTTCTTTTGGTGGTCATCCTTGGCAAACATTTTGAGATCATCAATCTAGAATAGGTGATTCAGTTTGCCATTCAGTGACTTGTATCCGTAGCTACTGTTGTTCAGCAGGCAGACGAGTGTCGCTTATGCAAAGCATCTCCTTGGAAAATCCCCCTTTTGATGTCGATTGGTCTCGATGTTAATGACCCGTTTGTATGGTTTAGGTTTAGTGTAGCCATCCAGTTTTCCATGCTCTCCTTATAAATCTGACCATTGTGGGGACATATTCTATCTCTTTTAGCCTCGTCTCTATCCAAAAGTGTGGTACGCTGTCGAACGCCTTTCTGTGGTCGATCCATGCTATCGATAAGTTTCTTTTCCTTGTTTTCTCTACTTCCAATATTGTTTTATTGATAATTAGTTGGTCCTCACCCATAGCTACCTCTTTTACACCCTTCTGTTCTGCTGGGTGTAAATTTTTTTTTCTCTCAAGGACGTTGTATGTCCGCTCAGTTATGATAGAAGTGAGGATTTTGTATATTTCTGGTAGGCAAGTGATGGACCTATAACTGTTCAGGTCCTGTGTCTCTTCTGTTTTTTGAAGTAGGTATGTTACTCTCCACGTGAGCCATTTGGGGCATTTTCTGGGTTTATCATTATATTATTTTATGTCCGTTTATGGTCTTGATGGGTGCTAGATAGTTTGTTTTTTTTATCCAAAAATTGGATATTCGGTCTATTTCTGGTGCTTTCCACTTTTTGCAGATGGCAGCCGTTGTTTCAGTAATATTGATATCCGCCCCTTTTTGTATACGTGACCAAGGCTGGTCCGTTTTTGGCCAGGGTTTGAAAGTGGTAGGTGGAGCTATGGCCGCCTAGGCGCATCCTCTGCATGTGTTAATCATTTCCATTATGTCCTTGTCCATCGCCGGCCAGTAGACATAGCTCCGTATGAGACTCTTCATACGGTTTCTACCGGGGTGTCCACCGTGGAAGTCTTTTAAAATTCGCTTCCGTATTTTTTCCGGAATTACAACTCTTTCGCTGTATAATAAGACATTGTCACATAGTGAGTAGACGTCTGGCATGTTATCTTTTGTTGCGATTTTACGTTTTATCTCGCAAATAAAGTCATCTAGCGCTTCGTTTTTGACTTCCGACAACGTTATAGGAAGATTCCGGACGATGTTCGCTATTATTGATTTTATTTCACAGTCTGACCAAAGAGCTGCTATAACTGAGTCTTCGAGTGGTTGATTTTGATTAGCGATTAGTCTGGATAGACCATCTGCATGGCCAATTTTATTAGTTGGTAAATAATTTAATTTAAAATCATAGTTGAGAAGGACGGTACCCCATCTCAAAAGTCTATTCGCCATATAAACCGGTAAACCCTTTTTAGAGCCAAAAATCGTTAATAATGGTTTATGATCGGTCTGTAGATTGAAATACCTTCCATGCAGATATCTGTGAAATTTTGTTACCACGAAAATGATACTGACGGCTTCTTTTTCAATTTGGCTGCAGGGACCTAAGGTTAGAAATGGCATCATGACACTTTCCACTGCAAAATAAAAAAAAAAATAAATAAATAAAAAATAATTACATAGATAAAGCCCTTCGTAAAGTGTGGGCTGTACTTGTCAGAACAATTTTTTGTATCTCTTTGAGGCATGGACTTTCAGGGATCCCTTCAATCAGCCTACTGGAATCTTTTCCAACCAGTCCAAGGGCTCCAACTACAACAGGAATTGTTGATGTTCCCATGTGCCACATTTTTTAGATTTCTATTTCAAGGCCCTTGTATTTTGACAGTTTTTCGAATATTTTCAAAGATACATTGTAGTCTGCAGGGACTGCCATATCAATAAGGAGGCACTTATTTTGTTTGTGGTCTTTAATAACAATGTCTGGGCGGTTGGCTTTGATTGTTTTGTCAGTGTGTATTGTGTAGTCCCAATGAATTGTAACAGGTCCTGTCTCCGTAACCGGGTCAGGGTGATGTTCGTACCAGTTTCTTTCAGTTTTCTCCCCATAGGAGTTGCAAATTTTCCAGTGCAGATATTGGCCCACTCTATCATGCCGGGTTTTATATTCAGTGGGTGCCAATATCGTGCAACCTGATATAAGATGATCAATGGTTTCTGGATATTTGTCACAGAATCTGCATCTTGGGCTAACAAAGTATTTTAGTGTATGTGCTTGATAATTCCTAGTTTATTATTATTATTATTATAATTATTATTATTATTTAAGCCAATATTTTGGGAACATTTCCATAATTTCTGGTGGAAATGATTTTCACGGAATCAAGAAGAAAACGAGATTTTTTTTTCTCTTTCTCTATGTAAGTAATGGAGTAAAATCAGAATAATCACTCATAGTAGGGTTAAAAACAAACTTTTATTTGTCTTGACATTAATTTTTTTAGTAACTTCCTAAGCTATTGCGTAGATTAGACATTATTCACTTCTGTGATCGTTTCTTGGGGTCTGTCTGTTAACAATGTTTGCAATGTAACGTTATATGTTTACAAAATATGTTTATTGGACTTCGTCATGGATTTTTGAGAACAGGTCTCTTTCTGGCATTTGTGTTCGAGTTATTTATTTTATTTTAATTTTTTAAGCTTTTCACCCCAAACAAGGCTGGAGGCCACTAGCACGCAAGGGGATACAGAAGGTTTGGAGGAAGAGCAGATAGGAGTGGTAAAGGAGAGGATGTGGAGAAAGATAGTGGATCGATCAAGGCAAGGGGGTTACAGAAGATTTGGAGCGAGAGCAGATAGGAATGAAAGGGGAAAGGATGTGGAGAAGGGAAGTGGATAGATCAAGGCAGCTGGAGATGTCGATTGACGTTACACTTAAATAGTTGGAGCTTGTATTTGTCAGGGAAGCAGGAATAAGGAAGGGAGTTCCACAGGCGAGATGTGCGAGACATGAAACTATTGGAGTAGAAGAGACGTCTACATCTAACAGTTTCAACGGTGAAGGGGTGGGAACGGTATGCCAGCCTTGTGGGACGTTTAAATTCATGAGGCCTAGGAAACAGCGAAAGCAGCTCCTCGGAGCAATTACCGTGAAAGTATTTATATAAAAGAGACAGAGCGAGGCAACGTCGCGTCTGTGAGAGAGAGACTGTAGACGAGATGATAGATCGGGGCCAATTACTTTGCATATACGTCTCTGGATCTTATCAAGAACACTGAGGCAAACAGCAGGGGCTCCAGACCATATATGGCAGCAATACTCCATGCAAGGGCGAATGGTCGATTTATAGATTTGGAGGATAGATTCCGGGGAGGAAAATTTCCTGGCTCGGCACAGGGAACCAACTTTCCTTACGGTGGATGATGCAATTGACTCGATGTATTTGTTCCATCTCAGATCAGCGGCCAGCGTGAGACCGAGCAGCCGCAGAGAGGAGCTCTCAAGAAGTTGGTCATCAGACATTCTAATGGGATGCAGGGATGGATCCTTGTGGTGGTTAGCAAATATACAAAAGGTGGCACAAGGCCAAAAAGGGCAATGGGTAAAAGAAAGGATTCATCTGTCTTAACATTCAACTTAGTTAGCCACAAACAGTTAACCAAACATACAAATATTATTCCTAACACCAAAAAAACTTATTTACTTTTCTTACTACATTCACCATAATACCTCATTGTCTCTATCAAAGACCTAAATATTCCCTATGTATACAATTCATTGTCTGTGGGTGGAGGGGAATAAAAAAAAACAATTTAAAAATCTAAACCCTAATGAATATTTACAAAAATGAACAAACCTATATACAAGAAATACGTATGTATAGAAAAGACACAGAGAGAGGCAATCCCACGGCGCTGAGAAAGTGACTGAAGCCGGTTCACCAGATCACGACTATACTAATTCTTCATTGAATTTTATCAAGGAGCTGAAGGTAAATAGCAGGATCACTGGGCCATATGCGGCAGCAACATTTTAAGCATGGACGAATGGTAGACTTACAGATATGTAAGATAGACCCTGGAGAGAAAAAATACCTCGCACGACACAGTAAAGCTAACTTCTTACAAGCTGACCTAGCAATGGATTCAATATAGTCTTTCCACCTTGTTAGAGGATTTTAACGATCCAACTCAGGAAGATTAAGAAGTGATGGACACAATATTCATCACATTCGATATGCAAAGGCACCAAGCAATGTCAGAACCGCGAAAATCGAACAGAAAAAGAAAATTTACAGAGCCTTTGATGATTAATCCTAAGAGCAAAAAATATTAAAGACACCTGCGAGGCAAAAGCTTTGGAAGAGGGGTTTTATGGGAAGTATCCAAAACGAGACAATGAACTCTTTCTGACACTATAAAGACTGCGCCTCTCAAGAGAGACGTAAGAACGAGTCGAGACGGAACGAGTCGAGCCAATAGTAGTTCACTCCAAACCAGACTGACAGTCATACTAACACCTTACACAACTTGTATTATTATTCTGTGTAATATATCTTCGTTGTTTCTACTCTTGTGTTCGTGTTGTTCTTCCTTGGTCCTAACCTTGGACCATAACAGTGGTGCGAGGATATTGGACCATAACACACCTCATGCCAGCTGAGAACATTAACCCGAGAAGGGCGCAACGAGCCACTTTCCTGGAGGATAGATATTCAGCCAAATCGGCATGTCTATTTACGGACCTCAATTTAATCAACTACGAGATTTAGATAGATTGCCATAAATTAAAGAGTTAGAGATTATGTTTAAACGGCATCCGAAATCATATCAATAAGTCTGACAATATATAAGGAATATTGAATTTGTCGCGTCAAAGAATTTACAGAATAATAAAGACATAGCAATCTCCTGAAAAGGAAATTAAATTGACGTGAGAAAGACGAAAACGAATCTGTGTCTAACGACATCAATACAAATTAACTTAATACAAAACTAATGTTTTGAAAACATCTGTTAGAAGATAAAAGTGACTGGCGTGGACAGCCAAACACAAATAAACATCACAGAACATTTAGGAGAAAAATCCGACACCGTGATCAACTTCTATTCGACTTTTTAAAAGCTTGTATTATTTACATTATTCGGACTGTTATCCCCATCTTCCCAACGTTTCGGCAGTTGTACGCTCTGGCCTTCTTCGGGAGATTGGAATTACGACGGAACCATCTATTCCGTCCACCGGAGTAGATCTTTCTAGATCCACGTGCCATGCTTCTTCCGGATCTCTCAATTATTTCCCCTTAAACTCAACTTTCCAATTTTTCGCTTCACATGGCCCATTGGATAAAGACGTTGATTAGATCCAGTGACAAGACCCAACAAGTTGTAAGTTCAATACCAGGCCACAGCGGCGGTGAACGAAACAAAGTCGAACCTTAATAAAGACATAGCAAATTCACGAAAGTAATTTAAATTTACGGGGAAAAAAGACGAGAGCGAATCAGTGTCTAACGACGTCAAGACAAATTGACTTAATGCAAAACTAATGTTTTGAGAACATCTGTTAGAAGATAAAAGTGATTGTCGTGGACAGCCAAACACAAATAAACACCACAGAAAATCAAGGGGGAAAAAGTCGACACCATGACGAGCTTCTATTCGACCTGTTAAAAGCTGTTGTTGATGTGTCAATCATTCTAAGTAACAGGCAAAAACACAAAAGAAAAAAAATCTAGAAAAGTTAAATAAGCAAGATAACGAAAACAAATAATGTGTTCTTTGGCAAAGAGCTTATTTAGATTATTTTAGGGAAACTTGCTCTCTCTCGGAAGGTGTGGAATTTATTTTTTCTAATCATTTCACCCCAAGCAAGGCGGGAATGCCACTATTACTGAGTGGTTACATAGCATTAAAGTCAGAGAAGAAATATATATTATAGGAACGAATGAGGAAAGGACAAAAGATGAAGGGGGTTCAAGAAGATAGAAGATTGACTTTCCATTTATTATTTTGAGGATTGTATTTATCAGGGAAGCAAGTCAACGGAAAGAAATTCCACAAACAGTGAGTGGGTGAAAAGAGAGTGTTGGAGTAGAAGTGGCAGTTACATTTAACAATGTCAAAAGCAAACGGGTGGGACCAACCTACCAATCTAGTAACACGTTTAAATTAATGTTGTCTGGGCACCAGAGAACAAAGCTCATCAGTGCAGTTGCCATGAAAATATTTGTAGAAAAGACAAAGTGAAGCAATGACAACTCGGTAAGAAAGTGACTGAAGTTGAGATGCCAGGTTAGGATCGATTATATTGCAGATCCTTTTTTGGATTTTGTCAATAAATATGATGGAAATATTAGCAATATTTCATGCTTTATAGGCATTAGTCTGAACTTTTGAACGAATTTTAAAGCAAATTCTTTTATTGTTTTTCTTTTCTGATTAAGCAAATTCTTTTATTGTTTTTCTTTTCTGATTAAGCAAATTCTTTTATTGTTTTTCTTTTCTGATTAAGCAAATTCTTTTATTGTTTTTCTTTTCTGATTAAGCAAATTCTTTTATTGTTTTTCTTTTCTGATTAAGCAAATTCTTTTATTGTTTTTCTTTTGATTTCTTTTTCTGTGTGTATTGAAAAATCCTGTGAAATTGTTACGGGTCATATCTCTGTAACCGGGTTTCGGCTGTGTTACTACCAGTTCCCAGTTGTTTCCACCCCGTACAAGTTGCAAGTTTTCCAGTGCAGATATTGGTCCACCATGTCATGGCGAATTTTATATTCATTTGATGCTAATACCGTTTAACCTGATACAAGATGGTCAATTGTCACTGTACATTCATCACAGGATCTGCATTTCGGGTTAACTCAAATTTTCAGTAAGTTTGCTTAAGAATTTCTATTCAGCAATCATTTGTCCCTTGCATGATGTAGCCATTGATGGGTAGACGTTGTATTTACATCAGCTTGTATGGTAAGGGGCTTACCTTACCGTGTCTTTCTTTTATTCCCACACCTGTCTGTCTGTCTCTCTCACTTTCACTCTCTCTCTCCCTCCCTGTCTCTCTCTTATATATATATATATATATATATATATATATATATATATATATATATATATATATATATGTATATGTATATATATATATATATATATATATATATATATATATATATATATATATATAAACATACACTCTTTTTCTGATATTGAGTACTTTCTTCCATATATATAGCACGCTTTAAAACAATATTTATATATATATATATATATGTGTGTGTGTGTGTGTGCGCGCACGCGCGTCTGTGTGTGTCTGTGGAGACTGCCTTATATATATATATATATATATATATATATATATATGTCTGTTGATTATCTATATATTTAAATATCAATTACACTTTGCTGATATAAGTTGTCTGTCTTTCTGTCACTTCCATTCCTCTTTCTCCCTCTCTCTCTATCTCTCTCTCTATGTGTATATATATACATATACATACATACACATATATACATACATATATATATATGTATCTATGTATGCATATATATATATATATATATATATATATATATATATATATATATATATATATATATATATATGCATGTATGTATAATATGTGTGTGTTAGTGGAACAAATTTTGTCCCACATTTCTTTTCCTTTGAGAATTGTCATTATCTTAATATCTGTCCCTCTTGTCAATAAATTTTACACGACTTCTCATTGATATGGGCGTTGTTTACTCATATTTCACCCAAATATATCTTTCTGATGTATATATATATATATATATATATATATATATATATATATATATATATATATATATAAGCCTGTGAGTCTATTGAATGCAGAAACACAAACCCACACACACATTAGATTCATGCGCATATGTTTTTCTAAACATACGCAGGCTAAACTTTTTACAATGTTGAATGCATCTTTGCATTTCCTTTGAAAATATTTTATCCGGGATTTATAACAAATCTTTTTTGGCTTCCTTTCATGAACGGGATTAGCAACTGACTTTACGGTTATTTGTCATTTTCCTTAATATAAAATATCTTTCCCGTTTCAGGATATTGATATGTTTGTACTTACAGAATTCTTCAAGGGCATGAGATATTAAAAACAGAAAAAAAAAATTCTCCTGGTGTAAAAGTTCCATTTTGTTATTCTTTTTGTTGCTTCTAAAATAGTATAGAGCAAGGATCCGCTAGATCCTTACTCTCTACCATTTCTCTTTTCCTATTGCTCTAAGCAATTTTTTTTATCTTTTAGCTTTCAGATTTGCCCTTGTTTTCTCATCCATGAGCCCCAAACATTCATTGTCTTATCGGATAGCTCTTCCGTAATAATTAACGAAGCCCATCTTGTTGAGTAATGAGTTTCAACCTCACTATATCCCATATAAAAAATTCTAAATTAATTAAGCCAGCAAGTTTGAGCGTTTCGTAAAATCAATCAGCTAACATCTACCTGGATATCACTCTATGAAAGGCATGCTCTTTTGGATGTCCGTACAGTGAATGTGCAGGTGGTGTAACGTTTATCGGTGCAGAAAATATATTTGGCACATTGTTCAAATTGTGTTCGACGCTTCTGCGTTTGTTATTTTTTTGGAGATATATGAAACAATCACAAGATTCACAAGTCATAAAATTCCGTTCAGCTGACACCGTGTGAGCGAGAGAGAGAAAGAAAGAGATCGCGGAATAGATAGAGGACTTAAACGTTAAATTTTATCTTCTGCAATGCCAGTGGTTTTTTTTTTATATAAGTAGCTTGTACGTTTACCCTGTATATTATATGCGTGTAAAAGTTTCCATCGAAAAACTGGTTCTCAACTGTACATTCCGTCATAAAATTACGTTCTAATAATTTTTTTCCAATCTCTTAATATCTTGTTTATTTTCCGTAAGACATATTTCTCTATTTATCAGTCAGTTATGTGTCATGCATGATACATGCTCAGACGATCATGTATCTTTCGATACATGATTGACGAGGCATATTTTCCCGCAGTAGGTTAACATTTCTTACTGCGGTAGACCAGTTGCCATCCAAGGCTCTGTCCCGTTCTGTCCTGCTATTTACCCAGAGTTAGGGAGAGAAGAAGAGGATCCGTACCTTTACCAAGAGTATTAGCACGTCAGTCAGTCAGCGATACATGACTGACGAGGCAGATTTTTTGCCATTTCTTTTTCAGCATACCAGTCTGCCTACCGCAGAAAGAAATGACCTGGTCTGTTCTGCTGTTTACCAATAATAGTCGGTAAAGTTATGAGTCCTCATCATCTCCCTCGTGAGTTTGGAGAAGAAGAGGTTTCATACCTTTCCCAAGGGTATCAGTACGTAAGTGAATGTAATGGATTTTCCTGGAATTCGAACTCGGTTCTCCGATTCCTCAATCCGAGCCGCTATCCATTACTCCATGTATATCTGCGTTGCTACACTCTAAGGTACATTTCTATACGTGCCTGATTTTCATCTTCCCTGTATGTAGCTTAGACTTTGGGATATTTCTTTTGTCGACAACCATGCATTCTGTCTTCTTATTTGAACTAGAATTTTTTTTAAAGAATTTTACCTCAAGCAAGGCCGGAGTGCCACTAGCACGCAAGGGTTTGCAAAGAGTAAGAGCAAGTGTAAAGAGGGTTGTTATACGAAAGGATATAGAGAAGGACGGGGATCAGGATCAAGGCATCAGAAGATGTCGATTGACATTACATTTAAATTTTTGAAGATTATAGTTATCAGCGAAGCAACTAAGAGGACGGGAGTTTCACTGTCGGGAAGAGCGAGAGAAGAAGCTGTTGGAGTAGAAGAGGCGGATACATTTAACTGTTTGGACACTAAAATGTTGGACCGAGATGCCAACCTAGTAGCACGCTTAAATTCATTTATTTGGGGCACCAGTGAAAATAGCTCGTCAGAGCAGTTGGCATGAGGGAAACTACATCAGGTCTGTGAGAAAGTGACTGCAGACGAAATGCCAGATCAGGACCCATCACATTGTATATCCGTCTCGGAATGTTGTCGAGGACCTGGAGATGAACAGCGGGGGCACAAGACCATATATGACAACAGTATTCAATGCAAAGACGAATGGCAGGTTTGTGGATTTGAAGGATGGACTCAGGCGAGAAAATCCTTCTGGCGCGACACAGAAAACCAATTTTCCTTGCGGTAGATGCTGCCATTGATTCAATGTAGTTGTTCCACCTTGTGTAATTATTATTTCTTCTTATTATTATTTTATTTCCTTTGCATATCTCTCTGAAATTTTACTTTATTTTATTTTTTATCACATATTTTGTTTAAGCTATCTACAGCAGTGATTAGACAGTGCCGATCGGAAATGAAGGATAAACTTACGTTTATAATGAAACTCATCCTCATTTTATCAAACGACAAGAGAGAGATCGCGGAGTAAAAAGAGAACTTAAGTGTTAAATTTTATCTTCTGCCTTGCCAGTGAATTTTAATATGAGTAGCTGGGGCGTTTATTATATGCGTGTAAAAGTTTCCAGCGAATGATGCGTTCCGTCTTTAATTTGGTTAGATGGGTCCTCGTCCGCTCTAAACATTAAGAAGAATACCCAATTTTCTTGTTATATTTAATTAGCAATAATCTTAATTGTTTTAATTTCAGGCACCGCCACATAAGTAAACATACAGATAACTGCATACAGACACAGTGGCGTGTGAATAAAAAAAAAATATCGAAGTGAATCTAGTTAAATGCCAGTCTTAAATCCTTTCCCGTCTATATAAGTGTTTACCGAAAGTATCTTTATTGAAGCACGGACGAATAAACACGTCAATTACATAAGGTTCAAAAACAACCACAAGACGACTTTATAGATCGATCGATTCTTTTTATGCCGTTCTGAGTTTGAAACGGATCCTATTTCCAACTAACACCAATGGTAGAGGTGTTTGCCAAGGTTCGGGTTACTTCAAGGTGCCTCAATTTCCTAAAATAATTGGTGTCTCTCCCTCGTTCAGGCCGTGAAAATATACTATAAACACTCGTTTAGTTTAAAGAGAAAATTGATATCAAGATGAATTAAGCTTAGTTAATTAACCGGTTTGAGTTATTTTCCCTGTCATAATTAGTTAACTAATATTTAACTAATTATTTTTAATTGTTTTGAACTGTGAAACATTCTATTGCCATGTATTAAATATTTTGTTCGGAAATTCTCGAAAGCTTAATAAATACAACATACATTTGAAGAAAGCAGACCGTAATAAAGCCGAAACGTTGTATCGATAAAAAAAAATGACGATAAGAAAGTGAATAAATGTAAATTGCTACCATTTCATTAGTCTGAATAGATATAATTTATTGTAACTTTATCTCCGCCGCAGGCCGCCAGTTGATACTGGCATGAACCCTCCGTGGAATATATAGCGGGCCATTCGTATTCAAGGATACTAGCCAATCCCTGTTTGCAGAATCTTGCTCAGACGCTTTTGTGTCTATTCAACACCCACCTGTGATTTATGCTGCAACTGCTGAGCAGACCTTAGTTACAGTTTCTGGAAAACAGCGTCTTATCTAGCGTGATCCACAATTTGAACAAGGCCAGCATGCTCAAGCACTCGGTCACGATGACTTGTAACTTCGTGCTATCGACGGCGTCCAATTGTTCCGCCTATCCAACTTCACTTACAACATCAACCCGTGGTATGGTTTTCAGCCACTTTTCAAAGTTGCCGCACACTGGGATCGACCCTTCCTTCCTGAAAAATCGACGATGGGGAGATTGGAATGCGGGTGTTATGGTCAGAATGCGAACATTCTAACCAGTCAGCTACGTATCCCTAAACCTCAATGCAATTTAATATGATTATTATTATTTCACTCTCTGTGAAATAATAATAACCATATGGTATTGTCGTTACTTAGTTTATATGTATTTTATACCTTGCAATTTTATTATTAATAAAGAAGACGCTGGGAACGAGGAGAGAATTAAAAGACATGACGAGTGGAAAATTTATAAAAGGGCAAGATGGATTCTCACAAGAAAAATTTTCTGGTACGGCACAGTAACATAACTTTCCTTGCAGTAGATGCAGCTATTGATTCGATGTATTGTATCAACAGCTTCATCTACTGCAAGTAAATTTCGGCCACTGTGTCGTGTCACAATACATCTTGCATATTTACAACTCACCCGTGTATCGAATACCGTTGAAATATCTGGCCTGGTGCTCCTGTTGAACATCTCGAGGTTTTTAACAAAATGCAAAAACCCGATCTGTAATATAATCGATCTTGAACAGGCATCTCGATTTCAATTACATTCTCAACGACGTGATGTGGCATCCCTCTGTCTTTTCTACAAATATTTCCATGGGAACTGTTCTGAAGATCTTTTTTCCCTGGGACCCAGGTCAGGATCAATTATATTGCAGATCATTCTTTGGATTCTTTCAAGAAATTCGAGATGAATAGCAGGAGAACCAAATCCAAATGATGGCAACAATATTCAATGCACGGGCGATAAGTAGATTTGTTAATGTTCAGGATGGATACTGACAAGAAAAACCTGGCACGAAACAGTGACATAACTTTCCTTGCAGTAGATGCAGCTATTGATTCGATGTAGTCGTATCACTTCAATTCAGTTGTTATTGCGAGGACAAGAAAACGCAGTGTATTGCTGTCCAGGATTCTAGCGTCAGCCATGTTGATGTCAGGCAGAAAAAAATGTCCATGTTATTTAAATGAGTCCATAAGAAACATAATAACATTTGCAGCGTAAGTAATGATAGTTTTCGATGAAAGAGTTCGCAATTGAATTCTAGGAGAAATATTAATTTAGTTCGTGTTTCTGGAGTGGAAAAAAACATTTAGCTGCCTGGATTTTCAACATTATGCATTGAATACTGATGTCATATATATTCTCTGGTGCTACTGCTATTCGTCTCGAGGTTCCTGACAAAATCCAAAGAACGATCTGCAATGTAATCGATCCTGACCTGGCGTGAGCACGAGGACATACGTAAAAGATATGACATCGAGTGGATCACCTATATCGAATCAACAGCTTCATCTACTGCAAGGAAAGTTCGGTCACTGTATCGTGTCAGAATACATCTTGCACATTTACAACTCACCCGTGCATCGAATACCGTTGCCATGTCTGGTCTGGTGTTCCTGTTGAATATCTCGTGATTCCATGACAAAATCCAAAACCCGATCTGTAACATAATCGATCTTGAACAGGCATCTCGATTTCATTCACTTTCTCATCGATGAGATGGGCCTTCCCTCTGTCTTTTCTACAAATGTTTCCATGGGGACTGTTCTGAAGAGCTTTTTTCCCTGGTGGCCAGAGTAGATCAGTTTTCGCTACTAGATTGGTATGTTGGTCCAACCCGTTTATTGTTGACATCGCTAAATGCAAACAATATCACCAGGTAAGGATGATACGGAACAGAGTATAGCTAACTGATTTTGCAGTTGCTAGGATTAGTAGAAACGTTGCTCACGAACAAAGATATGGTAGAGATCTTGACATTGAAATCGTTGAACGAAGTTAACAACGTGAACTGTAATCTGATATAAACGAACGTCGGCCAATGAAAACAGTAGTTGATGAAACTGCCCCACTCGTTCAGATAGCTCCTCGTTCTATCAGTCGGTATCGGCAGGTCAGTGATTTTTTTAAATCGATGATTAATTTTGTTTTAATTTCATTAATATTTACATTATTTACACCACTACTAATGCCAATTTTTGACAATTTTTATGGTAGAAAGCTAGTATAAACAAGAGTCTTGACACTGCGATTATGTCCCTTCACTAATCCCGCCCATGAACAGATATTCTACGAAGAATTTATTTTGGCCTATCCTAATTCATCAAGGAAAAACTTTTACATATTAACACCTGCAATGTATTAAAGTCAGAAGCCATAAAAGCCATGCCTGATGCTCTATCAATTATTATTATCATAATTATTATTAGTATTTTTATTATTATTAGCAATAATCGGGAAACTTTCACAATTTTCTTAAATGAATTTCTTGATTATTCATAATTTAATGACTGAATGAATTCTTTTTTAGTTCCCAAACTATATGATACCCGTAGAAATTCCACAAATGAATCATTAAATAAAGGGTGTTTCATTAAGACGGATCAAAGTCTGCAGTAAATAAATCAGTGTTATTAGTGAAATGTTATGTATTTATCTATTGCATCATTTCTTTAGGTGATGGCAATTATTCGTGAAAAATGATATCGCTAAAATGTCCGCCAATTGTGGAAAAAAATCATTAGACGATGAAATTTAAGTTATGGGAACACCTTTTATTTGAGCTGAAAATCCTTAACAAAATATCGCAATAACAATCAAAAGCATGAATGCTGGCCATTATATAAGGCAGTAAAAGGTTACAAATCAAAAGATTCAAAATTGTGTTTTTATATCACTCTCTCTCTCTCTCTCTCTCTCTCTCTCTCTCTCTCTCTCTCTCTCCTTTTATATTTGATTACTGAATCCAAAGAACGTTTTTGATATTTTTTCACCCCAAGCAAGTCAGTAATGCTATTAGTATTTTAGGGGCTACAGGCATGAAAGTGAAAGTGAAAGTAAAAGAGGAAAATCAGAATGGAGATGATTGAGGAAGGGACAAGGATGAACGGGGCCCAGGAAAATAGAAAAATCCGATTGAGGTTGCATTTAAATTTTTGATGATTAGATTTCAGGGAACGGAGTTCTATATGCGGGAAGTGCAATAAAAGAAACTGTTGGAGTAGAAGGGGCGGTTATATTCACTTAATTCAACAGTAAAAGGGTAGGACACAGACGCCAATCTAGTAACACGCTTAAACTCAAGACAATTCTTCTCTAAAGATTCCATCTTGCACATTATAAATCTATAAATTCATTTGTCCATTGATTATTGCTGTCATATTTGGTCGAGTGCTCTGGATATATAACTCGAGATTCTCGACAAAATGCAAAGAACGATCTGTCTTTTTATCGTTCTTGACCTGCCATCTTGACTTCATTATCTCAATCTTCAGGACCTACAAACAAATCCCAAATGAAATGAAAAAAAATTCTCTGGGTTAAAATCAAGAGAAGATGCAGTTTTATTTAGGAAGTTGGAAAGGACAGAAATTGTTGACCTTTTTTGATATACTGACCTCAGATTTAACCATAGCATATCATTTAAGAACGATGGAAGGACATGAAGCGAATCTAATTCAGTGTGAATTGGAAACAAATCCCGTCTGGTTCTGTCAACGGCAAAATTTCAATTCTGATATATTTTGTCTTTCAACAAATTATTTGTAAATAATAATAAAAGAGAATATTTGTAAAGACTTCGAAATTAGTGCAAAATTTTCTTAAGCTTTTTATATAATTAACCAAGAATTTTATATACAGAATGTCTTGAATTTTTATATCTTAGATGTATTTATAAATATTTAGCAGGATATAAATGTACTTTAGACTATAGAAACAAATTCTGTAAATAATATTTAAAAAAATGTCTGGTTCAGAGTATTTTTTTTATTTTTTCGAAATTTACGAAAAAATAATTAAATGTAAATTAGTATAAGCTATTTGTATAATTAACCACGAAATTTAAGTTAAAAATCTAAGAGATTTGAATTAAATGATAATTAATTATATTCAGACAAACATATTTACAAAGGTTATAAACCTAGAGTCCTAAACTTTTATATCCATATGTATTTATTAAGATTTAGCTGGATATGAATATACCTTTTCCATTTCATTTGTGATCTATTTGTAGGACTTGAGGATTGAGAGCTGCCTTTTTTTAGAGCTCTCATGAAAAAAAGATTACCTATGGGATTTTAAGTGTCTGATATTCTTCAATTATTATTATTAATAATAATAATAATATAGAGAGAGACTAAAATATGTATATATTAATTTCTTAATTCAATAAATATTATTTTATTGGAAACACGTGTATGAGAAGACGCCCTTTCGTTTAAAACTATGCTAATTACTTGTACCCGTATCTGCATTGTTTCTGTGCCTCCTCTGTGTGTATGTGTGTGTGTGTGTGTGTGTGTGCGTCTGCCCGAGGGCGCCTCGGAAACCAATGGTATCGTCATTTGATTTTTTCATATCTATTTATATAGTTCTGCATATACGTGTATTCACACACACACAAACACACACACACACACACACACACACACACACACACAGAGGAAGAAACTCAAACACATATATATCGAGAGTTCGTAGTATTTTTTTTTTTTTTAAAGTGCAAAATATAATTTAGACCAAAATATTATAATATTTTTATTATAAGAGATTATAATAAAACATTTTAAGTCGATACACAAAAGCTTTCATGTTTCAATACTATGATCCTGCTTCGTCAGGCGATTGGTTGGTAATATTTTATAATATATATATATATATATATATATATATATATATATATATATATATATATATATATATATATATATATATATATATATGATGAAATGGACAAAGTCCTACAATTTTTTTAAAGTCGTTTTTTATGTTTATACGTTCTATTTATAGATACAAATATTCAAGTAAATGCTCTGTTTATAATAAACAGTATTAACAACAATTCTCTGACATTCAGACCGGTAAATATTGTTTAATACAGTTTATTTTAAACAGAGCATTTACTTAAATATTTGTATCTATAAATAGAACGTATAAACATAAAAATATCTTATATACATACATACATATATATATATATATATATATATATATATATATTAAGTCTGTATGTTTGGTGCGCATGTCCCGTAAAACATTAGGTTGTATCTTTTGTATTTCATGTCTGTTAATATAGTTGTGTATATATATGTATCCCCGCACACACACACAAACACACACACACGTGTGTGTGTGTGTGTGTGTGTGTGTGTGTGTGTGTGTGTGTGTGTGTGTGTGTGTGTGTGTGTGTGCTTATAACCTGGGCCTAATTATTTCCAGGCAGGCAATAGAAAGAATGATTAGTCAAATCCTGGGCCCGTAAAAACGGAACGGCGAAAGAATTTTCAAGACAACTTTCTTGGCTCGATTTCCTTTCTTGCTCTCCCCTGTTTCCTTACTCTCCCAAATTCTATTTTTTTTCTTTCTCCTTTTATCTCTTAAGCTTTTATTTTTATCTCTTTTTAAACCATTCTCCATTTTCCGTTCGCCTTTCTTATTATTTCCCAATGACGATGTCGTTTTAGCCTCTTTTTTTTTTCAACGTGATATTATCAGCGAGACGATTATCCGAGCAATTTAAAATGGAAAAGCTTTCTTTCTTCTTCATGCCTACCCGGCCATCCCACCCTGCCATCCACCCACCATCACCATCCGCTTTGCGACTTATTTAGTTGTTTGATTTTTTTTTCTCCAGAAAATTTTTTTTTCTTTTGTCTGTACTACTCTGTTCTTCCTGATGACTTCTTTGCATTCAATTGTAGTTTTAATTTTTGCCACACACACACACACACACACACACACACACACACACTGCGCTCGCACACACATACATACAGACATACATATACACACATACAAACACATATACACACACACACACACTGCGCTCGCACACACATACATACAGACATACATATACACACATACAAACACATATACACACCTACACACGTATAGACACATATGCACACATACGCAGGCACATATACACACACATATACACATATATACACACATATAAACACACATATATATGCACATACATACATGTACATACATATACACACATATATACACACATACACCGGCATATATACAAACATATATACACAGATTCACACATATACACATACATACACAATTAAACAAGCATACGCACATATGCATACACATACACAAGCACACGTATATATTACTATAAAGGATATTTATAATGGGTACACATGTTTGTGTTATCATCAGTGTTATTTCAAATAGTTTAATTAATGTCAAGCGGCCTAGAGACCGAGAAGTCTTTCCTATATAAAATGTATCTCCCCACAGTAATTGAACCTGTTTTTTTTTTATTTATTTTGCATGGAGGAAACCATTTCTTTAGTGGCAGCTTGCCAAACGAATTAAGCAAATGATAACGCAACATTCAGTTACTTACATAGAAATGCCCAACTCCCATTGGGACAGTTTTTTTAAAAATCATTTCACCCGAAGGGAAACAACAGAGACAAGGACTGTGAGAGAAACTAAGAAACAAAATATTAAGGAGAGAAAGTAAAGAAATGAACAGAAGTTAAGAGAACAGAGGATTACGATTGGCATTGAATTCATAGAATCTACGTAAGGCGAATTCATAGAATCTATGTAAGGCGAATTCATAGTGTCTGCGTAAGACGAATTCATAGAGTCATCGTAATGGAGTCTACGTAAAACTAATACGTAAGGAGAATTTATAGTCGACCTACGGTGAATTCAGACAGTCTGCGTAAGGCGAATTCATGGAGTCTACGTAAATCGACTTCATAGCGTCTACGTAAGGCGAATTCATTTAGTCTGCGTAAGGCGAATTCATAGAGTCTACGTAAGGCGACTTCATAGTGTCTACGTAAGGCGAATTTATAGTCTACGTACGGTGACTTCATAGAGTCTTCGTAAAGCGAATTGATAGAGTCTGCGTAAGGCGAATTCATCAGCATATTTATCATGAAAGCATTTTAAAGGCACAGGGAAATTAAATTACGGCGGGGTGGGGGAGAAGAATGAAGTCGAGATTCCAGGTCAGGACCAATAATATTGCTGATTCTTCTCAAGGATCTCTAAATATATGTAGCAGGAGCACCAGACCATATATAGCAGCAATATTTCAAGCATGAACGAATGGTAGACTTGAAGATAGGTTATGGCGAGAAAAATTGTCTAGCACGGCACAGTAAACCAACTGTCCTCGCAGCAGATCTAGAAAACCATTCGATATAATCTATCTACTTCATTTCAGTAGAAAATATTAGCCCGAGAAGGCGTACCAAATCCACAGTCCGCCATGTTGATGGAAGGTAGAAATGATTCTATCAGACGATTAATGGAGACTAGTTTTGTTTTGGAAGCGTTCACATGCCTGACTTGAATATACGTTGAAAAAACAATATTAAAAATAGGAGAAAATATAAAAAATTAATCGCTGTGTTATATATATATATATATATATATATATATATGTCTTACATTTTGAATTGGACATAGTCCGACAATTTATTTAAAGACATTTATAATATGTTTAACGTTCTTTTTATAGATACAAATATTTAAGCAAATGCTCTGTTTTATAATAAACAGTATTAAATAACATTTACCGGCCTGAATGTCCGAGAAATTTTCATAGAAAATTTTCGCTCTCCGACAGGAATCGAACTATCTTTAAACTTAAATCTTCCATGAATCTCTTCTATTCATATCTGCTCTAGCGTATGAAATGTAAACACATGACGTCATATATTTTTGAATTGGACATAGTCCGACAATTTATTTAAAGACATCTATATATATTATGTTTAACGTTCTTTTTATTTGCTTAAATACTTGTATCTATAAAAAGAACGTTAAACATATTATAAATGTCTTTATATATATATATATGTCTGCAATTTATATTGTTGATTGTCTGGTAGTTTTGCCCTCCCCATCCGCTCTATAGCCGTTATAAATTTTGTCTTCAATTGAGCTCCGAAGAGTGAGCAGCGATAACCGCTTTGCCCCTTTTAGATTTTTAGTTTATCTATATAATAAATGCAAATGTCAGTGTGGCACTGTGTCACACTTTTTAAACTTTACTCCCAAGGGTCGTAGCCGAACAGATCATACCATTTTGGAATCAGGCCGACTCCATGAGCGAATTAGAATATTCCAGGGCGGATCCGGAACCGCAATCGTGAAATTTTGGAGTCCCAAATTTTCATTACTGCGATTGTTTTCGTATGCCGTCATCTTGAATTCTTGGATTCTATTGATAAAAACAATTAATGGGATATAAGTCTCTAAATTTCAATAGAGTGTGTCACCTGAAATTTTGGATTCTGAAGTTTTCAGTAATGCGATTGTTTTCGGCGATTTTTTACGTCATTTTTGCGAACAGTTTTTTATATGATGACATTGGAAATAAATTTGTGAATAATCGAAATTTATTGCAAAATTCAGCAAATGTAATGACATACGTACATTATGCAACGATTAATGTTCCGTTCTTCTGTAGTCTACTGTTACCTATCGTAGAAATCGCCGCCAACAGAGGACCAAATTGCAATCAAAAGAACCAAGGCTTCAGCTCGGAAAAGAAATTTCCATGTAGTTGAAAACCCAGATCAAACGGCAGCCAGGAGAGTTTCCAATGGGAAAAAATGTTAGGGACTCTCAAACACTTAAACAAGCCAGCGGCCCAGTCAAGAGCTCTTCGCAGGAGGTAAGCTCAAATGCTGCTCGATAGGGCGGTTTTAAAGCTAGTTTTAAATATTAAATATGTATTTTATTAAATATGTTTTAAATATTTTCTGAGCGACTACATTATTGTGTGTATTGTTATCTTATTATTTTTCCTCTTCCCTCTCACACACACACACACACACACACACACATATATATATATATATATATATATATATATATATATATATGTATATATATATATGTACATATATATATATATATATATATATATATATATATGTATATGTATATATATATATATATATATATATATATATATATATATATATATATATATATATATATATATATGATATATCTCATAAAGGTGTCGACCAGACCATGTACCTTCACATCAGTCTGTATTTATGGCTGACACCAGCCAATCATATTACTTTGAGGGGGAACCCAGGTGTATGCATATTCATTACATCAATATATATATATATATATATATATATATATATATATATATATATATATATATATTATAATAATATTTTTAGTTTTAAAAAATATGATTCCTCCGCTACATAAGAGTTCTCATGTTTCAAAAGCGAGAGCCGAGACCCCTAACATAATTTTTTAAGTTATGTAGTGTTAAGGTGTCTGGACCCGCTTCCTTGTCAAGCGAGAATTTGGGAATGGGAATATGTGTCTGGACCCGCTGGACAAGGAAGCGGGTCCAGACACTTTAACTCTACATAACTGAAAAAATTATGTTAGGGGTCTCGGCTCTCGCTTTTGAAACATGAGAACTCTTATGTAGCGGAGGAATCATATTTTTAAAAACTAAAAATATTATTATTATATAAGCTCTACTTCTGTATGGAGCACTGTCCTTTTGAAAATAAAGCTAAATATTAAGGAACACCGGATTATCTACCTAACGTGTTCTTTCCTATTTCACTGCACACCTGCATACATATATATATATATATATATATATATATATATATATATATATATATATATATATATATATATATATATATATATATATATATATCCGTGTGTGTGTGCGCGCGTGTGCGTTTGCGTGTGCGTATTGTCATTCACAGACTGTTTCTCTGCATGACCTGAACTGGATACGTAGTTTTTGTTTCTTGTGAGGTTTATGTGTGGTACCGGCATTTTATACAATTTATTTTTCTCTAATTAAAATTTATATTTTTTTTCATTTTCTACTGTACTGTATAGATATCAATTTAAAATTCAATAAATTATACACTGTATATTAGATTAAAACACACTTTACATAGAGATTAAACGAAACAAACTCATCGTTGTCACAATTTACCTACTTTTAATTCAATAATTTTTAATAAAATTTACATGTTACTGTACTGTACAGTAATGTACTGTACTGTATTCATTAGTGTACATAAATGTTTGAACGTTATTATTTTTTTTTACACTTACTCAAATATAATCGCAAATGTATACACTGCAAACATTTATTCTATTGGGGCAACAAAGAGGACTGATCGGGATGATACAATGCTCGTAGCATCATACTACATGTAGTGTGATGGAACTTCATAGAAATATGTAGTGTATTATAATATAATACAATACTGTATATAAAAAGATATTATAATATAATAATGTACACTGTATATAAAAAATAAAATCAAAGAATAAAAGTTACAGTATAAAATATAACTGAAATTATTTAGTAGAGTATAGTATAAAAATACAGTACAAAAGTCTTGTAATACTGTATACTACTAAAGGATTATATTATTATATATAAAAAAATATAATAGTATAATATATAAAACATAAAAATATAAAATACAGTATATTTAGATAAGATTAAAAAGTATTTACGCTACATCTATATCAAATATCAAGTTTGGAATGCAGTGTCAGGAACCCCATTCTTAATTTTGTAAGTCGAAATTAATTCGTAAGTGTAATCGAATTTTCTGACAAATGTTTGTTCATATGGCGAGCTTTTCATAAGTAGAGCTTCCACTGTATATATATATATATATATATATATATATATATATATATATATATATATATATATATATATATATATATATATATATAAGGGGGTCATTCAATAAGTAAGTTGAATTTTTCGGTCTAAGGACTTTTAATACAGATAGAAGCTTTTTTTTTTAATTTTACAACGAAGTCTCCCATCACAGTCACACACTTTTCCCATCTGTGCACAAGCTTCCGTATTCCCTCAGCGTAAAAACCATTGGACTGATGTCTCAGCCAGTCGCTAACAACACTTTTGACTTCATCGTCACTTTTAAACTTCGTGCCTCTCGTGAACGCTTTCAAGGGACCAAACAGGTGAAAGTCTGAAGGGACAAGGTCTGGGGTGTAAGGAGGATGAGGGAGCAGTTCCCATCCCAGCTCGTTGATGGTCTGCACCGTTTGGGCTGCTGTGTGAGGCCTTGCGTTGTCATGATGCAAGATGACTCCTTCAGACTGATGACCCCTGCGTTTGTCCCAACAGATAAGCTCAAAGTCCTTGCAATGTCCTCCACTGTCACCCTTCTGTCAGACTGAATGAGGTCATTGACTGATTCGATCACCTCAGGAGACTTCGCTTCTGTAGGCCACCCAGGCCTGTCTTTATCCTCAACACTGCTCCGTCCATCATTAAACAATTTATCCCACTTTTATACATTTTTTGACTGAAACATGTGGCACCATACACAGTTGACGTTCTCCTATGAATTTCAACTGGTTTGCACCCTTCTTCAACCAAAAACTTGATAACTGACCGCTGTTCAATCATGGAGCATGCTTCTTGGTCGGCCATCTTTGTTAATCGCCAAAACTCTCAAATTTTTTTTAATCTGCAAAAGAAATTAAATCCATAGGAAAAAGAAGTAAAACAAAAAAAATAAATAAGAGTAAGCTTCTATCTGTATTAGAAAGAACCAAGAACATTAAAACAAGGCGAAAATAAATGTCCAGTGTTTAACCTCCAAGTCCAAAGAAAAATAAACGAGTAAAAAGACAACTACGTAAAGTGCTCAATGCACTAAGTAGAGCAAAACCTAAGATAATCCGAAGGAGCCAAGCAAACCTACGTAGGTTTCCCCTAAACGGATCTTTAGCTTTCTTGAATACCCGTTTAGGTTGGTTAGCCTGGCTCGTTAGGATTATCTTATATATATATATATATATATATATATATATATATATATATATATATATATATATATATATATATATATATGTATATATGGTGGTACTCGCTTGGAAAACCCTCGGATGGCTCAAATTGAAGTAGAACAAATCTGTACCCGAGGAAAAATGAGGAATAAAAAAAGAAAGAACGAAGAACATTAAAACAAGGCGAAAACAATCGTCCAGTTTTTAAGCTCCAAGTCCAAGGGAAAAACAAAACAAAACGAGTAAAAAGACAACTACGTAAAGTGCTCAATTCACTATGTAAAGTAAAACATAAGATAATCCTAAGGAGCCAAGCAAAACTACCTACGTTTCATCTAAACGGATGTTCAGGGAAAAGCCGGCTTTATATATATATATATATATATATATATATATATATATATATATATATATATATAACAAAGTGGTAAAAGTTTATTTGTGAGGCGTTTCGTCCTTCAGGATTTCAATGCGTCGCAAGTAAACTTATCCAGATTGTCATACAATTTTATCTATCACTGTTCATATTATTGTATATTGGGTTTTATTAATAATGCGTCTATGAACACGGCCATAAAGTGCTGACCGTGTCTGGAAAATAAAATATTTACATACATAAAACAATGCATATATCCAGTAAAAGTAAAATAAAATTCATCCTTGATCATGGTTAAAAGTATCGCCAAAAGCGCTTGGAAAATATTCAGACAATTTTTATATAAATTATTTCCGGATATAAATTTTTTTTAAAATTATACGAACCCTTAGAAATTATATAGAAAAATCAAACACTACAGGCACTGCTGATGAGTCCCAAATATAGGACGAAAGGGCCGTTCAGTGCTTTCTGCATTCTGTTGAGGTAACTTCTAAAACTCGATGAATTACTTAATTATGATATATATATATATATATATATATATATATATATATATATATATATATATATATATATATATATATATATATATATATATGAAAATTGTTTATATAAAAATATATATATGTTTAATATATTATATATATATTATTATATATATATATATTATATAGGCGGTACTTATTAGAAATCGCTCAATATATGAGATAGAGCTAACATATTTGTTTGGATTTGTGTCAGTTTATGAACCTGAGTTTCACAAACTCATACTAATCTAATCATATATATAGATATATATATATATATATATATATATATATATATATAAAATCAAAGCGTTAATGATAGAATCCCCCCAAAACATCTCAAGTGTATCATCATCAATCATTCTGAAGCTTTCTGCCCCATTTTACTTTCCCCAGAGGGTCTTCTTCACATGTTACCCCAATAAACCACAACCGTCATTTCCCCATTTCAGAATCAACTGCTTTTACTATAACATAACTTAATAAATAAAAGCAGAAGTTATCATATCTGACGGTCGATCCCTTTCCCGCTATGATTGCTGGCCCGCCTACATCATCTCGTCGATGGATATTCAAATCAAAGATGCAGAATTCCTGTTGTAAGTTTTGAGCTGATAAACTCTTACCATCCAGTTATCTTATAGACCCAGAATGTAGACAGGGTGGCTCAAACGTAGGCTTACGCTTAGTAGGTATGCATGTTGCATTTTTTTTTTAAATTTATTTATTTGTTACAATCATATTTCTTCAAAACTGTTTAACATTTTACTTATATTTTTTTGCTCAATTTAATCTCTTAAGTTAACAAATATATCCTCGTTCAACAATGCAACAGCCCTCAAGGCTCTCCAGAACGCACTACATACGACACAAATACCGACATGCATTAATTTTAATAAATACTTCTCTGATATAATCTTTTAATTCGTCCACTGTCTGGAGATTTCTCTCATAAAAATTGTCCTTTACTACACTCACCTACAAGAAATACAAGGTAACCAAAAAAGTTATGTCCGTTTTTTGATTAGTCATTGAATGAAGTTGAAATATATACGAAATGCGTGTAGCAATTGTTTTCAAATTCGGACAGCCGGAAGTAGGAACATCAGACGTTATAAAAAAATACGCGCACCGTGCCCGGTCATCAGTTATAAGCCGGACAGCTGTGAGAAGGATGGAAGTGTCTAGATATCTCGTTCTTGGCTGTTTGCTTTACGACTTCAAAGCGGGCTTATCAGCAGCTGCCTCAAGTCGCCGCATATGTCAAGCGTTTGGGGATAGTGCTGTGGATGAACGTACTGCAAGGCGTTGGTTTCGAAAATTCAAGTCGGGAGATTTGTCTCTCCATGATGAGCCTCGCAGTGGACGACCACATGTCTTGAATGACGGAGTCCTGAAGGCGGCCATTGAAGAGGACAGTAGTCTAACGTGTGCTGAACTTGTAAGACAGTTCAACGTTTCCGATGAAACAGTTAGACTTCACGTGTACCGCCTAGGTAAGACGTACAAACTGAGCAAGTGGGTTCCGCAAAAGCTGTTGGAGGTCCACAAGGGACAACCAGTGGCAGCCTGCGTATCGCTGCTTTCTCGCCACCGTACCGCATCCTTATTCAATCGAGTGCTTACCAGTGATGAAAAGTGGGTTCTGTACGAAACTCCCAAGCGTTCCAGACATTGGTTGTCTCCTCAGGATGCTGTCGCTCACACCGCAAGACCGCCTATGCACCCACGCAAGATTATGCTTTGTGTCTGGTGGATAGGTCGTCAAGTGGTTCATTATGAACTGCTACCAACGGGCCAAACGGTCACTGGAGACCTATACTTGCAGCAATTGGAAAGTGTGCAACAGGCATTGCGACAGAAGGAGCCAGCACTGCTGCATCGCAAAGGAGTGCTTTTCCTCCATGAAAACGCTAGGCCGCATGTCGCGCAAGTGGTCAGGGATACCATACAGCAACTTTGGTGGGAGACTTTGTGCCATCCACCTTATTCACCTGACCTTGCGCCATCCGATTACCACCTCTTCCACTCCCTGGATAATCATCTTCGTGGGAAATCCCTCACCAATGAAGCAGACTTGCGCAAAGCCCCCACGGACTTCTTTGCGTCAAACCCACCCCCGATTTCTACCGCAAGGGCATTGAATAGCTGGAGACACGTTGGTAGAAGGTGCTGTATGCCGATGGCGATTGCTTTGAAGACTAAATATGAGTTACACATACTGTGAAGCGTTTTCTTTTTGTCCTTTAAAAACGGACAGAACTTTTTTGGTTACCTTGTATATTGGTGTTAGGTCAGGTGAAACGTGTTGGCTATTCGATGCTATAATTTCTCTGGAACCATGGCAGTTGAAAGGTTTGTTTAAGGTTGTCGCTTACTACCAAAGCATAATGTGTAGTGGAGTTCCATCTTTCGGAATGAACAAGTCGGAGAAGTTCATTATGATTTGTATAAATTAGATCTAAAACGTGAAACAAACAGTAAAACTACTTTAAGTTACTTTTGGCCCACCCTGTAGAATAAAACAAACTTAACTGACTATTGCATTGTTATGTAAGGCTATTATTTCAATGAACTATGCGCAAGTGTATGTTGGCTTACTCTCTTAACATCCATGTGCTGGTGGTATTACGGCTACGACTAGCTTGGACCGGCTCTGACCAGCTTGGGCCAACTATGACAAGCCAAGACCAGCTACGACTAGCTTAGACCAGATTGCACTCTGCTCACCACGTTAAAAATGACCTTGTTTCACAACCTGACTCAGTGAGGGAGTCAAGTAAATATCTACGCTCTTAACGAATACTTCGTTCAGAAATCTAATTTTCGTTTAAAATAGAAATTGATTCCTGTCTTCCATTTCTCATCTCATGTTACCTTTACGGTTATAGTTCACACTATTTTCTAACAAACTATTTTCGCTGGCGCTATCAACTCTTCTTAATCAGGTGTCGATTAGGAGGTTGTAATACCTAAATACGTGGGGAATCCGACGATTGGCTTTAGAAATGTTTAAGAAGATCTCGAAATCAGTGTCTCTGAAAAATTGGAAACTGAAATTCATGAAGCCATGCAGCATCGACAATGGGTTAAAAGGTGCATAAGAGAAAAGAATATCAATAAAATATCATAGGCTCAAAACAAACACATAAGAAATGTCCTGGTCTCAAAAAACTCTGAATTACATTTCAACCCTGATCACACAGGGGACAGAATTATTTTTTCTTTTTCTTTAAAAAAAAACTTAAGCTGTTTAGGATCTTCTTCCTCTTCTTTTGCTTACTATCACTTCCTCTTCTTCTTCTTCTTCTTCTTCTTCTTCTTCTTCTTCTTCTTCTTCTTCTTCTTCTTCTTCTTCTTTTCTTCTTCTTCTTCTTCTTCTTCTTCTTCTACTTCCACTTCTTCTTCTTCTTCTTCTTCTTCTTCTTCTTCTTCTTCTTCTACTTCTTCTTCTACTTCTACTTCTTCTTCTTCTTCTTCCTCTTCTACTTCTACTTCTTCTTCTTCTTCTTCTTCTACTTCTACTTCTACATCTGCTACTATTTCTTCTACTTCTTGTTCTTGTTCTTCTACTTCTACTTCTTCTACTACTTCTTCTTCTACTTCTTCTTTTCTTCTTCTTCTTCTTCTTCTTCGTCTACTTCTTCTTCTTATACTTTTTCTTCTACTACTTCTACTTCCTCTTCTTCTTCTTCTTCTTCTTCTTCTACTTCCACTTCTTCTTCTTCTTCTTCTTCTTCTTCTTCTTCTTCTTCTTCTTCTACTTCTTCTTCTACTTCTACTTCTTCTTCTTCTTCTTCTTCTTCTACTTCTACTTCTTCTTCTTCTTCTTCTTCTACTTCTACTTCTACATCTGCTACTATTTCTTCTACTTCTTGTTCTTGTTCTTCTACTTCTACTTCTTCTACTACTTCTTCTTCTACTTCTTCTTTTCTTCTTCTTCTTCTTCTTCTTCGTCTACTTCTTCTTCTTATACTTTTTCTTCTACTACTTCTACTTCCTCTTCTTCTTCTTCTTCTACTTCTTCTTCTTCTTCTTCTTCTTCTTCTTCTACTACTACTACTACTTCTTCTACTTCTTCTACTTCTACTTCTTCTTCTACTTCTTCTTCTTCTTCTTCTACTTCTGCTTCTTCTTCTCCTCTTCTACTACTACTACTACTACTTCTACTTCTTCTACTTCTTCTTCTTCTTCTACTTCCTCTTCTTCTTCTTCTACTTCTACTTTTACTTCTTCTACCTCTTCTTCTTCTTCTACTTCTTCTACTTCTACTTCTTCTTCTTGTACTTCTTCTTCTTCTTCTACTACTACTACTACTTCCACTACTTCTTCTCCTCCTTCTTCTTTTACAATAAAATAAAATATAGTTAATTCGAATTCAAGTTGCATTCACATGCGTACTATTACCCTTGCGAAAGGTATGAATCCTGTTCTCCCCCCCCCCCGAGCTATGGATAAATAGCAGGAAAGACTGGGTTCTGTATCCTTAGATGGCAACTAGTCCACCGCAGAAAGAAAGTGCAACCTACTGCGGAAAAAAAAGCTACCTCGTCAGTCATGTATCGAAAGATACATGATCGTCTATGCGTGTATCACGCATGGCACATAACTGAGTGAGAGTTAATTCTTTGAGAAACCAGTATCTCCGAAAAAATTGGATGTGAAATTAATGAAACCAAGTAGCATAGACAATGTGTTAAAATGTGAGGAGAGTGATCAAATACTATAATATTATACGCTTAAAACCACCGGAGAAAAAATGTCCTTGTCTCAAACAACAGTTTGAATCTCATTTCAACCCTGACCACAATAAACTTAAGATAACCGTAGAACATATACCAGTCTTCATCCAACCATTACAAAGTCTGTCTCCAAGCATAAACTATAACGAACCTAGTGATGAGGGAATTAAGGAAGCTACTTAAAATAATGAAATAAAGCAATAATGAAGCATCACTTGACATTGAGGCTGAACTTTTGAAAACAGCTTAATTTTTCCCCAAATTCAATAACAGGTTTCTCTATTTTATGAAAGAATTTTGTAATAAAAATGCGACTAGAAAATGTGAGTTTTATCAGGCAATATCACGCGTAAACTGAAATGCAGCCGTCAGGATCCTCACACATACACAGGCATCTCAACTGAATCGATCATGGTGAAAGTATTAACGACCATTAAATTAATTAGGCTCTCATCATTTTATTAAAGACAACTCCTCACGATCCAGTTTAGTTTTCATTCTCTTAAATTATACAATAATAGAATATATGTCATCAAACAACTCCAAGATGATTCTTACCTCTTTAATAAGAAACTTTATATCTGCTTTGTCGAACTTAAAACAGCATATGATTACCTCAATACAGACTTCGTCTTATCCATCAGAAACGGCCTTCCAAGCTTTGAATCCACTGAATTCATGGATCTAATACAGGGACTGTATCGATCTACTAAGTCTCATACGCCTGCTACGGCCCCGAATGCAGAAACATTTTAAACCTCATCAAGAGTACGCCAATGATTAAATGAGTGTCCTAATCTGTAAAAACGGTTTTTTATAGTAAAAATTCTGGCAATATATTTTTGAAAAAGTTATTTTCCAGGAATAAATTGTTGAAAAAAAAAAGTTATTACCAGCAATACATATTGGGAAATAAATTTTTACCAGCAAAACATTTTTGAAAAAATATTACCAACAATACATAAAAAAACACTCTGCACAAATATACCTCAATGGAAACTGATCTACAAACTGGTTTCTTACAAAATATTCATATTCCATTCATACGAAACTATCCTAGAAATCTTGTCGACATTAAATAAGCCTTAGAGTTTCATATGCTGTAAAACAAAATAGAGCAAACCAAACCAGAAAAAATGACCTTTTCGCTTAGAGTAATTTATGGGACACATAATGAGGAAAGAAAGCCTGGCGAATTTAACACTCATAGGATTTAGTAAAGGCAAGGATGATCAGTGAGAAATTTCGAGTTATCTATTTTAAAAGCTGCAAAAGATAGGAAATTGTGGAGGCCCACAATCTTTCACTTCATGAAAGAACACGGCACAGAAACGAACAAGATAATATCTTGAAAAATATATATGTAAAAAATCTTTCTGGACTTCTTTTGAAATTAATAATATTATGACGTTGGCATAAAATGAGGGATTACATTCTTATTGTTTTTATGTAATGAACTGATCACTCAGATTTATTACGTATTAATGTATTTGGAATAAATATATTTAAGGATTCACGCAATAGATAAGGAACAGATTAGGGCACATAATAGACCCTTGGGGAACACGTGAGTTCGCGGGAAAGGAACTGGAGGAGAATCCGTTAAGGACGAACTTCATTAGACAGTTTGACCCGAAGGATCGTATTAAGTCAAATAATCGACCTGAAATTCCGTATCTCTGAAGCTTACGAATGATACTGGCATGCCAAACACTATCAAACGCTTTAAAGATATCTAAAACCACAGCACGAGCTTCTTAATTTCAGTTATGGCCGTGAGTACATCAACTGTAGAACGAGCAAAGCGGAAATCATATTGCTTGTCAGAGAGCAGATCATGGGATATAAGCTGTTTAATTACTTCAGCGTTGATTAAAGCCTCGAAGACTTTGCCGAAGAGTGGTAGGAGACTGATAGCACGGGAGTTAGGCTGGGTTAGAAGGGTCTCCAGAGTTGTTAAATACAGGTACAATAGATAAGGACTTCAAGCAGGCTGGAAAGCAAGATTCATTGAGGCAGTAGTTACATAATTTGGAGATATCAGGGGTCAGTTCGGGGGCACATTTCTTCAGGACAATGGCTGGTCTCCACCGCTAGCCTTATGATTTAGAGATGATGCCCAATACCAACGACGGGGTTATGTGCAAATCGCTCAATAGAGTCTCATTTCTAGGGGGAGATCGTGTGTGAGTACACCGGATGAGCCGAACGTTGAAAATATCATGACCTCAAATTGGTTGAACTAAGGAGGTATTATGGGTTTGCTGATGTTAAGTACGCTCTTGCAGAGACGCCAATAATCCTTGGAGCCGAATTTGCAAGATGCAATATATTGTTTAATTCTATCAATAAGTAGTGACCTTGCCTCTTTGAGGAAACGCTTGCACTCGTTACAGGCTGAGACAAAGAGACGTCTGTTGCAATCTGAAATGTCACTATGATATAGACGGAAGAAGTGATTCCTATGGACAATGGCAGATGATTAAGCAGCAGAGACTCAAGGGTATGAGCGCGATTTAACCTTATATTTCCTTGCAGGGATGAAAGCCTCGATTCCAGCTTTTACCCAGGAGGAGACATAGGAAGCGCATTCTTGAACGGGGAGCTTAAAGACCAAATCCCAGGGGACATCGCGAATGAAATCCCGGAACGAGTCCCAGTCTGCTTGTTGATAGCAGAAAGATGTTCTGTTGGTAGGGGCTTGTTTGCTGGGGGTGTATTCAAAGGTAGCCTAGGAATTTCATTTCCCATAATTCGTACTTTGACTCGTCTCCGTCAAAACGTAGTCGTAATCTGGGCTCGTAACCTTTGTTGGCCATGTTCACCATAGTCTATGAATATAGAATCCAGCGCAGTACGTCATCTGTTCAATGAAACAAGAACATTAAAAGATTAACACTCACGAGTCAGACACTCTACTGAATCTGACTATATCGCCAATACCACTAGCAGCAGCTGTTCTGTAATTTTTCAGTAGAGTGTCTGACTCGTGAGTGTTAATCTTTAAAGTTGTTTCATTGAACAGATTACGTACTGCGCTGGATTCTATATTCATAGACTTGGTGAACATGGTCAACAGGGGGTGGAGTAGAAGGAGATGTTGACAGACCCTACAACATGATGAGTTGCTAAGAGGGCAGAGCTGGGTGGTGTCACAGGACTCGGGGATGGAGGTGAAACAGAGATCGAGAAGAGAAGCCTTACCGTCCAGGTTGTAGGGAAAACGTGCGGGAAAGTTAACCATTTGGGTGAGGGATTGAGAAATTGAAAGGATAAGGGTTTGTATGCCAGCAAGATCAGTTATAGCGTTTTTAAGCCACTTTGTATGGTGGGCGTTAAAATCGCCGAATACGAATACATGAGCAAATGGATGGAGAGAGATAGCTTTGGATATATTGTCGGAAATGCTTTCGAGTACACCACACTCTTGGGGGGATATAGAGCTTCCAGCATTGATTAGAGATAGACGGAGGCATATGTATGAATGGTCTGGAGATTCGAAAGAGTGCTCGCTAGCCAATGAGAGATAGTCCTTGACATAAACTCCAAGGCCATGCATGTGTGTTTGAGAGTCTTTTCTAAGGACAGGAAGAGTCGTGGATAAACGGGTTAAGTTTGGTCTCACACAGAGCCAGTATATCCGGTGACCTCTCAATGAGGAACGATTCCACACTGCAGAAGTTGGTTCGAATGCCACGGATGTTAGAAAAGGTAATGTTAAAGAGTTTAGGTGATTTTTAAGAGCTGGTTTCAGTTTACTTTTTTGATCATTAGTTATTATGTTGGGTAGATTTGGTAGTGAAAAAAGAAGGCCTGAACTAGAAGTAGCAGACGGTCATCGTCTGTGACGTAAGCAGAATAGAGCTGTCTCAGCCTGCAACATAATGTGACCTCAGGTTTTCCCAGCGCAGGTGAATGCTTTACTTTTTTCCCTATTTTTCCAATGAAACATGACCCAGTGCACATGTTACTACTTCGTTTGTGCATTCCGCAAAGATTTTCCTTGCAGATTAACCACAGATTCTCGATTGGATTTAAAATGAGAAGATTTTCCGGGCCAGTCTATAGTACTTTCATTTGCTCACTGTTTAGGCTGGCCAGTATGTTTGTGCAGCATTACAATTTTCGTATGCTTCTTTGGAGAAGAAGAAAATGGCCTTAGGACAACTAATCCACATTCGAAACAATTGTCTGGGCGTGATAAAAATCTTATGCAATTACGGATTAGGCAGGATTTTTCAAGGCCAAACAAATTTCCTCATACACCACCAAAATAGATTCATATTACTGTACACCACTGCAAATGGCTTAATCTGAAAAAAAAAAAAACCCAACGACAGAGAAATCGAACACACCAGTGGGTCTAAAACTGACTGTATAGTGAAAGAAAGGAAACTAAAGCGGTTGTTTCAATTAATTTACACAACGGTGTATATATAGTGACATCGTGAAAATATACTGGAAACTGCTTTAGCAGTGAAAAGTAAACAAGATGTCTTCCAAGCGCTGGTGATATTTGGCTAGTTCTCTGATAGAAAGATTGACAAAACGATTGAAAAGGAATCTTTTGTCATTTCTCGCCTAAGCAAGGCAATAAAACCGCTAAAACACATTGGATTACTTATTTTGAAAGACCGCGAGAAGATAAAGTAATTAAGGAGAACGATTGACATTGCATTTAAATTTTTGTAGGTCAAATTTGACTGGAAAGCAAGATGCCGGAAGAGAGTTCAATAAGAAAGAAGTGCGAACTGTTAGCATTGAACATATGGCTACATCTAACAATTTCAACTGTAAAAGGCTGGGACCTAACTGACAATCTAGTTGAGCGCGTAATTTCATAAACAAAAGCCAGCTGGTACGCATAGAAATCTGATGCATATTGGAAATTACACCCGACAAAAGTCAGCTATAGTGACAATGGACTCCTGTCTTCAAATCATTCCGGAAACAACAAAATTTTGGTGGGTACTTTTGGAAAAGTAAAATATAAGATCATCAGTGACGTACTGTTGGGGACACGCTGGCATTTGTTGCAAATTAAAGACAAACATTCAGCTTATATATGAAAGCACTGATTACGAAACGTAAGACCTACCAGGAGCCGGAGATAATCATGCAATCTGTAGAGAAAGTGTGGCGAGGTTCCTTGCAATCAACACGCCCTCGTGAATATTTATTCAGGTTTTTGAATCTTACAAATGAAAAAGATTTCTTTTCTTTGCCAGACTTCAACACACACACATCGTCTTGAGTTTCCCTCATGCAAAGCAGTAAAACCACTGAAATTACTGAGTGTATAAGAGTTAGAAATAGAAATATTTCTAAGAAGAAGTATAAATCAGAAGGACATTAGATAGCAATTGACATTGCATTTTAATTTTTGGACATTAATGTTGGCTGGGAAGCATGGAACCAGAACAGAATTCTGCAACAGAGAAGTGCGAGAAAAGGAACTATTAGCATAGAATTTACGGTTATATCTAGACAACTTAACTGTAAATTGATGAAACATTGTTACTAGTCTAGTACTTCGCTTAAATTTATAGAATCTAGGTACCACAGTTAAGAGCTCATCCAAACAATTACCATGAAAATCTATAAAGTGCTTCAACATATAAGCTGAATGTTTGTCTTACATTTACAACAAATGCCAGCGTGTTCCCAAAAGTACGTCACTGATGATCACATTTATATATTTTTTTCTATAAAGAAAAGGCAACCATATGGCGGTGAGAAAGTGACTGAAGCCGAGTTGCCAGATCAGTACCAGTAATAGTGCTGATACTTTGGCTTTAAAAAAGATCTCTAGATATATAACAGGAGCACGTAACTATATGTGACGGCAAGGTTCTAACCATGAACGAATGTTAGTCTTATAAATACTTAAGACAGACTCTGTAGAGAACAAAAAATGTCTATCACGAGACTGAGCCAACCAGCTGGCCTAACAATGGATTCAATATAGTTTTCATATCAGCCGAGAACGTTCGCACGAAAAAGCGCAACGATTCATTCTGGAGGTCACGCTGGAGGTCAGCATCAGCCATGCTGATGGGAGGCAGTGAGGGCTCTCTCAGATGATTAATAGCGAGCAGTTAATTTTGGCGGTGTTAAAATTAACAAGCCATCTTTTGCCCCAGTTAACAACGGACTGAAGCATGTTTTTGGTATCAGCTGCCATTCTGACCAGGCTAACTGTCGAGACAAGAGTAAATGGTTGTATCATCAGCGTAGATACCAAGTTGTGAGCTGATGTCATCAGGAATGTCATTGATGAAAATCTAAATCAATGGCGGACGTAAGATACAGTTGCAGCCAAAATGTTCAGAACGGCATTGTTTTCGTCAGAAAAGTAGGTATAATTTTTTTTTATCAAAGTTGTTTTATATTCTATAATTTTCACAGGCAATAAACACGATATTAATTGTTATTGCCTGAGATTTTGGTGTAATTTGAGAGGATAATACAAAAGTTATGGATGATTTAGTGATTTACTGCAAAACCCATAGCGGCCAAAATGATCAGAACGGTTACTTTTACTCCGTGTTTTAGTATATTTAACCGGCGAACTCTAATTTTTTAAATTTATTTACGTGACGGTTCGTTTACTAAACATTAGTATGAATATCTTCAGTGTACTTTGTTAATATAATGCCACTTACTCCGTTACCAATTCGTCAGTAGATTATTAAGCTTCGAAAGAAGGATAATTTAAGTATTAGGTCTATTTCAAAGATTGTTAACATTGTTAAATTTAATTTCCTCGTGCAGTCGAAGATGTCAAAGTGTGATTGAAGCTAAAGGGCTTCACTCTAAATATTAAATAATTCCAGTATTCTCTGTCATTTTTTATTATTTTGTTATTTTTTCAACCGTTCTGATCATTTTGGCCGCCGTGGGTTTTGCAGTAAATCACTAAATCATCCATAACGTTTTTATTATCCACTCAAATTACACCAAAATCTCAGACAATAACAATTAATATCGTATTTATTATTCTCTGTGATAATTATTGAATATACAACAACTTTGATAAAAAAAAAATATACCTACTTTTCTGACGAAAACAATGCCGTTCTGAACATTTTGGCCGCAACTGTAGAGCTCCGTGGAACACTTGCATTATTACAAAATGGAGAGACAGTTCAGGATTATTTTCCTTTCACAATTCTATAGAAAAGCTTGGAACAGTTCAAAAAGTTGCCCGGAGACACAGTAACATTTCAGCTTGTGGCAAAGACCTGTCAAAAGCTTTCGAGATTCTCAAAGCTACAGCCTTGGCTTCATCATTCTTAACTAGAACTTGATAGACTCTTTCCTCGATGGTCGTCAGTACATCATGAGTTGACCTGGAGAAACTAAAACCATATTGCTTGTCAGAAAAAAAAACCCTGCGATGTGCGGTGCTTAATCAATTCGGCACTGATTAAGGATTCTAGGAATTTTCCAAAAACAGGCAGAAGGCTAATAGGCCAATATTTGGAAGGATCAGGCATTTCAGCAGAGTTTTTAAAAAATTGAACACTAGATGAATACTCCCAGCAATAATTTGTTATACAATTTACTGAGAACATAGGCTAGTTCGGGAGCACACTACTTAAGGAATATTACAGGCATGCTATCAGGTCCACATGTTTTGTGGGGGATACAGATTTAGAGATGATAGCAGAAACAATAGAAGGGGTTATATGCATCTCACTCAAATGTGATTCAAATCTAGGTTGGAAGTTAGGTAGGGATATTCCACACGAATCAAGAGTTTGAAGAGAATTTACGTGTGAATGAGGATGATAACAGCTCAAATAGATTGAAGGGTAGGGGAATATAGAAATTACACTTATTTAACACTGTTACAGAGCCGACAGTAATCACGTGAGCTAAAGTTTTTAGATGCAATAAGGTGTCTGATACTTTCAGCAAACCGAGACTTAGCTCCTTCGACGATTCGGTTGCATTTATTACGACAGATGACGAATAGGCATCTGGTGTGAGCGGAGGTGTCGCGCTGTTACTGCCGGAAATAGTGGTTCCTGTGGGCTATAGATGTAGAACATGCTGGTATGAATCGTGGATAGAATTGGGGTTTCACCTGCTATTTTCGACAAGGAAGGAAAATGTCCGCTCTACATCCGCTCTACATGATTTATGGGGATCCAGCTTAGAGATGATAGCAGAGACGATAGAAGAGGGGATATGCGTAGCCCTCTACACAGAGTCAGTTTTAAGTGGGACTTTAGATAGGGATACGCCAGATGAGTCGAGAATTTCAGGTGAAATGACGAGCTAAGCATTCAGCTTCATCAAGAGAGGACGAAAACACCTCAAATTGATTGAAGAGGGAGGAATAGAGAAATTACACCTATTTAAAACACTGTTACAGAGCCGCCATTAATCACGAGAGCTAAAGTTTTTAGAGGCAATATGGTGACTCATTCTCTCAGCAAACTGAGATTCAGCTCGTTTGAGGACTCGTTTACATTAATTACGAGCAGGCATGAAATAGGCGTGAAATGATATAGTATTTTTTAACAGCGAAAGATAGAAATCTGTGTGAGAATGGAAATAAGAAGTTGACTGAAAGATAACAGAAAACCGGAACCGGAAATATGTAAACGGATAAAGTTAATATTATTATTTTTTTTAAATACATTATTTTTGCTTAAATAGATCGAATTATTTTAAAAGGCCACATATTTCATGAGGACATTCTGAAAAATTTTTCACCATAAATAAAGATTTAATTTCCTTAAAAAATATCTGATTTTTTGGTCAGATTTTGAAAGTGGTTCTAATCCAGACCTTTTCCAAAAAACTTGTATGTTATCAGATTTTATTGGTAGTAACCCTTATATCAGACATTTACAGCTTCGACTGGCCATGCTATCCAACTGAGTAGAATCCTCCTCATTTCCCCCGTGTTCCAAATGGAGATGAAAGTTCTATTCAGAGTGCTATTATTCCCCGAGAACCACTGCTTTATGGAACGGACTCCTGCGTGGATGCTCTCCGAAACACTACATTTCTAACTTCATCAAGTCAAGGGTCAACCGTTTTTCTAGCATCTTTATTCTCATAATATCAGCTTCCTACGACATCCTCTTCTGTTTCTATCTTACATGGTATTTACAAATACAATTTTAACTGAAATTCTCTACCTTGAGTGGCTCTCAAGCTCTATACAAAAATGGTAAATTCTTTCCATGTTTGAAATAAACCTTTCGAGTATATGAATAAATATATGAGAGGCAAAAAATTACTGTTATTCAAACGAAGAATACAAAGAAAGTAAAAATATTAAAATGGTCAGAATGAGAAGAGGAAAGAGTGAATGAAAGAAAGAACGAAAAAAAGAAATAAATGATTTTGAAAATAAAAACTAAAGAAAAAAAACATTGATGTTAATTTAATCTTCGTATTAAAAAGTATTTCAGGCTAGTCGGTCTGTTGTAAATCATATGTCCCAGATGTGCACGTATCCGTTTACGGAACCTGATCGCAGGGATTCACTCCTGAGGGTCGGTCCCCTCCCTGCCCCTAACACCATTTGCCTCTCTTCAACCATGCTTTCTCTGTCCAGACTTCAGTCCCTCCTCCAACACATTCGCGCGCGTACACACACACACACACACACACATACACATACACACACACACACACACACACACACTCACGTTTCACATTCTCCTCAATTCAACCGGCACATTTTCTCTGCAATACCGTCACCACAACGAAATCCAGCAGCATCTTTTACCAATTCCAAAATGGAAGCTTCACGAGTTCCACCCGAAGAGATATAATCATGTTGTCTTCATACAAAATCATAACGTTCATTGGCAACCATGATGACCGATGTCTTCATCAACGCGACGTCTGCAACACACGAGTACAAAAAAGCAGAAAAATGGCAGAACTATACAAGCCCCAAGAGCCAATCAAGATAGAAGTTTATTAATGACGTTGTGAAGTAAGACGAGGAATTACGAAGTAAACATTGCGATACAATGGATGATAAAGAAGCTAACTTTGTAATATTCTGTGAAGCGTCCAAAGCAGCGGTTCTTGGGAAAAAAAACTTTCTGGGCAGATGGCCCTTTTTACAACGTTAACGATAGAAGATCTTGCAAAGTTGGTGTTGTCTGTAAAGGTTTGTTTTGTTGACACTTAAAGAAGGGAGCACATCTGCACATATAAAGATAGAATTAGTCATAGTGTAGCGGTAGGCTTGCGATATTGCATCTGTGGTAAAAGGACTGTCAGGTGGAAAATAAATCATCACCCACAAGGCCGCATATATGAGTTTGAGTCTTATCAAATCTGTAAAGTGAGGATTGTGTAGATCCATCCCAAATGTTTAGGCAATGATCCGGTTTTGTCCTGATCTGACTCCTATAAGGCTAGAGCGTGGTAGGAGTCAGGTGCTTTCTGAATCGGTTAAAGAAGCAATTTTTCCAGCATCTTTAGAGATACTGGAAAAAAATGCGATACATGAGTTTTATTTTAGGTCTTCGCTAAACATGAGTCCCTATAGATGCCCAAAGCATGAAGCGCTTTTGAGAGTGCGAATGATAACCCAACTGGAGAAAATTCAGTGTTTCCTCGATGAAGATGAAAGATCAGTTACCTCCATTGACCTCTTAGAATTTGGCCAGAAGAAATATCAAGGAAATACCGTCCTGGGTAAGACGATAAACTACGTCCATCAGCAAGGCTTTTGATCAAGTGGGGGTTTGTGAAGCGTGGAACCACCTTTTAATTGTTGGTGTTCCTACGTACACCATGACCCGGAGGGGTAGCACCTGTTAGTGTGCCGGTTATGGGAAAATAGTTAACCCACAAACTGGGGTCAAAATACTATGAAAGGGTAAAAATCGGTTTTACTGCCAGCTACACATTTTTACAAAATAAATATTACCAGCAATGAATTTTTGAAGAAAAAATTATTACCAGTATTATATTATTACTAGCAATACAGTTTTGGAAAAAATATTACCAGCAGTATATTTTTGAGGACAAAAATATTACCAGCAATGCATTCTTGGAAACAATATTACCAGCAATAAAAAATCTTGTCGGCATAAAATAACCCATTGAGGTTGATACGCCGTAAAACAAATCAAACTAAACCAAGCCAATACTTTTGAAATATATCATTTCTTCTTCAAATTTGTTGTTTGTATTTTGGTAACGCGTCTTCCATCCTCTGTCAAAATAATACCTAAATATTTAAAGTTTTTAAGTAAGTAGATTTTGACATTTCCCACTGCTAAGTTCATATCTTTTTTTTTCTTTTTCACTTGATCAAAGCCCTACATTCTCTTTTTTCCGTTTGATTTTTAATTCTTTCTTCTCTTTTAATGTTTAATACTAGTCAAAAACGTTAGTACTCATTAAAGATTTCGCGATCAGTAAGCAAACAATGAAAAATCTGCCTATATCTACATCCATATGCGAGTATCGGTAGGAAAGATCAAAGGCTGGCCAAAATATAAATTGTAAAAGCTTATTACTAGCAATGAAGTTTTGAAGAAAACTTTATTACCAGCAATACATTTTTGAAAAAATAATATTGTTAGCAATAAAAATATTGCCGGCTTTAAATAACCCATTGAGGTTGATAAGCCGTAAAATAAACCAAACCACACCAATACTTTGCTTAGATTTCTGAAATATATCATTTCTTTAAATGTCTGCTTAGATTTCAGTAACGCATCTGCCATCCACTGCCAAAAGAATTTCTAAATATTTAACGTTTTCTAGTTGGTTGATTTTGACATTATAGAGCTTAGAAAAAATTCGCAGAGTGAGATAGGCAAGAAGTAAGGCATGTAGCAACATCAACACGGCAAAGGGCACTCCTTTAAAGGGAAGGAAGAGCAAAAATATTTTAAGTCTAGTGATAGCGATTGATGTATGCGTCGTACGATTTTTGAATCAAGCACGGGCAACACCGGGCCATGCTGCTAGTATATTTTGATATATATATATATATATATATATATATATATATATATATATATTGTCATTTACAGACAAACATTTTCGCTGTATCAGAGCTCATCAGTGTGGCTAGACGCCCGGTTGCCTTTAGCTAGCATTGAAACCCGGCTGAAATGGCGTCAGTCGGAGATTCTACCCCTAAGCCGTTGGTGTCCGGCAGTATATATATTAATTACACCCCAAAATCCAAAATTGCCTCATATGGGTATAGATCTAATTCAATCAACGCGAAGTACGTCGGTGTTATTCAACCTCTGTAGGTGAACAGGACATCGACCGGGTTTGAATAGGACAGATGTACTTCGCTTTGACTGAAATAGATCTTTACCCATATAAGGTAAATTGGGATTTTGTTGTATAATTAATATGCCCTGTTATAATAAATACATGGCAGCTCTTTTTGTTGATTAGTTTTAATATTCTGTGCATTTGCTGATAACTCTTACCATTGAACCTGAGTTTGTAATAATTGTTCAGGGATTGAACACTCAATTACATTGTGTATTCAATGTCTGGTCCTGGTAGGTTGTGGCGATTCTGGAACTCTGAAGGTGGCGGGGGGGCACTTAGGGGCCAAGATTTTTTTGTGGAAGTGGGAGCGACAAATTCAAGCAGCGTCTATATATTCTCATATTGCACCACTATCGTATACACATCTTAGGAACGAGTTTCCGTATAAGTGTGTTACTTCACTAAATTAAACAGAATAACGTTTCATTCATAGTAGTGGGGTTCTAATCTATTCTTGCCCTCTTTTCCACTCTCAAGCTGTTGGACCACAAGAGAGGTTAACTTCAAAACAAAATCAAAGGGTTAATACTAATGTCAATGCTAGCAGAACAGTGTCAGCTGTCTTTTATGATTTTTTGCCTCTACAAAACTTAGAAAAACGGGGGGGGGGGCAACCGAGGAGCCAGCCAAAATTCGGTGGGGGGGATTTAGCCTTATGCCCTCCCCCTGTAGAATAGCTACTGCTGTTAGGGTGATTAATATCTGGACATTATTAAACAAAGCGTTCCTAAACTTGGACCGCTGAAAAAATACTACCGTAGCTTAAATGAAGTGTTCATTTCGAGATTCGCTAATAGATATACAGAATCTGCATACACCTGAAAAAGGCCGAAGCGCAGAGCGAAAAAAAAACACGTTGTGTTAATAACAACAAAAAGAATAAAAATTGTCTTAATAACAAATAATGAGAACATGAGTAAATGTAAATGAGGCTAGCTCCTCGTCCCAGAAATGCAGGCAGAAACACAAACTCACGTTAAAATCTCATGCACACGAGAGAATTCTTTGATCATTCGAGATCATGGTTTTATTTTTATTTTATTGACATTTTTATTTTTTTGTTTCGAAATAGTTTTCCGTTTCCCGTAGTTATCATTTAGTAAATTAGACGAAGTTTTCAAGGATCTCTATCATCTAAATTAGAAGCAAAAGTATTTAAATATGTCTCGGACTTATCGAACCGTGAAATGAATAAGAGCCTTCAAATTGTGAAAAAATCCTTCCACTAATTCAGACCTACAGGATACTTGAAATTCCATATGAGTAGATAATCAAAGCGAGCTAGAAATACCGATTCGTTTCTACGACTTAATATTACGTTGCTCTTAGACGCTTTAGTTTTTATAATAAGGAAAACAATTCATGCAAGTCTAATGGGTGTACTGTGAAAGAAAGCTTGATCCAAATATGTGCATTCCCTCCACCAATATATAACTTCGCCCAAAATATGCATTATTATATCGATTATATAATAATAGTTTGCTTTGTCCTCAGACAGAGTTTTAAACATCGAAGCCATAAAGAAATTTATATTGACATTACTTATATTATTCGGACTGTTATCCTCGTCTTTATTGTCATATTCACAATGTTTCGGCCGTTGTACGCTTCGGCCTTCGTCAGCTGATTGGAATCTTTCTTCAGTATCAGTCTATATCTCTGAAAATGAGGTATAGGTTTATTCAATATCTGTCTATATCTGTCTATAAATGAAGTATAAGATTATTTACACTCTTTACATTATTCGGACTCATATCCTCATTTTCATTGTCATATTCACAACGTTTCGGCCGTTGTACACTTCGGCCTTCGTCAGATGATTGGAATCTTTCTTCAATATCAATCTATATCTCTGAAATGAGGTATAGGTTTATTCAATATCTGTCTATATCTCTGAAATGAAGTATAAGATTATTTACACTATTTATATTATTCGGACACTTATCCTCGTCTTTATTGTCATATTCACAACGTTTCGACCGTTGTACGCTCCGGCCTTCGTCAGGTGATTGGAATCTTTCTTCAATATCTGTCTATATCTCTGAAATGAGGTATAGGTTTATTCAATATCTGTCTATATCTCTGAAATGAAGTATAAGATTATTTACACTATTTACATTATTCCCACACTTATCCTCGTCTTTATTGTCATATTCACGTTTCGGCCGTTGTACGCTTCGGCCTTCGTCAGGTGATTGGAATCTTTCTTCAATATCTGTCTATATATCTGAAATGAGGTACAGGTTTATTCAATATCTGTCTATATCTCTGAAATGAGGTATAAGTTTATTCAATATCTGTCTAGATCTCTGAAATGTGGTATAGGTTTATTCAATGTCTGTCTATATCTCTGAAATAAGGTATAATATTATTTACACTATTTACATTATTCGGACCGTTATGCTCATCTTTATTGCCATATTCACAATGTTTCGGCCGTTGTACGCTCTGGCTTTCTTCAGGTGATTCTAATATTTCTTCAATATCTGTTTATATCTCTGAAATGAAGTATTAAGATTATTTACATTATTTACATTATTCGGACTGTTATCCTCATCTTCAATGCAATATTCACAACTTTTAAGCAGTTATACGCTCCAGCCTTCTTCAGGTGAGTGGAATTTTTTCAGTATCTGTCTATATTTCTGAGATGAGGTATTAAGTTTATTTACATTATTCAGATTGTTATTGTTTTTGTGTACACAGGTGTACTAGTGACCCAGCCAAAATGAGCTGACTCATTTTATAGTTCACCAATAGAAATATTAACCAATCAGAAGGCTCAAAATATTCAATAGGACGTGTATAAAGGCGGTCATGTTTTTCCCGAATATGCACAGCCAGCCTTTGATATCGAAGACTGAAAAATTACGGAACAGCTGCTGGTGGTATTGGCGATATAGTCAGATTCAGTAGAGTGTCTGACTCGTAAGTGTTAATCTTTAACGTTGTTTCATTGAACAGATTATGTACTGCGCTGGATTCTATATTCATAGACTATGAGTGAACATGGTCAACACTTATGCTCATTTCAATTGCCATAATCACAACGCTTCGGCCGTTGTATGCCCCTGCCTTCTTCAGGTGATTGGAATTTAGAACCGAACCGTCAAGGACACTTGGCCAGGTATTGAACTCGCAACTCTTTTGGTCTAGTCACTGGATCTAACCAACGTCTTTATTCACTGGGCCATGTGTCCTTGTGGGTTCGCTTCTAAATTCCAATCATCTGAAGAAGTCCGGAGCGTACAACGGCCGAAAAGTTGTGAATATGGCAATGATGATGAGTATAACAGTCCGAATAATGTAATATACATAATCCTAATGCATCATCTCAGAGATATGTACAAAATTATATATATATATTTACATCAGTGAAAATAAACCATATCTATGCAAAAGCAAGCAGTGTGATAAAATGATTTAATGATTTTATACTCCTTGATTGGTACTCCTTCGACGGGAGGTCATGACTTGGGAAAACCACTCCGCATATATTCCATCAGGACCGAAATTCTTCATCAATGATTGCCGAAGCAACGACCCTTAACCTATGTGATAGCCCTCAATCGAGGGTCATGTTCGTATGTCGACATGAATGCAGCCTTGATCGCACTGTCGATTGGTTCGACTACATCAGTTGTAGTGTCCTTGTAAAATGAAGTTTTACGATTCTTTTGTATATATTCTGTCCCTGCAGATGATATTTGATGATGTTCTGTCGAGTCCTCTGATGAGATATTTGTTGGGTACTGGATGGCACCCTTGGTTGCGGCATCATGTTTCCTAGGGAGATGTTTAGTACTGAATTTGTACATTAGTGTGCGTTCTTTGAAATTAAAGTAACGCGAGTTGTTTATGATCTCTAGGGACCGATCTGAGAAAAATTTATTGTGCAGTTGATAGTCAGCAAATCACAAAAATTCTATATGCAGTTGATGGTCAAGAAATCACAAAAATTCAATATGCAATTGATGGTCAAGAAATCACAAAAATTCAATATGCAGTTGATGCTCAACCAATCACAAAATTCAATGTGCAGTTGATGGTAATCAAATCACAAGAATTCAATATGCAGTTGATGGTCAACAAGACACAAAGATTCTATGTGCAGTTGATGGTCAACAACTCACAAAAATTCTATGTGCATTTGATGGTCAACATATCACGAAAATTCTATATGCAGTTGATGGTCAAGAAATCACAAAAATTCTATGTGCAGTTGATGGTCAACATATCACGAAAATTCTATACGCAGTTGATGGTCAAGAAATAACAAAAATTCAATGTGCAGTTGATGGTCAAGAAATCACGAAAATTCAATGTGCAGTTGATCCTCAACAAATCACAAAAATTCTATGTGCAGTTGATGGTCAACATATTACAAAAATTCAATTTGCAGTTGATGGTCAAGAAATCACAAAAATTCAATGTGCAGTTGATCCTCAACAAATCACAAAAATTCTATGTGCAGTTGACGCTCAACAAATCACAATAATTCAATGTGCAGTTGATGGTCAACAAATCACGAGAATTCAATGTGCAATTGATGGTCAACATATCACAAAAATTCAATGTGCAGTTGATGGTCAACAAATCACGATAATTCAATGTGCAATTGATGGTCAACATATCAAAAAATTCAATGTGCAATTGATGGTCAACAAATGACAATAATTCAATGTGCAATTGATGGTCAACCAATCACAAAAATTCAATGTGCAATGGATGGTCAACAAATCACAATAATTCAATGTGCAGTTGATGGTCAACAAATCACAAAAATTCAATGTGCAATTGATGGTCAACCAATCACAATAATTCAATGTGCAATTGATGGTCAACAAATCACAATAATTCAATGTGCAGTTGATGGTCAACAAATCACAATAATTCAATGTGCAGTTGATGGTCAACAAATCACAATAATTCAATGTGCAATTGATGGTCAACAAATCACAATAATTCAATGTGCAATTGATGGTCAACATATCAAAATAATTCTATATGCAGTTGATGGTCAACAAATCACAATAATTCAATGTGCAGTTGATGGTCAACAAATCACAATAATTCAATGTGCAATTGATGGTCAACCAATCACAATAATTCAATGTGCAATTGATGGTCAACATATCAAAATAATTCTATATGCAGTTGATGGTCAACAAATCACAAAAATTCAATGTGCAGTTGATGGTCAACAAATCACAATAATTCAATGTGCAATTGATGGTCAACAAATCAAAATAATTCAATGTGCAGTTGATGGCCAACAAATCACAATAATTCAATGTGCAGTTGATGGTCAACAAATCACAATAATTCAATGTGCAATTGATGGTCAACAAATCACAATAATTCAATGTGCAATTGATGGTCAACATATCAAAATAATTCTATATGCAGTTGATGGTCAACAAATCACAATAATTCAATGTGCAATTGATGGTCAACAAATCACAATAATTCAATGTGCAATTGATGGTCAACATATCAAAATAATTCTATATGCAGTTGATGGTCAACAAATCACAATAATTCAATGTGCAGTTGATGGTCAACAAATCACAATAATTCAATGTGCAATTGATGGTCAACAAATCACAATAATTCAATGTGCAATTGATGGTCAACATATCAAAATAATTCTATATGCAGTTGATGGTCAACAAATCACAATAATTCAATGTGCAGTTGATGGTCAACAAATCACAATAATTCAATGTGCAGTTGATGGTCAACAAATCACAATAATTCAATGTGCAATTGATGGTCAACCAATCCCAAAAATTCAATGTGCAATTGATGGTCAACATATCACAATAATTCGATGTGCAATGGATGGTCAACAAATCACAAAAATTCTATGTGCAATTGATGCTCAACATATCACAATAATTCAATGTGCAGTTGATGGTCAACAAATCACAAAAATTCAATGTGCAGTTGATGGTCAACAAATCACAATAATTTAATGTGCAATTGATGGTCAACAAATCACAATAATTCAATGTGCAGTTGATGCTCAACATATCACAAAAATTCTATATGCAGTTGATGGTCAACAAATCACAAGCAAATCTGTGCACCCCAATATAAACGTCGGACATGATTCTAGCCCATAGACCCTCGTCTATTAAGCCGACATAATTTCTCAGTGACGATCACCGCAATTTGGTCTCCTCTTTGCCAGGGCAATTAAAGCGTTTTTGTCAAAGAAATTAACTGATTTCTGTTTTACTCTTACATTTTCTGTTGACAGATATATCGGTTTATTGGTCTCGAACTTCTTGACACTGCCCTCAATTTTCCGCACGATTACTCCTCAAAAACTTGGTCAAGCGTTTCGTCCTAATAATTTTTTTTGTTCTTTTTAACGAAGCAATTTCCGTAAAGAGACCATCAACTCAGCTTGTGAGAATACATAACATGCCTGATTCACTCGTTCAAACCAGGACCTGACGCCCGTGTTGTTGGCGTTGGAATATGAAGGATGACAGTCATTTTTTTTCGTTGTTTTCACACCATCGGCCGCCATTAACATCCCAGCAAACTCCACATTCTTCTCTGAAAAATGGAATTTGTCAGGGTTAAACACAAGTACATTTTCCCACAATAGGTTACATATTCTATAGTTTGCCAGAACGAGGAGTCTATAGAAACGTCCCAAAAACACTATCGTCTATGAAAATGATAGTTTTATTTAGTCCTTATTTTATTATATTTATTGGGTATTTACATTTTAGGAATTGTTTTGTTAAGTTATTAATGTTGTGTAGAATATCTAGATGGTCTGAGCATATGCTTTTGATTCTTAGAAATGAGCTGTATACGATAGATTTTTTAAATTTAATCTCATATACGAGAAAAGTAAAAACAACAATCGGATCCCCATGGTTTTTAACCACAATCAATATTCCCGCACACTTATTCACAATTTAAAAAAGGATTACATGAACATCCAGTTAAACAAAAAGATCAAAGACATTTTCGATAAACCACCCATAAATGCAAAGAAACAATCACCTAACCTATCAGCTATCCTCACCTCTACCAAATATCTAAACAATACAAACCAATCAGGAAATTACAAATGTAAGAAACCTCGTTGTTTAGTTTGCAAACACTTAACAATCGATAGTGTATTTTCTGTACCCAACACCAATATCAAGATACACCCACCTCGCCTCACCTGTGATAGCCATAACTTAATCTACTATTTATTCTGCACAATATGTCCCAATAGTGGATATATTGGGGAATCTGGAAATAATTTTAGATTTCGCTTCAACAACCATAAACTAACCATACGTCAAAACAATCCTTATGCCCCCGTAACAGAACATTTTAATCAACCAGGACACTCATTAGACAACTGTAAATGTGTATTGATAGATTCTGATTTCAGTTCCACATACACACGCAGAAAAAAAGAAAAATGCTGGATTTTACAATTAAATACATATAAACTAGGGTTATACAAAGACTTGGGTATTTTAAATGTTTATAAATATTACAATAGTTAAACAATTTTTTTTAGATATAGTTTTTAAACATCTAAAATATTATTACTGTTAGATTTACGTTAGAAATATTCGAACACAGTTGCATTCCATATCACGTGACGTCCGCATCTTGCGACGAACGCTACTTGTAAACAAACCTCTAAAAACAGTTATTTCTTAAGAAAGATCGGGGTCGATCTGAAATATCAAATATATATAAAAAATATATAAATAAATACTTTCACAAAAAAACACTCATTTTTTAATTTGCAACTTTTTAGTTGTTATATATATATATATATATATATATATATATATATATATATATATATATATATATATATATATATATATTATAATAAAAATAAAGAACAGTAAGATATATAATCCGGTGTTCTTATTGATATTTTTATTTTTACAAAACAGTGCTCAATGTAAATTTATAGAGCATAAATATTATAAATTAACTGATTAAAAATATGGTTTCTTCGCTACACTGGAATTACCATGTTTCAAAACCGAAGCTAAAAACTTCAAATTTAATTTTATAATTAAATTAAAAAGCGAATTTTGGAATAACTCATTTTTAAATTTATTGAGTTTTAAACACACATATATATACATAATTTCTTGTTTCCAAGGATACAGAGAAATCCAATCATTCAGACAGGAGTGGTAGCGTGTTCATTTTTATTAACTACTGTTGTATCAATTATGAGTTACGTTCGAAAAAGATGTTAAGTTTAGGGAGGGTAGGGGTGTATTTTTCAACAAATTTGGACATCCGTTCAACGGATGTCTTCTGATTTTCTTTATTGACATCAAAAAGTTTTTCGGCATTTTTTCCGTTAAATTCGTACTTGTATACTTAAAGAATCTTTCTAAAAGGGGTGTTTGGGTTAGAATACGTTATATTTAACTACAATTTTAAAATATTATCTTTACCCTTAATTACTAATAGACTATATTTCTTTTTAAAACAAGTAAATGTAATAGAATTATTAAATTATTGAAAAATTATCATTACATATCAAATATAAGTATGTATATTGCCAGCACACACTTCGGCCAAATGTCGGTCGGCTAAATGTCCGTCGGCCAAATGTTCATCGGCCAAATGTCAGCTGGCCAAATGTCGGTCGCCTAAATGTCCGCCGGCTAAATGTCCGTCGGCCAAATGTCCGTCGGCCAAATGACGGTCAGCTAAATGTCCGTCGGCCAAATGTCCGTCGGTCAAATGTCCATCGGCTAAATGTCCGTCGGCTAAATGTCCGTCGGCCGGCTAAATCTCCGTCGGCTAAATCTCCGTCGGCTAAATGTCCGTCGGCTAAATGTCCGCCGACTAAATGTCCGTCGGCCAAATGTCTGCCGGACAAATGTCGATCGGCCAAATGTCTGCCGGACAAATGTCGATCGGCTAAATGTCCGTCGGCCAAATGTCGGTCGGCTAAATGTCCGTCGGCCAAATATCCGTCGGCTAAATGTCCTTCGGCCAAATGTCCGTCGGCCAAATGTCCGCCGGCTAAATGTCCGTCGGCTAAATGTCAGTGGGCCAAATATCCGCTGGCTAAAGGTCCGTCGGCCTAATGTCCACCGGCCAAATGTCTGTCGGCCAAATGTCCGCCGGCCAAATGTCGGTCGGCTAAATGTCCGTCGGCCAAATGTCCTTCGGCCAAATTGCTGTCGGCCAAATGTCCATCGGCCAAAGATACTCGGACAATTTGGCCGACGGACATTTGGCCGGCTGACATTTGGACGGCGCAAATTTGGCCGACGGATTATTAGTCGACAGACATTTAGCTGACCGACATTTGACCGCCGGACATTTCAACGAAAAAGTGCAAGTAAAACTAGTAACAAGCATTACTTTAAGTATTTTAATTTTGCATTACTACAAGGTAGAATAGGCCTAATAATTACCACTGAATTTCAAGTGATTAAATTACTAAATCTAAAGTTAAAAGCTTTCTTATTTCAATATTTGCTTATTGAAAT
>OZ038518.1:62072079-62152079 GCA_964036315.1 Acanthosepion esculentum | reverse complement strand
ATATATATATATATATATATATATATATATATATATATATATATATATATATATATATATTTGAGGAACTGGCGTAAAACTATGTAAAATTAAAGGAAATCCTAAATGTGAAGTCTCCTCTAATTTATTGTTTCTCTAATCAGTTTATAGTAGGACGTCGTTTTCAAATCTTAGAAATTTCTTTCAGTCAACTGCAGGACGTGGTTCACAAGACTAAGAAGTGTCTTTAAAGTTTACTCAGCTCTTTATTGCTTGTGCAATCAGTCAACTGCAGGACGTCATTTAAAAGCCTTAATATATAACCTTTGGAAGTAAAGTCTGATGATCCGCGGTCCTTTAAAAGGGCTGTGGTGAAATAATTTATTACATGGAAACTTAATGTGGTCTGTTTTTATTTTTATTTAAATTATTAGCCTTGATTTACATTGAGCTCTCTGGATTTTATCCTCCTTGGGTCTACCCATACGGATTAACTAGTTTTTCGTAAACTATATATATATATATATATATATATATATATATATATATATATATATATATTGATGTCTTTTTTCACAATTCGTAATGCTATGCAGTTATCAATATGTAAGTACACTTTTAAACATGGCATTTGAAAATAAAGACCAGGCTCACATAACTCTTTAAAGAATCGATTTGCCACTGTTTTTTGGGGGGAAATAGCTTCCCATACTACCTCTTCTAAATTTTTACTCACCAAAATCTAACGTACATATTTTTAAGTCTACCATCTCCGTTAATTCATTGATTATTGAATATTGCTGCCACATATAGTCTGGTGCATTTGTTATGTATTTAAGTATTCTACATAAAATAAAATGACGAATCTGCAATATTATTGTTCCTGACCTGTCATCTTATGAGCTTACTGCTAGATTGGCGGAAGTATCTCATCATTTTTACAATTGAAATTGCGAGATGTTTCCGTAAGTTCTATGCTAGCAGTTTCTTCTCTCACACGTCTCACTTGTAGAAATCTGGTTTATTGCCTTCCAGTCAACATTCATCTTCAAAAATGTAAATGCAATATTAATCTTTCTGTCCATTTAATTGCTATTATTTAATCCTTTCACACCAGGAAAGGGAATAAAGCCACTAAGAAATTATTGAGTTTCAAAGAATAAGAAAAAGAAAAAAATTATTAAGGAGCGAGAACAATTAAAGAAAAGTAATCAAGAGGAAAGTAGATAACGATTGACATGGCATTTAAATTTGTGAAGGCTGTGTTAGCCTGGAGTCGGAAGACAGTTCAGCAAGCGAGAAGTGTCAGAAAGAAATTGTTAGCAAAGAAAGTATTTATCTCTCTCCTTAATGTTTTCTTTATCTTTTTCGAATATTCTTTCACAGTGACTAACCTCTTGCGTCTGAGTGGCTTTATTCCCTTGCTTGGACTAAAATTATTAAAAAAAAAGTGTCTGCCATTAATTACCTTCATTTCCTACAACCTGCTCTTTTCTCTCAAGTATTGTATTCATCCTGAGAAAGGTCGTGGGTGTAGGAAGATCTAATGAAGATTAAACTGCAGAAAACTCCCACCCAGACACTAAAAAAGAAAGAAACTTCCCTATATTTTACAAACGGACCACTAAACTTAAATAATATCATAATCACCACAGATGGCGCGTTCTGATTTGCTCAGGAATTTCGAGAGTGTTTAATACTTACATTAATTTGGAGTTGTGCTATACTGGGAGATACCACAATTATATATGCAAGTATGTCATGGATTTGAATTGGTGCTTCGCCAATTCTATTCTCCGGACATGTACCCACCTGAATATCATCTGTTTCTCCAACATAATAAAACGCTTTACTGGGAACCAGTACTGTAGATATGATGACGTCATATCTGTTTCTGTCGATATTTCTGAGATTAGGTATAATGTACATAATACCTAATCTCAGAAATATTATTATTATTATTACCACTCTCTTGGTTTGGTTTGGTTTGGTTTGGTTTGGTTTGGTTTGGTTTGGTTTGGTTTGTGTTGGTTTATTTTGTTTTAAGGCAAATCAACCTCAGTTGGTTATTTAATGACAAGATCTTTGTGCATATGCATTTCTAGTTTTGTTTGGATTATTTTGTTTTATGTCGTATCAACCTCGGTTATTATATGCTGACAAGAATTTTGTGCATTTATATGTTTGGTTTGGTTTAGTTTTGTTTGGTTTGGTTTGGTTTATTTTGTTTCACGGTATATCAACCTCAATGAGTTATTTAATGCTAACAAGTTTTTTATTGCTAGAAATATTTTTCTTTCAAAAATGTATTGCTGGCAATTTTAGCAAACATGTTTTGCTGGTAATAATGTATTGCTGGTAATAATTTTTCTTAAAAAATTCATTTTTAAGATAGCTTCGTATGAATAGAATATGTATTCTTTGGTTTAGGTTGGTTTGGTTAATTTTGTTTTACGGTATATCAACCTCAATGGGTTATTTAATGCCGACAACACTTTTAGGATAGATTTGTCTGAATAGAATATGTATTCTTTATATTAGATTGGTTTGGTTTATTTTCTTTTACGGCATATCAACATCAATGGGTTATTTAAAGCCGATAACATTTTCAGGATAGATTCGTATGAACAGAATATGTATTCTTTGGTTTAGATTAGTTTGGTTTATTTTGTTTTACGGCATATCAACCTCAATGGGTTATTTAATGCTAACAAGATTTTTATTGCTAGTAATATTTTTTCAAAATTTAAACTGTCTCTTCCTAGTGTTAAATTTCCTTTTTGTTTTCATTTTCTCTAAAACCTGAAGATGCCTACTGCCGGAGGCGAAATGCGTTGCCTGTAAAAGCTTTTATATTTTGTCACATTAACTTCAGCTTTGTTCGGCTAGTATTCTACACCCTACGGACATCCATACTTTGACGTATACCAAAATGAACTGAATTGTTCTAAATAAAATGGTCAACCGATATTTGGAGCTATAATTCTTGTATAAAAAGCAAAAACAAAACAAAAAATACTAAAAGTTCAGGATATTTATCGAAGACCGTCTTAGGGTTTCGCTATGTTTCTTTCCTCATTCTTATCCGGATTCTAAAGAGACAAGCATAGCGAAACTCTGAGTCGATCTTCGGTCAGTTTTCTTGGATGGGGAGAGTTCATTATTGTTATGGTCCAATATCCTCGCACCACTGTTATGGTCCAAGGTTAGGACCAAGGAAGAACAACACGAACACAAGAGTAGGAATAACAAAAATATATTTAATAGAATAATAATAATACAGGAAGTTGAAGGTGCTAGTATGACTGTCAGTCTGGTTTAGAAGGAACTACTGTTGTCTCGACTCGTTCCACTTCGTTCTATACGTCTCTCTTGCGAGGCGCAGTCTTTATAGTGTCAGGAAGAGTTCATTGTCGTTACAGGTAAGATCCCATAACAATTATTTACATGCGAACTATTGTCCTAATCTTTATTGTTATCACAACGTTTCGGTCGTTGCGTCCTTTGTCCTTGATCGGCTGTTAATCAGGTGTAAGGCATAACAGACTATTGGATTAAAGCGATAGTTCGCGAATTTGGTGATATTGGAATCCCAGGGCCTGTCAGTGTGTACGTGGACTCAGTAGAAAACCTGGTGAGGGACACTAGCTGAGCAGTACTACAATAAGAACTAGAAGAGGTGACCCGAGACATGGTCAACGGAACGAGAACAGACTGCCCTCGTAGGTTAAATAAAGGGTTCATTTTAAAATCCGCATTAGTTTAACGAGATCGAAAGACACCTGATGATGGTCAGAGTGCGCAACACGAGAAACGTTGTGGTAACAACAATAAAGATGAACATTGTCTTTCATTCTTAAAGCAGAAATAAAAAAAAATGCCGGTAAAACGCGTCGTTTATAGCTGTTCCACTTTTGTCTCATCATCTCCACACACACATACACACATACACGTGTTTGTGTGTGTGTATATATATATATATATATATATATATATATATATATATATATATATATATATATATATATATATATATATATAACCAAGTATAGGATTGGTGTATACGGAATAAATTTCAATAACCCCCAAATACTATTCTTTCTTAAGAGTGCTTATACAGAGTATGTAAGTGACTTGATATGACACCAGAAGTGTGGAAACAAAGTGGCTATTTTATTAGTGATTTTATAACATATTTATGTTATAATTTTCGAATAAATATTCATATATATATATATATATATATATATATATATATATATATATATATATATATATATATATATATATATATATAGCAGTATCTGTCTATATTTCTGAGATGAGGAATTATGTACACTATTTACATTATTCGGACGATTGTCCTCATCTTTGTCGACATACTTATTACAAAGTTTCCGACCTTCAGTATCTGTCTATATTTCTGAGATGAGGTATTATGTACACTATTTACATTATTCGGACTATTGTCCTCATCTTTGTTGCCATATTTATTACAACGTTTCGGCCCTTCAGTATCTGTCTATATTTCTGAGATGAGGTATTATGTACACTATTTACATTATTCGGACTATTGTCCTCATCTTTGTCAACATATTTATTACAACGTTTCGGCCTTTCAGTATCTGTCTATATTTCGGAGATGTGGTATTATGTACACTATTTACATTATTCGGACTATTGTCCTCATCATTGTTTCCATATTTATCACAACGTTTCGGCCTTTCAGTATCTGTCTATATTTCTGAGTTGAGGTATTATGTACACTATTTACATTATTCGGACTATTGTCAATACCCGGTTAAGGCAGTAGAGAACTTGGAGAGGGGGATTAACAGGCCGGAACGTTGTGAATATAGTAATGAATATGAGGATAACAGTCCAAATAATGTAAATAATACAAGTAATCATAATACCTCATCTCAGAGATATAGAGGCCAAAACGTTGTGAAAATGACAATGAAGATGAGGATAACAGTCCTGATAATGTAAATAATACAAGTAATCGTAATGCTTCATCTCAGAGATATAGAGCCTGGAACGATTTGAATATGGCAATGAAGATGAAGATAACAGTCCGAATAATGTAAATAATACAAGTAATAATAATAATACTTCATCTCAGAGATATAGAGGCCAAAACGTTGTGAATATAACAATGTAGATGAGGATAACAGTCCGAATAATTTAAATAATGCAAGTAATCATAATACCTCATCTCAGAGATATAGACAGGTATGGTTAAAACTTGTTTCATACAACTAGAAAACTTACTTTTCAATCATTTGCCCATTAATATAAACATTATTCCTTGTTTTTTTTTTGTTTCTTAAAAAGTGAAATGAAATGATATTAATATCAACCGGCCTAGATCCACAAGTTTTACTAAATATAAATTATGTTTCTTAATAAGGTTTGCGCCTAATTACGAAGAGAACAAAATATTACTTCATTTTCATACAGGCGTCTTAATTCTGTCTCGTCTAAAATTTGTTTTATACGACTGTAGACGTTACTTATCAATCAAACCTAGAAATTTTGAAGAGAAACATATTGACTTCAATTTGATACAAGTGTCAAAATTCTATCTGGTCTAAAATTTGTTTTCATAAGACGGGATACCTCATTTATCAATCAACACTCGTAATTTGAAAATAAATAGATTTACTTGATTCTGATACGACTTTCTTTCTTTCTCTCTTTCTGTCTTTCTTTCTTTCTTTCTTTCTTCTTCTTCTTAGTGGTCTTATCACTTTCAGGGTTGATTTTTTTAAAATCTGAGGATACTTTTATAGGGAAAATTGATGATAATTAAACACTGGATACTAAACAGAAAAGCATGTTTCTTCTTATTATTATTATTATTCCTATTCTTCTTCTTCTTCTTCTTCTTCTTCGTATATTACTACTTCTTCTTCTTCATGTTATTCTTCTTCTTCTACTTCTTCTTCTTCTTCTTCTTCTTATTATTATTATTATTATTATTTTCTTCTTCTTTTCTCCTGATTCTTCTTATTTTTCCTATTCTTCTTCTTTTTCTTCTTCTTCTTCTTCTTATTATTATTATACTTCTTCTTCTTCTTCTTCTTCTCGTTATTCTTCTTATTCTTCTTATTGTCATTCGTTTTCTTCTTCTTCTTCTCTTCTTCTTCTTCTTATTATTATTCGTCTTCTTCTTCTTCTTCTTCTTCTCGTTATTCTTCTTATTCTTCTTATTGTCATTCGTCTTCTTATTCTTCTTCTTCTTATTATTATTATTATTATTATTATTTTTCTTCTCCTTCTTCTTCTTCTTCTTCTTCTTCTTCTTTTCTTCTTCTTCTTCTTCCTCCTCTGCTTCTTCTTCTTATTTTTTTTCCTATTCTTCTTATACGTCTCCTTCTTCTTGTTATTATTCTTCTTCTTCTTATTGTTATTCTTATTATTCTTCTTTTTCTTCTTCATCTTCTTCTTCTTCTTCTTCTTCTTCTTCTTCTTCTTCTTCTCATTATTATTATTATTCGTCTTCTTCTTCTTCTTCTTCTTCTTATTGTTATTCTTATTATTATTCTTTTTCTTCTTCTTCTTCTTCTTCTCATTATTATTATTATTCGTCTTCTTCTTCTTATTATTCTTATTCTTCTTATTCTTATTATTATTATTCTTTTTCTTCTTCTTCTTCTTTTTCTTTTCTTCTTCTTCTTCTTCCTCCTCTGCTTCTTCTTCTTCTTCTTCTTGCCAGACTATTCATCATATATGACTTGTCGTGGTTGTTCACGTATTCCTGCAATTCACCTCTATTATTCATCTCCACACGGTAAGAAAGGTTTACTTGCTGTTCGTGTCCCCCCCCTTTCTCTCTCTTTTATTCAGCATATCATGCGAGTGCCACATTTACTAGGCCTTTCTTTCTCATTCCCAAAGTTGTAAAACTAAGTGAATTCAACTCGATCCTCGTGTATTGAACTCGTTACGCGTGCACAGGAGTCGGCGAGCGCAACACGGCCTCGCTTCCCAAGGGCGGACGGACCACAACCGACATGCCGGACGGGTTGCTCGACGTGCAACTATCCCTGCGTGACAAATTAAAATTCCCAAAGTTGAGAAACTAAATGAATTCGACTTGATCCTCGTCACGCGTGCCAGCCGACACGCGATGGTTTTCTTTCTTCTTTTATATGCCGTAGGACGTAGGCGATCTTCCTGTCCCTCGTAGCTTTCAATAAGTTTTGTCTTTTGTTATTTCTCCCAGACCCTGCTCGGCCATCCACTTGTTTAAACCCGTCAAGTATGTCAGGCGTTGCTTTCCCTTCTCTCTCTTTCCATATATCAGCCATGTGAGTATCAGATTTCCCTATCATTCCTTTCTCATTAAGTGTCCCAGAAATTTAATTTGCCTCTTCCTGATGTTAAGTATATGTTTCCACTGTTTACATCCACTTCAAAACCTCATTGTTTCTCACATGTTCTATCCATGGTATCCTTAGCATCCTTCTGTAGAACAATACCTCTGTTACCTCTTCATCTTTAAGGAGACCAGCCAACGCGGTGGTCGCTTACTTGAAAAGAGCAAACATCACACGAAATGTTCGCGGGACAAACGCTCGCACATTGGCCTGGCGTCCCACGGGCGGCCGAACCACGGCTGCCCGGACCACAGCCGGCCGGCCGGATGGATTTCGCCACGCGCACTCGTCTTTGCGTGACAAAATACAATTCCAAAAGTCGGAAAAACTAAATGAATTCTACTCGATCCTCTTGTATTGGACTGGTTACTCGAGCCAGCCGATGTGTTGTGGTCGGCGAATGCACCACGGCCTGCCTTCCAACGTGTGTCTTTATCTGATTCTAAGTAAAAGTGTACTTTTTTTCCATTTTTCTCCATGTTTACATGCCCCCGTCTATTGTATTCTCAGTATCCTTCTGTAGAACCAAAGCTCTGTTGCTTCCCATCGTCTCTTCATAGATGAAAAATAATTCCTGCATTCACATGTATACAGGAACGTTAATATTACATAGCATTTGAGCATAATTAAGAAATTAAAAAATGTCTTCAATTCTTTGTTTAGCTTTTGTAAGAACTTCGTATTTCGGTCCATTTTTTTCTGTCATTTTTAAAACTCTTTCATATATTTAACCCTGTGTAGTTGTTTATTTTAATTTTATTTTGACATCTTCAATTCGTAGTTCACATATTGGACAAATTATCTGGTTGACAACACAATATTCTATCATCAGGTCTAAAAATTATTTCCTACCATTGGACATATTACTAACTAATACAATCTCGTAATATCGGAGAGAAATATATTTACATAATATCGACACCAGTTTCTTCATTTCATCTGGTTTAAAACTTTTTTCATAAGATTGGAAATGTTACTTATTTAGTCAAATCACGTAACTTTATAAAGAAATAAATTTTCTACATTTTGATACCAGTTTCATTATTGTTGTAATGTGGACTCTGGCAAAACCTAACACTTAACTCAGTCGAATCAGTATCTTCTTCTCCTCGTAGACAATTACTCAGGACTACTTACTATACATGATACTAAGGAGGGTAACTAGCATTTACCATAAGAATTGTAAGCTCTATAGATTGTTTTATTGGATTGAAAACCATTTCTCATAATTTTAGCAATAAATATATTTACTTAAATTTAATACGGATTTCTATATTCTATCTTGTTTAAATATATTGATATATAGGATTAGGCAGGTTCCTTCTTACATAATTCTCGTAATTTTGAAGAGAAATAAATTTAATTCACTCTAATACAAGTTTCACTAATCTGTCATGCCAAAAAAATGGAGTACTGGATTGAAAAACTCACAACTTTGGCGAATAATGTTACGACAATTTTATTCTAAAATCTTCAATATCCTATCCGGTCTACAAAGCGTTACACTCGATTGCAGCCTATGACAAACAATTCTTGAGATTTTTGGCACATTCCTATAATTGACGAGGAACACGAGGAGTAATATGATAAATGATAATGAGGTGCGGTATTATGATTATTAGTTACATTATTCGGACTGTTATCCTCATCTTCATTGCCATATTCATAACGTTTCGGCTTCTATATCTCTGAGATGAGGTATTCTGATTACTTGCATTATTTAAATTATTCGGACTGTTATCCTCATTTTCATTGACATATTCACGATGTTTAGGCCTCTATATCTCTGAGATGTGATAATACGATTACTTGCTTTATTTACATTATTCGGACTGTTATACTCATCTTCATTGCCATATTCATAACGTTTCGGCTTCTATATCTCTGAGATGAGGTATTCTGATTACTTGCATTATTTAAATTATTCGGACTGCTATCCTCATTTGCATTGACATATTCACGATGTTTAGGCCTCTATATCTCTGAGATGTGATAATACGATTACTTGCTTTATTTACATTATTCGGACTGTTATACTCATCTTCATTGCCATATTCATAACGTTTCGGCTTCTATATCTCTGAGATGAGGTATTCTGATTACTTGCATTATTTAAATTATTCGGACTGTTATCCTCATTTTCATTGCCATATTCACGATATTTAGGCCTCTATATATCTGAGATGTGATAATACGATTACTTGCTTTATTTACATTATTCGGACTGTTATACTCATCTTCATTGCCATATTCATAACGTTTCGGCTTCTATATCTCTGAGATGAGGTATTCTGATTACTTGCATTATTTAAATTATTCGTACTGTTATCCTCATTTTCATTGCCATATTCACGATGTTTAGGCCTCTATGTCTCTGAGATGTGATAATACGATTACTTACATTATTTACATTATTCGGACTGTTATACTCATCTTCATTGCCATATTCACAACGTTTCGGCCTCTATATCTCTGAGATGAGGTATTCTGATTAGATGCATTATTTACATTATTCGGACTTTTACTCACATCTTCATTGCCATATTCACAACTTTTCGGCCGTTGGAATTTCGAGCTGAACCCTTACTTCATCCACCGGGGGGGGGGGGGACATTGTTCTAGTTTCACGTGCCATGCCTCTTCTGGATGTCTCAGTTATATCCCTTTAACACAACTCTCCATGTTTTGTTTCCCCATATTTTTTACTTCATAATCTGAAAACGCCGACTGTTACAAGCATTGTCAACCTTGACATGCCTAGCATCGTTTCACACACAAAGGATGTGGTTCCTGCTGCATCACTAAAACATACGTGCGCTTGGGAACAAGTGTTTTGAAATATTAGAGGTGATATGAATAGTTTACATATTAACGCATTTAGACGTCTTTGAAGTTGCAGGAAGAATGTGATCCCCTGACAATTTGTAAATAAGTTTGGGGGTTTCCGTTGCACAGAAATTGAAATTAAACGAGACCCAGCGGATATTGTAGAACAATTCTGCAAATTAATTAAAGTGAGAGACGTTCACATGTTTTTATGTTTAACCCTATTTTATAAATATACAGGAAAGTACAGAAGAATAAGGCTAGCGGTCTGCGTATATTTGCGTATTCCAAGTCCAGTTAAGTTACCCGACTGAATCTTTCCAGTTCTCCCAGAAAAAATGGAAAATGGAAGTCTTGGATCTTTTTTTTTTTTTTTTTTTTTTCTTTGTGAACATGAATGAGTTTATCTCTTGTCTCTTGTTAAGGATTGGGTTTTTATTTCCTTCTAATGTATTTCCCTACACATACAGTGACCACTTGCATCTAGGTGGCATTATTACCTTTGCTTTGAGTGGTGCCCCTTATTCTGCATCGAGTGGCTCTTGGTCCTTGTGAACATCATATTTATATATGGTTTATATATTTATATATAATCATCCTTTGTGTGTGAAACGATGCTAGACATGCCAAGGTTGACAATGTTTGTAACAGTCGGCGTTTTCAGATTATACCGCCAAGATGAAGAAAAAAACAACATGTGAAACCAAAACATGGAGAGTTGAGTTAAAGGGAAATAACTGAGACATCCGGAAGAGGCATGGCACGTGGAACTAGAACAATCTATATACGACAAATGATTATAGATATATATGTGTGTGTGTGTTTGTGTGTGTGTGTGTGTGTGTGTGTGTGTGTGTGTGTGCAAATATATTGATAAAATAGGAAAGAACCGTTTGATTAATAATGCAAAGTTCTTTAGTATTTTTGTTTTTATTTTCAAAAAACAGTGCTTGATAAACAAGTAAAGTCTAGATTATAATTATTATTTTTTTAAATATGATTCCATCGATATGATTTTTATGAAAAAAATAATTAAAAAATAATTATGATATATATATAGGCATGGTGGAATAATGGATAACGGCTTGCATTGAATAACCGAAGAGCCGAGTTCGAATTCCAGTCGAATCCATTACATTCACTTACGTGTTAATACCCTTGGGAAAGGTATGAAACCTCTTCTTCTCCCTCCAATGGGTAAATAGCAGGATAGACTGGGTTCTATAGCCTTGGATGGCAACTGGTCTAGGAGAAGGACAACTCTGAATTCAAAACCTGCGGAGGGTCGTTTGGGGACGTTGTGGCACTTAGTGCACCAGGTCTCTGTGTTTGTCCCTTCAAAACGTGTGGATGGTCCTGCACGAAATTTTCACCACTATAATCAAAACGCATGTGTCGACGTCGGGCTCTCCGTTTCTAGGAAATGATCTGCTTGACCCTCATACGTCGAATTCGACGAGAGAGACGATTATATATATATTGTTAGACTATTCTACTTTTGAAATGAAATTAATTGTTCAGTTGCCACTAGTTTAACAGGAGACACATTTATAGTGTTGAAACGTAATTGTGTAGCGATTTTTTTGTTTTTGTTTTAATAACTAAAAATAAATAATATTTAGTTCTACTATGTATTGAGACCTCTTTTAAATTAAATATTACGTAAAGCGGAATTATACTCCATTTGTCCTCATTTTACCTGGACACACACACACACACACATACGTATATAATTTATTCGAATATTATAACATAAACATGTTATAAAATCACTACAAAAATAGCCATTTTGTTCTAAAACTTCTGGTGCCTTATCAAGTGATGGTGTTGAATATAGAATAAAAAATTATATATATATATATAGTCAATCCCTATTGCAGACGCTCGCTCGAGGCACATTCCTCTTTATTCAACATCCACAGAGCCCACCTGTGGATTTTACTGCAACTATGCTGGGCAGACAGTTACAGTTTCTGAGAATGAGCGCATTATCTAGCGTGATCAACAATCTGAACAAGGCCAGCACATTCAAACACTCGGTCACGATGACTTGTGATTTCGTGCAAGCGCAGCTATCGACGGTCCCCAAGGGTTACGTCTACCCAATTTAACACATAAGTTTCGGGTGAACCCATGGTATGGTTTTCGAGCACTTTCCAATGGTGCCGCACGCCGGGATCGCCCCTCCAGATCGATGACATCAGGAAGTCTACTTCCTGATAAATCAGATTCGAACCCGGGTCTCATGATCAGAAAACGCACGTTCTAACCTCTCGTCCACGGGCATATATATATTATATATATTTATATATATATAATTTTATTTTATACATTTTCCAAGAGTATTTACACATAAGTAAATATAACTAACTCGACTGGAATAGAAATTCGGCTCTACGATTCCCAATTCCTAGCCGTTAACCATTACGCCACCCGCACATTCAACCTTACAGCCGCTGCTATTCCCAAGCGGTCACCTTTCGTTGATGCCTAACTTCGGTGATCGTCTGAGAAATAGTGTTTCAAAGTGATACGGCCGTAAATCTTCGATAGGTCACTATATCTTCACTGGTCAAATGTTGTTTCCAATTGATATTTGACACTACCCTCAATAGCAGATTATAGATATCTATTTTTTTGCCAGCGATTTTGTTAATACACAACCGATGTGTCCCGTTTAAGTGGACTGTTTCTACTGTTACACCTGAAGACTTATACATTTTCCAAATGGTTGTTCATTTTGGATTGGTATGTCTATGTCCTTTCACTGTGTATTGTTTTTAGGAGTTCTCACGTGATCTCAGTTATAACATAAAATCATCCACACGATTTAGGTTGTCACTTACAGTCTTAAAAATATTATCACCAGATGCAGAGACATAGTCGATGTCCGCACAAAATACATAGATCTTTGAAATGCGATGGCATGATTGAACTATCAAACCTGAATTATATCTGGAAATTCAAAATGAAAAAAAAATGTTCTCTTATACCGTTCGAACGACTGGATATATAAACATATATCTTCACTGGTCAAATGTTGTTTCGAGTTGATATTTGACACTGCCCTCAACAGCGGACTATAGATATCTATTTTTTGGGCCAGCGATTTTGTTAATACACAACCGATTGTTCCGTTTAAGTGGACTTTTTTCTGCTGTTAGACTTGCAGACTTATACATTTTCCAGATAGTATTCATTTTGGATTGTGATGTCCATGTCATTTCACTTGTAAAATCTGGTTATTTTTTTGTTTTTTTGGTCTTCACACGTGATCTCAGTTTGACATAAAATCATCCAAACGATTTAGGTTGTCTCGTTTAGTGCAAAAATATTATCACCTGATGGAGAGACGTAGTCGATGTCCGCACAAAATACATAGATCTTAGAACTGCGATGGCATGACTGCAATATCGAAACTGAATAATATCTGGAACTCCAAAATTAAAAGATATCCTCTTATACTGTTCGAACTACTGGATATATAATCAAAATCATTGAATTACTGGATACTAGTACTTTCATTAACTATTAAATTCCAGCTGGTGTCTGTCTATCATTCTTCTTGTCTCCGCAGTTAGACTTGGGACTAAAGATAAATAAGTCTTACCTTGACAAAAGCAAGATGTACTCGATGTCTTGAAATCAGCATTACACACACGGATTGTTCAGCTGATCTTGATCTTTCATTCAACAAGTACAACTATGTTTTTCTCTCTTGCAACCCAAGTTGGACTTCATATGAATGAAGATTTTGATTTGCATAATTGCTCATATAGCTCTGTCTTTTGAACAATTAGGAAAGATGAAGCTAAACAAAAGTATTTTCAATATTTCATTTTTAAGGCAGAACTGATTTCATCACTTGAAAAACTGAGGCACTACCATCTTTTTTTATCCTTCTATATATGAAGAATCACATTGTTCTTCTTAAAAAAGGCATCAAATAAATCTTTTATTAGAGGTTTTTTTGTTTTTTTTTAAAGCTTATCACCCCAAGCAAGGCTGGAAGCCACTAGCACACAAGGGGTTACAGAAGGTTTGGAGGAAGAGAAGATAGGAGTGGTAAAGGAGAGGATGTGGAGAAAGATAGTGGATCGATCAAGGCAAGGGGGTTACAGAAGATTTGGAGCGAGAGCAGATAGGAATGAAAGGTGAAAGGATGTGGAGAAGGGAAGTGGATAGATCAAGGCAACGGATAGGAATGACATACTATTGTGAATGTGTACAATAGTAAGGTACGGATGAAATAGCAGAGTTGAATGGGCGTTTTTGCTTCGCTTGTTAAAAATTATGAAAAAAAAAAAAACAAGTGTAAAGCCTGGGATGAAATTCAATCTTCCTCAGTTTTTGCAGAAAATGTAGAGAATGGTGCATGTCATTAACGAAACAATATTGTCAAGATACTCGTGCGGTGGATGACTAGTTTTTCACCCTAGTCACTTTATATTAAGTCCTGGCAGTCACCCCTCTATAAAATAAAAAGATCGGTTGTTAGGTCCAAATAAAATCAACGTTGGATGTTTATATATTTATTTTAGAAATTCATTCTTTTTAGTCACCGTGCACATTTTTCGACTACAATTATGCTACTTTTTTTATTAATTGTATTTTGAATTTTGATATTACCGCTTTCCGGTAATTTAATTCATTTTTGTTTGCGACCCACTCACACGTTTTTATATTATTTCCTCGTGTTTCATCATTTACATTTTTTACCGCTATTATTACAATTTGTACCTATCTTAAATTATTTCAACGCCATGTATACATTTCCTGGAAGTATTTGTGCGCAAGAAACACAGGCATCCCAAATTCGGACAATATACCTATAACATTTAACTAAAAAGAACTCATGCACACGTAGTGGTTTACAGTAATACTAAATGTTATTTGCTTTGGTGTGTTTTGTTTTACGGCATATCAATCTCAATGGGTTAATTCATATTGACAAGAGTTTTATTCATGGTAATATTTAAAAAGAAATGAATTGCTGGTTATATTTTTCCTTCAAAAATGTATTATTGTTAATATCATTTCATTCAAAAATGTATTGCTGGTAAGATTTTTTCCTTCAAAAATATACTGCTGGTAATATTTTCTCCTTCAAAAATGTATTGCTGGTAATATTTTTCCTTCAAAAATGTATTGCTGGTAAGATTTTGTCTTTAGAAATGTATGGCTAATAATAATGTATTACTGGTAATAATTTTTCCTCAAAAAAAATTATTGCTGGTAACATATTTTTACATTTTCATAGTATTTTGACCCAAGTTTGCAGGTTAGCTATTTGCCCATAGCTGGGACCCTAACAGGTGCTACCACCCCGGGTTATGGTGGACCTGGGAACACCAGCAATTAAGAGGTGGTTCCACGCTCCTCAAAACCTCCTGATCAGAGGCCCTGCTCTTGGACGTAGTTTATTGTCTTACCCAGGATGCGGATGCAGTTTATCATCTCACCCAGCACGCCTAAATGTTATGTGTAATATGAATTGAATAGAAGTTGTTAAGAAATGAAGATTGTGGGGGGTATACATAACGAGGTAGATATGAGGATAAGGAGGATAGATAACGATTGACACTCGATTTGATGGGGGTTAAGATTAAAGTGTTCAAGAAAGCACCCACGTGGTAGTCTGTTTCACAAAGGGGCAGTTCTGAGGGAAAAAGCCCCCCCAAGCAGAACATTCGTCTACCATTTGAAAAACGAGTAAAAGAAGGTTCATTGATCTCTGTGGAATTGGCATGTCGTATCCGATCTATAAAAGAATGCAGCTACTCTGAACATTTGTCATAAAAAATAGTGATATATTATCATCATGCAGCAAACTTTGCGTCTGTGGGAAGGATGTTGGCAAGTAGAAAATATGTCATCACCCACAAGTACATGAAAAGATGTTGAACACTATCAAGGCTGTAAAGTGAACATGTGTAGTCCAGATAATGTTGTGGATTCCGGGATGAATCCGATATCAATGAATAAGAAACGCCAGGAATGGATAAGGAAAATAAATGTATTAACGTAATAATACAAACTGGTAATACGGGTTAGTAGATCCAAGAATGCGGGTTAGTAGCACTAATATATATATAGTGTTGGTATTGAAGTATTGCGGTATGACTCTTTACTGAGTCAACGTGCTCGTTAACTGTGACGCTTGCCGCCGTCTCTGTGTGTGACTTACTCTACTACTACTGAACTCTACTACTCTTCTGTCGTTCCGTCTCGACTCGTTGTGTGTTCACTGGCAGTAGTATATGTATACACTGGGTGAGTCCATTTGTGTAAAAAGGGAGACTCCTTAACAGATACGATATCAATAAATCAACTTTTTGGTCTATTCTGAATCTTTTCTTTTCATGGTAGAAATTGTCTCGACCATTTTCCCAGTATCTTTGACCCACTGTTGAATATTGGAGCTCAGGAGAAAACTAGATCTTCAAGACACATTCAAAGAAGGGAGCCTCATTGAGAATGGAACCTTTATCCGTGACTGAAGAAAACTCAAAATCTTGTACTGTATATGTTGCTGTATATGTCGACTAGGGCATAGAGAGACCCCCATCTAGAATATAAGTTTCAAATGTATATTTTGAGTGATATTTATGTTACACAGTGTCCAAGAATTCGTTACCAAACCCAACACTGAAAATTAGACGTCATGTTTTAAACATTGGCCGGCTTACGGCCACATCACATTGAAACACTATCACCGAAGTTAAGCAAAGTTGAGCCTGGTCCGTACCTAGATGGGTGACCGCTTGGGAATTCTACGAGCACTAAGCTTAGTTGTACGAGTGTTGTAATGGATAACGGCTCGGAATTGTTAATAGGAAAGCCGAGTTCCAATTCCAGTTGGGTTCGTTATATGCACGTAAACGGACATAACCTTGGGAAAGGTATGAATCTGCATCAACATCTCTATTTCTGAGAAAAGGTAATGTAACTATTTACACAATTTATATTTTTCCGACGGTTGTCCTCATTTCTTTGACATATTCACGACGTTTCGACCGTTCTAGTCTCGGGCCCTCTTCACTTGATATATATGTCGGAATTTGGAATCGAACCCTGTAAGTAGTCCACTTGGGCAGATTGTTCTAGTTCCACGTGCCATGCCTTTTTTGGGATATCTCTGTTTCATTTAATTCCCTTTAGTAACCTCTCATAAACTCCTATGACTCACAACTCTTTGGGTCAAATAACTTCAACCATCCCTTTTATCTACTCAGCTATGTGACCTTGGGGATATCTTGGGGAAATTAATCCATCTCTACCCACCACCCAGCTATTGGTAAATTAATAAGACTTGTATCACTAAAACGATTATTATCTCCAAATAAATAATGAAAAAAAAGTGCGTAGAAAATATTTAGATTTCGGCATTAAATAACTCACCCGCCTTGTGACGCGACATATTTTTTACAGTATGTATATATATATATGCGTATATTGTTTTACGCGAGAGGTGAACATCCTATTCATACACTTGGTATTAAAATGTATACATTTTTGTCGAGACCAGTTGAAATTAGCGTCTGTTCTAACGTAATTTCAATGAAAAAATAGAATAAATTGAATAACATATGTATTTTTTCTTTTCTCATGAGTAGTTTTATAATTTTAAACTTAATAGAGATTAAATTTAGATTTTAAAATTGGTAATTTTTTACCTTTAATTTTAATATCAAATTTTATCATATAATTTATGAATAAATTCTATTTTAGTAAAACCCCAAATTCAAAGCTTTTAATAGCTATTATAACCTTACTTCGTTGACAAGTTTTTTGAATTCCCGTGTACTTATATTTTGATTGTTCATTCGTGATTATATATATATATATATATATATATATATATATATATATATATATATATATATATATATATATATATATATATATATATGTATATATATATATATATATATAGAGAGAGAGAGAGAGAGAGATTGGTCATTCTAGCTTATGTAACAGCGTTTACCCCTAGCGAAGGATCGTTAATTAATTTGAAACTTTTAAAACCATTTATTCTACATTCAACATCATCACTTGATAAGACACCAGAAGTGTTGAAACAAAATGGCTATTTTTGTAGTGATTTTATAACATATTTATGTTATAATATTTAAATAAATAATTATATATATATATATATATATATATATATATATATATATATATATATTTCAGTTTAATATTTTATATATATTTGTCCGGATTTTGTATTATGATTATTTATGTATAGTTACAATATATTTATTATAAATGTATCTTATGTTTATTCCACACACACACACACACACACGAACACACACACACATATGTATGTATGTATGTGTATATATAAAGATAGACAGATATTGTTTGTTCTGAATTTTATATTTATTATATATAGTTTATTCTACTTTTAATTATATATAATTTATCTTAATTTCCTATATATATGTCTATAGTTTTCTTTCTATTTCATATACGACGGTCATTCAATAAATAAGGTGAATTTTTCGGTATAAGGACTTCTAATACAGATAAAAGCTTACTTTTTAAAAATTTTTCAGCGTAGTTTCCCAGCACTCTCACACACTTTTCCCATCTGTGTACAAGCTTCCGTATTCCCTCAGCGTAAAAATCTTTGGACTGATGTCTCAGCCTGTCGCTCACAACACTTTTGACTTCATCGTCACTTTTAAACTTCGTGCCTCTCGTGAACGCTTTCAAGGCACCAAACAGGTAAAAGTCTCAAGGGGAAAGGACTGGGCTGTAAGGGGGTTGAGGGAGCAGTTCCCAGCCCAGCTCATTGATGGTCTCCACCGTTTCGGCTGCTGTGTGAGGCTTTGCTTTGTCATGATGCAAGATGAATCCTTCTGAATGATGACCCCTGCGTTTGTCCCAACAGATAAACTCAAAGTCCTTGCAATGTCATCCACTGTCACCCTTCTGTCAGACTGAATGAGGTCATTGACTGATTCAATCACCTCAGGAGACCTCACTTCTGTAGGCCTCCCAGGCCTGTCCTCATCCTCAACACGGCTCCGTCCTTCTTTAAACAATTTAGCCCACTTGTAGACATTTTTTGGCTGAAACATGTGGCACCATACACAGTTGACATTCTCCTATGAATTTCAACTGGTTTGCACCCTTCAGCAACCAAAAACTTGATAAATGACCGCTGTTCAATCCTGGAGCATGCTTCTTGGTCAGCCATCATTGTTAATGGCCAAAACTCTGAAAGTTTTTTTTTTAATCTGCAAAAGAAATTAAATCCATGTGAAAAAGAAGTAAAACAAAAAATAAATAAATAAAAAAGAGTAAGCTTCTATCTGTATTAGAAGTCCTTATACCGAAAAAGTCAACTTATTTATTGAATGACCCTCGTATATATAGAAGAAGTAATGGTGGAGTGGTAGTATTTGAATAAATATAAATAACATTGAAAATATGAATCGAGATAAAGTACGCCCAATTGAAGAAGAAATCGGGGTCTGATTATCGCACATTCGACAAACATTGAAGAAAACGCGAAATACCACCAAAGATTTCATACTAAATAAATTGTACAAATAGTTGAATAGAAACATTGAAATAACGCAAGTTCATATTTGCGGGTGTATTTTTTTTTTTTAATCTATAATTTTATTTCATAACAGTTCAATGTATAACGTTTAAGTTTAAATGTCGTGATATTTTCATTTGCCGTTAGGTGTGCCGTTGCTTAAAAAACGTTTAGAAACATCGCCTACGACTAAACAGAAAACACCAACCAACAAATAATTTTTTATATTTTAATTTCTTTTCATTTCTTCTCGAGCTGTGTATGTCGGTGTTGATGGCTGACATTATCTTTTTGAGCTTTGTCGCTCTAAGCAATTTTTGATCTCTAACCATCTCTTGCAGTCCCTGATCTATCGGCTCTTTACATGAACTCGTTAGATATCGCCCTCTTCCCCGCTTCACTTGCATTCGATATGTTCTTTGTCTGCTAAATTCTCCAAACTCTCGTCCATCAATATATATTCCAGAAATTACAGCGTTTGTAAATAAATTTCATCAATATTTCAGTTTTTCTTACATAATGCCATATTTGATCTGTTGATCATGTTCGCCTTAGTCTGTGAATATAAAATCCAGCGCAGTACGTAATCTGTTCAATGAAACAATACCAATACCACTAGCAGCAGCTGTTCAGTAATTCTTCAGTCTTCGATATCATTTGTTGGCAGTGAATATTCGGAGAAAAAAAATGGCCGCCCTTATACACCTCGTATTGAATATTTTGAGCTTTCTGATTGGTTAACACTTCCATTGGTGAACTATAAAATGAGTCAGCTCATTTTGGTTGGCTCACTAGTACATAAGGCACCCAAAAACTCCAACATGATCAATCGATATACTTCCTATTATGTTGAGTATTAAGTAATTTCCGGTTTGGAGAACCAATTTTAATGACGGGTGTATCTTTCTAACTAACCCTTACTTAACTATATTATAACAGTCGATGAAAAGTGGGTTGCATACTACAATGTTCAACGCAAAAGGCATTGTATTAATAATGATAATTCTCCACAGCTGAAAAGTTGTGATAACAATAACAATTATGAAAGATAATAGTCCGAATATAATTAATGTAATCATAATGCTTTACGAATTTTGTTTGAGGTCTGGATTCTTCGTTTACATTGGGTTTTAAACATTGCCATTTGTTTGGTTTATCAATATAAGGAACCACAATTTCATCACTGAGGATGATTCTAACTAGCAAAGTTTCCATAGCAACTTCCATCTTCAATGAAGAGCAGAGGGCTAATCTTTGATTAGACTGAGAAATCAAATGATGAGAGACCCATTTACAATATGTAGACACCGTTTGAAATTCATTAATTTGTTTTATGGTCAATATATGACACGTACTGTTTTGCTTCATTCTCCCGCATATTGATGAGGTTAATCTTCAACTTCCGGTTTAGAAAAGCTCAATAATGACAGAATTCTGGCGTCCTGATGCGCAGGGTAATGTCCAAGAGACAATTATCCGATCGAAACAGAACCAAGAAGAATCGGCATGCCCCAACTCTCAAAGAGCCGTTTCCACAGACAGAACAAATAATTCTTGCCGCTTCCGTAGCTCTTTTCATCCGCTTGGTAATACCAGGTGATGTAAGCTTGGATGTGCGAGTGGTGTAATAAGCAACGGCTCGGAATTGTAACTCGGCTCTAAGGTTTCAAATTCCAGTTGGGTTCGTTATATTAACTTATACGCAAATCATAATTATTTATTAATTTCTTTTCATTTCTTCACGAGCTGTGTATGTCGGTGATGATGACTGACATTATCTTTTGTCGCTCTAAGCAATTTTTGATCTATAGCCATCTCTTCCATTTAGCATCTCTTTACATAAACTCGTTAGGTATCGTCATCTTCCCTGCTTCACTTGCATTCGATGTGTTCTGTGAGTTTTAATTCTCCAAACTTTCGTCCATCAATATATATTCCAGAAATTTGCAAAGAAATATATATTCTAACGAATAAAGGCGATTGTATAAATACACTTTCTTTCCCCCATATATGGGTTAATTATTAGAACTTGTGTCAGTAAAAATAATTATTATCTCATAAAATATCACAATCTAAAATTTTTTATTGCTATTTTAACTGAAAACGGTTGATAATCCTTAAAAAATGATCCAATATAAATAGCTCTTTTTTTAATATTCTTATAACATACAATCTATGGTATTGGTTTAAATTATATTCTAAAAGTCGTTATAAGGTTTCTGCCCGCTGATATTAATATATAAAGGAGGAAATAAAGAAAATATCAAGACGTATAATTTAATGATTACTTTAGCATAAATATTTAAAATAAAATAAGTATTTTAGCATAAAAGGATCCAGTCGTTCGGGAACAAATGCCTGAGAAAACATCTCCGCATTCCCTACTGGGAGTACAAAGCCGATGACTCTGTATTGAGCAAGTTTCGTGGGCCGTCAGAAACCTCTTCTCGTTACTACGTGTTATGGTATGACCACGTCACACGGTATAAACGCTTCTGCAAGTATTGTTGACGGTGGATGCAAGCAGGGACGGAAACGCTGGACTGACATTTAAGAGGAGACAGATATGAGAATGTGGGATTTTTTGAGAGCTACCGCCAACAGATCATCCTGGAGGAGGCTGTCTGTTTCTTCTGCCCTCAGGTCACCGATAACGATTGAAGCAATCAAGGGACTAATAATGAAGATGACTATCTATATGACCATGTCAATTAATGCGACAGGCTTTTATTTCCAAATTATTTGCTTTTATATTTTGTGTGACGTTAGCAATAAATTAACCTTGAAGCTTAACAAGACTTCGTTCAAATTTTATTTAATAGAAAATTAGGTTTGTCTCGAAAATTGTAATTGAAATTAAATACATACGAATTGTACATCAAGTCAACAGTATAGTTTTCATATCGCTTTCGCTGTTTATTTTGAAACTAAAAACCCAGACTGTCTTCCATCATGCATATGTACACACGCAACTACACACACAAAACTACACACACACACATAAACACACACATACACATATGCACGCATATATACACACGCACGCACAACTCTTTATTGCCTATATTATTTTTATTGAATTTTAATTTGTTAATTCAATTTTTAATTATACGTTTCTATTGGGCGTATAACGAGAAAAAGTGGTAAAATGTAATATATTTTTTTAAAATTGAATTAAGAGAACTTGTCAGACAAATTCAATAAAATGTTTCGACACGCACACATAGCTTTTTTCCAGAATTCACCTACAGCGATTGCTGGCGAATCTGAATGAAATAAGGACCAAGCCATCCCACTCCTTCCGTTAGATTTTCAAGTGGTACTTCCGGTGAGCTAAGGCTGCGTTGCATTCAGGGGTGAACCAGGGTTGAATGTTTGGTTTTTGATGGAATTTTGCTGGGCATAAAACAATCCATTCCAGAAAGGACACTTTCGGACCCTTTCTGAGAATGAGAGTTAGCAGTCTCAGGCTGCCTTGGCCTAGCGAAAAACTGTTCTACGGAAAGGTTAATCAGGGGATGTCAATCTGGACACTGACTAGGGAATAATCTGACGTGACATTGGGGTGCGGGTAAAACATTTGCTAAACATTTGTCACGGCACGATATCAGAAAAAGGTCGAGGAGGTTAACACACACCTTCATATATATATGTATATATATATATATATATATATATATATATATATATATATATATATATATATACATAATATATATGTGTGTGTGCGTATTGATGTAATAGAAAAGAAAAGTTAGATTAATGGTCTAAAGTTCTTTTCTATTTATGTTTTTATTTTTAATAAACAGTGCTCGATAAAGAAGTAGAGCTTAAAATATAATTTTTTTTAAAAATATGAATCTATCTCGAAACATATATATATATATATATATATATATATATATATATATATATATATAGCTCCTTCAACAAAATCCAAAATAGAAATCAGACATCTCTATCCCAATACTACTGGCATTTAAAAAAAACGAACAAAACACCGAAAGTAAAATGGAAAATAATAAATAGAACTAGAACTTGTAAAACCTACATGAAAAACTGCACATCATTAAGTTTCTAAATAGTGAAAAGTTATTAAACCACAGACATGAGTTAACGGTTTACTGCCGACATCAACAAATTTTCGCATTAAATAATTAATAAATAGATATAAACAAATAAAGTCTATAGTTTAAAAGCCTTAAAAGCTCAGCCCAATAATTAATGTGAAAAACCCTTTGTTGAAGTCGAAAAAAAAAGCCATTTGCATAAACAAATAAATGAACAGATTAAACAGATAATAATGAAACACAACCTTCTCGATACTAAACGACCTGCGGCAAAGCCATAAAATTGCCTTTTGACCAGCTTAACCTACTATCAGTCTTGAAATAGACCCCCCATTGTAACTTGATATACATTTTTCGAAGGGGACTGGTCTGTAGATAAAAAATAATTCTTAGCTCTTTGACCACCTAACCAACATGGCCGGCACTAGCCGTTTCCATAGCAACTAATGTTCCAATGAGACCGCACTTATAAACACGCGCTAACCAAAAGATAGCTTATTCGCAAATTCTCGCGTGACCAGACAGCTTAACTCAACATAATTTCAAAAATTATATTAGGGGTCTCGGCTCTCGCTTTTGAAACATGAGAACTCTTATGTTCCGAAGGAATCATATTATTAAAACAAAAAATATTATAATTATATATATATATATATATATATATATATATATATATATATATATATATATATATATATATATTCAAGAGGATGGAATCCAGGTAGAACTCAATGTCCATCATAGAGTAAGAATATAATATAAAAGGCTCAAACACTAATATTCCATGGTTATAGTTTTTTGAATACGTAAGTCTGATGAATTGGATCGTGATTACGATTCCAATGTAATAAATTATAACCATTGAATATTAGTGTTTGAGCCTTTGATATTATATTCTTACTCTGTCCTGGACATTCAGTTCTACCTGGATTCTATCCTTTTTGGAATTTATATATATATATATATATATATATATATATATATATATATATATATATATATATATATATATATATATGTTGACCACTAATATTATCTATCTATCTATCTATCTCTCTCTCTCTCTCTCTCTCTCTATATATATATATATATATATATATATATATATATATATATTTGTCATCCACAAACAGACTGTTTCGCTGTTTCACAGCTCATCAGTGTGGCTAGACGTCCGGTTGCCTCTAGATAGGATCGAAACCCGACTGAATTTGCGTCAGTCGGAACTTCTCCCACTAAGCCGTCAGCGTACGGTACGGGATGAACGTGAATTTGAGCGTGTTTATTTTTAGATTCAGATAAACACACAGTGACTGAGAGTGACTCAATTCTGTCGAAGAGTCGTGCAGTATTAGCTTAAATAGTCACTGTTTACAAATTCACACCTCAAACCAGAGGGGTCAACTGAAATTGATTTTTCAAGAGCTAATATATATATATATATATATATATATATATATATATATATATATATATATATATAATAAAAATAATATTAATGTATGATATACAGAGTATAACAGCAAAAATGTACATCCCACAAAATGTTTGATATCTAAAAAATAAAATAAAATAAATGAATTGATTTTGGGAGAGATTTTCAGATAAGACTTTAGCCATCTTGAAACCAGTTGTCGTAAGAATCACTGGAAAACACTTTGAGCTATTCAGCTAGAAATAGAACAGGCTAAAATCATTTAGTGTCAAACCCAGCAATGATGAGAGCAAAGTGACCAAACAGGCCTTCAGTAATGCTACCAACATACATAAACTGGCTTCCATTTTCAAAGTCCATTCAAGAACAATCAAAGGAACGGAGTATATGTTTAAAAAAAGAACAGTAGGAAAACTGGGTTAGGTGTTGACAACAACTTAAAGCTAAAGAGAACAATTAATAAAAATCCAACTCAATAAACTGATCCAGGAATATATATATATATATATATATATATATATATATATATATATATATATATGAAGAAATATAGTCTTAAGATGTGCTATATTTTTGGGATAAAAAAGTGCTCAATATCAGAGATAGAGCGCGTGTAAATATAAAAGTGGACAAAGAAGTCAACACTTAGAGGCGACAGTCTGTTTCATGGTAGATGCAATCGTCAGGCCACGAGTGCTGTTATTTTTCTCGGTTATTTATATATACGGGTCAGTGGTGCATTGTGGGTAGTCTAACATATAAACGACTTCCGGTAAAATAACCGCCAAAATAGACTACGCACAATGCACCACTGACCCGTATATATAAATAACCAAGAAAAATAACAGCACTCGTGGCAAGACGACTGCATCTCCACTTTCACTATTATATATATATATATATATATATGAACTTTATTTCCCTCCTTCATGAACTTCCGGTTCTTAGTTAGGATTAATTAATGATGAACCTGTCTATGGTCGATTTCATGACCATTCTTCCCTTAAGCTTGAAAGTAATTATACATTCTTATTGTTCAAAGTAGAGTGCAAGTGTATTATAAAATCCTCGGAAAATTCCAGTAAGATATCTTTAATCATTTCTAAGGTACAACGTTTCATGCCTTTTTCTAACAAATGGACAATTTTTGCTTTTACATGATTTGGACAATTTTGCTGTTACACCCCGTATGTATATGAAAAAGAAAAAAAACTTTTTTCTTCTCGCTATAATCTGTGAATTTCTTTCCTTCAACGTTTGGTGTTCTCATTTCGTCAAAATAAAATATGACTATCGTGCTGGGGAGACTGGGCCGGATAAATATCGTCACTGACCAGGAAGAAAGCCTTGTGGGGGTACGCGAAACAATTTTTCCATTACATATACTTCCTTTGTCCGATCTGGCAACATCATTTTAGCATCCCTGATTGAAATTAGAGAAATATTGATGTACAATTCATGGTGAGAGTCACGTAGTGTTTTTTATATATATATATATATATATATATATATATATATATATATATGTGTGTGTGTGTGTGTGTGTGTGTGTGTGTGTGTGTGTCGCTAATTCATTTTCATTATATTATATTTGAGCGTGGGATTGTTGGCGAATGGCCGATCAAATTACACGCACGTCTAAGAGACGTTCTTATTTTACAAGTATTGCTGGCTCATGCAATTGCGTCTATCCTGTTGTTTAGTGTTCGAACCAGAATTTCGATTACTATTTTTTAATAAATTCAACCCCGCGTAAGACAATAAAGCCACTAATAGGGTTATAGAGTGCGAAAGAATACGAGAAAAAAAAACTTTCTTTAAGAGCGAGATCAATATGAGAAGTGAAATTTAAGCGATGCATATTACCCCAAGGAAGCGTACAAAAATTGAAACGCTGGTACGAACACAATGGCAAGACTTACCAATGAGCAAATCAAAGTACTATAGACCGGACCGGAAACTCTTCTGATTTAAATCCAATCGAGAATCTGTGTTCAAACTGCAAGGAAAAACTTCATGTAATGGGCATACGAAGTACTAAGCCTGTGCTCTGGTTCATATTTCGTCGGAAAAATACGAAAAAAAAAAATTAATAATAATAAAATTATTCGTTTTGTTTCAACTTTGGGTTAGTGAGAGGATATGTTAAGTAAATTCTTCTCCCCTGAATCGATCCTCCAAATTTACAAATCATCCATCCGCCCTTGCATGGAGTATTGCTGCCATATATGGTCTGGAGCCCCTTCTGTTTGCCTCAAGGGTCTTGATAATACCCAGAGACGGGTATGCAATGTAATTGGCCCTGATCTGGCTTCTCGTCTGCAGTCTCTCTCTCACAGAAAGGCGTCGTCGCCTCTCTCTGTCTCTTTTATAAATACTTCCATGGCAATTGCTCCGATGATCTGCTATCGCTGGTTCCCAGGCTCCGTGAATTCAAGCGTCATACGAGGCTGGCATCCCGTTCCCACCCTTTCACTGTTTAAACTGTTAAATGTAGACGTCTCTTCTACTCCAGTAGCTTCATATCTCACACCTCGGGCCTATGGAACTCCCTTCCTCATCGCGGTTTCCCTGATGACTATGATCTCCAACTATTCAAGTGTAACGTCAATCGATATCTCCAGTTGCCTTGATCTATCCTCTATCCTTCTCCACATCCTTTCCTCTAGTACTACTATCTGCTCTCACTCCAAATCTTCTGTAACCCCTTGCCTTGATATATCCTCTATCCTTCTCCACATCCTTTCCTCTAACACTCCTATCTGCTCTCGCTCCAAATCCTCTGTAACCCCTTGCGTGCTAGTGGCTTCCAGCCTTGCCTGGGGTGAAAAGCTTAAAAAAAATTTAAAAAATGACCCCTGGCCGGAGGATTATTACTAGTGAATACTGAGTTCGATCCTCACTGTGTGTTAGGCAAACTTGTGACAAATTTAGCTTTTTAGCAGGAAGAAGGTAGGATCAATAAGACAGCCTCGGGGGAAAACTCCATTGAGTTCATGGTCTTCAGATGACCTTCATGTGCCTAACTGACAGAAAGAACCAGCGATAAATATTCTGGAGATGTCATAACTGGAGAGTTAGTGTAGAATGCCTTGTGATATCTAAAGCGACCAAACTGGTAATTAATTTCTTAATGTGTGCTTCGATGATTCAATGTAATGAGAATTAATGTATCAGCAGTGGATCTTGAAGAGAGAAATCTATACTGTTTGTCGCACATGTGGTTGTTTCAGTTTGGGGACCAGTAGAAAACACTGTTTGGAAATTTAATCATTTTTTTTTCATATCAGACAGGACAACAATTCGAATTTCATAATTCATGTAAAATGGAAAATTCCAAGAGAGCACCGTGACATGTTTATTTCGTAGCCTATTATCATCGAGTAATGAGTTCAGTCCTCGTCGAGTACCCCAAAGATTCTAAGCGTATTAGATTATATTTTCTCATTTATTATAGGCAGTGGTAACCATTACCAGAATATTTTTTTTACTAATTTTCAGTGAATAAGAGACCCAAGAGTCGCTCAATGTAGAGCATTATTAAATTAGGTTCTTGCATGGGCGTAAAAGGCGGAAAGATAACAGGTGGACGTTGTCTTGAAGTGTTTAAGGTTGTAGCCTTAGGGAAAGCATTATCTCTGGAGATTGATTCACAAAGTAACCGTTCTTGAGAGAAGCTGATTGAATGGGATTTCACTGGTCAGTCCCTGGGGTTTCATTTCTTACGATGAACGTATTGTCTCTCAGTAAGGCTCCAAGCTGTGAACGTCTGTTGAGTCTCAAGTTTAATCGAAACCCCAAACAAATCTAATATATTGTATACATTGCCAAAGTTGTTGGAAAAATACAGGTTACTCTAGGAATTATCTAACGTTCACTGCCTTGATTTATCTTTACAATTTGAGATTAGACAAAAAATGGATGCTATATATCTTATGAAATCGAATATCTTCTCGAAATTTCAGTCTATGCTTTAATTGCTGTAATTCTGTTTCCTTATAAAGAAACTTACAGCAATTACTGACCGAACAATCAGTGTTGCTGTCCATTAAAATTTATAAAATCTTTCTCTTAAAACAGATTCTCAGAAAAACAGGTTTCTCAAGTCCAGTAGCTGTTATTGCTCTTTCCGGTACTGATGGGGGCTTCATTTCTAACCAGTTTCACTTACTTTTGAACTCTCTCTCCAGAGTTCTTTTCAAATTTCCCTCACGGTACTTGTCGACTATCGCAGTCGTCCCGGTATTTAGACTTGGATGGAGCTTACCACCCGATTTGGACTGCGTTTCTAAGGACCCCCGACTCTCGGATCGAAGGCCGTCGCTCGTCGTCCGCACCGAATGTGCCTGGCACCCACCACGGGCGGCCCCGATCGAGGGAACTCCGAACTACGCGAGACGAAAACGAGCGGCTGTCTTCGACCCATGCGCCACACGTCTTGAAGCCGTTTACTCACGACGGGATTCAGCGTTGGGCTTCTCCCGGTTCACTCGCCGTTACTAAGGGAATCCCGGTTGGTTTCTTTGCCTCCGCTTAGCGATATGCTTAAGTTCAGCGGGTCGTCTTGTCCCAGCCGAGGGCAGTGGTGTTATATTTGTTTCGCATACGTGCGAGATTGACAAAAAAAGACGACGCACGTTTCATAGCGGCAGCAGAGACTGGCTTCGAGACTCCCAAGGTTTGTATTTCTACCTCCGAGAGCGAAACGACGTTGCCGCTACGCGTGGTCGTCTTGCAATCAACGACGGCAACGAAAGCGATCCCGCGGTCTGCAAGCGGGAGACGATGGAAAAATCTTACTCCCATCCTGCGACGTCCCGATTTACTCCGCGCGAGAAAGGCAAAAAAGTACGCGGGGGACTGTGATATGCCTCTCGACTATCGAATTTGAGAAAACGGTTTCTCACGTCCAGTAGTTGTTATTGCTCTTTCCAGTACTGATGGGGGAGAGGGTTCCTTTCTAACATTTTATTTAAAGTAGTTTGGAATGTCAACATCTTGATCTTATCCTTATTCTCCTGTTTGGAAGCTGTTATTGTTTTTCCAGTATTTTTTTAAAGCTTTTCACCCCAAGCAAGGCTGGAAGCCACTAGCACGCAAGGGGTTGCAGAAGATTTGGAGCGAGAGCAGATAGGAGTGTTAGAGGAAAGAATGTGTAGAAGGATAGTGGATAGATCAAGGCAAGGGGGTTACAGCAGATTTGGAGCGAGAGCAGATAGGAGTGAAAGAGGAAAGGACGTGGAGAAGGATAGTGGATAGATCAAGGCAACTGGAGATGTCGATTGACGTTACATTTGAATAGTTGGAAATTATAGTTGTCAGGGAAACAGGAATAAGGAAGGGAGTTCCACAGGTGAGAGGTGCGAGACATGGAGCTATTGGAGTAGAAGAGACGGCTACATTTAAGAGTTTCAACAATGAAACGGTGGGAACGGGATGCCAGCCTCGTAGGACGCTTGAATTCATGAAGTCTGGGAACCAGCGAAAGCAGCTCATCCGAGCAATTACCGTGAAAGGATTTGTAGAAAAGACAGAGCTAGGAGACGGCGCGTCTGTGAGAGAGCGACTGTATACGAAATGACAGATCAGGACCAATTCCGTTGCATACCCGTTTCTGGATCTTATCAAGAACCCCGAGGCAAACAGACCATATATGGCAGCAATACTCAATGCAAGGGCGAATGGTTGATTTGTAGATTTGAAGGATCGATTCCAAGGAGAAAATTTTCCTGGCCCGCCAGAGGGAGCCAACTTACCTTGCGGTGAATGAGGATTTCCTTCCTTGCCTTTTGTTTAAGGTAGCGTCACACGTCACCATTTTCCTATTGAAAGTCATCAAGCCATAATTATAGTTTCAATTTTTTGTTCTTATCTGAAAGACGTGACACTCAGTATGGTATTCTGCAGCTGTAGCTCATCTGCTTCAAGGTTCGACATGTTATGCGTTATTCTGTATACTTCCATTGTAAAGAGCGGTTGTTGGAGCCATGTTTGCCTTTCTATTAACTTGGCATATTCCCATCTTGTTTTTTTAATAAAAATTGAATTTCCCCAGAAGATTTCTACTGTTTTGGATTCTTTTTATTTTTCATACCATTCTTTGAAAATAGTTTTGGTTGGGAATCCTATTAGATCAGTAGTTTATTTTAAAAGTCATGTGGTTTATATTTTCTGGTATAGTTCTTTGTTATTCTTTAACATCATTCGACGAAATTTAAAGGATTTTTGTCTTCACTGTGTCCGACACGTTTCATTGATTCGAAGCGATTATTAACCATCGATCTGAGAAAGCGATCTGAAAGAGCTTGGTGCCATGCATGACATCCGCGTGAAAGCCGTGAGTCATGTTCAAAATGTGATTCTTGATTTAGGTTAGTATGATGGTTGTGTCAGACTTGCGATTTGAGTATATGTCTCCCCCAGCACAGCGTATTATATGTTTCATTTCATTATCTCATATACAAAATATGTTGTAACTGATCCATAAACGGAGACATTTGAAGTGTTTATTATTTATAGTATCCAAAATTGTTCTAAACTGGGATTAAATCCAGAATTTCCAACATATATAAAAAGAAATATATAGGATTAGAATTGTTGAGTTACGTGCCGGCACTGGCTACTCTCGGATCCCAATCCCACTACATAGTCTCTATCAACGAAAGGCAGCTTCTTTTTCCTATTCTTTTATAGTATGAGAGGGACAGATAAAGCAACACAGATTCTAAGAGAGTGAGAGGGAAGAAGAAATTTAGGAGACCGCAGACCCACATGTTGGGTTAGTATCCCGGCACATTTTCTCTTGTCCTCTCTATGGAATTTGGGTGCGGAAGCATGTCAAGTGCTCACAATTCTTGCGATACTCTACCAACTTCACATCGTTTCCCTATCATACCCCAAAACTTAGGCAAAGCATTGTTAGAATACCACACCCACGAGCTATTCTGACAAATCGCTCACTATCCTAGCCTTGCATTCTGGAACAGGATTATTTTGTATGTGGATGTCACTTTAACACAGAAAACACATTTCTGTCTTCTAATCTACACGGTGCATTGTACTGCTGGCAGGGCCCACAAAAGAATTGCTGAACCGTAGATATATATTGAGGCAAATGATCATCTACAGTAACTAGATCGTGTATGGCCTTACACCATCTTTAATTAGTAAATAAATGCCCCAATGTACGCCTAGACAATATTCCCCATAGCAGCTTGTACCAATGACCAAAGGCTGCATGGATCCAAACTTACATAATGATTATACCAAATTCTAATTTACCACCCGAATGCCAAGAATCTAGTTAAACCAGCCAACTATTTTCAGTCCTCTTTTATTCAATTTCTGATATCCTTAGCAGATGTGGCTATAACAGACAGCTGATAACTTATTGAATGAAAAACAGCAGTGACCTGTCACAAAAATGGATTCGGACATTTATTTCCCCGATGGTTACCAGTAAATGAAGTGGACTTCACAAGTACATAGCAGGCTCGAACAAAGAGGGTCACTGAAAGAAAAATGTTCTCTATGAGTGTGTGACCACGGCCCGCGAAACGTCAGAGTGACAAGGCTGCCAAAGGAAGAGCCCAGACGCCAGTTAGACTGCACACCTCACCCCTCACATATGCTTCATCTTGGCTTTGATCATCTATAGCACTAGATTACAATCAAATCTGTTTGCTGCTACAAATCCTCTTGGTTTTATTTCGTGGGTAACGATCTGGCCAAAGGGTTATTTTTAAACCACAAGCGTTTTACTAGAAAAAACCTGCACCCTGACAACAAAAATGATGTCTGGACTGAGCTGAAACACTACCCAAATTATAGCTTTATTTTTTGTTCTTATGTGAAAGAAGTAGCACCCAGCATAGTATTTTGCTGCTGTAGCTCATCTGCTTCAAGGTTCGACATGTTGTCCGTCCAGATATGCTCTTTTGTATACGACTTTTGTAAAAAGTGGTCATTGGAGATATTTTTGCTTTTCTACTAACTAGGCATATTCCCGTCCCTCTTTAAAACAAGATCACCACACCCAGAAAATTGCTACTGACCGGATTCCGTTTCTTTTTTTCACCATTTATTGTGAATACTAGAGATAGTGTTGTGTGAGAATCCTTTTAGATGAGCAGTTTATTTTAAATACATATAATCATCCTGTCGGGCACCATCGATTCTACTTTGTTCAAAGGCGCTTGTATTACATTTTTTGGACATACTAATTGAAGAAGTAAAATTCAGGATATCTTAAAACCTATGTCCATTAATTTACTGCCATGTCATTGGCTGATTAATTTTGCTTGACAGAGCTTTTGTTTATGTATATATAATTAAGTGGTCAGTGAGTACACAAACACACACCGAGATACATATGGATAGAGAGAGAGGGAGAGTGCGAGAGAGACATTGCGAGAGAGAGAGAGAGAGAGAGAGAGATTTATATTATTAATATATTATACCAAAACAGTGAATATGGAGCTATTTTTTTTCTTTTACTAAATAGTGTGTATATGCAATGGAATGTTGAATTAGTGTATGGTTTGGGGGCCACGAAATCAAATTTTTCCATTCCCCCTTGTTTCCGTAATGTCAGTCAAAACTGGAAAGACAGCCAAATATGGTACTCATATAGCAGACTTAATTGGTTTATGGGGATGAGTGCCACTCACTTCATCGTCTCATCGAAAATTGGCCCTGCCTGAGGGGGTGAGGGAATTATCCCCCTACCCCGTGTCTTGACAACTCTAAACACTCAGCTTCATTTCTGAACACCCATTGCTTGTGCTAATAGCTTCTAACTTTGTTAATTCATTACTTTCTTCTTCTTCTTCTTCTTCTTCTTCTTCTTCTTCTTCTTCTTCTTCTTCTTCTTCCTCTTCTTCTTCTTCTTCTTCTTCTTCTTCTTCTTTCCATTCTTCTTCTTCTTCTTCTTCTTCTTCTTCTTTCCATTCTTCTTCTTTCCATTCTTCTTCTTCTTCTTCTTCTTTCCATTCTTCTTCTTTCCATTCTTCTTCTTCTTCTTCTTCTTCTTCTTCTTCTTCTCCTTCTTCTTCTTCTTTCCATTCTTCTTCTTTCCATTCTTCTTCTTCTTCTTCTTCTTCTTCTTCTTCTTCTTCTTCTTCTTCTTCTTCTTCTTCTTTCCATTCTTCTTCTTTCCATTCTTCTTCTTCTTCTTCTTCTTCTTCTTCTTCTTCTTTTCATTCTTCTTCTTTCCATTCTTCTTCTTCTTCTTCTTCTTCTTCTTCTTCTTCCCATTCTTCTTCTTTCCATTCTTCTTCTTCTTCTTCTTCTTCTTCTTCTTCTTCTTCTTTCCATTCTTCTTCTTTCCATTCTTCTTCTTCTTCTTCTTCTTCTTCTTCTTCTTCTTCCCATTCTTCTTCTTTCCATTCTTCTTCTTCTTCTTCTTCTTCTTCTTCTTCTTCTTCTTCTTCTTCTTCTTCTTTCCAATCTTCTTCTTCTTCTTCTTCTTCTTCTTCTTTCCATTCTTCTTCTTTCCATTCTTCTTCTTCTTCTTCTTCTTCTTCTTCTTCTTCTTCTTCTTCTTCTTCTTCTTCTTCTTCTTCTTCTTTCCATTCTTCTTCTTTCCATTCTTCTTCTTCTTCTTCTTCTTCTTCTTCTTCTTCTTCTTCTTCTTCTTCTTCTTTCCATTCTTCTTCTTTCCATTCTTCTTCTTCTTCTTCTTCTTCTTTCCATTCTTCATTCCATTCTTCTTCTTCTTCTTCTTCTTCTTCTTCTTCTTTCCATTCTTCTTCTTTCCATTCTTCTTCTTCTTCTTCTTCTTCTTATTATTATTATTATTATTATTATTATTATTATTATTAATATTATTATTATTATTATTATTCTACTTCTTCCTCTTCTTTCCATTCTTCTTCTTCTTCTTCTTCTTCTTCTTCTTCTTTCCATTCTTCTTCTTTCCATTCTTCTTCTTCTTCTTCTTCTTCTTCTTCTTCTTCTTCTTCTTCTCCTTCTTCTTCTTCTTTCCATTCTTCTTCTTTCCATTCTTCTTCTTCTTCTTCTTCTTCTTCTTCTTCTTCTTCTTCTTCTTCTTCTTCTTCTTCTTCTTCTTCTTTCCATTCTTCTTCTTCTTCTTCTTCTTCTTCTTCTTCTTCTTCTTCTTCTTCTTCTTCTTCTTCTTTCCATTCTTCTTCTTCTTTTTCTTCTTCTTCTTCTTCTTCTTCTTCTTCTTCTTCTTCTTCTTCTTATTATTATTATTATTATTAAACAACGTGATCGACGTAATCAATATTTTTCAAGTATTTTTCTTACGTGTTAATATTATTAGTCGTATCATTATTAACAGTTAAGAGATGAGCGTGAAAAATAAAGTATTTGACAATGTTAAACATTATTTATAATATAATGTCTGTATTCAAGTTATATTTAAAAAACGGTTTCAAATATAAAATATATAAAGTGTATTATATTATTATTATTACCAATAATAATATTATTATTATTAATAGTATTATTATTATTATTGATTTTATTACATTATGATTAATATTATTATCATATTATTATTATTTTTATTTACTTTGATATCTGGCGTTTACACATTTCTTTCCGGGTCCCGCCCAGGGACCTAAGGTTAGAAATGGCATCATGACACTTTCCACTGCAAAAAAAATTATTATTATTATTATTATTATTACTCTAGACACGCCTTTCTAGTGCTTCTTATTATTGCTATCACTATTATTATTACATTAAAATAGTTCTTATTTTTACTTCTAGTAATTGTTTGGCTACAGTAAATATACTGGTGAGGTAGACACATTTTTACCTGACCTTAATCAGTTAGGAATGTCGTCGAGTGGCAAACGCACTGTGTATCATTGTTCATGAGTGGAAACAGTGAAGAACCATCATAGCCGTGTGTCTATCGGGTGTTTTTTTTTCTTTTTCAAGTTTAAAGGATAGGGCAGACAAGGCGACTTAGGAGTTACACCTCGTTACTTATGAACCCCTTCAATCAGAGAGTGCCTTAGCGGACTGGGATACTTTATATGAAGGCATATGTAAGGGCGGCCAAATTGTAAGGTTTTACATTGATTTTAACAAAACTTGTCACTGTTCTACACGGTGAATGTTCCTGGTCTAGTCTTGGGCGTCATGAGAAGATATATAGGCCTTTGGATATGCAAACTGCTCTATCTCAATAATAATAATAATAATAATAATAATGTTAAATTTAGTTTGGCTACAGTAAATATACTGGTGAGGTAGACAGATTTTTACCTGACCTTAACCAGTTAGGAATGTCGTCGAGTGGCAAACGTACTGTGTATCATTGTTCATGAGTGGAAACAGTGAAGAACCATCATAGCCAGGTGTCTATCGGGTGTTTTTTTTTTCTTTTTCAAGTTTAAAGGATAGGGCAGACAAGGCGACTTAGGAGTTACACTTCGTTACTTATGAAACCCTTCAATCAGAGAGTGCCTTAGCAGACTGGATCACTTTACATGAAGGCGTATATAAGGAGGACTAAATTGCATGGTTATACACTTATTTTAACAAAACCTCTCACTGTTCTACACTGAATACTGGTCTAGTTTTATTAGAATGGATGTCATTAGAAAATATATAGACCTTATGCTAGCTACTCTATCTCAATAATACTAATAATAATATTAATAATAATAATTATAATAATAATATTAATAATAATAATAATAATAAATATTAATAAATAACTGAATATAAAAACCCGGCATGACAGAGTGGGCCAATATCTGCACTGGAAAATTTGCAACTCCTATGGGAAGGAAACTGGAAGAAATTGGTACGAACACCACCCTGACCCGGTTACGGATATAGGACCTGTTACAATTCTATGGGACTACACAATACACACTGACAGAACAATCAAAGCCAACCGCTCAGACATTGTTATTAAAGACCACAAACAAAATAAGTGCCACCTTATTGATATGGCAGTCCCTGCAGACTGCAATGTATCTTTGAAGATATTCGAAAAACTGTCAAACTACAAGGACCTTGAAATAGAAATCTCAAAAATGTGGCACATGGGAACATCAACAATTCCTGTTGTAGTTGGAGCCCTTGGACTGGTTGGAAAAGATTCCAGTAGGCTGATTGAAGGGATCCCTGGAAGTCCATGCCTCAAAGAGATACAAAAAAATGTTCTGACAAGGACAGCCCACACTTTACGAAGGGCTTTATCTATGTAATTATTTTTTATTTTTTATTTTATTTTATTTTATTTTATTGCAGTAGAAAGTGTCATGATGCCATTTCTAACCTTAGGTCCCTTGGCGGAACACGGAAAGAAATGTGTAAACGCCAGATATCAAAGAAAATAATAATAATAATAATAATAATAATAATAATAATAATAATTATAATAATAATAATAAAATTAATAATAATAGTAATAATAATAAAATTAATAATAATAATAATAATAATAATAATAATAATAATATTAATAATAATAATATTAATAATAATAAACAAAATGTCTGCCGTAACTCTTCTAATATTTTTCAACACTTAAGAGAAGAATTTAAGAAAAGATAAAGAAAAGAAAAACTCAACGTTTGACAATATATTAAACAATATTTCAACAGAATGTCTCTCTTCCTCAAGGTATATTTTTTTTAAAATTCAAGTACAAAAATATATAAATTGTATTATATTAATTTTATTATTATTTTAATTCCTTTGATTACTGGTGTGTACATATTTCTTTCCGGGTATCGCCCAGAGGCCTAATGTCAGAAATGGCATCATGATATTTTCCACTGACAAATTAAAAAAAAAAAAAAAACACACATATATTTTACATAGATAAAGCCCTTCGTAAGGTGAGAGTTGTACTAGTGAGAACAATTTGTTATATTTCTTTAAGGCAAAGACTTCCAGGAATCCCTTCAATGCGTCTACTGGGTTCTTTCCCAACCAAATCGAGGGCTCTAACAACAACAGGGATGACATTTCTACTGGCAAAAAAAAAAAAAAAAAACATACACAAAGGCCTTCGTAAGGTGTGGGCTGTACTCGTGAAAACAATTTTTTGTATTTCTTTAAGACATGGGGTTCCATGGATCCCTTCAATTGTATTGAAGTGTATTGGAATCATTTCAACCAACCCGAGGGCTCCAACTACAACGGGGATTGTTGATGTTCCCACGTGCCACATTTCTTAGATTTCGATTCAAGTTCCTTGTATTTTGATAGCTTTTTGAAGATCTTCAAAGATGCATTGCTGCCTGCAGAGACTGCCATATCAATAAGGAGGCACTTTTTCTGTTTGCAGTCTCTAATAACAATGTCTGGAAGGTTAGCTTTGATTGTTCTGTCTGTATGTATATTGTGCAGTCCCGTAAAAATATTACAGCTACTATTCCCGTCACGGGTCATGGTGATATCCATACCAATTTCTTTCAGTTTCCTTCCGGTAAAGTTGCACATTTTCCAGTGTAGATATTTTCCCCCAATCTATCATGCCGGTTTTTATGTTCAGTGGGTGCCAATACCTTGCAACCTGATACATGTTTATTATTATTATTTTATTTCCTTTGATTTCTGGTCTGAACACATATCTTTCCGGGACCCGACCAGAGACCTGAGGTTAGAAATGGCATCATGACATTTTCCATTGAAAAAAACAAAAAACAAAGATAAAGCCATTCGTAAAGTTCGGGCTGTATTTGTGAGCATAGTTCCCCATATTTGGTATGTTTGATTGGTGGTGTTCTTTGCTGGGTTTTCGAGTGCAGTGAATGATGTCATGAATTGTTGATAATTTCGACCATTTCGACCATTTCGTTCGTTTTGTTTTTATGAGTCGATTTGGTATTGAGTCACATGGTCAAAGGTTGGTAATAGTCCGGGTTTGGTGACCTAGAGTGTCTTCGTTTGTGGAAGACTTTGTTCCAGTGACAGATTTTCGTCCTCAGACTGGTTCCTCTTTAAGGAACGTGGCCCTTGTCGACCCGGGTGACGACGGATCCGGTTTGAAATTTTATTCGGATTGATTGAAATTGGTAGAGATTTGCGTTTTAACCTTGACCGCCAAGGGGTATGTTCAAGTTACCAGCTTTAGGACGACTCTCGAAGAAGACCCAATAGCACACCCAACCAATGAGATTGGTTTATTATTATTATTACTATTTTTTTTTCTTTGATATCTGGCGTTTACACATTTCTTTCCGGGTCCCGCCCAGGGACCTAAGGTCAGAAATGGCATCATGACACTTTCCACTGCGAAAAAAAAAAAATTACATAGATAAAGCCTTTCGTAAAGTGTGGGCTGTACTTGTCAGAACAATTTTTTGTAACTCTTTGAGGCATGGACTTCCAGGGATCCCTTCAATCAGCATACTGGAATCTTTTCCAACCAGTCCAAGGGCTCCAACTACAACAGGGATTGTTGATGTTCCCATGTGCCACATTTTTGAGATTTCAATTTCAAGGTCCTTGTATTTTGACAGTTTTTCGAATATCTTCAAAGATACATTGCAGTCTGCAGGGACTGCCATATCAATAAGGAGACACTTATTTTGTTTGTGGTCTTTAATAACAATGTCTGGGCAGTTGGCTTTGATTGTTCTGTCAGTGTGTATTGTGTAGTCCCATAGAATTGTAACAGGTCCTATATCCGTAACCGGGTCTGGGTGGTGTTCATACCAGTTTCTTTCAGTTTCCTTCCCGTAGAGGTTGCAAATTTTCCAGTGCAGATATTGGCCCCCTCTGTCATGCCGGGTTTATACAAAGTGGGTGCTAATATCATGCAACCTGATACAAGATGATCAATGGTTTCTGGATATTTATCACAGAATCTGCATCTTGGGCTAACACAGTATTTTAGTATATGTGCTTGATAATTCCTAGTTAACAAGCATTGGTCTTGTGCAGCAATGATAAAACCTTCAATTTCAGCTTTCAACCTTGCACTACGTAGCCACTGATGAGTGCGGTTTTTGTCTATGTCAGCTTGTTTGGTACGATGGAGTGACTTATCTTGCCATTGTTTATGTATCTGGTCGGTCGCATTTGTTCAGTGGGTGCCAATACCGTACAACCTGATACAAGATGATCAATTGTTTCTGGATATTTATCACAGAATCTGCATTTTGGGCTAACAGAGTATTTTAGTATATGTGCTTGATAATTCGTAGTTAAAAAGCATTGGTCCTGTGCAGCAATGATAAAACCTTCAGTTTCAGCTTTCAACCCTGCACTATTATTATTATTATTATTATTATTATTATTATTATTATTATTATTATTATTATTATTACTACTACTACTACCCGAAAACCTGTCTTGCAAATATTTTTATTAATAAATGTATTTCTTAATGAGGGTGTACAAATGAAAAAGATTTAAATTTGACATTTTCAATTTCACTGAATCAGATGTTAAACACTTCTTCCTTTTTTCTTTTTTCGTTCTTTCTTTCTTTTTTTACTGAAGTGAAGAAGCATATTTGATGTGTCTTTACGCGCAATCAAAACGGACTAGTCCATTATTCACGAGGTATCGGCAGGAGACGTTAAACACTTCTATATACCCGTCTTTCCTTTTGTCTTCCATCCTTTATTTCTTTCCTTCTTTTTCTCGCTGAAACCAACTAGCCTCTCCGATATGTCAGCTCCGTGTTTTAATTCGGTCAAAACGAAATTGTCGAATATTCATGACCTATTGGCAGAGCGTAACGTTCGTGCGAGCTTACATTATTTGGTCAGATTTGTTGTTACACACGCTACAGTTGCGGCCAAAATAGTACAGAACGGCAGTGTTTCCGTGAGAAAAGTAGGTATAAGTTTTTATCAATGTTGTTTTATATTCTATAATTTTCACAGTAAATACATACGATATTAATTGTTATTGTCTGAGATTTTGGTGTTATTTCAGATGATAATACAAAAGTTATGGATGATTTAGTGATTCACTGCAAAACCCAATATCTCTGTTGTTATAGTTACATTAAAAATCCAAATTTAAAAAGATAGACGCTTCTGTCGAATCTCTTACTATAAAGGTAATTTACATTAACCAGGAAAAAAAGGTTTGGACAGAAGCGTCTATCTTTTTAAATTTGAATTTTTAATGTAACTATAACGACAGAGATATTTCGATTTCATTTTTGCCTCGAAAAATTCGGAAGACGAAACACGTCGGCAAAATCTAAGATTTTTCCAATTTTCATTTTATACCAATCTGTATGGTCCACAGAAATGATCTGGGAATTTAACTATATATATATATATATATATATATATATATATATATATATATATATATATATATATATATATATATATATATATATATATATATGGGTAGTAATCCGTTGGTATAATCCAGGCGATTTCTATTAACACAATATCGAATTAAAGCTGATTCTAATCGGTCTCCCCCTCCCCCTACCCAGGCTCTCCTACCTCCATAATATAATTACAGTAACGGTGCCTTCTTCCCTCCATATCTCCCACTAAGTCCACTATAACACCCTTTCTCTCACTCTCTCTCTTTCTTTCTCTAACGAAACAGTATTTCACGACAAACTGATACCATGAGAAGTTTGAAAAATCCTGTGAATTTTAAAGTTAAAATTCGCAGGTGAACATGGTCATTAACTAAAGGTATCTTAATTCCAATTGCAATATATATATAGGTATCTTAATTCCAATTGCAATATATATATATATATATATATATATATATATATATATATATATTTATTATAATTTCATCATATAGACAAAACCGTTTTACTCACTACAAAGATGCAACCATTACCATTTTTGAACCTCACCCGTAGATGTGCAGTTAAAATGCACTGAAACCAAGTTGCATCTTTGTAGTGAGTAAAATGGTTTTGTCGATATGATAAAATTATAATAAATAAATAATTATCGCTCTACTACCTGTATCGAGCTCTTTTTTGAATGAACGCTGCGAACGTTGGAATTTATATATTACTTTCGTTCTCATCGCATCGGATATATATATATATATATATATATATATATATATATATATATATATATATAAAAATTCCTTCAGCATGACGTAATCTCATGCTGAGGCAATTTCCTTTTTTGTCGTAAACGTATATATATATATATATATATATATATATATATATATATATATATATATATATATATATAGGCCTGACGATTGTACTAGCATGAAATAGACTGTCGCCTCTAAGTGCTGACTTCCATGTCCACTTTTATATTTATATATTATATATATATATATATTTAAAGACATTTATGATATGTTTAACGTTCTTTTTATAAATGCCTTTAAATAAATTGTCGGACTTTGTCCAATTCAAAAATATATATATATATATATATATATAAATTCCTTCAGCATGACATAATCTCATGGTGAGGCAATTTCCTTTTTTGTCGTAAATAGTTAATATATATATATATATATATATATATATATATATATATATATATATATATATATAAGCTGTGGATCAGTTATTACATTTGTTGTTAGTATTATCCACCTGGGTTATATACTAACGGAACTGTTACCTGTACTATATATATATATATATATATATATATATATATATATATATATATAAATTTCATTAAATAATATAGACAAGTTTTGTCTATTTATTTTAATTAAGTTCCTTTCATATTGTCTGATAAGCTTAATAACATTATCATTGAAAGACGAAAGGAAATCACCATATTGATACATGTTTAAATCCAATCAAAGCTTTCGGCTTACATAAGCCATTATCAAAGATGACAATTACATTTCAATATGTCAAACAATACACGGACGAAACAAAATGATAGACTGTTTTTGTTGCATGAAAACTTTCAAAGCAACGACTAATTCGTGTATACGAGACGCGGAAACGAAAATCGCGATTCAGCTCGTGACGTCACACATGACCACACGAGAGTGAAAACGAGAAGTATTAAGTATGGGAAGTTGTTGGTATAAACCATTGAAACATACATCAATGTAAAATTAATAAATTAATTAATTTAATGAAACATGAATCAATGAAAATTGCTCCCTAAATATACACTATATATATATATATATATATATATATATATATATATATATATATATATATATATATATATATATATTCTTGTCATTTCTTCTTCAGTGCCTTTTGTTCCCTTTTTTAGATTCTCATTTTGTTAGCAGGCATAAATCCTGGGTCCTCAGTACTGACTGATGTTAATTTTACAGAAAAGAAATATATATTTTTCAAACTATCGATCATGCTTAAATAGTTTTAAAAATACTTTATTTATTTATTTATTTATTTATTTTTCTTACAGGACTTCTCCCTACTGAAAATTCCGACAACGAATTAACAGATATTTATTTCAACCTGAAACATTCCTTCAAATTTTGCAAAAGGTCAAACTATGTTCATTTCAGTAAAATTTAAAAAAAGCAAAAGTTTATCGTCGAAAACCCGTCTCCAGGTTTATTTCACTTTTCAAATGTTTCTAAAGCTGTTTTCTTTGATGCCATTAATGTTGAAGCCATATCAGTTTTCCTTACTGATGATTGCAGATATGATGTTTCTCGTGTACTTTAAAATAACTGCTAGCACGTGCCTTATCAAAGAAAAACTGTTTAATTAATGAAGTGATTTATAACGCAATATGAAACTTACATATATTTTACATTGTTATTCAACATTTATTCAAAATCTAAAATTATTTAAGCATCTGTCTATATTTCTGCAATATGAGTACTGTTAAAAAAATGATTGCTGAAGACAGTAGGTTTATAATACCCAGAAATTCATACACAGATGTCCTCAAGGAGACATGGTAATGTGGATAAAGGGATTGGTTAGATCCAGTGACCCAAAGTGTGCGTGTTCAATACCCGGTTAACGCAGTGGAGAACTTGGAGAGGTGAATTAACAGGAGAAAACTAACATCCATTAAACATGGCACGTGGAACTAGAACAGTCTACCATTGTAAGCGAAATAAAGGGTTCAGTTCGACATTCCAACCACCTGAAGAAGGCTGGAGCGTACAACGGCCGACAAGTTGTAATAAATATGGCGACAAAGAGGAGGACAATAGTCCGAATAATGTAAATAGTGTACATAATACCTCATCTCAGAAATAGAGACAGTTACTGAAAGGCCGAAACGTTGTGATAAATATGGCAAAAAAGATGAGGACAATAGTCCGAATAATGTAAATAGTGTACATAATACCTCATCTCAGAAATATAGACAGATACTGAAAGGCCGAAACGTTGTAATCAATATGGCGACAAAAATGAGGACAATAGTCCGAATAATGTAAATAGTGTACATAATACCTCATCTCAGAAATATAGACAGATACTGAAAGGCCGATACGTTGTAATAAATATGGCGACAAAGATGAGGACAATAGTCCGAATAATTTAAATAGTCTAAATTTATTTATACATCAAAACTACATTTATTTAAGAGATAAATAATATGTTTTCCTTTTCTATACATTTAATTAAAGGGCAAAGAAAATGCATTCAATTGAAGAAAATTAGTAACTCTTTTGTACCAATTGCTGGTACCGTCTGGAATAAATATGCGGAAATTTTCAACTTATAAAAGAAGTGAGCCTCTTTAAATAAAAGTTCCACCAGAAATCATTTTGAGCTAAGTTGGCCATAAAGTTCTAACTGATTTAGGTAGCGGAACGAACACACCAAATCTAGTTCTCTGTCTCGTGTAATTTGCAAGGAGTACTGCAATTCGAGTTTATTCCATGCCATCCAGGTGCAACGGTTTAACAAGTAGCTAGCCCGCGTATACGACAAGGTCAATGGCCGGGCTTCGTTTCTGTGTGATACATTATCAGGTTGAAAGAACGAGGGTGTTTACCTGTTCACTAGAATCTTAATCTGTTTAAGTCTAGGGTTAATCATATCTTCGTGCCGAAATATAGCGACAAAGATGAGGACAGTAGTCCGAGCAATGTAAATAATGTACATAATACCTCATCTCAGAAATATAGACAGATACTGAATTCTTTGTTTTGTGAGGGAATATAGTATTAATTATTTTTTCAGATACACGTCCTAGAGTAAGGAGACTAAGATGAACACATAAGATTTCTGAAGTGTTTTTGCGTATAAGTAAATATAAAGAATCAGATTGGAATCCGAGTCGACCCTGTAATGTCTTATTCCGAGTCCTTATTCATTGCTCAAACTGCGCGGACATTACTGTCTAGAAATAGTGTATGAAATGACAAGGATAAATGTATTTAATGGAAGACAGGTAGCAGTATCTCTATTTTTTCTGACTCAACAGAATCACTAACAAAGGGTTGAAAACTCATCACTTGAGGACTTTCAACAACAGCGAGAACTGCTCTGTAGAAACAACTCAAAAGAGTGTGTTTTCCTGTTCTCTGGAAACTTAATCTATTTAAGACTAGGGTCAACCATATCTTTCCCAAATATCCGCATAAACAGTATCTCTTACGTAACCTTCTACATCGAGTGGCTCTTAGGCCTGGTACAGGAGGTACATCGTTGTAGAAAACTAAAATAAAATGTATAGCGCTTCTAACTGGTACAGAAAAACACTACACCAAGCAAATGTTAGCGAAGAAACTGCTATCCACATTGGAAAGTGCGATAAGAGTCGCTGTACTTGAGAAACATATTTTCCCGAAAAAAGAGAAATATTTTATAAATTTCAAGCTCTTGCGTTCGGCCACTTATACATTGTACCCTTCGAAAGCTTTAAGTAATCAAGGCTTCTTAATGCTTTCGACGGGTACAATGTATTCCTGGCGATAAGAAGTTTCCGGACACAGAGGATGGGACTGTGAAAATCGAACGAAATCCCAAATCCCTTCTTGTCCGTTGGATATCCGATGAGGGATTTTCCAATGAGACTCCCTGTCACCGCTACTATTTTCCATGTCCCTAATCCCACTTTTATATTCCGCAAACGGTAATAAAATTATTCCGCAAAGTCATTAATCCATTATTCTAATTATATAATAATAATAATAATAATCGATCATCTTGTATCAGGTTGCACGGTATTGGTACCCACTGAATATAAAACCCGGTATGAGGTAATAGGCCAATATTTGCATTGGAAAATCTGTAACTTCTATGAAAGAAAGATTTGAGCACCACCCAGACCCGGTTACGGAGATAGGGCCTGTTACAATTTTATTGGACTACACAATACACACTCACAGAACAATCAAAGCTAACCGCCCAGACATTGTTATTAGAGATCGCACACAAAAAGTGACTCCTTATTGATATGGCAGTCCCTTCAAACTACAATGCATCTTTGAAAATATTCAAAAAGGTATCAAAATCGAAATCTCAAAAATGTGGCACATGGGAACATCAACAATCACTGTTGTAGTTGGAGCCCTAGGATTATTTGGAAAACAATCCAGTAGACTAATTGAAGGGATCTATGGAAGCACATGTCTTAGAGAAATACAAAAAATTGTTCTCACGAGTACAGCCCACACATTACGAAGGCCTTTGTCTATGGATTTTTTAAAAAAATTTTCCAGTGGAAAATGTCATGATGCCATTTCTAACCTTAGATCCCTGGGCGGGACCCGGAAAGAAATGAGTACACATCAGAAATCAAAGGAAATAAAATAATAATAATAATAATAATAATAATAATAATAATAATAATAATAATAATAATAGAAAAAATATTCTCATGAGTACAGCTCACACCTTACAAAGGGCTTTGTCCATGTAATTTTTTTTCCAGTGGAAATGTCATGATGCCATTTCTAACCTTAGATCCCTGGGAAGCACCCGGAAAGAAATGAGTACACATCAGAAATCAAAGGAATAATAAAAATAAAAATAATAATAATAATAATAATAATAATAATAATAATAATAATAATAATAATGAATACAGCATACCTAAATGAAGGAGAAAGTAAGAAAAGAATACCACAGACGTGTGCGTCTGATGTTATATGAAGAATTGAATTAAAAAAACATGAATATCAGCCATCAACATTTTTGCTATCCCTATTGTGGGACATAGTTCCAACATTCTTTACTGAACTCTCGTTGACATTAAGAGAATGAATGTCGGAACGAGAAAGTTTCTCACTTGCCACTGCATTCACCATCCTAAGGCTGATGTTGATCGCCTGTATGTGCCCAGATCCGAAGGAGGTAGAGGATTACTTCAACTAGAACTGATTTGCAGAACCACAACAATTGATCTTCAAAGGTAGCTGGAAACTACAGAAGACTGGATGATGATGGTTGTCAAAGAACATAAAAGAAATAAGAAACGTTATTCAGTCATGAAGGAAGCCAACAAATTCAAAAGGGAATTTCAAGTGATGTAGGTGAAGGAGAACAAGTTATGTGAATTACTCAACAAAGTCATTAATCAAATATTCTGTATGGATGACCTCATACGTTTTGCCAACGACGACAATTAATTAAAAGGCCTCAGCAGGACTGTAAAATGTTTCAGCGATGTCATCGGTATGGACTTTGAATTAGATAAATATGCAAAATTAACATTCAAGTATGGTTTATTATGACGGTGTTCCGGACCACGGCCTGGACACGGCAACCAAATATGACGTTGTTCTGAGCTTTGTCTGCTTCGGCCACCAGTTATGGCGGCGTTCCGAGTCCGGCCTGCTTCGGTCACCAGGTATGGCTGTACTCAGGGTCAATCCCGGTCTGCTCGCTTGGTCAGGATCTATCCTAGTATCAGAGAACAGGCCGCCAGCCCACTCATCGGTCGTTGATAGCGTTTGACACAGTAGCTGGTCGACCTCTTCAACTGAGACCTCTCTTACCCACGTTGCGATTTTAATCTTAAGAGAGTTAAGCTGAATTTCCACTGGAGTATCTCAACCACACTAAACCAAGGAGTTGAACACGTGCATAGAAAATTGAAAAAATAAAATGGACGACGCCCGAATAAGTCACGGTATGAGGTTTATACCAGAATAACAAAAAAACATAATAAATAAATAAAAATATTGACAGTTATTTTCTTCTTTGTTCTTTTTCTTCTTTTCTCAATCCGTTCTAATAACTGCCGACGGAACAAAAATTACGGGTCGCTTCTTTAAAGAGTGACCAGACTTGACAATTGGATTTATCTTCAAGTCCTGTGATTTGTACTTTCCAGTACGATTTCGTCGGAGTCTTTCTTCAGCGGACAATTAATGTTATTATTTTAGGATAGATCACAAAAGACATTTATTAACCGCTACAAAGAACAGGAAATCGTAGAGAGCCATGATCACGGCACATAGGTGTAGAAGAAGACGCCCGTTCTGGTAAACGTACCATCAATCATATTTATATCATTTAAGGGTTCTTCTCTTTGAACATCAAACTAGCCCTTTTATAGCTAACAAACGTGCCGGGTAGCATCATTCAGTGTGTAAAATAGGTTTTTCTTTTTATGTGCCGTGTCCCTTAAGGACGTAGGCGATCGTCCCTCCTCTTCTTCATATCTCTCGTAGCTTTCAATGTTTTCTCTCTTTGCTGTTTCCCCAGGTCATGTTCTGTCACTCACTTGATTAAGCCCGCGAGGTATGTCATGCGTTGCTTTCCCTGGTCTCTCTTTCCCTCTATTCGACCTGTGAGTATCCGATTCTCCAAGTCCTCCTTTCTCATTGCATATCCCAGAAATTTCAGCTGCCTCTTCCTGATGTTAAGTATAAGCTTCCTCCTTGTTTACATCCTCTCTAAAACTTCATTGTTACTCACACGCTCAGTCCATGATATCCTCAGCATCCTTCTGTAGAACTATACCTCCGTTACCTCTAGTCTCTTCTTCATCTTTGAGGAAACCGTCCAACATTCGCTGCCGTAAATATTAAATTATGTCATGTCTCTTCAAGGAGTGGCTCTCCATATTTTCCTTGATTCTTTTTTATGTGCCGTGTCCCTTCAGGACGTAGTCGATCACATATCTCTCTCCACCTCTCTCTATCACTTGTAGCTCTCAATAAGTTTTGTCACTTTGCCATTTCTTCAAGAACCTTTGTCATCTACTTGCTTAAGCCCGCTAAGTATGACACACGTTTCTTTCCCTTGTATTTCAATCCCTCTATCCGCCCTGTGAGTATCAAATTCTTCAAGGCCTCCTTTCTCATTACCGTTGACCATGTTCATCATAGTCTATAAATATAGAATCCAGCGCAGTACGTAATATTAACACTCACAAGACAGACACTCTACCGGATCTGACTATATCGCCAATACCACCAGCAGTGGTTCCGTAATTCTTCAATCTTCGATATCAAATGCTGGCAGTGAATATTCCTTAAAAAAACATGGCCGCCTTTATACACGTCTCATTGAATATTTTGAGCCTCCTTTTATTGGTGAACTATAAAATGAGTCATCTCATTTTGCCTGGCTCACTAGTACACCAATGTACCCAAAAACTAAAACAATTACGTGTCCCACAGATTTCAGCTGCCTCTTCCTGATGTTAAGTATAAGCTTCCTCCTTGTATGCATCCTCTTCAAAACTTCATCGTTGATCGAGCCATGATTTCCTCAGCAACCTTAGGTAGAACCATACCTTTTCTGCATGTATAGTGTTATGGTCCAATATCCGCGCACCACTGTTATGGTCCAAGGTTAGGACCAAGGAAGAACAACACGAACACAAGAGTAGAAATAACAAAGATATATTAAACAGAATAATAATACAAGATGTTGAAGGTGTTAGTATGACGTTCAGTCTAGTTTAGAGTGAACTACTATTGTCTCGACTCGCTCTGTCTCGACTCGTTACACTTGTCCTATCTGTCTCTCTTGAGAGGCGCAGTCTTTATAGTATCAGGAAGAGTTTATTGTCGTTACAGGTAAGATCCCATAACATATAGTATAGGACTTCAATACCAATTCCTGTTCTTAATCTATTACCATATGTACCAGTGTCTACTGATACCAATAGATTTATTTGTAGCTATTATGAATTTACAGTATGTGCAGATATTGTTCCGGGAAAAACAACTAAAACAATTTTCAGTAATTGAAAGATGAAATGTTTTAAAATTCTTCTTTTTTCAAAAAATGCCCTGGTAATTAAACCATAACTCACTTCTATTAAAAATAAGTACTAGTAGTATAATTTGCGTTAAATACTGTAAGTGTTACTTCATGGCCATTGAGAATGTCATGTAAAAGTTTCTAATTTACTTTCTTGGGGTTGTGATATACATATTTTTTCCTAAAATTCCACGCCAAAAATCCGATTACGTCCAATACAGAAAATGTCAAAAATTACTTAGAACAACAAAAACAGAAAGTCGTGGAGAGTCATGATCATCTATGTCCTGAAGGTACACGACATATGAAAAAGGAAATATCCTCGTGTTGATAAGTTAAAAAGACAGTCGTTCATTGCACACATTTCACTACACAAATAACCAAATGTTAGGATGGAGTACTGATTATTGTATGTCATGTGTATAATACACGAAATGTTTAAAAAAAATTAAAGTAAAAAAAGGGGGTGCGTTTTATAGACAAGTACACGTTTTCAGAATTTTTTTCTCAGCTTAAAAAAATTCTTATTTGAAACAGCAACATTGCAAATACACTGAGTAAAATAGATGATAAAAACAAGGCAGGAGGTATTGACGACAATTGTTTAAAAAATCATTCATGTCAGGAAGCGTACACTTGTTATAAATAATCAAGAGTTGTCTTCCCTTGTTTTGTTACTCTACTCTTTGGGAGAGCGTTTTCTGTTTAATGGCACTATAAAAGGACACTATACTCGATCCTTGCATTCTCATTTGAATAAAGATTTCTTAACGCCTACACCTGCGTAATTTTGTCAGTACAACGCCTTTAGACGTCTTTTGTCTCAAAGGCAGGAAATTCACTTAAATTGATTAGAAAATTAATAAAGGAAATTCAAATGATTCGTCAAGATAACATTTATATTATAACCAATCAGTTTAGAAAAATTCGAAATTAAGTTTTGAAATTAGTATGAGAAATTCGCAACATCTATAGATTCATTTCATTTCTATTCTTTAATATCGTCAAAAATTTAAATGCAATGTCCATTGTTATCCCAGTTTAGTTATGTAGCATGCATTATATACACTTAGGCGATCATGTATCTTTCGATACATGACTGACCAGTAAGATTTTTCCCGCAGTAGGTAGCAATTACTTTCTGCGCAGAAGGATACCATTTCTTTCATTTGAAATCCAAGGCTATGGAGCCCATTCTCTCTTGCTATTTACCCATAGCTGGGGGAGAAAAGACGAGGATTCATACCTTTCCGAAAGGTATTACCAAGTAAGTGAATGTAACGGATTCGACTGGACCGATGAGGCAATATTTTTTTACCGCATTAGTGTGCTATTTCTTTCTGCGATAGACCAGTTGACATCCAAGGCTATAGAAACCGGTCTTTTCTGCTATTTACCCATAGCTGGAGGGGGAGGAGTACAGGATTCATATCTTTACCAAGGGTATTACCACGTAAGTGAATGTAACAGATTCGACAGGAATGACGAGGCAATTTTTCCAGCAGTAGGTTAGTATTTCTTTCTGCACAGTATGTTGCCATTTCTTTAATTTGCCATCCAAGGCTATAGAACCCGTTCTCTCCTGCTATTTACCCATAGATGTGGAGATTCTAAAGGAAATTCATACCTTTCCCAAGTGTATAACCACGTAAGTGAATGTATCGGATTCGACTGGACCGTTGAGGCATTGTTTTTTTTTTACCGCATTAGCGATAGACCAGTTGACAGCCAAGCCTATAAAACCCGGTCTTATCTGCTATTTACCCATAGCTGGAGGAGGAGAAGAACAGGATTCATACCTTTCCTAAGGGTATTGACACATAAGTGAACGTAACGGATTCGACTGGACTGATGAGGCAATTTTTCCCGGAGTAGGTTAGTATTTCTTTCTGCACAGTATGTTGCCATTTCTTTAATTTGCCATCCAAGGCTATAGAACCCGTTCTCTCCTTCTATTTACCCATAGCTGTGGCGAGAAAAGAGGATTCGAACCTTTCATAAGGGTATTACCACGCATGTGAATGTAACGGATTCGACTGGACCGATGAGGTAATTCTTTTTACCGCATTGCTATTTCTTTCTGCGATAGACCAGTTGACATCCAAGGCTATAGAAGCCGGTCTTTCTTGCTATTTACCCATTGCTGGGGTGGAGGGAAGGAGAGGATTCTTACCTTTCCCAAGGCTAATAGCACGAAAGTGAATATATTAGAAAATGAATAAAGGGAATACACAAGATTGGTCAAGATAACATTTATATTAAAACAAATCGCTTTTTACGGAAAATTCGAAAATAACTTTTGAAATTAGAAGAAGAAACACATTGTGTTGTATCTTTGAGGTGAAGGATACTCAAAGATGAATGATTAATATATTTATTCAGCACCAGAAACTGATGCTAACTGATACATACAAAAAAAAACAGTATAATTAGTTACAAAACATATACCAAGACAACTTACAGGGAATACAGGAAGGTTAAATGCAGTATAACCTTAACGAAATAAGAGCAGTCCGAATATTAATCAGTTTAGTATCAACTTATTAACCAAATGTTGAAGTCCTTAATCGTAGATTATCTAAGGCTATGAGCCAGCCCATCTGGTAGCGTGCTGAAGCGGTGTTAGCTACTCTACAACACATATATACGACATTGAAATTTTAATGGATAATATGGTACAGCATTTACAAAAAAATAATCAGTGATGTCTGTATCGTATTATACTGATTGGTGAAATTTATTCTGTTTTTGCTTCGGAAAGACGGACTCGTATTATACACAATAAGAAAATACGGAGTACCAATATGATAACTACGTACAAGGAAAGCAGTGTACAAGAACATCTTCCTGACTTAAAATTCTGAAATATAGTATTTTTTATTATGGCGCTTATGGGATGCCATATATTTCGAAAATAACATTTTTTTTTTCTTTTCATTTTTTTTTTAATTTACGGATGGTGCACAAGTGAAAAATTAAATCTTCATCTGGCGAAAGATTCCAGGAAATGATTGGACCATTTCTGTCCCAAGCGGCAAGGAACGGCACGGCTGAGAATGTGGATAGCTGTTGTGACGCTGGAAGGCATAGGGACAGGACAGTAAAGCAATATGTCAGAGGATGGAAGGCCTCGAGTCGGGGTGAAAAGCCACGGAAGAACTCATTTAGTTTGAAATTTGTTTTGACGTAAAGGAAAAGGAAATTACCAAGAAGTCAATTTCATTATTTCATCTCATTATGTCAATATATATATATATATATATATATATATATATATATATATATATATATATATGCACACACACACACACGCATATATATATATATATATATATATATATATATGTGTGTGTGTGTGTGTGTGTGTGTGTGTGTGTGTGTGTGTGTGTGTGTGTGTGTGTGTGTGTGAGAGAGAGTGATCTCCACACCATTGAAGACATTCGAAATCAAATGTATAATTAAAAAGAACTTCGGTACACATATTTTACATATCTATTTATATATATATATATATATATATATATATATATATATATATATATATATATAGAGAGAGAGAGAGAGAGAGAGAGAGATAAGTGTGTGTGTGTGTTTGTCTGTGTGTGTGAGTGATCTCCACACCATTGAAGACATTCGAAATCAAATGTATAATTAAAAAGAACTTCGGTGCACATATTTTACTCACACATATATATATATATATATATATATATATATATATATATATATATATATATATATATATATATATATATATATATATATATATATTCATGTGTTTAAAAATACTACAAACGATACTGAAAAGTACTCGGCGAAATCCAACAAACCCTTTTACAAAATTCTATTTAGAGATTTGATGAAATTCTGAAGAGATGGATGGGGAGAGATCTTTTCAGTGCACATTATATATATATATATATATATATATATATATATATATATATATATATATATATATATATATATATATATAAAAATTCGAATATATATATATATATACATATAATTAAAAGAAGAAAGAAAATCACAATATTGATATATATTTTTAATCCTATCTAAGCTTTCGGCTTACATAACCCATTATCAAAGATGAAAATGACATTACAATATACTAACCAATACACGGACATAACAATAATGAGAGTCTGTTTATGTTTACATGGAAGATTTCCAAGCAACGAAAATCGTGCATACGAGACGCTAAAAGCTAAAATCACACACAGCTCAAGATGTCACACATGACCACGCGAGAGTGAAAACGAGATTATCATTTTTCTATGAAAATGTCTCGTACATTCAAGCCGGTAATACTGTTTAATATAAACAGAGCATTTACTTAAATATTTGTATCTATAAATAGAACGTATAAACATAAAAATGTCTTAAAACACACACACACACACACACACACACACACACACACACACACACACACACACACACATATATATATATATATATATATATATATATATATATATATATATATATATATATATTCGGGTAGATAGAATACGTCAGCCCGGGATAGTAGTCCCTCTAAAAAAGGAAAACTCTGATTTTAAGCATCTGCTGACTTGAAGGAAAATCGTAACGTTATTTTCTTTTGTTTACTGCTTATTTTAATGGTTTAGAATAGACAATTTCTTCTATTAGCTATTTTCAAATATTTTATTTTTAACAAAAAAATAATGTCCTCATATATTTAACGATTATTTCATACACACACACACACACACACACACACACATAAATATATATATATTATTTTTATTATTGGAATGTATTATTACCTTTAAAAGTAATAATAATAATTGTGACAGAAGGGGTACATTTGTTAACGAACTATTTATTCCGACATCCAGTATAAGATATATATGTATATGTTTATGCGTATATATATATATATATATATATATATATATATATATATATATATATATATAAAAAATAAATAAAAATAAAAAGACCTTTTAATGTTTAACATTCTTTTTTTATAGATACAAGTATTTAAGTAAATGCTTTGTTTATAATAAACAGTATTAAACAACATTTACCGGCCTGAAGGTCCGAGAAAATTTCATAGAAAATATTCGTCCTCCGACAGGTTTCGAACCTGTATCCTTTATGGAAACGTCATATAGCCTGACGTGCTTTAACCGATTTGGCCACTGAGGATCGTTCGGTTGGCAAGGTCGAATTTATTGCTTATAAACTTCAATCTTCCATGAATCTCTTAAGTACATTCATAACTACTCATAGCGTATCAAATGTAAACAAATGTTAAGGGTTTTGCAGTAAATCACTAAATCATCCATAACTTTTGTGTTATCCTTTCAAATTACACCAAAATCTCAGACAATAGCAATTAATATCGTATTTATTGTCTGTGAAAATTATAAGATGTCAAACGACTTTGATAAAAAATTATACCTACTTTTCTGACGAAAACAACGCCGTTCTGAAGATTTTGGCTGGAACTGTATACAGAAATCAAAAAAAAAATTTCTTCTTGGTGATTACGTTAAAATTAATTCCACCAAAAATTATGGAAATGTTCCCAAAATATTGGCTTAAATAATAATAATAATAATAATAATAATAATAATAATAATAATAATAATAATAATAAGAAGAAGAAGAAGAAGAAGAAGAAGAAGAAAATAATAATAATATCAGAGTTGAAATCTTCGAGAGTTGAAATCACTGAAGCAACAAACCACATGATTGAAATAAGCATTAAAGTAATTCACACACTCAGAAAGAGACCGGCTTCCAAAAATTCATATGAAAATGTCCAATGAACATATTGTGCCGACATATAACGCTATATTGCAAACATTGTGAACAGACAAACCATTAGAAATCATCAGAGACGTAATAGCAGTAAATGAAATTCTACCATTCAAAGAAAAACTGAAATCCAAATGAATCATGCAGACATCGCGATCAAAAACCGTAAGAACAGAATGTACTTTGTTATTGATATGACAATCCCAGCAAAGTTTAATGTATCTTTGAAGATATCCAAAAAACTATCAAAATCCAAGGATCTTTAAATGGAAATCTCAAAAATGTAGTATTAGTAAATCCAGCTGTAGCTGGAGCCCTCTGATTGAGTGAAAAATGTTTCGATAAGCTAATTGGAGGGATTCCAGGGAGTTCATGCTTTAATGAGATACAGAAAATTTTACTCACAAGTAAAAATGATCAGTAAAAACATCATGAAGCCATTTCTGATCTTAGTTCTTTGGTTGGGACACGAAGAGAAACAAGTATATAACATAAATCAAATAGAATAATAATAATAATAATAATAATAATAATAATAATAATAATAATAATAATAATAATCTTCAAAAGTGTAAATGCAACAGCAATAGCCATCTTCTGGCTTCCTTAAACCTGTTCTTTTATTGTTGTTTTTACTGAATAAATGTTTCTTCTTATATTTCATTTCCTGTAACCACTCGCGTGTTTAGGGACATTATCACCTTGCTTAGGGTGAAATGATAAAAAAGTAATGGATAATTGAAAAAGTGCTTAAGGAGAATTGGAATTAAGACGAAGATTGTATAGCTCCAGAAAACTGCCCTCATTTACTCTGTGAGGATTAAACAAAGAGTCCATGAGTTGTGAGAATTCTTGTTGGCGACATGCTTCAAGAACAGAATTCCCATTGATATCATCAATGTATACCCTGAACAGAATAATAATAATAATAATAATAATAATTATAATAATAATAATAATAATTAATGTTCTTAACTGGACCATAGCTGAAATTAAGCAAATGGACGCCAAAACAAGAAAGCTCCTCACTTGCTACCGCATGCATCATCCCAAAGCTGATATTGATCGCCTGTATGTGCCCAGATCCGAAGGAGGCAGAGGACTAGTTCAACTAGAATTATCCCACAAAACTTCAACAATTGGCCTCCAAAGATACTTGGAAAATACAGAAGACTGGATGATGGTATGTGTCAAGGAACATGAAAGTAGTAAGTGTCTTTACTCTGTAGTAAAGGAAGCCGACAAATTCAAAATGGAGTTTCAAATGGGCACAGAAATGCAAATAGATCACTGTGAACCGACCGAAGCTGCAAAATACCTAAAGGAGAATGCAAAGACAAATGCGACCGACCAGATACAGAAACAATGGCAAGATAAGCCACTCCATGGCCAATGCTCTGATCGTACCAAACAAGCTGACATAGACAAAATCCGCACTCATCAGTGGCTACGTAGTGCAAGGTTGAAAGCTGAAACTGAAGGTTTTATCATTGCTGCACAGGACCAATGCTTGTTAACTAGGAATTATCAAGCACATATACTAAAATACTGTGTTAGCCCAAAATGCAGATTCTGTGATAAATATCCAGAAACCATTGATCATCTTGTATCAGGTTGCACGATATTGGCCCCAACTGAATATAAAACCCGGCATGACAGAGTGGGCCAATATCTGCACTGGAAATTTTGCAACTTCTACGGGAAGGAAACTGAAAGAAACTGGTACGAACACCACCCAGACCCGGTTACGGAGATAGGACCTGTTACAATTCTATGGGACTACACAATACACACTGACAGAACAAATCAAAGCCAACCGCCCAGACATTGTTATTAAAGACCACAAACGAAATAAGTGCCTCATTATTGATATGGCAGTCCCTGCAGACTGGAATGTATCTTTGAAGATATTCGAAAAACTGTCAAAATACAAGGACCTTGAAATAGAAATCTCAAAAATGTGGCTCATGGGAACATCAACAATTCCTGTTGTAGTTGGAGCCCTTGGACTGGTTGGAAAAGATTCCAGTAGGCTGATTGAAGGGATCCCTGGAAGTCCATGCCTCAAAGAGATACAAAAAATTCTTCTGACAAGTATAGCCCACACTTTACGAAGGGGTTTATCTATGTAATTATTATTATTATTATTATTATTTTTTCCAGTGGAAAGTGTCATGATGCCATTTCTAAACGTAGGTTCCTGCGCGCGACCCGGAAAGAAATGTGTAAACGCCAGATATCAAAGGAAATAAAAATAATAATAATAATACTAATATTAATAATAATAATAACAGAGTTGAAACCTTCAGAGTTGAAATCACTGAAGCAACAAACCACATGATTGAAATAGCCAACAAAGTAATTCACACACTCAGAAAGAGACCGGCTTCCAAAGAATTCATATCAAAATGTCCAATGAACATAATTCGTAAACATATAACGTTGTATTGCAAACATTGTTAACAGACAGACCCCAAGAAAAGATCACAGAAGTGAATAATGTCTAATATACGCAACAGCTTTAGCAGTTACTAAAAAACTTAATGTCAAGATAAATAAACGAATAAACAACAAACGAAAAGAGCCACTTGGAAGTCAAGATTATAGCGGAAAATTGAGGAAATCAGATGAGGATTATCGATACTAGATGAGATTTCAAGAGATTCAAATGATTCAAGCCAGAACAAGCAGAAATATAAGATTAAAGTAAATTAGCAATTGAAATTCCACCAATCAAAGAAATACTTAAACAGCAATTAAAAGTTGTAGGTTTTATCCACGAAATAAGATATTTCAAACATTACACAAAAAGTTATGCAGGGAATTTAGAAAATCGGTTAGAGAAGGCAAAAAGCCACCTTTTTCTTAAAAAGTGCAAAAATATTGCGAGAATATTTTGAATAACCCAGCAGAATAGAATCCCAATGCAGAGTGGATCAAATAAGAACACGATAGAATGAACGACAAACCTGTACAAGAAAGGAAAATATAACCAAGTACAATGTTAGACACACTTAAACAAAATTCCAAAAATGGAAATGCCCCGGATATGACAAGGTAAATTTTGGTTATCATCTGTCATCACTTTATAAAACTCTACTAATTAATAACCCCAATGAAATTCCAGGGGGCATCACTGAATGTATTACATGTCGCCAACAAAAACGGATGAAACAGATGACGTAAGAAATTTTAGACCAATAATATGTCTACATATAAAGTGATCACGACGAACAGTACTTACACTTTTCTAGATCAAAACAATATGTTCCTCATGGAACATAAGAGATGTCGAAGAGGTGCATAGGGTTGCTAAGATCAATTAATAATAAATAAAATGAACCTGGAAAGCTTCAGGAATAGAGGTAGAAATCTCCGCAGAGTTAGAATAGATTACGGTAAAGTCTTTGAGAGTCTACCTCTCTTAGATCTTTAAGGCTTTGGAAATGTACCACTCGCTGATAGTAAATTTTCTTAAATATATCAATGAGTTGTGGAGAACCACATTATACCTAAATCTCACCAAAGGTAACGCCACTTCAAACATTTTGAATATCCCTGGAGGAATATTTCAAGGATAATCCGTGTCGACCCTTCCACCCGTATTGTCCTTAATCCCACTTTTACATAAACTAATTAGTAATACCTACGGATACAAAGTTAAAATAAAGAAGTGTTTAATCCCGTTTTCTACATGTATGATATCAAATTCTCTGTCCACGAAGACAACGAGTTGAAGGGTATCATCAATACTGTAAAATGTTTCAGTGATGACATCAGTTTGGATTTCGGATTAGATAAATGTTCAAAAGTTATATTCAAGAAATATTACAATAACAGTAATTCAAGATTACAGATCGCACTCAACAGATATAGATTTTGTCACAAAGATTAGGGAACTGGAATATGAAGAAGTCTACAAATAATTAGGAGTCTGCGAAAAAGATGTTATACTGCATATCAAAATGACGGAGAAATTAAGAAAGAAATACTACAGGCCTATGCATCTGGTGTTAAATACCGACTTGAATTCACAAAGCAGAATATCAACCAAAACACTTTGGCTGTCACTGTGGTGCAATACATTTTCAACATCCTTAACTGAACTATAGCTGACATTAAGCGAATGGATGTCAAAACGAGAAAGCTTCTCATTTGCCACCGCATGCATCATCATAAGGCTGATGTTGATCGCCTGTATGTCCCCAGATCCATAGGAGGAAGAGGATTAGTTCAACTAGAACTGTCTTACAAATCCATAACAATCGGTATTCAAAGATACCTGGGAACTACAGAAAACTCGATGATGATCTGTTTCAAAGAACATGAAAGAAAGTATCTGTCTATATTTCTGAGATTAGGTATTATGTAGACTAATTACATTATTCGGACTATTGTTCTCATTTTGTTGCCATATTTATTACAACGTTTCGGCCGTTTTACTCTCCGAACTTCTTCAGGTGGTTGGAATGTCAAACTGAACCCTTTATTTCGCTCACTGGGGTAGACTGTTCTAGTTCGAAGTGCCATGTTTAATGGATGTCAGTTATCAGTTATCTCCCGTTAACCCCGCTCTCCAAGTCGCCCCCTACCTTAACCGGGTATTGGACTCACATTCTTTGGGTCCTGTCACTCAAGGACACATGGCACAGTGGATAAAGGCGTTAGTTAGATCCAGTGAGAGGACCCAATGAGTTTTGAGCTCAATACCGGTCAATACCTCTCCCAGTTTTCAGTCAGTGGGCTCTCAAGTGACTCCTTAGACCAGCCATCGACAAACACACTCTATAACAATCTGTGCACGTCAGATGATGCTGCCTGCTGGTGTCTTCAGGAAGTTCAACGGAGACGCCTTTACGCACATCTCTTTTAAGCTTTCCGTGCCTCCTCATTTCATCTTCAAAGTTACACCTCCCACTAGAAGCAGACCCCATTCCACACATTGCGATCAGATGCATATTCTTCACAGTGCTTTCAGAGAATGTATGTAATGCAAGATGGCTTTTTAGGCTACGGCCAGCCATAAGTCCACATGAAGATGACAAGTGCAGAAAAGTTCTCTTGATATTAAGCAAAACCTGTGCGTGAAGCCTTTATAGTGGGAAAAGGCAGTGTAGAGAGGCAGTCCCACTCTCTGAGCAAAAGATGATATTTACCAAAAAGAAGAGCAAGTTGACATCATTGGATACCATCAAGAGCCGCAGGTGTTATCTGAGAGTTTCCTTTCTTCCAGATGTCACTTTGAATAAGCCTAAGGAGGACATCTCTCCCGGTGGTTTAATCGCGCCCTCAAACACAAGCCTGGGCATTTTTATGTCCCAGCACCATGTCCCACTTTACACCAGTTTAGGTGAGGGGATAAATATCTACCCATAGCTGGGACCACACATGTGCTACCCCCACCCCCGGGTAAGGATGGACCTGGGAACAGTAGCAATTAAGAGGAGGTTTCATGCTACTCAAAACATCCAAATCAGGGGGCTTGCTGTCTGGTGAAATTTATCGTCTTACTCAGGACACACACACACACACACACAAACCTCACACACACACATACACACACACACACACACACACACATATATATATATATATATATATATATATATATATATATATATATATATATATAATAACCTATTTCATGTTTAATTTTAAGATTGTTCGTTCACCTGTGTCTTGCCAGTCTTTGAATTATAACACTTTGTGTCCTTCACAGGTTTTGACCTGATGAATAATCATGAATGTCCTCAAATTTAAAAGACGAGGTAAACAAATGACATTCTAGCTTTTGTATACACGTGTAACAAAATAAATTCCACATTTAATTTGATAAAACAATGAAATATGAAACAAGTCGGTTAAGTATAGTTTTTCCTTTTGTCTTTATATTAACATTGTTACACACTATCAGAAAAAATAAAACACACACAAACACACACACATATACACACACACACACAGACAGACAGACACACAGACATATATATATATATATATATTAGGTCGGCTAGAAAGTCGTGACGCACTTAGGAAGGGGAAAAACAGCAAAATGTTCTGAGGCAACACCAGTATTTATTCTTCAAAATAAAGTCCATCATTCTCGACGATCTTCTGCCAGCGATCAGCCAGCATCCAAATCTGTCCCAGATACCAGTCCACTGGCTTTGAATCAAAATTCTGTAAACAAGCATCCTTCACTTCATCAAAAATATTGAGTGACTGGTTATGAAGGAAGTGTGCCACTGAGAGGATTACACCATAGTCGCACGGCGCAGCGTCGGGACTGAATGGTGGAAAATGAAAGTATCTCGCCACCATTCATCTGTTTTAAGTTCTCCATAGTTAACCTGGAAGTTTGTAACCTTGCATTGTCTTGGTGAAACAAAGCCAGACCTCGATTGACCAAAGCAGGATACTGACCTCTTTAGTTTGTCGTACAGGGTGTCTAGCTGCAGGCAATAAAGCTTAGCGTTGACGGTGTGACCGCGTGGAACAATTTCGAAATCCATTACTCCTTGGAAATTCTAGCAGAGAGAGATCAAGCTGTATTAGTTTCTTTCTGATTCTTAAGTGAGTCAGGATTTTCTGGTCAACATTGTGTATATGGGCAGCAATCCTTCTTTTATACATGTTTCGTTAAAGACGACTGACAAGTTACAAGGATTAACCTTTTTATTCAATTTTTCTTCGGTTGGTACAAGTGTTTACTTTTCTGGACACAAAGTGTATAAAAACTGTCCAAAAGTTCTGCATGTCCGAGGGTTATTCTTTTAGCCATTATCAAAGGTGATTTTTTTTTTAAATGTGTTTTTTATGTATTTGTCTAGAATTACAGGAATGTTGATGGCGTTACGATGGAAAATCATCTCGGTCCGTTCTTCTCTAACTACTACATGTCCAACGTAGAAAGCGCGATATTTAAGCAAGTCACAGAACCCATCATATATATAGACCATATTTTTATTTTAGAGAAAGGCAATAAAAGAAATTTGATCATCTCAAAAACACATTAAAAAATATATCCTTAACTTTACCTATGAACTGAATGAAAAAACTAAACTCCCATTCTTAGATGTTATCGTTTTTCACGTTTTCTTAGACGTATTCAATAATAACACTATCACCATTTCATCATATATAAAACCCACTAGGAGAATATTTAAGAGTGAATGCCCACTTAAATATAAAATGGCAGTATAAATTTCCTAAAGTGTGTTCACTAGAATTCATACACTCGTCAACTTTTCCTAAAAGAATTCAATAATGTAAAACAAATACTAGATAACAATGGTTTTCCTAACGACCTCACCGACCAGAAGATTAGACTATATTTAAGAGTGAATGCCCACTTAAATATAAAATGGCAGTATAAAAATTCCTAAAGAGAGTACACTAGAATCCATCCACTCGTCCACTTTTCCTTAAAGAACTCAATAATGTAAAATAGACACTAGATAACAATGGCTTTCCTTACTACCTCATCGACCACAAGATTAGGCTATTTTTTAAGAGTGAATAACCACTTAGATATAAAATGGCACTATAAAAATTACTAAAGAGAGTTCACTAGAACTCATCCACTTTTCCTAAAAGAACTCAATAAAGTGAAACACTAGATAACAATGGTTTTCCTAACGACCACATCGACCACAAGATTAGACTATTTCTTTCAAAAGTAACTAATAACGATACTGAACATGCAAATGAAAACAATAACATTAACATATCCTACAAAAGCCATATACATGTCAGCTTTAAGCAAGACGAAATTTCTTTTAGAAATATCATAAAGAAATGCGAGACCCGAACGAGAAAATGAAATGAATTATGTCTCGGAAAAACTTAATACAACTAAACTTTTCAACAACAATAAAAATACAATCTCTGAAAGCGAACGCTTTAACCATTCTGCCAGGTGCGCACGCGCACACATGCACACACACACACACACACACACACACACACACACACACACACACACACACACACACATATATATATATATATATATATATATATATATATATATATATATATATATACCATTTTGTTCTATCTATCTATCAATACAAATCATACAATAACTATCTGTCGAACTAGCTAGCTATTTAGCTAGCTGTCAGTCTGCCTGAATGTCTGTCTGTCTAACGCATTCTTTTCCTATATATCTTCTTCTACTCATTATCTATCTATCTATCTATCTATCTCAGTCTGATCATATCTATCTGATGCAGTTCACTATCTATCTATCTATCTATCTATCTATCTATCTATCTATCTATCTATCTATCTATCTATCTCAGTCTGTTCAGATCTATCTATCTATCAATCTATCTATCTATCTCAGTCTGATCATATCTATCTGATGCAGTTCGTTAGCTAGCTAGCTATCTATCTATCTATCTATCTATCTATCTATCTCAGTCTGTTCAGATCTATCTATCTATCTATCTATCTATCCAATTCTTTCAATATCTATCTATCTATCTATCTATCTATCTATCTATCTATCTATCTATCTATCTATCCAATTCTTTCAATATCTATCTATCTATCTATCTATCTATCTATCTATCTATCTATCTATCTATCTATCTATCTATCTATCTATCTCAGTCTGCCATTATCTATTTATCGTGATCAGTCTTACGTATTTTGCTTCCTATGCCAGTCTGTTATTTTCTACCTCTCCTATTTTCTGAGTGTATCTCACTTTGTAACTGTTGTCTGAAGGGTTTTCAAATGATTAACTTAAATTAATCCATGAACTGACATCGCATGTGCCGCGAGATTTCTTTCATCGCGAACGTCTTAAACTTGTCATAAACAGCACGGATTTCACGAAGGAAACAAACATTATCAATCAACGTGCTTAATATCAAAATTCAGTTTAATCGCCTAATCAATCAAACGACAAAATTAGCATTCACTTTCTCATCTATTAATAACTTTTTCAATTTTTTCGTATCAGTTTCGCTATACGGAGACGTCTGCAAGCAGAATCTTGTGTATGACAAACTACATCCGACAGCAAAGCCTCTGGCCAGCTGGTTTTGTGATGTAGTGCGTGGAGCCACATCTTAATTGCTTTTTTTCAAACCTAAAGCAGGGTGGTAGCACCTGTTAGGATCCCAGCTATGGGCAAGTACTGAACACCCAAACTTGTGTCATGACATGAAAATATAAAAATAAACTAGAAAAAATTACAGCAATACATTTCACATTAATAAAGAAATTACCAGCAATACTTTGGACGTGGTGAATATATATATATATATATATATATATATATATATATATATATATATATATATATATATATATATATATATATATATATATATATAGTGTCAGTTATGTGTTTATAGTACGGTCAGTTGGGTACTGTCTGATTAGAAAATATGAACCATGATGCAATTCGCTCTGCCAGAAATTTGCAAACAGTATTATGTACTGCTTGGCATTTGCGCTGAAAGTTCAAGTACGAACAATTCAGAATGTTTGGGTGTCAATGTGGTGACAATGTAGAGCATTCGAAAAGAATTGGATGAGTCTAATGGTGATTACGAAGGTACGACAACTCGGAAAACGCACTCTTTACGTTCTGATCAGAAAAGAACTCCGGAATTTGTTGGTGAGGGCTCCCACACTCAACTCGGAGGCCTACATCAGTTGCCTTGAGGAGGTACTGCTGCCTTGGGTCAAGAGGGTTGCTACTGGGAAACCCTATATCTGACAACAGGAATCTGCACCATTCTATAGAAGCAGGAGAACCAGTCATGGCTCTCAGACAATTTATGCGTCCACATCACCGGTTACATCTGAGCACATAACTCCCCAGAGAGGAAACCTATTGATTATTATGTGTGGGGCGCAGCTGAGCGAGAAAATAAAAAAAAAACATTCTTGTAACATCAAAGATAAACTGAAGTCAAGAATTCTGTAGCATTCTACAATATATCTCTTTCAATTAGCTATCTATCCAATTCTTTCAATATCTATCTATCTATCTATCTATCTATCTATCTATCTCTTTCAAATATTTATGTATCCAATTCTTTCAATATCTATCTATCTATCTATCTATCTATCTATCTATCTATCTATCTATCTATCTATCTATATCTATATATATATCTATCTAAGGTTTGATCATTTTTCAAACCAATTCATCCCAAGCTATACGATAATGTCATTAAGATGCAAGGGAAACCAAATCTGGAAAACAAGGCATAAAATCTACTCCCTTTAAAAAATAAGAATCAGGGAGGAGCGGGAACCAAGCGACCTCTCCATGTTTGCACCTATCTCTCTTTATTCTCTCGCTTTCTCCCTCTGTACCCCTCTATCTATTTATATATCTGTCCCGCACTCTCACTCTCACTATCTATCTATCTATCTATCTATCTGTCTATCTATCTATCTATCTATCTATATATCTATCTATCTATCTATCCACCCAATTCTTTCAATATCTATCTATCTATCTAGCTAGCTAGCTAGCTAGCTAGCTAGCTATCGATCTATCTATCTATCTATCATATTCAATATCTGTCTATCATGTTATGTTAAATATCTATCTATCTATCTATCAATCTCTCTCTCTCTCTCTCTCTATATATATATATATATATATATATATATATATATATACATATGTATGTATATAAAACACACACATAACGCACACTCACACACTCACGCACACATACACATATATATATTTGTATATTGGAACATTATCTATCTATCCGTGTTCTTATCTATCTATGTTTGCATCTATCTATCTATCAATATTTTATCATATTATATGCAATATCTATCTATCGTATTATGTTCAATATTTATCTATCTATCTATCTATCTATCTATCTATCTATCACAGTCTGTTCATATCTATCTATCTATCTGTCTGTCACAGTCTGTTCATATCTATCTATCTATCTATCTATCACAGTCTGTTCATATCTATCTATCTATCTATCTATCTATCTATCTATCTATCTATCTATCTATCTGTCTGTCTGTCACAGTCTGTTCATATCTATCTATCTATCTATCTATCTATCTGTCACAGTCTGTTCATATCTATCTATCTTTCTATTATGATCTACTCATATTATTCAACTGACCTCCTGATTTATATATATATATTTTTTTTTGTGGTGTCCTCCCTTTAAAGAGTCTAAGTTGGACTCTTCCCCCTACTATAAGATTAGCAGGAGAGAAGGCATTGGGGGAACAATCGAACAGATTGAACTCTGGATCAACCGACACACACTCGCTAATCGTGTAATACTCTTCTGTTGTACTTACTGTTTAATATATGTTATATCTGCAACACTTGCTTTCTTATTTCTTTAACCATTTACTTGATCACAACAATGTTACGATCTACCAATATCCTATTTACATTATTTAAACAGAGACGATTTTTGTTATTATTATCGGTACGTTTCAGCGGTTCTGATTTCCACCCATCATCAGGTACATTAATCTTGTCGACCGGGTACACTTAATTCGACATTTCTTAAAGGTTAAACAGATCTACAAGAAGCTGATATAGTCCGGATGACACAATGGCTGAAATACTTTGAATATGCTAACAATGATTGACCCATTTGATCTTAAGTCTTGTCAACCACTTGCAGTTTAATTAAATCCAGAAATATTTTTGAAGTGTGAGCTTTTTTGAGAGGGATTAATAATTTACTGATAAAGTCCTACTAATTAGCCCATAACCGGGAGAGCTGAGGTGTATTAATATATTTTCCAAGGGTATTTGCTCAGAAGTCGGCTCTCCGATTACCACTTCTGTTATCAGCATATCTGTTGCCTCACCATCATATCCAAGCTTACATCTCCTAGCATTCGCATGCAGTCACTCCTCTCACTACTGCCCAGGCTAGACGTTGCTTAACATTCCAACGTAATATGAACGTGAACAAAATAAGATCAAGGAAAGTCTAGCAAAAATTTTAATATATTTTATTGCTTCATATTTGAATTTCTCTAATATTCGCCCAATAGAAGGCCCAAGATCCACTCAAGGTAGAGGCTTACTGTACGGTGTTATATTATTGTAAGAAAGAGCAAGACAACAGGAAAGGTAGCTAATTCTAGACTTGAAGTGATTAAGATTTCATTAGCGAATAAAATTCCAAAGTTCAGGCAGAGACGGTAAAAGTATAGAGTTGAACTAGACTTTAGAAGGTACCGGAAACCCAATTCTAAACAGGAAACAAAGGACGAATGTCTACTCCTGTTCAAAAGAACGGGGAGGAGCGTGAACCGGGCGATAGGAAAACCTACTTACTCCTGTTGGGAGAGCAGTCACAATAAATAAATAAATAGTGAATAAAATTTCAGATTTACGGCGGAGTCATTAGAAATATAGAATTGAAGGAGACATTGGAAGAGCTACTAATAGCAATGCAGAATTAACTTTCTTTTCTCTTCGTCTTTTATGCGTTGTGTCCCTTCAGAACCTTGGCGATCATGGCTCTCCACTACTTCCTATCCCTTGTAGTTCTCAACAAGTTTTTTTCTGTTATTCACTTTCTAAATACCGCAAGGTATGTCACTCGTTGCTTAACCTTGACCATCTTTACCTCTGTTCGCCCTGTCTGTATCAGATTTTCCAAGCATTCCTTTCTCGTTACGTGTCCTAGAAATTTCAGCCGCCTCTGCCTGGTGTTAATTATAACCTTCCTCTTTGTTTGTATCCTCTCCAAAACCCCACCGTTGTTCACACGCTCGGACCATCATATCCTTAGCATCCTTCTGCAGAGACATACATCTATTGCTACGAGTCTCTCGTTCATCTCTGAGGAAACTGTCCAACATTCGCTGCTGTAAAAGATGACAGATATCACATAGCACTTGAGTAATCTTTTCCTTGTTACCAACGAAATCCTCCTATCCTATCTCGTAATACTCTGCCTAGCTTTTGGAATGCGTCTTTGGACACCCCAAATGGATATACCCCACGCATGGCCGGTCATTTGACTCTTAACGGCCAATCAGAGAATCGCTTGTCCGGGCAGTGAACAATTTTGAATTAGACCCCATCAAAAGTAGACGATTTCCCGAGGAAGAAAACACTCAGCTGCTTCAATTAAGACGTCCTGAAATTTTGTAATAACCCCTAGAGTTTCTATGCAGCTCCGATACAATTTGATGGCATATCTGTTTATACCCAATGCCTAGAAAACTAAACTAAACTAACCCAGGGCCTTAAGTCGAACTCCTACATACGATCCATCCCTAACATTTTCCTGTAGCGCTCAAGTAAAAGTGTATGACTCCTCGGGCTGTCCTCTACCTATACAACAGTCAGATCAGGCCTAAGGTGGACTACGCTTGACATCTCCAAAGCGTTTGAGAGAGTTTGGCATGCCGGCCTTCTTCACAAGCTCCAGGGTTATGGTATCACAGGTCGATTGTTTGACCTAATACAATCATTCCTGTCAAACCGGGAATTGAACGTCGTTCAAGGCTCCATCCTAGGCCCTACTCTGTTCCTCATATTCATAAACGACCTTCCTGGCCCCATTGACTCCCAAGTCGGAATCTATGCTGACGACGCCACAATTTACTCCTGCCTCAAACACAAATCTAGTGATGCTGACAAAGTTAACCTGGCAGTTCAAATTGAAAAGGACCTCCAATCGGTTGTGAACTGGGGCGAGAAATGGATGGTTAACTTTAACGCCTCTAAAACAAAACTGCTCTCTATTAACCACCACAAGGATCCATCCCTGCATCCCATTAGAATGTCTGAAGACCAACTTCTCGAGAGCTCCTCTCTGCGGCTGCTCGGTCTCACGCTGTCCGCTGATCTGAGATGAAACAAATACATCGAGTCAGTTGCATCATCCACCGCAAGGAAAGTTGGATCCCTGTGCCGAGCCAGGAAATTTTTCTCCCCGGAATCGATCCTCCAAGTCTATAAATCGACCATTCGCCCTTGCATGGCGTATTGTTGCCATATATGGTCTGGAACCCCTGCTGTTTGCCTCAGGGTTCTTGATAAGATCTCTCACAGACGCGATGTTGCCTCGCTGTGTCTTTTTTACAAATACTTTCACGGTAATTGCTCCGAGGAGCTGCTTTCGCTTGTCCCTAGGCCTCATGAATTTAAACGTCCTACGAGGCTGGCATCCCGTTCCCACCCCTTCATCGTTGAAACTGTTAGATGTACACGTCTCTTCTACTCCAATAGCTTCATGTCTCGCACATCTCGCCTGTGGAACTCCCTTCCCTATTACTGTTTCCCTGACAAATACAATCTCCAACTATTTAAGTGTAACGTCAATCGACATCTCCAGTTGCCTTGATCTATCCACTTCCCTTCTCCACATCCTTTCCCCTTTCATTCCTATCTGCTCTCGTTCCAAATCTTCTGTAACCCCGTTGCCTTGATCAATCGACTGTCTTTCTCTTTCTCCACATCCTCTCCTTTACCACTCCTATCTGCTCTTCCTCCAACCCTTCTATAACCCCTTGCGTGATAGTGGCCTCCAGCCTTGCTTGGGGTGATACGCTTAAAAAAAATATGAGCATGATCAGCCCAGTCCTCACTTTCTAGTCTCGATAGAATCTAAAATCGTCTCAGTGTCCTTGTGGGTGACAAATTCTTGTCCCTCCACCAAGCTCTCTCTCACAGAAGGTATTTGGCAAGCCACTCACTGCTTTATGGCTACTACCATGGAAAGTGCTCGGAAGAGCTATATTCCTTGGTTCCTCTAGTTATAAATTTCATGGCCCGGATGCGCCATGCTACTCACATTATAGCGAACCACCCTCATTCCCCCCAATGTTTCACTGGTGAGAAGTAACTTACATTCGAGTATATTCTTCCACTGCCCCGTGGAATCGACTCCAAAGACGATGTTTCTCCTATCACTACAATATCTATGTCTAGGTTTAATCGTCATCTTGCCCACCTATCCGCATAAACTTTACCTCTTACCATGTAACCCTCTAACTCTACTGGCTCTCGCGCCTTGCACTGGGTGAAAAGTGTTTCCGGGTCAGTCTATAGCACTTTGATTTGCTCACTGGTAAGGCGTGCCAGTTTATTCATGCGGTGTTACAAATTCTATATGCCTCCTTGGAGTAAATCCATCGCCATCAAAAAATGATAAAATTCATCACGACCAGACACTATTATCTCGACTGTCGATTAGTTGTCCTACGGCCATTGTCTCCAATGGACGCTACTCCAAGGAAGCGTAAGAAAATTGTAAAGCTGCACGAACACATTGTCAAGCCTTACCAGTGAGCAACTCTCTTGATTTAAATCCATTCGAGTTTCTGTGGTCAATCTGCAAGGAATGACTTTGTGGAAAGGACATAACATACTAACGTGTGCACTGAGTTATGTTTCCTTGGAAAAATACAAAAAAAGAAGTAAATAATAACGGAATTATTTGTTTTGTTTCCATTAATTTGCTCAAGGGCGTAACTAGCTTTTGTAAATGCTTAGAAGAACAAGAATGATATAAAAATGACTAAACATTTATAAGTGTTTAAAAAAATATAGGAAATTGTAGAGAGCCGTGAACGCCTGGATCATAAAAGGATAGACTACATAGAAGAAGAAAATAAATACAAGATGAACCGAATACAGTGGCGCGAACCTTAAAATATATAAAACACTACATTTTTTACATCATCTGTTTATTCTCTTTCCTCAACGTCATTCAGTTAACCTCTACATTCAGTGGCTATTGGGACGTGAATTGTAATCCTGCACAAACTCACTGGCAAGTCTTACCAGTGAGCAAATCAAAGTACTATAGACTGGCCCGGAATCCATTTGATTTTCTGTGGTCAATCTGCAAGGAAAGATTTCGTGGAACAGTCATGTTTCATTGGAAAAATACGAAAAATGTAAATAATAACGAAATTATTCGTTTTGTTTCAATTAATTTGCACAAGGGTGTAAATGATAAGTTCATTGGAAATTAATTCTGGGGACACGGTAAGTTTCTCAGTTAAGCCTTGCCGAAAAGAAGCACATTTATATGAGGTAAAATACGATAACGACATTTTTGTTTTGGTAGTCGAATCGTTACATGTCCTTCTTTAAATTTGCAAGTTTCCTTTTTATTGTCTGGTGCACGCTACACGCTTCTCCAAGAGTGTCAGGTTGACCTGTGATTCGCAAAAAAAAAAAAAAGATGTGATGGAGAGATCATTCAAAATTTAATAGTATTATACCAGCATGCAGTTATCTGTATCCATTTTTTTTAATTTTTTAAGTTTCCCCTTTGCTGTCATAGGCTTCTCTTTCCTTTTCAGCCGTCGCCATAAAGGCAACACTCTGCAACGATCATCATTTCCTCTCTCTATTTTTTTACTCTGATCGTTCCCTGCCACTTAAATAATCCTCAAAACTGCACACACTAACCCTAACCCTGCCCTGAAATTTCGCCCTCCGGACGTTTCATTATACTATAGGCACTGGGGCCGACTTCCACACGCCGTTTGTATACACAGATTTTCATTAAAAAAAAAAACTATAAAATAATAATAATTAATAACAAACTCTAGTATGTAAAACCCTGTCCAACCCCTGATACTCCACACTCCCCCGCATTAATTCTTATTTAGAGTTTTTTTTTTCTTTTTCTTAATAATGCCTGGGGCAAGAGTATTGTTGGTTTGAGTTTAGGGACGTAGGTAAGCATGGGACCTGCCCCCTGGGGAAGCCGTTGAGAGTTATGAGGGCTTAGAGTAAGGGGTTGGGCTTTTTGCAGGAAGTTGTTGTCGACAGAAGCGTGGAGGCTGGATAAAATCCTGAAACAAATTAATCAATTTTATGATATATATATATATATATATATATATATATATATATATATATATATATATATATATATATATATATATGAATGTGTGCGTGTGTTTTTATGCTCAAAGAAGATACAGAAAAGTTCTCTGCCCGACCAACATCCTAAAGATTGACCAAATGACCAATTAACAGATTTTGGAGGAAATATTTTCTTAGTCAAACGAAGAACTTTTCAAGTGGTACAAAACTATAAATTGTTCATTAGAATAAGTATTTGTAAAAAGTTGTGGGTTGTTATGCATTACCGTAATTTTTTTTTATTATCCCTTTAAATGCAAAACGGTTGACAATGTGCTGAGCGTTCATTAGGTTGTGAAAAAGTCATCCATTATGGATTTTTTCCCTCTATGTTATAATGTCATAATCACGCGCGCATTAAAGCATGAAAAAAAAACTGTTCCTTTACAGGCATTTCAGAACATTACTGCAGTATTCGTAGTTGATTCTGTGCTGTGCCGGCTTTAATTTTTTTTTTTAATTACAGTAGGCTATTTGTGAGTATGAACGGATTTTATTAAAAATTAGCAGACATAATGTCTGTAATTAATTAAGTCAGACATGTCTAAAAGAGAAATCGCTGCTTAAATACACAAATTTTAATATATATATATATATATATATATTATTATTATTATTATTATTATTATTATTATTATTATTAGTAGTAGTAGTAGTAGTAGTAGTAGTAGTAGTAGTATTAGTAGTAGTAGTAGTAATCATATAAGTATAAGTAACTACACTCGTTTCGGAAAAACAACTTCGGTTACTGTAGTGATCAGTTACACTTCCGTTTCTCGACCGGAAGATACCGTTGGACTTTATTACTATTACTTATTGTTACTACTAACCTACGTTCGTTCTACTACTAATCTCTCTGATGTAAATACCTCTCTGAATATACCAGTATTTTTCCCTACCACTGTGTTTGTTCTTTATTACCATATACTCACGCGGAAACACTCAACATCTCAACAGTGGCGACGAAGGATGTTTTATTGATCTCAACAGTTACTTAATTTGCAAATAATCAAATCAATACCGAAGGAAAAAAAGGTATAAAAAAAGAAAGAGCCAAAAACATGAACGCCTTTCGAAAACAATCGTTCAGCCTGCAGGTCCAAAACCCAAAGAAGAAACCCTATACGAGTACGCAACTAACTAAATAAAGTGCTCAATACAGTAAGTAGACCTAGTTAAACCTAGAGAGCCAGACAAACCTACCAAGATACCTTTAACTTTTTAGCCAGCCTTCCCTGACGATCCGCTATGGTGAAACCTTGGTAGGTTTGTTTGGCTCCCTAGGTAATTGTGTATTGTGAACATATATTTGTAGTTGGCCGGTATGAATATCGATATGTATATATATATGTGTAGGTATATAGGTAGGCTTCCGCCCCTTTTTTTAAAATTTAAATTAATTACCCTTTAATAATCATTATTAATGATAAAATATTTAGATTTTTGATAATTGAATACTAAAGTCATCACCTAATATTTTTTAGAGAAGCTTACTTAGGGAACTCTAAGGGCACACGTATATATATGTAAGTATGCGGAAATTTTTAAAAGGATATATGTAGATACTAATACATGAAATTACCCATGTATATCGGTACATCTGTACCTGTATGAGTGACTGCAGATGTAAAGGAACGTATGTATATGAAATTCACATGGATGTGTTTACAATATATGATAGAGCAAGATCTCTAATATTACATTCAAATATCACTCCATATTAACTTAAAACTAAATTTTAAGTAAGAGAAATTACCAATCTAAAAATAGTCGCTAATTAAATTCATGAATAAAATTCAAACTGATAGAGATATCACCTTAATAATCAATTACAACTAGAAGTAAATTTATATTTGAAAATAAAATTTTTGTGTTTTAATGTAAATTCTATGAATATTTTTCTAATCGACTATTTCATATTAAATCCCCAAATTTTTGTAATAAAATTTAAAAAAAAAACTTTAACTAACATATAATTAAATTCCTTAGACTGTTTAAACATTCAAACTTATATAAAAAATTATTTATGAACTCTCAAAATAAAGCAAAAAACAGCGCCCATTCCAAAGAAAGTTAATGACACTTTATCACAACTTCTTTCTCTCTCTTTCTCTTTATGCCTTTTTCTCCTATCCCCCTCCCATATCAATATATAACTTCCGTTAACAGATTTAATGTGTCAATGTCTGGTTTTCCTCTAAAAATTTAAAGTTGAAAGAATAGAAGTGTTACATCTAAATCATGTCTCTCTACCCCCCTTCACCCCCTCACTCCCTCACTTCGTTAGTTTACTTATGACTGCCCGTCATAAATGTGTAAATTTCTTTTCATTTTTCATTTCAACATTTGGAAATAAAATCTGATGATCCACTGTCCTTTAAAAGGGCTGTGGTGAAATAATTTATTATATGGAACCTTAAAGTGGTCTGTTTTTATTTAATTTTTTAAAAATATATATGTACAGTGTAACCCGGATATAAGAGACCCTGATATAAGAGAAACACGGATATAAGAGAGAATTAGAACCATACTTACTTAAGCAAAATAGACCAAACCCGGATATAAGAGAAACCCGGATATAAGATACTTCTTCTCCGGTCCCGAAAACTCTCTTATATCCGGGTTACACTATATATATATATATATATATATATATATATATATATATATATATATATATATGAATGATAACCGTTTGTTTGCTGGTTTGCCAGTTATAATGTCGTGGTCATGCGCGCATGAAAAAACTGTTCCTTTACAGGCATTTCAGAACAATACTGCAGTATTCATAGTTGATTCTGTTCAATGCCGGCTTTAATATTTTTAATATAAATTGCTTCTAGTATTTGTAATCTAAATTTGATGTTTTCACGGAGAGTATAATTGTGTTGTCAGACATGTCGATTGTAATACTTCTTGTTAGTGTATTTCTCGTATTCTCAACGCATATATTTGTTTTGGTTTTTTGTTTTTTTGTCGGAAATACATTTTGTCGGAGGGACATCTAAATTGGTATATAATGTTGGTTTTACGTAATGCATCAGTCAGTGAAGAGGAGTTATTGCGAATAATTAAATTGTTTGTATTGTATTTTTTATAATATATGATTAATTTTATTTTTGTATTATAATCCATGGAAAATATGTTAGTATAAATAAGATTCTTTATGATTTGTTCACCCTGTCTGTAGTTAGCATGCATCTGCTTACAATATAGTAGTTTGATATATTTAGTGGCCTTTGAGGAAGTACTATATTCTATTTGACCTGTGTTGAGGTTTTTTATATATTGTCTTATTTGTTCATCTACAATGTGGTTTGGGAAGTCATTATTAATGAGAGTCTGCTTAATATTATTTTAGTTCAGTGTAGAAAATCTTTTTTGTGGAGGAATTAAATTCTGCTCAGTTAATTAAATTCTGTATAAGGGCTATTTTGCAGTAATCTGAACAGTCGCTCTTATACTTCAGAGTGCAAGAGTTTTTGCTGGTTGTTTTTTTTTTATATATACCGAGAGGTAGTAAATGTGTTGTTATTTGTGTCTATTAAAATGTCAAAGAAAGCGGTTTTGTTATCTTTGTTAAGTTCGTATGTGAACTTGAAGACGTAGTTGTTTTGAAAGATTTTTTTTTTTTAGTTCCATTATTTATTTTAAGATTTTAACTAAAATAAGTATATCATCTCCATATCTTAGACAGATGGAGGGATTTTTGGTGCTACTAAATATATTATTTTCTAGGTTGGCCATGTAGAAGTTACTGAAGTCGTATGTAAAAAATCATATATACTTGCTCACGATATTAATATCCTGCTATTGTTAAACGGAAAACTTCTGCTGACTACTACACACGTTAAACATTGAAGACAGTCTTGTCGCAATTGGACAAGAATAACAAATGTAACAACAGAAGAAAGAACAATACAAATGGAGAAGGATTTATATATATATATATATATGTTTTGTCGAATATTCAAAAGCATTAGATAACGGAGAGCACAAAGAATTGTTTGAACTGCTTTCTAAGCTTGATTTATTTGGGAAATATATTACAATCTTGCAGAAATTTTATTGGGATTAAATCGGCGGCTATACCGAAGCCATACTGAAAGCATTATTCATTATTTCTTTATTTTGATTGATTATTTGATGGATCAATTCGTAACAGTAAAAGATATGGAATGTTGAGATCAGGCACAGAAAGGAAACAGCACGAACTCATACAGAAAGTAAGAAAAGAAAATGAGAAAATTCTTTTCTAGTATAAAGCAAGCTATATACAGTAGAACTCCCCCAAACCAAAAACAACATAATCTAGAATTCCTCGAATGGGGATTCACGTTCAAATTCGAATTTTTGTATTGACATTAATATGAAGTCTTTTCTTTCTCGAATCAGAACAGCACCCTCAATACCAAACATCGCGGAGGAGTTGTACTGTATATATTTTTATAGATGAAATATTTAGGTAAATGCTCTGTTTATAATAATATATTTGTATCTATAAAAAAGAACGTATAAACATAAAAATATCTTTATGCACACATACGTATATATATATATATATATGATGGACTCGACGTATGAGGGTCAGACAGATCAGTTCCCAGAAACTGAAAGCCCAACACCCGCACAGGATTTGATTATAGTGGTGAAGGCTTTGTGCAGGGCCATCCACACTTTTTGGAGGGACGAATACAGGTACCTGGTGCAACGGAAGCCACAAGGTCCCCAAACGACCTCCGCAGGTTTTGAATCTAGACCAGTTGCCATCCAAGGCTATAGAACCCAGTCTGTCCTGCTATTTACCCATAGCTGGAGGGAGAAGAAGAGGATTCACACCTTTCCCAAGGGTATTAGCACGTAAGTGAATGTAATGGATTCGACTGGAATTCGAACTCGGCTCTCCGATTCCTCAATCCAAGCCGTTATCCATTACCCCACCGTGCCTATATATTATAGTAATTGATTTAAAATATGGTGTAGCGATAAAACCATATTTTAAATCAATTAATATACAATATTAATGCTCTGTAAATTTACATTGAGCACTATTGTGTAAAAATAAAAATATCTATGAGAACACCGGATTTTATATCTTACTGTTCTTTCTTTTTATTTATATATACATATATATATATGTATGTATGTATGTATGTATGTATGTATGTATGTATGTATGTATGTATACCAAAATATTAAAAATACATATATATATAAATACCAAATTGAAAAAGGTACAAAAATTTAAATAACTTCAAAGTGCTTTGACAGAAGACAGAAAATGCGACACTCATATTGGAGACACATTGTGATAAAGAAGGATTCCTTACAAAAACTAAGTATTAAGAAACAGGAAAATTTAGCGAAAAACGAAGAAAATAGTATTGAATTTTTATGTAATATCAATCCTCCTATATGACAGTGAATGCTGGACAATCTCCTCACCAATCAAGAAGAGACTTGAAGCAACAGAAACAAAGAAACATGTACTGAACTTTTATGTAATATCTGTCATCCTATATGTCAGTGAATATGTCAGTGAATACTGGACAATATCCTCACTGATGAAGCAGAGACCTGAAGCAAGAGGAACGAAGAAAAGTGTACTGAACTGTTATGTAATATATGTCCAGTGAATGCTGGATAATCTCCTCACCAATCAAGAAGAGACTTGAAGCAACAGAAACAAAGAAAAGTGTACTGAACTTTTATGCAATATCTGTCCTCCTATATGGCAGGGAATGCTGGACTATCGCCTCACAGATGAAGAAGACACTTGAAGCAGCAGAAAAGACTATAGAGACATGAAACAACAGAAAGAAAGAAAGTCTACTGAACTGTTACGTAATATTGGTCCTCCTATATGTGAGTGAACGCTGGACAATCTCGTCACAGATGAAGATGAGACTTGAAACAACAGAAAGAAAGAAAAGTGTAAAGAACTTTTATGTGATATCAGTCCTCCTATATGACAGTGATTACTGGACAATATCCTCACAGATGAAGAAGAGACTTGAAACAACAGAAATAGAGAGAAGAGTACTGAACAGTTATGTAATATCTGTCCTTCTATATGGCAGTAAATACTGGACAATATCCTCACAGATGAAGAAGATTCCAGTTCAGTCCAGGTTTCATTAAAATCATGTTTTTTAATTCCTTGTTCATTATGACACTGAACGCTGGAGAATAGTTTCTTTGCAAGATTTCATCTCATACAATGTTGACTTTCCTATGTTGAACTCAGTCATTAATTACAATGAAGTTTCACCAGCGTCTAGATTGTTTAAAAATTTTGCTTTTGCCATAACTCCAAAGTTTGTTTTCTTTTCCTCTAATTCCCATCATCTTTTGCACTAATACAAGCCATTACGGTGAAATAAGCATAAGCAATTATCCAAAGTAAATTTCCTGAAAAACCGAAATTTTAAAATCAGTTACAAATAGTTCAAATATTGACATCAAAATAATGTCCAAATATGCGGGATTCAGGATATCAGGGATTCTGGAAATGAGGGATTCCGGTGATGAGGGATACCGGAAATGAGTGATTTCACATATGAGTGGTTCCGGAAATGAGGTGTTCCATATATGAGGGATTCCATATATGAGGGATTCCATATATGAGGGATCCCGGAGATAAGGGATTCCGGATATGTGGGATTACGGAAATGAGGAATTCCGGATATGAGGGATTCCGGATATGTGGGATTCCGGAAATGAGGGATTCCATATATGAGGTATTCTGGATATGCGGATCCCGGAGATGAGGGATTCCTTATATGAGGGATACCGGAAATGAGGGATACCGGAAATGAGGGATCCCGGAGATGAGGGATTCCGGATATGTGGGATTCCAGAAATGAGGGATTCCAGAAATGAGGGATTCCACATATGATGTATGCTGGATATGCGGATCCCGGAGATGAGGGATTCCGGATATGAGGGATTCCGGATATGAGGGATTCCGGTGATGAGGGATACCTGAAATGAGGGATCCCGGAAATGAGTGATTTCACATATGAG
>OZ038518.1:62057079-62067079 GCA_964036315.1 Acanthosepion esculentum | reverse complement strand
TCTTCATATGACCCCCAATTTAATTTTATAAAAGCTCTTGCCTTTTAATCTAAAACCTTCCACCTTTCCCTGATCACCCTCGCGTGCATTTCGTCTAAATGAAACATCGAAATGGCTAAATTCTGTATCAATTTTTCGACGTCTGTCAAGGTTAAATTTCTAATTCCGACACAAACTCAGTCGATACACTGGAGTTGAATAAGACTGACGAAGTTTTCGTTGGTTGAGATAGATCTATTACCCCAACCCCATATGAGGTCACTTGAGATTTTGTTGTGTCATACTATTTATTGGTTCTGTTTTAATATATACATCGTGCTCTTTTTGGGGATCAGTTTTAATATTTCATATTACGAGGACCAACATGGATTATATACCAACGGATTTATTGCCTTTACTTTATATATATATATATATATATATATATATATATATATATATATATATATATATATATTACATGAATCATTCATACAAAAAGCAGATAGTGAAGTTAATGATATAAATGGCAAGAATCACTCTCACAAACTCTTTGCGAGAGTGCTTCTTGCCATTTATACCATTATCTTCACTATCTTCTTTTTGTATGAATGATTCATGTAATGTAAATTGAACTGCACCGCATACTTGATATATATATATATATATATATATATATATATATATATATATATATATATATATATATATATATATATATATATTTGTGTATTTAGGCAGCAATCCTTCTTGATAATAAATTATATAAAAATTCTAATTCTAACAGTTAAAATATAAAATGTAAAAATTCTAATTAAATATAAAATATCAAATGTAAAAATTCTAATTCTAACAGTTAAAATATAATCCTTGAAAATGGCTAAATGTATAGCCGAAAGCGCTTGGATGACAAGAACATTCGGACAGTTTTCTTATCATCCGAAAAGGAAAACATTATTAGATCGCAAGAAAAATTGTATAAAATCTAAATAAAAGCACCTTGTCAGTCGTTGTGTAGTCTTTCTTAGCTTTGTTAAATATGTATTCATTGGAGGAATTGTCGGAAATCCTGCGGTTAATCGATTTTGGTATCTGTTTGATCATAGAAGGCGGGTGGTTGGAAGATGTGTGTATATAGAGTGGTTTATCATTGGGTTTTCTGTATGGTTTGTATGTGCCTTTTCTTAGGTTGAAGGAAACATCTAGAAAATCTACTTCGTTTAGGTTAGTTTTTATGTCGAATCCGTTATTTTTGAAAATCTTTATTATTTCTTTTCTAGTTTTGTCTGTGTTTTGTTTGTTACAGTTTCTTAAGATTATGAGACCGTCGTCCCCGTAGAGTCCTATGTCATTTCTATCTATTATTTTGCTTAGTTCGTGTAGTAAGTAAATACCTATGATTTCACATGTCCTTGCTCCGTCAAAGCTTCCCATTGTAGTGTCAAATATCCCATCTTTCTTTATCCATGCTTCTTCATTGTGAAATAGTAATGATTAACGGGAGTGCTTAATGATCTCGATTTCGTTTGGTTTTATTATTATTTGTTCCTGAGATAAGTTGATGGCCTTATCTAACATAATCCTCCTACGTTGATGTTAAGTTGATGGCCTTATCTAACATACCCTCCTACGCACAATAAATTACTCAAGAACAACATAACCAAAACATACAAAAAGACACCTAAAACAATAGAACACGATATAAATAAAGAAGCTAAAGCAATCGCTCAAAAATTAGACCTAGATGACCGAATAAGTTGCATGAGCAAGGCGCAAGCCTTTATCACACTAAAAGACCACAAAGAAAATTTCAAAACCAACCCTGCATGCATACTCATAAACCCAGCCAAAAGCGAACTAGGTAAAATAAGTAAAACGATACTAGAAAGAATTAATTCTGAACTTAGGAAGAAGTTAGGAGTAAACCAGTGGAAAAACACAAAAGCAACCATTGATTGGTTCCACAGCATAAATAACAAACAAAATTGCCAATTCCTACAATTAGACATAAAAGAATCTTACCCATCCATAACAGAACGCTGAGGTGAAAAGTATACATGAACGCTACAGATCTCAAACACATTCGAATACTAAAACACAAACACGCGAATAAAACATACAAACATATATGCACGCAAATATAAGAATGACACAGTGTGATGGGTCCTTACCTATAACTACAGAATGAACTCTTCCTAACACTATATATACTACGCCTCTCAAGAGAGAGAGACGAATCGAGTCGAGCCTATAGTAGTTCACTCCAAACCAGATTGACAGTCATACTAACACCTTCCACATCTTGTATTATGATTCGTTATTTCTACTCTTGTGTTCGTGTTGTTCTTCCTTGGTCCTAACCTGGACCAAAACAATTATTATTATTATTATTATTATTATTATTATTATTATTATTATTATTATTATTATATAAATACTTTAATTAAATGTGAATATAATTTACTAAGGTGAAATATATAGAAATATACCAGGGTTTTTTTTAAATTTTCACTATTTTTTAACAGAACATTTGTAGACACGGTAAAAATAACAGCGATAAACGCAAAATGAATGAGATCGTCTGACTTGCTGGGAATTTTCAAATTTTAAATATAACATTTTACATTTTCAACGTTTACCCGCGCTGGTTAACTTTAACCGACGTTTTACTTCATATCTCCCCCAGTTTTCTACATATCTATAGAACTGTATCAAGAACGCTACTTGAGCCGGATGAAGTTCTTTTAATGAAGGAAATGCGTAAACATGGAATTTGTTTCCACGTCGTCATTCACTTACAACAATGTAAACTCAAATAAGATCTTTATTTCTTTTCTCTCCCTTACTTTTTAAAACAAAAGTTATTGATTTTCAAAAGAAAACTCGTCATTTACATTATTCAGACTATGGTCTTCATCTTTGTCGCCATATTTATTACAACGTTTCGGCCGTTGTACGCTCCGGCCTTCTTCAGTTGGTTGGAATGTCGAACTGAACCCTTTTTTTCGCTCACTGGGGTAGACTGTTCTAGTTCCATGTGCCATGTTTAATGGATGTCAGTTATCAGTTATCTCCCTCTGAAAGTTCTCCACTGCCTGAGCCGGGTATTGAACTCACACTCTTTGGGTCCTGTCACTGGATCTAACGCCTTTATCCACTGTGCCATGTGTCCTTGAGAAATATAAACAGATACTTCAACTTGATTTATTCTCAATATCGTCTTGGAATAAATTTAATGTTGACCACTTTGTGGGATACTAAGTCCGTCCTGACACCTCAAGAGCAAAGGACCAAAGCTCTACCGAAAACATATGCTTGCTAGTAACGCGGGTGATGTGTGTTTGACAGCAGTTGTGGTTGGGTGGTAAATGCTGGTGCCCCACCCATAAAACCAAACTGGACATTTTTTTCTTGAATTATTTTTCTTATGTAGATCAACCGAGCCATAGCATAAACAAGAAATCTTTTGAAATAACATTCCCTGAAAACATGAAGTCAGACAGCAGCAACATCTATATCTTTCGAACTGTATATGTTTATGTGTTGCGTTTGACCTCGAAGAGACAGCCATAGAGATAAAAAGACACACACACTTACACTTACACACACACACACACATATACAAATATATATATATATATATATATATATATATATATATATATATATATATATATATATATATATATATATATAAGTTTCGTTAAAGACGACTGACGTGGTACTGCGAATAAGCATTTTATTTAATTTCTCTTGTGTTTGTACAAGTGTTTTCTTTTCTGGATATAAAGTGTGTAAAACCTGTCCAAATGTTCTGCATATCCGGGCGCTTTCGGCTACTCTTTTAGCCATTATCAAGAACGATTTTTATTTTTTATTTATTTTTACATCAAATACTTATTCTTTTATCGGCTTCCGGCCATAAGTTTGCTTCTTTAATCAAATGTTGAACTCCCGTTCGTTACAGGATTATTATTTTTTTTTTCCGTCAAGTACAAAATACAGTCTTTACCGGCTCCGTTATATGTACTTGATTTGGCCAGTATATTCCGTGTGATGCTAGACGCCTCCTTTCCGTAACTAATGGCGTTCCAATAGTAGTGATTCCTTTGTATTTGCTGTTGGTCAAACTCATTTTGTTATTGTAGTATCGTCTTTCCCATTCACACTCGGCAGCTCCAACACAGTATTTAGTCACGCCAACATTGACTGCCTTAGGTTCGTAGACATAGTCCGTTACCAAACACACTCCGTTCAGAGGTCATTACATGAAACTCGGAAATAGCGGAATAGAATGATTCTTATTAAAGAATTTCATTTGAAAACATGAAATTTGGTTCTATCATTTCTAGACCAAAGCGGTACTGGTACACCGGACGAAACTCTCTCTCTCTCACCCTCCCTCTCTCTCATACACACACTCTCTCTCACTCTCTGTCTCACTCTATCTCTCTCACAATCACTATCTCTCTCACTCTCTCTATCACTCTCACTCTCTCTCACACACTCCCATCTCTCTCACTCTCTCTGTCTCACTCTCTCTCTCTCACACTCACCCTCTCTCTCACTGTCTCACTATATCTCTCACTCTCTCTCTCTCTCACTATATCTCTCTCACTCTCACTCACTCCCTCTCTCTTACTCTCTCTTTCTCTCTCTCTCTCTCTCTCTCTCTCTGTGTGCTGAAGAACGCATATTTTTCTATAATAATATTTCCGGGCGGTAGGTGAAAATAATTATATGAATAAATAAACGGGACGCCTACTCAAATACGAGTGTCCACTAGCAATAATTTTTAGTGATAAAAATCCATTTTTTCATTTATATATATATATATATATATATATATATATATATATATATATATAGAGAGAGAGAGAGAGAGAGAGAGAGGTTATATATATATATATATATATATATATATATATATATATATATATATATATATATATACATACATCTTTCCACTATATTTATAAACATTCGCCTACTTTAAGATCTCCCCAATTCTCTTTCCATTAAATCCTTACGTCCTTTTATTTAAATTTCTAAATTTACTTTTAGGCCTCTTTTTATTCCTCTTTTAATTTTAGATTAATATTTTATACATATAACACGAAATTAATATGATAGCGTTAATATATCGGGTTTTAATTTTATAAAACTTCTTCCCTTTAAGGTCACCCTCCCCTGAGCCCTTCTCGCCTGACTGAAACATTGAAATGGGTGCATTCTTTATTAGTTTTTCGACGGGTTGATTTTTTGTAGCTTTCACAGTAAATATCTATTTTCCACGCCTCCACGCTGTATAGACACGAACTCACTCCACAACGGGGTTGATAAGACAGACGGCCCATATCTTCGTCTACCGAAATAGGCTATTCCTCTTATACCTTACAATTTCAGTCAGACCATTTACTTTTGGATGTTTAATCAGTAACACTATTTCTGCCCGTTTCAATAAAATTAACAAAACCCTACAAATCAGAAGTGGAGGGGCAGAGGGAGAATTACGGGAGCTGGAAAAATAGATAAATATATATATATATATATAACTTCCAATATATACAGTTATCATAATTTATATATATATATATATATATATATATATATATATATATATATGATGAAAATGTGGAAAAGACAAAGCAAAATCTAAATATGTGAGTTTACTGTTTTTTATGTTTTTTTTCCTGTCAACGTCAGACGTTTCGGTCTAATAGACCATCTTCAGGACATGGTTAATGGAGACATATTTATATTAAATTTAACTTAAAATGAAGAGATACAGGACTAGTCAGTTTTTCTGTTTCTGACTAGTCCTGTATCTATCGTCTCTTCATTTTAACTTAAATTTAAATATAAATATGTCTCCAATAACCAATAATGTCCTGAAGATGGTCTATTAGACCGAAACGTCTGACGTTGACAGAAAAACAAAAAACAAAATAAAAAACAGTAAACTCACATATTCGGATTTTGCTTTGTCTTTTTCACATTTTCATCAAACCGTCGGATCTACATCCACATATTTGCTTATATATATATATATATATATATATATATATATATATATATATATATATATATATATATATATATAGCATAATGAAAAGCCACGTATACTTTCTTGATATGTATATAATATGGAGAAAACAACTGAAAAGTTTCAAATAAAAAAAATTGAATGTTTTTTCGTGAAAGTATCAAATATATATATATATATACAAAAAATATAAGTAAATACTTAAAAAAAACATTCAATTTTTTAAATTTGCAATTTTTCAGTTGTTTTCTCCATATTATATATATATATATATATATATATATATATATATATATATATATTCATGTGTGGGTGTGTGTGTGCGTGTGTGTTGTGTGGGTGTGTAAACTGTAAATTATGCATAAATAACGTAATAGCATAAGATATATGCGTATGTACACATATCTAAGTGTCAAGTATTTTAAAATACATATATATAGATATACAGATCCATTTCATATAAAAGAATGACAAAATAGCCATACATACAAGCAAATGGAAAGAATCCTTATCGGTACATTAAAATGTAAATAAATCAATTTATATATATATTTATAAAATTAGCCCACATGGCTTGAATTGAAATCAATCTGGTTCAACATTTTCAAGTGGTATTTGTATTTAGGTCTACACGTGACGATTAATTCATTCCTTTCGTTTTATAAATTAGGGTTATTTAATTTTTTTTAGAATAGTCAATTTTTCTAGAAGGACAACGTTACTTCTTTCCTCTTTACCATTATAAAATTTAGTACTAGACATTATTTTCTATGCAATTTCTAGTACGGTTCCACCATCTTTTATTTGCCATTAATATTTAGAGAGAGTTGTATTAATTTTCTGTTTCTCGTAAACTGAATTTTAGTTTCTGATTAGAAAATCTATTTTCCACTAAGGTAATTAAAGGCAACATTTATCTTGTTTATCAGATTGTAATTAGATATAATAAACAATATTCTTCTTCTTCTTCTTCTTCTTCTTCTTCTTCTTCTTCTTCTTATTATTATTATTATTATTATTATTATTATTATTATTATTATTATTATTATTATTAAACAACGTGATCGACGTAATCAATATTTTTCAAGTATTTTTCTTACGTGTTAATATTATTAGTCGTATCATTATTAACAGTTAAGAGATGAGCGTGAAAAATAAAGTATTTGACAATGTTAAACATTATTTATAATATAATGTCTGTATTCAAGTTATATTTAAAAAAACTGTTTCAAGTATAAAATATATAAAGTGTATTATATTATTATTATTACCAATAATAATATTATTATTATTAATATCATTATTATTATTATTGATTTTATTATATTATGATTAATATTATTGTCATATTATTATTATTTTTATTTCCTTTGATATCTGGCGTTTACACATTTCTTTCCGGGTCCCGCCCAGGGACCTAAGGTTAGAAATGGCATCATGACACTTTCCTTTGATTTCTGATGTGTACTCATTTCTTTCCGGGTCCCGCCCCGGGACCTAAGGTTAGAAATGGCATCATGACACTTTCCTTTGATTTCTGATGTGTACTCATTTCTTTCCGGGTCCCGCCCCGGGACCTAAGGTTAGAAATGGCATCATGACACTTTCCCAAAAAAAACAAAAACAGAACATATTTTACATAGACAATGCCCTTCGTAATGTGTGGACTGTACTTGTGAGAACAATTTTTGTATTTCTTTAAGGCATGGGCTTCCAGTAATCCCTTCAATTAGTCTACCGGAATCTTTTCCAACCAATCCGAGGGCTCCAACTACAAGAGGATTATTGATGTTCCCATGTGCCACATTTTTGAGATTTCGATTTGAAAGTCCTTGTATTTTGATAGCTTTTTGAATAATACATAGCAGTCTGCAGGGACTGCCATATCAATAATGAGGCACTGTTTTGTGTGCAGTCTCTAATAACATTATATGGGCGGCTAGTTTTGATTGCCCTGTCTTTGTGTATTAGTCCCTTAAAATTGTAACAGGCCCTATATCTGTATCCAGGTCTGGGTGGTGGTCATATCACTTTCTTTCAGTTTCCTTCCCATAGAAGTTAAAAGTTTTCCAATGCAAATATTGGCGAACTCTATCATGCCGGGTTTTATATTCAGTCGGTGCCAATACTGTGCAACCTGATACAAGATGATCGATTGTTTCTGGGTAATTATCACAGAACCTGCTTTTTGGGCTAACACAATATTTTAATATGTGTGTTTGATAATTTCTAGTTAACAAGCACTGATCCTGTGCATCAAGGATAACACCTCCCCTTTCAACTTTTAACCCTGCACTACGTAGCCACTGATGGGTACCAGGCTTGTCTACATCCGCTTGTTTGGTACGGGCAGAGTATTGGCCATGAAGCGGTTTACCTTGCCATTGTTTCTGTATCTGGTCGGTTGCATTTGTTTTTGTTTTCTTCTTTTTTTGTTGTATTTCTGCATCCATTTGAAACTCCATTCTGAACAAGTTGGCTTCATTTATTACGGAATAAATGCGCTTACAACTTTCATGTTCTTTGACACATATCATCATCTATTCTTCTGTGGTTTCCAGGTATCTTTAAATGTCAATTTGTAGTTTTGTAGGACAGTTTTAGTTTAACTAATCCTTCGGATGTTAAAGCTATATTGCATCACAGGGACAACCAAGGTGTTTATGGATGATATTCTGTTTTTGTTTTTTGGGGGGGCTTTTAGTTCGGTATTTAGTACCAGACGCACACGCCTGTACTACTCCTTTCTTATCTTCTCCTTCATTTGGGTATGTTGTATTTCATCTACTTCACTAATTCCTAGGTACTTATAGGCTTCATCTTGTTCCAGTTCCCTAATCTTTGTGACAAAGTCTGAATCTATTGAAGTCATTTCTAAATTTCTCTCACTCTCTTGAATGTTACTTTTGCGCATTTATCTAATCCGAAGTCTACACTTATGTCATCACTAAAACATTTTACAGTATTGAAGAGGCCCTTCAACTCATTGTCGTTTTTGCAAAGAGTTTGAGATCATATATGCAGAGTAGGTGATTGAATATTTTTCTGTCTAGTTTGTAACCATAGCTACGGTATTATTATTATTATTATTATTATTATTATTATTATTATTTAATAAACAACATTATTATTTCTCCTATTTATTAATAATAATATTATAATTTAATAAACAGTACTATTTTTTATTATTAGTGATTAAACAATATTATTATTATTAAATAGACGATATTATCATATAATAAACAATATTATAATTATATAATAAGTATTATTATTATTATTTAATAAACAAATTACTATATAATAAACAACATATTATTATTATTTGCTAACCATATTATTATTGGTATTATTTAATATACAAATATATTATCATTGTTTAATAAACAATATATTATTACTTTTTTATTTAATAGACGATATTATTATTAGTGTTATGGATGACCGATAGCAAAAAGTTTGGTTTATTTTTAGATTCTCCACGTAGAATTCGTCTCTTCAATATCCTCGTCGCCACTGTTATGGTCCAGGTTAGGACCAAGGAAGAACAACACGAACACAAGAGTAGAAATAACGAAGATATATTACACGGAATAATAATACAAGATGTGGAAGGTGTTAGTATGACTGTCAGTCTGTTTTGGAGTGAACTATTATCGGCTCGACTCGATTCGTCTCTCTCTCTTGAGAGGCGTAGTATACATAGTGTTAGGAAGAGTTCATTCTGTAGTTATAGGTAAGGACCCATAACAGAAAGAAAGAAAGAAAGAAAGAAGGCTGAGAAAGAAACAAAGAAACAAAGAAAGTGTTATGGTCCAGGTTAGGACCAAGGAAGAACAACACGAACACAAGAGTAGAAATAACGAAGATATATTACACGGAATAATAATACAAGATGTGGAAGGTGTTAGTATGACTGTCAGTCTGGTTTGGAGTGAACTACTATTGGCTCGACTCGATTCGTCCCTCCTGTCT
>OZ038518.1:62024579-62049579 GCA_964036315.1 Acanthosepion esculentum | reverse complement strand
AATGTGTATGCAACAGAAATCAACAGATCTAAAAAAAATGGGACACATGTGAACATCAACAATCCCTGTTGTAGTTGGTGCCCTCGGATTGGTTGGAAAAGATTCCAGTAGACTAATTGAAGGTATTCCTGTAAGCCCCTGCCGCAAAGAAATACAAAACGTTGTTCTCACAAGTACAGCCCACATTTTACGAAGTGCTTTATCTATGTAAAATACTTTTTTCTTTTTTTTTTTTGTCAGTGGAAAGTGTCATGATGCCATTTCTAACGTTAGGTCCCTGGGAGGGACCCGGATGAAATGTGTACACATCAGAAATCAAAGGAAATAAAAATAATAAATATAAAGTATCCTTAAAATGTTAGTTCTTTTAACCTAATCTACCTTGCTCTATAATAGTAATGTTATCGCTCACAGATTTTAAGTTGCGGGTAACCACTTCACGGTAAATACTAAGTAAATCACGAATGGTTTAAATAGTTTCATCATCCTAGATTAGTAGGAGTTAATTAAACCAAAGAAGGCATGAAACTTACTAATTACTAAAGCCAGAGTGTGATCTTAAACTTTTGTCTTATAGTTTGTGGTCTTTGTAACCTGGATAAGAGGAGTACCTAGGGTACTTTAATTAAAAGCGATGATGTTGAAACAGAAAATAAGGACAGAACCCGCAGTGATGCAGTGAAACAGTATTCACATGGGTATAACGAGTCCTGGGTATGACGATAAACTACATCCGGCAGCAAGGCCTCTAATCGGGAGATTAGAGGTTTTGAAGAGCGTGGAATCAACATTTAATTGTTATAATCACAGCTATGCGCAAATAGCGAAACTCCCACCAAACAAACAAAAAAGAAAATTATACTAATGTGTGAAATTGCTCATTTGAGGTAATTTTTACCAGTAATATATTTTTTATAAGAAAATTACCAGTAATACATATTTATATTAAAATTAACAACGATATATTTTTAAAGCGAAATGTCCAGAAATACATTTTATAGTAGAATTACCCACAATACACTTTGTAGCAAAATCACCATTTTATCCGTAATTAAATGCATAACATTGCGTTAAATATATAGGGTTGAAGCCATAAAATAATGTTCAAAATATTTAGTTGAAGCCATAAAATTGCGTTCAAAATATTTAGATTTCGGCATTAAATAACTGATAGAGGTTGATATGCCGCTCGACAAAATCAAACTACCAAGAATATATATTTAAAACAAAATGACCAACAATATATTTTATCTATATTTGAAGGCAGACAATTGTGTTCAAAATATTTAGATTTCGGCATTAAATAACCCATAGAGCTGTTGATATGCCGCTAGACAAAATCAAACTACCAACAATATATATTTAAAACGAAATGATCAACAATACATTTTATCTATAGTTCATGGCATACAATTGCGTTCAAAATATATTTAGTTGAAGCCATAAAATTGTGTTCAAAATATTTAGATTTCGGTATTAGATTACCCATAGAGGTGTTGATATGCCACTAGACAATATCAAACTACCAACAATATGTATTTAAAACGAAATGACCAACAATACATTGTATACATTATAAAATGGACGAAGTCCGACGATTACTTTTTAAGACATTTTTATATTTATACGTTCTTTTCATAGATACAAATATCTAAGTAAATGCTCTGTTTATAATAAACAGTATTAAACAACATTTACCGGCTTAAGGCCCGAGAAATTTTCATACAACATTTACTTAATTATTTGTATCTATAAATGAACGTATAAACATAAAAAATGACTTAAAAAATAATTGTCGGACTTTGTCCATTTCATAATGTCTGACGTCATTTGTTTACATTTGGATACGCCATGAGCAGATATGAATGTACGCGAAAGATTCATGGAAGATTGATGTTTAAAGGCAGTAAATTCGACCTTGCTAACTGAACGGTCCTCCCCGGCCAAATCGTTTGAAATCACGTCAGGCTATAAGACGGTTAAGTATAGGATACAGGTTCGATTCCTGTCGAAGGACAATTGTTTTCTATGACAATTTCTCGGACATTCAGGCTGGTTAATGTTGTTTAATACTGTTTATTATAAACAGAGCATTTACTTAAATATTTATTTCTATAAAAAGAACGTATAAAAATAAAAAAAAATGTCTTAAAAATACAGATTATCTATAGTTGATGGCATACAATTGCGTTCAAAATATATTCAGTTCGGGCCATATAATTGTGTTCAAAATATTTAGATTTCGGAATTAAATAACCGATAGAAGTTGATATGCCATTAAAAAAACTTAACCAACCAAAAAAAACAACATGAAAGAACTTTTTCATAATGTTAATCCACATAATATCCTACAATTTAGTTGTCTCCACTTTTCGCCGAAAAACAGCATAGCATGACGAAAAGGCCTCAAACTTAGTAAGAGCAAAGTTTTATCGTCAAAATGTTTACGTTATTATAAAGAGGAAAGTCCAAAGTATTTTAAAATTATTTAAATTTTTTTTTTAATTCTTTCTAGCACGTTCCAAAATTTTGGTTTAATATCTTGTTTTTTGGGGTTTTGTTTACGTCAGCGGTTGACATAAGTTTTCCGATTAGTGTCTTTGCGCTCTTTTCCTGTGAAAAACACATTCATTTGGAAATTCTTCCTTGCAAAAATAAAATAATTGTCGGATATTAATGAAACTTTCAGGATTTCTTCAAAAATGAATGAAAATAATTTTGAATTCTTTTTTTTTTTCAAATCTTGCTAAAAATATTTTATTTTTACATGCAACCCCCGCTTAATTAATTTCGTGAAATTTCGTGTAAATTGAATTTTTTTTCCAAATTTTTTTATTAGTTAAAAATAGGACTCCGTGAAGAATGTATATATATATATATATATATATATATATATATATATATATATATATATATATATATATATATATATATATTATACAAATTTATATATATATATATATATATATTATACAAATTAGTTGCTACAATCTGATACATCACTTTAAGAACTTGTAGGATATTATATGGATTAATGTCATGAAGTTGTTGTTTCATACGGCTTCTTTCGTTGGTTGATATCGCTTGGCGGCACATCGACACCTCTATGCTTCATTTAATCAGCAAATCTACGCTTTATATACAGATATCTCGTATATAATTTTACACTCTCCAGGTAAATTTATATTTTTAAAGATATATAGTTTGTAGATCATATAATGAGTTCTTGATAATTTTACAGGTGTATCCTTAAAGAAGGTTGCAGACAGACAAAGGTGGTACTCGCGAGAAAGCAACAGCAACAGGGGCGTAGAAGAAAGAAAGAGAGGTTTATTGTAAAAAGAATACGCTACTGAAAGACAGGGAATCCGTTAGAAGGCTAGTAATTCCGGAAGCAAGTATATTTACCTTACCCCCCCCCCCTGCAAGGCAGGATGTGTCACAAGGTCGTTTTTAATATGCGGCCAAAAAATTCCCCGTGACCCCGTATGCACGTGGTCGGGTGGCTGCCTACCACCGCAGACAAGACTCTGCCCGTCGGCATAACCTCGTCCGGGTTCCTCTCTGCCCGAAGGCAGAGGTTTCGACCAGCACAGCTGGAGACGAATCTCCAACGAATTACCGAAGAAAGGATATTTACCTTACCTCCCCGAAAGGCAGGATGTGGCACAAGGCCGTTTTTTAATATGTGCCAAAACAATTCCCCGTATTCCCCGTATGCATGTGGTCGGGTGGCTGTCAACTACCCCAGGCGAGACTCTGCCCGTCGGCATAGCTTCGTCAGGGTTCCTCTCTGCCCGAAGTCAGAGAGTTCGACCAGCTTAGCTCGAGTCTAATCTACAATTAATTGTCGAAGCAAGGATGTTTACCTTACCTCCCCGCGAGGCAGGATGTGATACAAGGCCGTTTTTTAATGCGGGACAAAACCGAGCACGTAGGCTCGGGCAATAATTCCCCGTAGACCCTGTAAAAAAACGGGGTCCGGTAGCTGTCTAACACCCCAGACGAGGCTATGCCAAAGGGCAGAGTCTTGTCTGGGTTCCCCTCTGCCCGAAGGCATAGACTTCAACTAGCACAGATGGAGACGAATCTCCAACTAATTGCCGAAGTAAGTCGGCATTTACCTACTTCCCCACAAGGAAGTATGTGGCACAAGGCCGAGTTTAATGTCGGGCAATCCGAGCCTGTAGGCTCAGCCAAAAATTCCACGTAACCCCGCATAAACGCTTTCGGGTCTTTATACCTCTCCGGACGAGAATCTGCCTTTCGGTAGAGCCTCGTCCGGGTTCCTCTTTGCCCAAAGGAAGAGAGTTCGATAAGTAAAGCTAGAGAAGAATCTCCCACTAATTGCCGAAGCAAGGTTATTTAACTTACATCCACGTAAGGCAGGATGTGGAACAAGGCCGAATTTAATATGGGATAATCATAGACCGTAGACTCTGCCAAAAATTCCCCATAACCCCTCAAAAACGGGCTCTGATCTGCCTACCTCCCCAAACTAGACTCTGCCTTTCAGTATATCCCCTTCCAGGTTCTCCTCTGCCCGAAAGCAGAGTTCGAATAGCACAGCTGGAGACGAATCTCCAACTAATTGCCAAGGCAGGATGTGGCACAAATCCATATTTTATGCGGGGCAAAACCGAGCCCGTAGTCTCGAGCAAATATTCCCCGTATACACTGGGTCGGTTAGATGTCTACCACCCCAGACGAGACACTGCACTTCGGCATAGCCTCGTCAGGGTTCCTCTCTGCCCGAAGGCGGAGAGTTCGACTACCACAGCTGGAGGCGAATCTCCAACTAATTGCCGAAGCAAGGATATTTTCCAACCGCCCCATGTGGTCAGATTTGGCACAAGGCCGAATTTAACGTGGGGTATCCGAACTCGTTGGCTCGGGCAAAAAAATCCCCGTAGACCCCGTAGAAAGCGGGGTCGGGTAGCCACCCCAGACGAATCCCCACTTAATTACCGAAGCAATCCGCCCAGTATATCCTGTGCTTAATATATATATATATATATATATATATATATATATATATTGTTAGCACAGGATATATATATATATATATATATATATATATATATATATATATATATATATATATATATATATATATATATATATATATAGTCAGTCCGCATAGGCGATAGGGAGTGTGGCACATTACATTACAACATTTACTATAAAAATGTATTTTATATTCATTTTAATGTACCAGTGATTATCATTTTTTATAAAAATGTATTTTGTGTCAATTTATTATAAATATATACTGTTGATTTTTGTTTGGATGTTAACTATTTGTCCATAGCTGGGACCCTAACAGGGGCTACCACCCCGGATTAGAGTGGACCTGGGAACAATAGCAATTAAGAAGTGGTTCCACGATCCTGAAAACCTCCGATCTTCCGATCAGAGGCCTTGATACAGGTTTATCGTCATAACCGAGACATCGAATCATTTTAATTGATACGGAGAAACAAGCTTGCTAACCATTACACCAGATCGAAGAAAATGTAAATATAGATAAATCTTGCAGCATTTTGGAATTCTGAAGATACATGCTGTCACTTAATCTCCAAGAAAATTTCTAGTTACAGTAGATACGAGAACTCAATATGCATAAAATTGTCTATATTTCTGAGATGAGGTATTATGTACATTATTTACATCATTCGTACTATTGTACTCATCTTTGTCGCCATAATTATTACAACGTTTTGGCTGTTGTACGCTCCAGCCTTCTTCATGTGGTTGGCAGATCGAATTGAACCCTTTATTTCGCTCACTGGGGTAGACTGTTCTAGTTCCACGTGCCATGTTTAATGGATGTCAATTATCAGTTATCGTCTGTTAATTTCCCGCTGAAAGTTCTCCACTGCCTTAACCGGGTATTGAACTCACACACTTTGAGTCCTGTACACTGGATCTAACTAACGCCTTTATCCACTGTGCCATGTGCCCTTGATAAAATGGAAAAGAAGGAAAGGAAAGAAAGAAAGAAAGAAAGAAAGGAAAGAAAAGAAAGAAAGAAATAATGAAAGTAAGTGAAACAAAGAAAAAATCGGAACAATAAAAAAGAAAGACAGATTGACGAAAGATAAAATGGAAAAGAAAGAAAGAAAGAAAGAAAGAAAGAAAGAAAGAAAGAAAGAAAGAAAGAAAAATCCGATAGAGAAAAGAGCAAGTGAAAATAAAGAATAAATGAAAGGATAAAAAAGATAGACTTCTTGGGAAAGAAAGAAAGAAAGAATAAAAGAAAAAAATGAAAAGAAAGAAAGAAAGCATTTGGAAGATCTGATCCAACAAATAAAAAAAGAAAGTAGAATTAAGAGAAAAATATTTAAAAAATAAAGTAAGAAAGAAAAGTAAAGAAAGAAAAAATGAAAGAAAGAGAGAAACAGCCGATAGAGAAAAGAGTAAGCGAAAATAAAGAAAACAATTGAAACGTTAAAAGAGACAGATTGCCGAAAGATAAAATGGAAAAGAAAGAATAAAAGAGTAAAAAAAAAAAGAATTAAAAAGTAAAAGAACCAAAAAAGAAGAATATTTGGAAAAGAAAAGTAGAAAAGAAAAAAAATCGAAGCAATTAACAAAAAACAATAACACAAAGACGAAGAAGAAAATTGAAAAGAAAGAAAGAAAGAAAGAAAGAAAAAAGAAAGAATCAAAAGACGAAAAATGAGAAAATAAAGAATAAAAATAAAAGAATGAATGAAGAAAGAATATTCGGGAAAGACGAAGAAGAAAAGAAAGAAACATAATTTAAGCGACGAAAAAAAATGAAAAAACAAACAAAAAATTGAAAATAATGAAAGAAAAGCAAAGAATAATGAGATAATATTAATACTGAAATTAAAAATAAATAAAAGAAAGAATCCTTGAAATAATCGATAGTGGCTCGGATTGAGGAATCGGAGAGCCGAGTTCGAATTCCAGTGGAATCAATTACATTAACTTACGTGCTATTACCCTTGGGAAAGATATGAATCCTCTTCTTCTCTACACAGCTATAGGTTTATTGCAGGACTGTCTGAGTTATATAATCTTCGATGGCAACCGGTCTCTGAATTCGAATCCGTCCCCTTGAATGTTGGATCCGTCAGGCTATCTTTCCTAAGAAACACCACTTCTACTGTGGCTGCAGTACACATGGTCACGGGATAAAAAACAGAAAGACTAAAAGAGGAAGTAGAAATTAAAGAAACGGTTTACAAAAGTAAACAAAAAATAATAATGCGACACAATCGAATGAGAAAACTGAAAAAAGAAAGAAAGCAGTAGAAAAAAAAATCGGAAAGAACTTGAAAAAACGCAGAGATTTGAAAAATTCCGAAGCTACTTCCAAATGAAAAAAAATCTTCCTTTTTTTTTTTAAATTAAATTAAATTTTATTGAGATATATCAAATATTTATTACTTATATTATTAAGGACGTTATTTTATGGCATGACTCTTCAAGAAACAAAGGATCATGTCTCTCCATATTTTCCTTCAATTCTTGAAAAGGATTTTTCTTCTTTTATGCGGATTCAACTGGAATTCGAACTCGACTATCCGATTTCTCAATCCAAGCAGCTATCCATTAATCCACCGGTCATAGGAGCAATTTGCTTCATAAATACAACAACAAAAAAAAATGCAGGTTCGATTCCTGTCGTGAGAAGGTACTTTTTTCTTTAGTAGAACCTTTCAATCTCGCACGGTTGACATTAATTTCGCCGTTTAGTAGACAATAAATGGGACAACATGACATGCCTTTTTCTGGATAAATCAGTTTCTGTTAGTTCCCTTTAGTAACACAACTCCAATATTTTTCTCACCTCTGCTGTGACCTGGTATTGAACTCACAGTTCTCTGGGCCAAATCATTGGATGACTTCAAACAACGCTTTTACCCATTGGTTCAAGATTCCAACGTAGAAGACCGAGCGTACAACGGACGAAATGTCGTGAATATGTCGTCTAACTTGTGTAAAAGTAGTTACAATACCTCATCTCAAAAATATGTAAAAAATCAAGAGTAAGCATTAATAATTAAAATCAGCTAAATACTATGGAAAGTGCTGGTATATTGCAAACACTTGTTGTCACTTGATATCTATCAAGGGAAACCGGATATTCGGGCTGTGTTAACGTAGGTACCTCCACGAGATCGCTAAAAAAAGAACATAGCATGATGAAAAAGTCATAAACTTTCGCGTCACTTGACAAGAGATGCATAACATATTGACGGTTTACGTGAGGATAATTTGTTCTACGGAAGGAGAAAAGTGAAATTATTTACATTTAAGAAAAAATAAAATTATTTATCTCGTTATTTTTAAGGAAAACTTTCAGCTTTCTATTTTTGTTTTGTTTTTTGTACTTAGCTTTCACCTTTACGTTTACGATGCTTTATGGAAAATATATTATAAAGAAATTAAAATAAGACTATTAAGAGTGCGATTAAATTTCATAAGAAAGGTATCTAATTAATTTATAGGTACCTTTCTTATGAAATTTTGTCAGAAGTGTACATAAAATACTATAATTTTATGCACATTTATTACATTTTACTGTGTTATTTGTATTTCCATTCATTTTATTATTAATTTTGATATTTCATTTATGGAAAAATATCATAACATAAATTAATATAAAAAATAAGATCATATAAATTTCATAAGATGATACTGATACTTTTAGGTACCCTTCTCAGTTGAAATTGAAAAATCAAATTAACTTCTCCACACGGTTTTCACAAGAGTAAAGGCCTTAACAGCGGAAAACAATCCTTAACTCAAATAACGCAACTCAATTGTATTCTGGTTGGTCTTCCGTACTTTATAATTACAGCCCAGTTATAAACACAAAATTAAATTTCTTAATTACTTCGGGTCTTCTGATTAGCCAAAACGATACAATTTACAACGCGCTAAAAACAAAAGATATATCTCATAAGGACACTTACGAAAGTGGATGCGGCTTTTAACTAATTTTATAATGTTTTAACAAATTAAATGTAAAAATCTATTATAATTAAAACACAAATAATTGTATTGAAAATTCATTTTTCATCAAAATTTTTTTTTGCTTTCAGAAAACATTGTCCATATTCATAAAAACAACTAAAAGCAAATAAAAGCATTTGAAATTAAATAATTTATTTGTTTTATTGAGTTTTGTGTGTTACAATTCAGAGCTAATTTTCAGGTAGGGGGGTCCAATTAAAAAAAAAAACATGATTTGCATTCCGCAAAGCCTTGTGCTTTTAACTATTGTAATCACTAAACCTGACGCGATCGAATTTCTAGAATTTTCATAAAATTAGTTATGGGGTGAGGGGGTAATAAGTATAAAAATATATTTCTGCCATGACTTTAATAATAAAATATATTTATAATTTTTTATCATCTGCGAATAGTTTCTGAAAGTTTCATGAATATCCGACAATTATTTTTATTTTTGCAATATTTTCCAAATTAATGTGTGTCATACAAAAAAATTACAATACACACAGACAGAACAATCAAAGCTAATCGCCCAGATATCGCGATGAAGTATGAAAAAAACAGAATATACTTTCTTATTGATATGTCAGTTCCTGTAGATTGAAATGTATCTTTGAAGTTATTTAAAAAAAAAAAAAAACTATCAAATACGATTTCTGTCATGAAGAGGTATATTTTTTGTAGAATTTCTCGACCTAGGACGGTTGTCATTAATTTCAACGTTTAGTCAACAACAAAAAAATCCGATGTTGGCTTAGGCCACTCCACGAAATCGCTAAAAAATGGCATAGCATGATATAAAAATACGCCAAACTTCACGAAAACAAATTTTTAGCGTCTAAATACTTATGTTATTATTGAGAGGAAAGATCAAAGTATTTTTTAATTATTTTAAAAAAAATTTTCTTTCTTTTTCGAACATTCTAAATTTTGATTAAAAAAAACCTCGTTTCTCTTTGTATCACCGGATCTAGTAACATAACATATAAAATTTTAAGCGCGTTTTTTTTTTGTATGACACACATTAATTTGGAAAATGTTGCAAAAATAAAAATAATTGTCGGATTTTAATGAAACTTTCAGAAACTATTCACAAATGATGGAACTTATTATAAATATGTTTTTTTTTATTAAAGTCATGGCAGAATTTTTTTTTCATATGTATTACCCCCCCTCCAACTAATTGTACGAAAACTCTATAATTTTAATTTTGAGGAGTTTAGTGATTATATTAGTTAAAAGCACAAGGCTTTGAGGAAACCAAATCATGTTTTTATTTTTTTTTTGGTGGACCACCTCTACCTGAAAATCATCTCCGAAATGTAACATACAAAACTCATTAAAACAAAAATATTATTTAATTTCAAAAGCTTTTAATTGCTTTTATTTATTTTGATGAACATGGACAATATTGTCTGAAAGCAAAAATATATTTCGATAAAAAATAAATTTTTAAAACAATTATTTGTTGTTTCTGAAATAATTTTAAAAAATTTTACTAAATTTTTACATTATGTTGCTAATTCTTACAAAATTAGGGAAAAGTTTGTACAACTTAACGAATGTTGTTATTAAGTAGCGATATATTTACAGATTATAAATTCCAAAGCATCTTACAAACTAACGAACAGACGTATATTAAAAAAATTAATTTATCTCAATCATGTGTCAATAATGTGTCAATAATGTCTGCCAATGAAATCTACGGAAGACCGGAAGTATCATGCGTGCAGTAAAAGAACGTCACTTATTAGCTACCTATTCAATGAAATTTATACAGTATTATTTTTGTATTATGTCAGATATTTTTCTATGAGATATTTTAAAAATTTAATAAAGTGAGCATAAAAAAGACAATGAAATTTCATAAGTGTACTTTAAATTATAGTATAATTTAATGTAAATGTCTTATTACATTTTATCTCACTCAGTCACAGCTGATTAAAATGCTTGTTTCTGTCATTTAGGAAAATCCAACAAAATATTAGGTAAATATTCTCATTCGTCAGCAACATTAAACCCATCATAGAATGCAAAGTTCTCAATCTTATGCGTGTAATGGGGAAATTTTTGCTTAGAACTACAAAAAATGCAAAATTTACATTTTTTTTCTCATTTTGGCCCCTAAAAAATTTCTTGAGTCATTTAAACTAACCAATTTTATTTTTAAATGAAAGATCATATTGTTTGCTTTCAGAAAATATCTAGTTTCATGGGGTTCACATAAATTTTCCTTGATATTTTCTTCAGATGATAAATCATTTTTTTATTTTTACCCCAATAAAAATATGAAAATCCATTTTTTTTTTTCAGAGAAAATAGGTTGTGACTTTTACTATGTTTGATTATTCTTACTGAAGATATAATTTTTTTTTATGATAGATCTGAATTGACTTTATTAATAGGGTCTATATGGGCTCTGAAACAGCAGTGCAGCACTTGTATCTTAATTATTTTTTTTTATAGTATTTATAATTTCTCCAGATAGTATCAACAAACTTATAGTGAAAGCTACAGTACTAAAAACACAAAAAACAATCCAAAAATTGGAATGCTGAAAGTTTTTTTACTTTAATTATTACAAGGTACTACTTAAGCAAGTCCAATTTTAAAAAATATGTCCATTCTGTCCTTCCGTATGAGAACTCGAATCTCACGTCAGCTGTCAATAATTTATAAATGTCAGCTTTCATCACTTGTCAATCTCGGGAATGTTAAGATCGGCTCCCTTTTATTTTAAACAACATTTTTCTACAAAGAAAGTAAGTAAAATTTTTTTTTTGAAAATATTTTAAATAAACTTTAAATTTTCTAATTTTCTTTGAATAAATTTTGAAAAACATATAATTAAATTTTTAAACGATTTTTAAACAAGTAATTTAACTTAATTTTCAAAAATCAAAATTTTAAAAAAAATGGCTTATATCGAGTTTTTGTTCGATATTTCTTAAACAAGATTTTTAACTTAAATTGAAGACATGCTAAGAATGATTAAAAAATTTCAAAAAATATTCAAAAAATACTTTAGTGTTTCTTCTAAATAATGAAATATACATTTAACACGAAGAAAATTTTTTTCATTAATTTTCAGGCCATTTTTGTCGAGTTATCTATTTTCATGGAGTTACCTATGACTCAAACAAACGTACCCATTAATAATTGGTAAAACCAGCTGAATACTATGGAAAGTGCTGGGATATTTCAAACCATAGTTGTCACTTGATATCTATCAAGAGTTACCGGATACTAAGGCTGTGTCTAATAATAATAAAAATAAAAATAATAATGATAATAATAATAATATGCACAACAAAAGTAATACAAAATGAATAAAAAAAAAAACTTAAAGCGACGAGAACAATATCCCTAATATCATCTGTAGTAGTATTCAACGTGTAATAATAAACAACGAGTCGCTTCCGTTCTCGGGTCTTATAAAGGAATCAATGTTTGTTGTATTAAATCGGCCGTTTAAGATGTTGCCAAGTGGACAAAGAAGTAGGTAAAATTAGTTTTTTTTTTTCTAATTTTTTTTTCTATCCCTTTTCTAAGCGGATGACACAACACGTTGAAACCATCAGGGTGGTCCTATAACTGTTTGATCTGCACCTAACCGTTTAACTTCCGGTGCTTCGAGTGTGGTTCCATCTTTTCCAGGGTGGGTGGAGGCCAGGGGAGGGTTGGATGAGTGTAGATTTGCAGCTACATCTAACATCAGACCTCACCCAATGTCGCACTTTCAGGCTATCAACAAATCATTTACACTAGCGTTTATGTACACGACCCATACACGCATATCAATAACACACACATACAGACACACGCATATATATATATATATATATATATATATATATATATATATATATATATATATAGTTTACGAAAAACTAGGTAATCCGTATGGGTAGACCCAAAGAGGATAAAATCCAGAGAGCTCAATGTAAATCAGAGCTAATAATTTAAATAAAAATAAAAACACACCACTTTAAGGTTCCATGTAATAAATTATTTCAACACAGCCTTTTTAAAAGACCGCGGATCATCAGACTTTACTTCCAAAGGTTGAAACGAAAAATGAAATGAAATTTACACATTTTTGACAGGCAGTACTAAGCATATCTAAATTAACGAAGTGAGGAAGTGAGGGGGAAGAGAGACATCATTGAGTTAGATGTAAAATTTCTATTCTATCAAATTTAAATTGTTTCAGGAAGTCAAGACATTGACACATTAAATCGGTTAACTTAACGGAAGTTATATATTGATATGGAAGGAGGAGAGGAGAAAAATACATTAAGGGAAAAAGAGAGAAAGAAGTCATGAGAGAAAGTGTCATTAACTATCTTTGGAATGAAAGGCCCGAAATAGACGCTGTTGTTTTGCTTTGAGAGTTCATAAATATTATAATGTTTGATATAAATTTAAATGTTTAAACAGTCTAAATTATATATATATATATATATATATATATATATATATATATATATATATATATATATTTAGTTTACGAAAAACTAGGTAATCCGTATGGGTAGACCCAAGGAGGATAAAATCCAGAGAGCTCAATGTAAATCAGAGCTAATAATTTAAATAAAAACAGACCACTTTAAGGTTCCATATAATAAATTATTTTACCAGAGCTCTTTTAAAGGACAGCGGATCTGGTGAAATAATTTATTATATAGAACCTTAAAGTAGTCTGTTTTTATTTAAAAATATATATATATATAAATATATATATATATATATATATATATATATATATATATTGAACAATAAAAAAATTAAAGTTCGAATTCCAGGCGAGATCGTAACATTGTTACTTGTAAATGTATGAGTCCATCTCTTGCTATGGGTAAATACCAGGGCAAACTGGGTCCTATAGCTTTGGCTGGTTAAATAGCCTCACCAACCGACAATTGACTACACGTTTTGAGTACGGCTAAACTCTTGAAAACATATTCACTCAAGGAGGAGTTCCGCTAAGGAGTGAGAAGGTTCTGGATTTGGATCAGTATTCTAATGCGACTTTATCTCTGATTATATGACGAGAAGACTTACGTTTCACTTGAATGATCATAGTTCGATCTCAGAACTTTTAAAGAAACATTCTTGTCCACAAAAACTTAAAATTATAGATATACAATATAAGATTATTTCAGCCAAAAATAAAGTCAGCTAGAAATATAGCAATAAATTTCTTAAATGTTTGAGGCACCAAAGTGATATATATATATATATATATATATATATATATATATATATATATATATATATATATATATATAAACACTAAATTAAAATACTACAATTAAAAAATCATTAAAAAAAAATCTTCTTAAAAATCATATATTACTACCCTTACATATCGGTAAAAAAAAAAACCTTTAGACTTTACAGTGTTAACGAATAACACATCCATAGATGCGGAACCACTAAAGATGGTTTCAAAGGAGAAAAAATATTTGAAAGAACCATTGGAATTTTTCTTCATCAATTTTCTTCTTTTTTTGTGAAAAAATTAATTTGTGGAATTGAAAGGATTAAGACTAAAATAAATAAACATAAAACGTCTAAATTATTTAACCAAACATGCTTGAATATATATATATATATATATATATATATATATATATATATATATATATATATATATATATATATAATAGCTGGCCATTTGTATTCGAGGTTAGCAGCCTAGCCAATCCCTATTGCAGAAGCTTGGTCAGCTATATTCACACACACACACGCACACACACACTCATATATATATATATAGCTTTCACGACGCTTGACACTACATTTGAATGATAACTCTAACATTTTTAGGCATTTAAAACAACATGCCTGGCCGCATACACAATTCCGGAAAATCCTCGTCGAAAACACAACTATACTTAAACATGAAAACAATAAACAAAAACTAAAAATTCTTGAAGCTATATACATAAAACAGTTGAAACCTAACCTGAACAAAATAAACTATGAAATCTCCAAAAATATCCTTAAATGCCTATAATTAGTAACAGAAGTCATTGGTTCATACCAACGGCTTTCCATACTCAATACTCATCGGATTCACTCTCGCGTGGTCATGTGTGACGTCATGAGCTGTCGTGCGATTTTCGCTTTCAGCGTTTTATATGCACGTGTTTATCGTTGCTTGGAAATCATCCATGTAAACAAATAATACTATCATCAATTTCTTGTTCGTGTATTGCATAAATATATTGTGTAATTGTCATCTTTGATAATGGCTTATGTAAGCCGAAAGCTCAGATTGGATTAAATAAAAAAAAGTATGTATCAATATTGTGATTTTCTTTCATTATTTAATGATAATGGTATTAAGATTATCAGACTATATGAAAAAAACTTACATAAAATATATAGACAACGCTTATCTATATTATTTAATGAGACATGTATTAATATATATATATATATATATATATATATATATATATATATAAAGTTTAAAAATCAGGAGGTCAGTTGAATCGAATACCTTGGTTTCAACCTTAAATAAACGCACGACATTCTTCTTTATATATATATATATATATATATATATATATATATATATATATATATATATATATATATATATATATATATATATATATATATATATAGGTAACTATACTCGTGTCGAAAAACCTTCGAACTCTTGATTTAACAACAGCCAAATCAATCACGAAGGAAAAAAAAGGTTTTAAAAAAAAGAAAGAGCCAGGAACATGAAAGTCTGTCGAAAATAATCGCACAGATACAGGTTCAAGGCCCAAACAAAAAAAAACCGATACGAGTAAACAACTAACTAAAGAGCTCAATACAAGCGTAGAGCAAACCTAGTCAAACCTAATGAGCCAGACAAACCTACCAAGGTTTCACTTAGGCAGATCGTCAGGGTCGGCTGGCTCTGACGATCTGCCTAAGTGAAACCTTGGTAGGTGTGTCTGGCTCATTAGGTTTGACTATATATATATATATATATATATATATATATATATATATATATATATATATATATATAGAGAGAGAGAGAGAGAGAGAGAGAGTTTGATTTGCTATGTTTACCGGTATACCAACACCTAATGAATCATAAGTTATTATTATATTCCATTAATGCATTTTCCATTAGTGTGTATTTATTAATGGGCACATTTGCCACACTCATCGGGGGATTCATATACATCGTTGCAATATTCACGACGTTTCAGCCGTTGTACGCTCTGGCCATCTTCGGGGGTTTGGAATTTGGAACTGAACCCTTTATTTCGTCCAGCAAGTTAGATGGTTCTTCTTCCACGTACCATGCCTCTTCCGCATGCCTAAGTATCAGTTATCTCCCTTTAACTCAGCTCTCCAAGATTTTGTTCACCTCTGCCTAAGTTTACCAAGGGCAATTTAAATTGTAAATAGAGTAAATAACTACAATAACTCATTTAAGAAAAAAAGACAGATCCGGAAGAAGGCCAGAGCTTAAAACGACCGAAACGCCGTGAATATGGTAATAAAAACGAGGAGAACAATCCGAAAGATGTAAATAATGTAAATAGTTACAATATAGATACATTCTGATAATCTGTAGAAGGCCGGAGTATACAACGGCCGAATCGTCGGGAATATGACAATGAAAATGAGGACAGCATTACGAACAAGGTAAATGGAGTAAATAGTTACAATACCTCATATAGAGAGGTCCTGAAGAAGGCTGGAGCGTATAACGGCTGAAATGTGAATATGACAATAAAGATGGGGACAGCAGCCCGAACAATATGAATAGTTTAAACAGTTAAAATATATCTCAGAAGTGTAGACAGATCCTGAAGAAGGCTGGAGCGTACAACGGCCGAACCGTCGTAAATATGACAATAAAGATTAGGACAACAGCCCGAACAATATAAATAGTTTAAACAGTTAAAATATATCTCAGAAGTGTAGACAGATCCTGAAGAAGGCTGGAGCGTACAACGGCCGAACCGTCGTAAATATGACAATAAAGATTAGGACAACAGCCCGAACAATATAAATAGTTTAAACAGTTAAAATATATCTCAGAAGTGTAGACAGATCCTGAAGAAGGCTGGAGCGTACAACGGCCGAACCGTCGTAAATATGACAATAAAGATTAGGACAACAGCCCGAACAATATAAATAGTTTAAACAGTTAAAATATATCTCAGAAGTGTAGACAGATCCTGAAGAAGGCTGGAGCGTACAACGGCCGAACCGTCGTAAATATGACAATAAAGATTAGGACAACAGCCCGAACAATATAAATAGTTTAAACAGTTAAAATATATCTCAGAAGTGTAGACAGATCCTGAAGAAGGCTGGAGCGTACAACGGCCGAACCGTCGTAAATATGACAATAAAGATTAGGACAACAGCCCGAACAATATAAATAGTTTAAACAGTTAAAATATATCTCAGAAGTGTAGACAGATCCTGAAGAAGGCTGGAGCGTACAACGGCCGAACCGTCGTAAATATGACAATAAAGATTAGGACAACAGCCCGAACAATATAAATAGTTTAAACAGTTAAAATATATCTCAGAAGTGTAGACAGATCCTGAAGAAGGCTGGAGCGTACAACGGCCGAACCGTCGTAAATATGACAATAAAGATTAGGACAACAGCCCGAACAATATAAATAGTTTAAACAGTTAAAATATATCTCAGAAGTGTAGACAGATCCTGAAGAAGGCTGGAGCGTACAACGGCCGAACCGTCGTAAATATGACAATAAAGATTAGGACAACAGCCCGAACAATATAAATAGTTTAAACAGTTAAAATATATCTCAGAAGTGTAGACAGATCCTGAAGAAGGCTGGAGCGTACAACGGCCGAACCGTCGTAAATATGACAATAAAGATTAGGACAACAGCCCGAACAATATAAATAGTTTAAACAGTTAAAATATATCTCAGAAGTGTAGACAGATCCTGAAGAAGGCTGGAGCGTACAACGGCCGAACCGTCGTAAATATGACAATAAAGATTAGGACAACAGCCCGAACAATATAAATAGTTTAAACAGTTAAAATATATCTCAGAAGTGTAGACAGATCCTGAAGAAGGCTGGAGCGTACAACGGCCGAACCGTCGTAAATATGACAATAAAGATTAGGACAACAGCCCGAACAATATAAATAGTTTAAACAGTTAAAATATATCTCAGAAGTGTAGACAGATCCTGAAGAAGGCTGGAGCGTACAACGGCCGAACCGTCGTAAATATGACAATAAAGATTAGGACAACAGCCCGAACAATATAAATAGTTTAAACAGTTAAAATATATCTCAGAAGTGTAGACAGATCCTGAAGAAGGCTGGAGCGTACAACGGCCGAACCGTCGTAAATATGACAATAAAGATTAGGACAACAGCCCGAACAATATAAATAGTTTAAACAGTTAAAATATATCTCAGAAGTGTAGACAGATCCTGAAGAAGGCTGGAGCGTACAACGGCCGAACCGTCGTAAATATGACAATAAAGATTAGGACAACAGCCCGAACAATATAAATAGTTTAAACAGTTAAAATATATCTCAGAACTGTAGACAGATCCTGAAGAAGGCTGGAGCGTACAACGGCCGAACCGTCGTAAATATGACAATAAAGATTAGGACAACAGCCCGAACAATATAAGTAGTTTAAACAGTTAAAATATATCTCAGAAGTGTAGACAGATCCTGAAGAAGGCTGGAGCGTACAACGGCCGAACCGTCGTAAATATGACAATAAAGATTAGGACAACAGCCCGAACAATATAAGTAGTTTAAACAGTTAAAATATATCTCAGAAGTGTAGACAGATCCTGAAGAAGGCTGGAGCGTACAACGGCCGAACCGTCGTAAATATGACAATAAAGATTAGGACAACAGCCCGAACAATATAAATAGTTTAAACAGTTAAAATATATCTCAGAAGTGTAGACAGATCCTGAAGAAGGCTGGAGCGTACAACGGCCGAACCGTCGTAAATATGACTATAAAGATTAGGACAACAGCCCCAACAATATAAGTAGTTTAAACAGTTAAAATATATCTCAGAAGTGTAGACAGATCCTGAAGAAGGCTGGAGCGTACAACGGCCGAACCGTCGTAAATATGACAATAAAGATTAGGACAACAGCCCGAACAATATAAGTAGTTTAAACAGTTAAAATATATCTCAGAAGTGTAGACAGATCCTGAAGAAGGCTGGAGCGTACAACGGCCGAACCGTCGTAAATATGACAATAAAGATTAGGACAACAGCCCGAACAATATAAGTAGTTTAAACAGTTAAAATATATCTCAGAAGTGTAGACAGATCCTGAAGAAGGCTGGAGCGTACAACGGCCGAACCGTCGTAAATATGACAATAAAGATTAGGACAACAGCCCGAACAATATAAGTAGTTTAAACAGTTAAAATATATCTCAGAAGTGTAGACAGATCCTGAAGAAGGCTGGAGCGTACAACGGCCGAACCGTCGTAAATATGACAATAAAGATTAGGACAACAGCCCGAACAATATAAGTAGTTTAAACAGTTAAAATATATCTCAGAAGTGTAGACAGATCCTGAAGAAGGCTGGAGCGTACAACGGCCGAACCGTCGTAAATATGACAATAAAGATTAGGACAACAGCCCGAACAATATAAATAGTTTAAACAGTTAAAATATATCTCAGAAGTGTAGACAGATCCTGAAGAAGGCTGGAGCGTACAACGGCCGAACCGTCGTAAATATGACAATAAAGATTAGGACAACAGCCCGAACAATATAAGTAGTTTAAACAGTTAAAATATATCTCAGAAGTGTAGACAGATCCTGAAGAAGGCTGGAGCGTACAACGGCCGAACCGTCGTAAATATGACAATAAAGATTAGGACAACAGCCCGAACAATATAAGTAGTTTAAACAGTTAAAATATATCTCAGAAGTGTAGACAGATCCTGAAGAAGGCTGGAGCGTACAACGGCCGAACCGTCGTAAATATGACAATAAAGATTAGGACAACAGCCCGAACAATATAAATAGTTTAAACAGTTAAAATATATCTCAGAAGTGTAGACAGATCCTGAAGAAGGCTGGAGCGTACAACGGCCGAACCGTCGTAAATATGACAATAAAGATTAGGACAACAGCCCGAACAATATAAGTAGTTTAAACAGTTAAAATATATCTCAGAAGTGTAGACAGATCCTGAAGAAGGCTGGAGCGTACAACGGCCGAACCGTCGTAAATATGACAATAAAGATTAGGACAACAGCCCGAACAATATAAATAGTTTAAACAGTTAAAATATATCTCAGAAGTGTAGACAGATCCTGAAGAAGGCTGGAGCGTACAACGGCCGAACCGTCGTAAATATGACAATAAAGATTAGGACAACAGCCCGAACAATATAAATAGTTTAAACAGTTAAAATATATCTCAGAAGTGTAGACAGATCCTGAAGAAGGCTGGAGCGTACAACGGCCGAACCGTCGTAAATATGACAATAAAGATTAGGACAACAGCCCGAACAATATAAATAGTTTAAACAGTTAAAATATATCTCAGAAGTGTAGACAGATCCTGAAAAAGGCTGGAGCGTACAACGGCCGAACCGTCGTAAATATGACAATAAAGATTAGGACAACAGCCCCAACAATATAAGTAGTTTAAACAGTTAAAATATATCTCAGAAGTGTAGACAGATCCTGAAGAAGGCTGGAGCGTACAACCGCCGAACCGTCGTAAATATGACAATAAAGATTAGGACAACAGCCCCAACAATATAAGTAGTTTAAACAGTTAAAATATATCTCAGAAGTGTAGACAGATCCTGAAGAAGGCTGGAGCGTACAACGGCCGAACCGTCGTAAATATGACAATAAAGATTAGGACAACAGCCCCAACAATATAAGTAGTTTAAACAGTTAAAATATATCTCAGAAGTGTAGACAGATCCTGAAGAAGGCTGGAGCGTACAACGGCCGAACCGTCGTAAATATGACAATAAAGATTAGGACAACAGCCCGAACAATATAAATAGTTTAAACAGTTAAAATATATCTCAGAAGTGTAGACAGATCCTGAAGAAGGCTGGAGCGTACAACGGCCGAACCGTCGTAAATATGACAATAAAGATTAGGACAACAGCCCGAACAATATAAGTAGTTTAAACAGTTAAAATATATCTCAGAAGTGTAGACAGATCCTGAAGAAGGCTGGAGCGTACAACGGCCGAACCGTCGTAAATATGACAATAAAGATTAGGACAACAGCCCGAACAATATAAATAGTTTAAACAGTTAAAATATATCTCAGAAGTGTAGACAGATCCTGAAGAAGGCTGGAGCGTACAACGGCCGAACCGTCGTAAATATGACAATAAAGATTAGGACAACAGCCCGAACAATATAAATAGTTTAAACAGTTAAAATATATCTCAGAAGTGTAGACAGATCCTGAAGAAGGCTGGAGCGTACAACGGCCGAACCGTCGTAAATATGACAATAAAGATTAGGACAACAGCCCGAACAATATAAATAGTTTAAACAGTTAAAATATATCTCAGAAGTGTAGACAGATCCTGAAGAAGGCTGGAGCGTACAACGGCCGAACCGTCGTAAATATGACAATAAAGATTAGGACAACAGCCCGAACAATATAAGTAGTTTAAACAGTTAAAATATATCTCAGAAGTGTAGACAGATCCTGAAGAAGGCTGGAGCGTACAACGGCCGAACCGTCGTAAATATGACAATAAAGATTAGGACAACAGCCCGAACAATATAAATAGTTTAAACAGTTAAAATATATCTCAGAAGTGTAGACAGATCCTGAAGAAGGCTGGAGCGTACAACGGCCGAACCGTCGTAAATATGACAATAAAGATTAGGACAACAGCCCGAACAATATAAATAGTTTAAACAGTTAAAATATATCTCAGAAGTGTAGACAGATCCTGAAGAAGGCTGGAGCGTACAACGGCCGAACCGTCGTAAATATGACAATAAAGATTAGGACAACAGCCCGAACAATATAAATAGTTTAAACAGTTAAAATATATCTCAGAAGTGTAGACAGATCCTGAAGAAGGCTGGAGCGTACAACGGCCGAACCGTCGTAAATATGACAATAAAGATTAGGACAACAGCCCGAACAATATAAATAGTTTAAACAGTTAAAATATATCTCAGAAGTGTAGAGAGATCCTGAAGAAGGCTGGAGCGTACAACGGCCGAACCGTCGTAAATATGACAATAAAGATTAGGACAACAGCCCGAACAATATAAATAGTTTAAACAGTTAAAATATATCTCAGAAGTGTAGAGAGATCCTGAAGAAGGCTGGAGCGTACAACGGCCGAACCGTCGTAAATATGACAATAAAGATTAGGACAACAGCCCGAACAATATAAATAGTTTAAACAGTTAAAATATATCTCAGAAGTGTAGAGAGATCCTGAAGAAGGCTGGAGCGTACAACGGCCGAACCGTCGTAAATATGACAATAAAGATTAGGACAACAGCCCGAACAATATAAATAGTTTAAACAGTTAAAATATATCTCAGAAGTGTAGACAGATCCTGAAGAAGGCTGGAGCGTACAACGGCCGAACCGTCGTAAATATGACAATAAAGATTAGGACAACAGCCCGAACAATATAAATAGTTTAAACAGTTAAAATATATCTCAGAAGTGTAGAGAGATCCTGAAGAAGGCTGGAGCGTACAACGGCCGAACCGTCGTAAATATGACAATAAAGATTAGGACAACAGCCCGAACAATATAAATAGTTTAAACAGTTAAAATATATCTCAGAAGTGTAGAGAGATCCTGAAGAAGGCTGGAGCGTACAACGGCCGAACCGTCGTAAATATGACAATAAAGATTAGGACAACAGCCCGAACAATATAAATAGTTTAAACAGTTAAAATATATCTCAGAAGTGTAGAGAGATCCTGAAGAAGGCTGGAGCGTACAACGGCCGAACCGTCGTAAATATGACAATAAAGATTAGGACAACAGCCCGAACAATATAAATAGTTTAAACAGTTAAAATATATCTCAGAAGTGTAGACAGATCCTGAAGAAGGCTGGAGCGTACAACGGCCGAACCGTCGTAAATATGACAATAAAGATTAGGACAACAGCCCGAACAATATAAATAGTTTAAACAGTTAAAATATATCTCAGAAGTGTAGACAGATCCTGAAGAAGGCTGGAGCGTACAACGGCCGAACCGTCGTAAATATGACAATAAAGATTAGGACAACAGCCCGAACAATATAAATAGTTTAAACAGTTAAAATATATCTCAGAAGTGTAGACAGATCCTGAAGAAGGCTGGAGCGTACAACGGCCGAACCGTCGTAAATATGACAATAAAGATTAGGACAACAGCCCCAACAATATAAGTAGTTTAAGCAGTTAAAATATCTCATCTCCTCTTTTATATGTTATTTGTTTTAGTGCAGAGCCTCGTATGGGTTTTCTCAACGTCAACCCCATTTTATTAAAACAATTTCCTGTATTTCTGCCACAAACATTGACTCCTGTCACAAAAGATTTCTTTTTTTTCACTTGTTTTCATATACATTTTCTATTTTCAAAGCATATTACGTTGAGTTTTGTATTCTGGTTCTTTAATCATTTTCATGGTCTATCAGTATGATTCCTTTTTGGAACTATCCTATTTCTTTTATGATTTCACTCAATTTTAGAGATGAATGGGGAAAACTAATGTCTGTCTCCTTAACCGACTTCCTGATTGCTTTCTTAAATGATTTTACAAACATTACCATTGTATTCCTAGACACTTTCCTTTCAATTAGTAATTCTAAAAACACTTGTTGAGGTCTGCACGCAATCCCTTTGAACTTAAGGCCAATTTAGGTATCTAGGCTTATTTCATGGAGACGAAATTTAAAGATTATTCCTTAATTTTCATCAACATTGCATTGTTCGATAAAAGTTTCTTACAATATGACTTTGTAAAACGTTATAATATTAATTTGAATAATTTAATCTATTTCATTAAACCCTGCCGTTACCTCAGATAAACAAATAATTAAATAATCTATTTCGTTTCAATTAAGAAGAAAATAGGAAGAATAAGACGTGAATGAGTTACTGTTTGATGATCGTGAGGAGAGGAAAGAATAAATAAAGAAAATAATTTGTCATTGATGGAAATAAATAGATAGATAGATAGACAGACAGACAGGCTCACACACACACACACACACACACACACACACACACACACAGATAGATCTCATTTAAATATTCATGGAGACCTAACTGACACTATCGTAACATACTTGTTGGCAACACTCGTATAATAGAATCATCCATATGCAAAAAAAGGCTAAAAATAAGGTAATCCTTATTAATAAAAAAAAACAAAACAACACTTAATAATATTAACTTTGAACATGGACATAATATCTTGATCGTGTTTTGAATAATGAAAACATTTTATAAAACATACATACAGCAAACTAATTCTTATTTAACAGTTAAAATATAATCCTTGAAAATGGCTAAATGTATAGCCGAAAGCGCTCGGATAAAAAGAACATTCGGACAGATTTTATATAAGTTTTTCAGCTGAAAAGAAAAAAAATATTAGATCGCATGAGAAATTGTATAAAAAATTAAATAAAAGTACCTTGTCTGTCGTATTCAATGAAATGTGCATGAAAGAAGGATTGCTGCCTAAATACACAAATTATATATATATATATATATATATATATATATATATATATATAAATACACAAATTATATATATATATATATATATATATATATATATATATATATATATAATTTGTGTATTTAGCAGTAATCCTTCCTTGTCTGTCGTATTCAATGAAATGTGCATGAAAGAAGGATTGCTGTCTGAATACACAAATTATATATATATATATATATATATATTGATTTTATTTAATTTTTTATAAAATTTCTCATGCGATATATATATATATATATATATATATATATAT
>OZ038518.1:62012079-62014579 GCA_964036315.1 Acanthosepion esculentum | reverse complement strand
TGTTATATATCGGAACCTGTCATATATTACTAATTTCACCTTCTTAACCTCCAATTAAGAGCAGAAAAACGTTTTCTTCTTTTTTTTTTCCGGGCTTCATTCTTGTTTTCTTTATATTGTGCACCATTTCCCTCGCCCCACCCCCAGGCATTTACACGCCCGCAGAACCTTCTTGCAATGTTGTTTGTTTATCCATCTTCCGTACAGCGATGAACAAACAAACGCAGTCTTTTTTCCCACTCTCTTTATCCTAGAAGCTTTTTTTTTTTATTCACTTTTTTTTATCTCTTTCCTGTCTTCCATTTTTTTTTTACATCTAATTTCTCTTGGGGCGTTTTCATCATACATATATATATATATATATATATATATATATATATATATATATATATATATATATATATATATATATATACTACCTTTATCCTGTAATAATTGCGACTGTTACATATATGTATCATCCGATAAATGTAACAATAAAAAAAATCTTACATTAAGTTGGTTGAACTTATCACCCTCTGTGTCGGTTGATTTTCAAAACTGAATAGCACAATAATTTGCTGACATATATGGCATCCATTACTTAAATGCTTTCTATCAAATTAGTTCCCGGATTTTTTTCAACAAGAGACGAGCTATTCATATTGATGTAAAAAGACATTTCTCGCACAAGCCATTCAATAAGAACTATCTTTGAACGACAATTGCGTCTCAAGTTTATTCCTATACTCAACTTGAACTCGTGTATACGATCAACTGCTAAAGACGTTGGGAAAATGGCCCTTTATACCATGATCTATAATTCCAAGAGTAAGGAATGGTGTTGCTTAATCATCTCGTTCCATCCTTGACAGACTTTTCATTCTTGTTGGAGAAGACCTGTTCTCCAGTCTGCAGCCTCTTTCCCCAGACATTGAGATACTTTTTTGTCTATTCTACCGGTATTTCCATAGCAATGATATTCTTGTTCTGTTTTTCTTCACACATTTACAACTAGGACAAGACTTGCTACTTCCACAGAGCCGAATCACCTTTATTACGACCGTGTTCCATACAAATGAAAATAGTCACACTTAGCGTTTTCCCAAGAGGTACCATTTTGTCAGGCAGACTCCTGCGTGAGTAAATACTATCCACTTCAAGGCACAGATCAATATCTATCTATCCTCTTTATTCTTGCACTCATATAACACGCAATGCCTCATAAAGAAATTTAACAGTACCCTTCCAAACCTATGTGTAAAGAATGTGTGTATGTGTCTGTGTGTGTATTATTAGGCCTCTAAAGCTGATTATATAAGTTGACCTTATCTCAGACCCTCTTTTTAATAGTTTCTTTTGGAGGTTTCATCTGTTCAGGTTATTCAACTGCTTGCCATTTAAAAATATATTAATTGATGGCAAGTCCTTCTTGCCAGATGTGTTTAAAGTTTGCTAAAGTTAAGTAAATGTTATGCTGACAGCAATACATTTATTCGTCCAACAAAATAGCATTCTATATAACAGATTTGTAAATGGCAACACACTCAACAAGATGGCGTCCGCGTATACAGTTATAATTTAATCTAAGTTAATATATATATATTGAACAAACACTTCATGTCTATGAATTTTACATTTGATTCTTTCCTTCTTTTCCAATCTATCTATCTATCTATCTATCTATCTATCTATCTATCTATCTATCTATCTATCTATCTATCTATCTTTGCTCTGTTCTTATCTATATCGATCAATCTATTCATATCTATCTATCTATCTATCTATCTATCTATCTATCTATCTATCTCAATCATATCTGTCAGCGTGTTCATATCTATCTATCTATCTATCTATCTATCTATCTATCTATCTATCTATCTATCTATCTATCTATGTATCTCAGTCTGTTCATATCTATCTATCTACCTATCTATCTATCTCAGTTTGTTATCTATCTATCTATCTATCTATCTATCTATCTATCTATCTAACTATCTAACTATCTATCTGTCTGTCTGTGTCTGTCTGTATGTGTGTATGTATGTCTGTTCTTTATCTATCTATCTATCTATCTATCTATCTATCTATCTCAGTTTGTTATCTATCTATCTATCTATCTATCTATCTATCTATCTATCTATCTATCTATCTATCTGTCTGTCTGTGTCTGTCTGTCTGTATGTATGTCTGTTCTTTATCTATCTATCTATCTATCTATCTCTTTAAAATATATTCGATTCCTTCACATGATTCTGCATCATTTCCACCTTCTTTCCTTTTCTCCCATTGTGCATTTCTCTTTCATGCAACACATTGCATCTATTTTATCTCTCTCTCTCTCTGTCTCTCTTTCTCACTGTCTCTCTTTCACACCAACTCTCTCAGACACATATGCTCCAATCTTTACCTCCCATTCTCATGACAGATCCCCTGCACGTTCCCAGCTCCGTCTCTACAAGTCATCCCTACCTATACACGATCCGTTTTCGCTAGACAAACAGCCCCTGCCGTTAGATAG
>OZ038518.1:61979579-62007079 GCA_964036315.1 Acanthosepion esculentum | reverse complement strand
ACATCCGTTTGTTACTCCTACCACATCGTCTCTTATACCATGATGTGTTTGGAACTGTGGCTAATTTGCTATCATTGGTTCACCATTTCTCCAAACATTGGCTGCGTTGAGGACGAGTTGACCCTTTGATTACTTTTGAAACAGACACACACACTATGACACACACACACACACACACACGGACACACATACACTCAGTGTGATAGATGGAGTGACACATAGAGAGAGACTCATACAGACTCATATGACGAAGGCACGTGCGTTCGGAGAAGCACACACATCAAACCCCGCCAGACCAAAAGCTCAGTGTCTTCTGCATATAGATGTGGTAGATAGATATGAATAGAATGAGATAGATATAGCTTTCTTGATAATTCTTATATAGAGATCTTGATAATTCTTATACAGCACCTGCCAGTAAATATATTTATTTTGGTACCGGACACTGGTCAGTTTATTTTCAATGGTTTTAAACATTTCCGAAGAGTAAGAGACTAAGTGTTTTTTTTTTTTGTTTTTTTTTTTTCCTTTTACATTTGATATGCCTGTTATCTTTTACTTTGAGGGCTGCTTACAGTATCTCTCCCTATCCCTCTCTCCCATACATTTCGAGACGCACTAACTCACTCACCCTCTATCTATCTATCTATCTATCTATCTATATATATATATATATATATATATATATATATTTATATTTATTTATACATATAAATGCGGCTGCGGTAGTAGCTACATAGGAAGAACCACCCAACGTTTAGATTGTAGGATCAGGCAACATGTCCCTTTACGTGTCCTCAATCCGGAAGCTAGTAGTAGCCAATTGGTGAATACTTCCGGTTCAGCCATCACTGAGCACCTGATAAATAGCAGGGTGTGCGCAATCAATTTTAGTGTGAACTTGTTCGCGGTGCTAGCTAGTTCGCACTCACTATTTCATTTAAGAGCGCTGGAATCGTTATATATAAGAGCGAGGGGACCGTCCCTTTGTAAGCAAAGGGACTGCCTCCTTGGTCTTCATGTAATCACGCTCTAGCATTTTCTATTTTTATTCCCCACCCTTTCCATCTCTATTTTCTGCTACATAAATTTTTTTTTTTTTTTCTGTGCAGAAAATTGTACTGTTCGGGTTTATAAGAAAGAAAATGTCTTTCTTATTCATACAGATTGATCATTATCAATTTTAATGTTTTAATTGTGTGAATTTTGCTTGCGTCATTTAGCTATTTATTATAGAATTAAAAAAAGTTCCCCGTAGACCTTGATAAGCTAGGGAACGAAACCGGTTGGTCTTTTGAGTGATTGTTTCATTTTTATTTTTTTACTTTCTCTCACATTATGCCCATTAGTAATAAATTTTATGTCTTTCTAGCTATATATATATATATATATATATATATATATATATATATATATATATATATATATATATATATATATATATATATATATATATATGCGAGGGTCATTCAATAAATAAGGTGAATTTTTCGGTATAAGTACTTCTAATACAGATAGAAGCTTACCCTTTTTTTATTTTGTCAATATGGTATACTCAAGCGGTCACCCATCTAGGTACTGATCAGGCGTGATGTTGCTTAACTAGTATTTCAACATGAGTTAGCCGTAAGCGTCATATATATATATATATATATATATATATATATATATATATATATATATATATATATATATATATATATATATATATATATATATATATATATATATATATATATATATATATATATATATATATATATATATATATATATATATATATATATATATATATATATATATATATATATAACAAATCCGTTGATATATAATCCAAGTGGATCCTAGTGATATCAAATATTAAATCTGATCCACAAACGGAGCTCAATGTATTTATGATTAAAGAGCAAATATGTAAATATAAGGGGAATAGTCTATTTCGGCAGCCGAAAATATCGGTTGTCTGTCTTATCAACCCCGGTGTGGACTGAGTTTGTCATATATATATATATATATATATATATATATATATATATATATATATATATATATATATATATATATATATATATACTAGTTTATTTACTAGTTTCTTATAAATATTAGAAATTATACTCGTTTCGTTTTCTTGATTTGCAAATAGACAAACCAATACCAAATGGAAAAAGAGGTACAAAAAAAGAAAGAACAGAGAACATGTACGTCAGCCGAAAATAATCGTCGAGCATCCAAGTTCAGAGTCCAAAGAAAAAAAACCCGATACGAGTAAGTAAAATAACTAAATAAAGTGCTCGATACGCTAAGTAGAGCAAACCTAAATTAAACCTACCACGATTTCACCTAAGCGGATCGTCAGGGATATATATATATATATATATATATATATATATATATATATATATATATATATATATATATATATATATATATATATATATATATATATGATAAAACGAAGAGTAAATAATAAACGTTTATCAATCTAACATATTTCACTTCTATGAAAGGAGTTATGGGGAAAAGAAGAAAGAAATTCCGTTATTTTTTATTTTAGTGTTGCATGATTTATATTCATTAATCCGATTATACGAGTTCATTGCGTTCCGAATTCAAGGAGAGTTGACGCGTTCCTTCCACACTCCAATAAATGAAACAATCCCAAGCCTAATTTAAAAACTGTAAATATTGCTTTGTGTATGTAAGTGTATAATAATTCTAGTTTGTCTGTGTGGTATTCAGATAAGATATATTCGTATGTATGTATATTGGATATATTGATGATGTTTTAACTACTCAAAAATTATTCCATGACCATGTAAATAATAAAACAATATTGACATATGACTGAACTTACAAAAGAGGAGGAAACAATACTTCTATTTGATGCAATGATGGAAACACCCTTTCTTGTTTACTTTGAATGCGCCAAATCGTAAAATGACGTCCATTTTTTTTATATTAGTTACTGTTTACTATGTAGCAAAATGACTCGTTTTGAAAAAAAAATCATTTTACCTCATTTCTTTATTGTGTGAATTTACGGTTTTCAGATTAGAAAATGAATATCTAAAATCATAATCAACTCAAAAATATTCTTCATTAATGAAAGGTAAACTGATACCTCAATAATGACTAAGAACTGTATAAGAAATTAAATCAGGTCATTGACTCATCGAATCAATTCAAAAGATACTTTCTTTATGTGCTTAGCCAGAGCTACATTCATTTTTGAATTGAGAGTTTTTTCTTCTCCTAGATCAGTTGCCCTCCAAGGCTACCGGATCCAATCTCTATCTTGCTATCTACCCCTAGCTGAGGCCCGGGGAGAATGGATGGATGGACGCATATCTTTCCCTAGGTTCGCCATTTTTATAAATAGCTAACAATGCGTATAGATTGTTACAATTTTTGTTTACCATTATATACTAGTGAGCAAACTCAAATGACTGGACTCACTTTATAGTTCCTGAAAAGAAGGTTAACCAATCAGGAGACGTGAAATATTCACTCCGTCGTGTATAAAAGCGGCCATTTTGATTACTCTCTCCAAATAACCAGTGCCAACCTGTCAGGCAAAAGAACAGAAGAAAGAACTACGCTCTGCTACTGAAACGAGATATCCACTGCTAACATGAACTACGTTTCCCTACTGTCTTCGAAATATTCACTGCCAACATCCGGATTCTATAATCAAAGGCTACCGTCATCATGAACAACATAGATATCTTAGTGCACATTGGTATTCAAACTATAAACAGGCTGTTCATGAGCAAACTGTTTATAGTTTTATAAGGGGTCTGCCCAACCGTCTATTTTTTTTGTACCTACCGTATAATTATAAACATTAACTATATAAGTTAGTTTATTGAATTTAGTTGATATGTAATCGGTAGCGTTAAGTATGAGGACAAAAGTGAGGTTTTCTTTTTTTTTTTTTTTTTAAGCTTATCACCCCAAGCAAGGCTGGAAGCCACTAGGATGCAAGGGGTTACAGAAGGTTTGGAGGAAGAGCAGATAGGAGTGGTAGAGGAAAGGATGTGGAGAAAGATAGTGGATCGATCAAGGCAAGGGGGTTACAGAAGATTTGGAGCGAGAGCAGATAGGAATGAAAGGTGAAAGGATGTGGAGAAGGGAAGTGGATAGATCAAAGCAACTGGAGATGTCGATTGACGTTACACTTAAATAGTTGGAGATTGTATTTGTCAGGGAAACAGGAATATCCGCATCCGGACACAACATTGTTAACGCACTTTGTTTTATTATTACCACACTTTGTTTTATTTCTAGGCCTTAATACGAAGGTAATGAGTTCAAGCAGAGGATGCTAAATCAAGCTAGATTTATTCCGTTATGAATTTATCCACCCCCACCCCGTATGCACTTATGCTGTTTCTCTGCTTGTAAATACTTTCTTTGTATGTTTGAGATTTTGTTCCAGCTAATCTTTATGAAGAAATGTTGGACGAAAAATGACCCTTTTAAAGAATGCGCACCGTCATGTTTAAAACAATTTCTGTACCCGAACACCAATACCAAAATAGGTCCACCTCGCCTCCCCTGTGATAGCCATAACATAATCTACTATCTATTCTGCACAATATGTCCCAATAGTGGATATATTGGCGAATCTGGAATTAATTTTAGATTTCGTTTCAACAATCATAAACTATCCATACGTCAAAACAATCCGTATTCCCCCATAGCTGAACAACTTAATCAATCAAGACACTCATTAGACAACTGTAAATGTTTATTGATAGATTCCGATTTTAGTTCAACATACACACGAAGAAAAAAAGAGAAATACTGGATTTTAAAATTAGACACATATAAACTAGGGTTAAACAAAGACTTGGGAATTTTAAATCTGTATAAATATTTCAATAGTTAAAAAATTTCTTTACATATAGTTAAAAAAAAACTTTTTAAACAACATCTAAAATATTATCGTTAGATTTACGTTAGAAATATTCAAACATTCCACATCACGTGACGTCAGCGTCTCGCGACGGACGCTACTTGAAAACAAACTTCTGAATACAGTTATTTAATTAATTTCTGACGAAAGATCGGGGCGATCTGAAATATCAAATATATATATATATATAAAATATAAATAAATACTTTCACAAAAAAAAATTCCATTTTTCTTTTAATTTGCAACTTTTCAGTTGTTTTCTCCATATTATATACATATCAGGCACGGTGGAGTAATGGATAACGGCTTGGATTGAGGAATCGGAGAGCCGAGATCGAATTCCAGTCGATTCCATTACATTCACTTACGTGCTAATACCCTTGGGAATCCTCTTCTTCTCCCTCCAACTATGGGTAAATAGCAGGACAGACAGACTGGTTCTATAGCCTTGGATGGCAACTGGTCAACTCTGAATTCGTTTGGGGACCTTGTGGCATCCGTTGCACCAGGTCCCTGTATTCGTCCCTCCAAAAAGTGTGGATGGCCCTGCACAAAGCCTTCACCACTATAATCATGTCCTGTGTGGCTGTCGGCTTTCGGTTTCTGACCCACATACGTCGAGTTCGACGGGAGAGCGATAATATACATATCAAGAAAGTATACGTGGCTTCTCATTATGCTATATATATATATATATATATATATATATATATATATATATATATATATATATAAAAATTAGATGACAGAGAAATCCAAATTTATCACATGAATAATTTTTGTATTTCTCTGTTATGTGATTTATATGCTGTGTTATAATGACTACATTGAGTTCTTATGGTGGATCAGTTTTGATATTTTTTATCATCAGAATCCACTTGGATTATATACCAACGGATGTATTACCGGTGCTCTCTCTCTCTATATATATAGGACAGACGAATTTTCGTTTGTCGAAATAAGCTGATTCCCCATATGATGTAATTTGATATTTTATTATGTATTAACATATATATATATATATATATATATATATATATATAATAACCTTGTTAAGATTATTCGTCAATTTTTTAATCTTTTTTACTATCTAAAATCCTCACGAACTGATGTCAGTTCTGTAAAATTATATATATAAATATGATAGTAATCATTAGGAGGATTTGATCATTATAATTAAGTAAGTCTGAAACCTCAGCAGAATGCAGAAAGCACTGGACGGCCGTTTCGTCCTATATTTGGGACTCATCAGCTGTGCGCATCCACTACCGAGAATTGAAACCCTGACAGTTAGGTTGTCAAGCAAACGCCATACCAACTGTTCCAACGGGCCTCGGTGACGCAGAGATAGCAAATCAGACTCAATATAGCGCCGCTCGCTCACAAATACCGCGGTGGACCTCAACTGAGATTCTCTCTAACCATAGGATGGTGCCCCCAGAGCCATGACTACTATCACCAAGCCGCTCAAACTTGAGCATTAGAAGCCGGTTCAAGCAATGATATATAAATGATAGAAATTACTAGGGGGATTTGATAATTATAATTAAGTAATTCATCGAGTCTGGAACCTCAACATAATGCAGAAAGCATTGGACGGCCGTTTCGTCCTATATTTGGGACTCATCAGCAGTGCACATCCACTACCGAGAATTGAAACCCTGACAGTTAGGTTGTCAAGCAAACATCATACTAACTGTCTGTTTTGCTATCTTTTCGTCACTGAGGCCCGTTGGAACAGTTGGTATGACTCCGACTTTTACAGAACGGACATCAGTTCGTGAGGATGTTAAAAAAAAGATTTAAAAAATTGACGAATATTCTTAACAAGGTTATTTTATTTGTTTACTATTAAGGTTTTCATTTGTAATATTGAGTTCTTTATTTACAAAAACTGCTTGCTTTATAAACGTTATCCTCCCTAAAAAATATACCGGTTGGCGTTCTTTTTTCATTTCTCGAAATTGAAATCTTATACAATACAATATAATCTTATTTATAAGTAACTAACAATGTGTATAGATATCTCAATGTACATCGGCATTCAATCTCTTAAAGGCTGCTCATAATTAAACTGTTCATAGTCTTCTCAGTGTATTTTTACACCTAACACATAATTATAAATATTATCTATATAAGATAGGCTTGGTGTTTTACGTGAGTTTATTGAATTTACCGTTATTCCCCATGTATACCACTCATCTTTTTCTAAAAAATAACAAGCAAAATTAGGGTTGCGTATTATGCACAGCTACAAAATATCTGTCTATATTTCTGAGATGAGGTATTATGGACACTAGTTATATTATTCGGACTAGTGTACAAAAATAATTCAAAAGTTTCAGCTACGAAATGACTACTCACCACAAATATACGACAAATATACGACAATTTGACACTAAAATTCGGCGATTGCGACCCCATAAGTATGTCAAATACAATGATATGTACCTAACAATACTTACAAATATAAAATAAAATAAGAAATAAGAATTATCATAAAACTAAATTAGAATAATATTATTCTATTTTTAAAGCCATTTTAAAAAAAACAAGGATAGGAAACGATGCCCGAAATTAAATTTAAGAGGTACAATTTATAGGGTTTGATTACCAAACAAGGGGTGCGTATTATGAGTGAGTAGAAGCATTTTTCCACATTTTCAACACAATTTTAGGGGTGCGTATTATAGATGACGGCGTATTATGCATGGAGAATAACGGTAGTTGATATGTAGTATTCTCATATCCAAATAGAATGTTTATATGTTTTCTTTCGAGACTTTAATAGCAAGGCAATGACTTCAAGCAGAGGAGATTATGTTCATCCTTTCTGGGGCCTAAATGCACGTGTATGGGTACTCTGCTTGGGGAAGATGTAAAGTAAATATCAGATGAAAATATATATAACATGGGTTCCCCTCTTTCCTATGAGAACGTGATGTGTAAAGGCTACTGCTGATCATTTCCACTCCCTCACTGAACGAATGATGATCAACTATTGGGTGCCTCATCGACACATTGTTCGCAAAAAAACGTGGGGGTGTCAGGATTTGTTTATTGTTTGGGGTGGTCTGTATTAAACAGTCCATATACAACATTCTTAAATACCTTAAATTGGCTTCTAATCTCCCGCCTTCGATTAGCATTCGAACTGTGACTTCGTGGCAGATCAACAGAAGAATTACATATTCTCCACATTCCAAAGGTCGGTGTATCTTCCCGAAGTCCCTTTCCTCCGCTTCTTTCACAAGGGGACCTCCTATATTTAATCTATTGCCGAAGATGCTGGAAGAATCGTTGTCTCACTCTTGATTCAAAACTGTTTCTGATGTAATGGAATAAACAGTCACCCCTATGAATGTTTACACTGTAGGTACTTGCTAACTATAAAATCCCACTGTTATTTTCCGTGTGAGTTCGTTTCAAACATCCTCGTCGCCACTGTTATATTCCGTGCTAAGGGAATAAACACATAACACCAGGTGGATACTAGAAGGTTTATTTTACACAAACAGTACAATATGAAATATGGTACAGTTATACACACAGATCAATCTAGTAGTGAGTGTCATTAGTTGAAAGGTCAGACGTGCTGGCGTCGTCTCGCTCTCACACTGGTCCCTCCTGTCTCTCGTAGGCAGTTGACTTTATAGGTACTTACTACATATAGTGGAATCATTCATGGGGGTAACTGGTTATTCCATTACATCAAATGGAGAAGAAAAGGAGGCAATTTGAACAATAGACTGATTTTTGATGTTTTTTTTTTGTTTTTGACAAACGTTTGAAGCCGTGGAAAAAAACATTGTCTATTATTTTGATTGTCATGCTTTAAATGTGCTGTTTAAGGTCATGTTTGTCACGGTGCATATGCTGCAGTTATGTTTTCGTTTCAAACATCCTCGTCGCCACTGTTATATTCCGGGCTAAGCGAATAAGCACATAACACCAGGTATAAGAAATGTTTATTGTATACAAGTACAATATGAAATACGGTACAGTTATACACAGAGGTCAAGTGAGTGCCACTAATTGGAAGGTCGGATGTGCTTCCGTCTTCTCGCTCTCACTCTTAATAATTAACACCCCCCACGAGGGATGTATGTGGCACAAGGCCAAGTTTACCGTGTGTTCTTCCTTTCTCGTCGATTTTTTTCTCACTTTCTTTCTTTCTTTCTTTCTTTCTTATTTGCTTTCTTTCTTGTTTTCATTTTATTTTCATATGTGTTTCTTTCTTCCTCTCTTTCTCCTTAATCTTTTTCTTTCTTTTTATCTTTCTTTCGTACACTTAATAATTCTTTCATTTACTTTCTTTCAATTTATTTCGTTTACTTGCTTCTTTCTTATTATTTTCTTTATTTCTTTCTTTCTTTATTTTTTTCTGTCTTTCTTTCTCTTAATTTCTTTTTTATTTTTGTTTGCTGGCTTTTTTGTTTTTTATTTATTTATCTCCTGTTAATATTCTTTTTGTATTTTCTTACTTTCTTTCGATTTCTTTCTTTTTATCACTTTCTTTCTTATTTGTTTGTTTCTTTTCTTTCATTAGGTGGATATTTCTTCCTTTTTTCTCACTTTCTTTTTTATTTGTTTGTTTCTTCGTTCTTTGTTTCTTTTTTTCTTCCTTTATTCCTTTCTTTCGTTATTCCTTTCTTTCTCTCTCTTTTCACTTTTTCTTTCTTTCTTTTTCGTTTTTCTTTATTTATTTCTTCCTTGTTTCAACCCTTCCTTCCTTCTCATTCTTTTCTCTTTGTGTCTTTTTCTTTTTATTTATTTATTTATTTATTTTTTCCTTTCTTTTTTCCTTTCATTCTTTATTTATTTATTTCGTTCTTTCGTTCTTCCTTTCTTTTTCCTTTCTTTCTTTCTTTATTAACTTCGTTCTTCCTCTCTTTTTCCTTTCTTTATTTATTTATTAACTTCGTTCTCCCATTCTTTTTCCTTTCTTTCTTTCTTTCTTTATTTATTTCTCTCCTCCTGTCTTCATTTGTCTTTCTTTCTTTCTTTCTTTCTTTCTTTCTTTATTTATTCCTTTCCACCTTTCTTTTTCCTTTCTTTCTTTCTTTATTACGTTCTTCCTTTCTTCCTTTCTTTTTCATTCTTTGTCTATTTATTTATTTATTTATTTCGTTCCTCTTTTCTTTTTTCCTTTCTTTCTTTCTTTCTATATTTATTTCGTTCTTCCATTCTTTTTCCTTTCTTCCTTTCTTTCTTTCTTTATTTCGTTCTTTATGTATTTATTTTTCTTTCTTTCTTTTTTACGGATTTATTTATATATTTCTTCCTTTCTACCTTTCTTTCTTTCTTTATTTCGTTCTACCTTTCTTTCTTTTTCTTTCCTTCTTTCTTTCTTCATTTCTTCCTTTCTTCCTTTCTTTCTTCCTTTCTTTCTACCTTTATTTATTTATTTATTCCTTTCTTTCTTTCTTTCTTTCCTTCTTCCTTTCTTTCTTTCTTTCTTTCATCTCATCATTCTTTTTATTAATTTCATCCGTCTCTTTGATAATCTATAATTGTTTTTCTTTCTCTGTCTGTTTTTTTTGTATTTTTCATTAGTCCTTCTATCCCCCCTCTATCTTCCCCTTACTCTCTCTCTCTCTCTCTCTCTTCTTTACTCTCTACTATGATAAACATAAGGGCAGCTAATCTCAATTCTCTTTTCAGCTGTTTCACTTTGTTTTACTTCGTTTCTAGCCGTTATTTCTTCATCATCTTTTCGGTTTCTCAAGTCACTCATCCCCCCCCGCCATCCTCACTCTCACTCTCTCTCACTCTCTCTCTCTCTCTTCACCTCCCTTATCACTCCGCAATCCTCACCGACCACACCCTGCCGCAGATCCCGCTTCCCCACCCGCTTCTCTTCCTTATTCGACTTGCCTAAAGAAAATAGCACGGGGGTCACAATTCCGGCATTTATACGCCGACCAACTGGGCATTGTTATTTTCCCACATTCAAAGTTCTTTTTTTGTTCCGGCCTTAACCGTACTCCAAACCCCACCCCAGCATCCACCTGGTCCACCCCGGGTAGACATATTCGACTTTCATCCAACCACCCACGGGTAACAGCAAATGTCACCCTACCACCTGTTATTTACAATTTCAGACTCACCTTACCGTTTAGCTTAGTAGAGGCAACAAATGACGGGCATAAAATCGTGACTCCCTAAATTTCATATTCTACAAAAGTCCATGAGGTAAGGGTTTCTTACATGTCCAGATAATGGTATGTGAATATGGCACTAGAGTTTAGTGTATAAATACAATTAAAATCGATTAGCGAATTTTAATCATTATATTAAAGTATTCAGAAAATAGTTACGTTATACCAGAAAGCACAGGGGTTGGACAAAATAATTGAAACACTTGTTAAATTCAAAGAAAATTTATTTAATATGAAGTTGGTCCTCCTTTAGCCTCACATACAGCTTTAATGCATCTAGGAATGGAATCATACAGCTTGACAGAAGAGAGAAACCATTCCACCCCCCCAAATGGAAAAGAGCTCTAAGAGTCATGGGAAAAAATATAATCAATTATCCAAATTATACAAAAAACGATTAAATATATCCGAGAAAATACCTAATCTTGTCCTATATATCTCTCCAACTTTGACTTCGTCAACGGAAAACATTTGTGAAAATATTTAGATATCAGAGAAAAATGACATCGAACAACCTCAACCATAATTCGAACTCGTTATACCGATTACACTTTTTCTGCACTTAGCAATATTTCAACAGTATTTTTCAATATTTCCTGGCATCTTCTACTTACTGGTCGACAGTCGTACGTACTAAATTTTGCATCATTATATAATTTGTTATATTATTGTTGGCACTTAAGCCTACGATTCTCCATTAGTCACATAGTGCGAATATTATACAATGAAAATTTCAGATCAAATTTCAGTAAACAACTGCGTCAAAATCCAGCCTCATGCCTCTTCAAGCTATTTATCTATGTCTGAGTTAAAATATCACAGCGAGAAAGAAAGGCAAAGATAAAATCAAAACCATCTGAAGGAAAGTTTGGGTTGATCCTATTTTTCCGAAAATATTTGAAAGATAAAAGACAACGAAAGTATAAGGAGAAAAGGAATTGATTTGACTGAAGAATACACAATTAACTTGGAGCTTCTTGCAGCAGAAGTTAAGTATTAAAGAGAATACGTTCGTGAGACTTGACTCTATTTTGGAAACACTGGTTCTTTGTTCATAAAAACACGTTACGATGTTCCTCTTGAATGTGGTAGGTGCAATGTAGTCTTTACGAATGACCAACACCCAAACAACATTTCTTTCCTCCCTCTTACTCATATATATATATATATATGTGTGTGTGTGTGTGTATGTGTGTGTGTGTGTGTATGTGTACATATATATATATATATATATATATATATATATATATATATATATATATATAGAGAGAGAGAGAGAGAGAGAGAGAGAGAGACGGCAAGAGATTTTGAATAGATTGTGAATAGGCGAAACAATCATTTGTGTGTGTATTCAACAAGATCGTTGTGATAAATTTTCAATGACTATCTATCTATCTATCTATCTATCTATCTATCTATCTATTTATACTGATGCATTCCGTTGTAGTAAGGTTGCTGTAACAGAGCACGTTCGCGCATGTTTTTAAAAATCATTATCACCACAAATTGCAGATTTTATCATTGCTATAATACGTTATCTTTGTAATGTGCTAATGGGAGGTAGTCTTAGGAAAGTTGGAAAGTTCATGGGTTAAAAAAAACTACGCCGCCTTCCTTGATGAATTAAATCTAAACATCAAGATACTGGTTAGACAACGTAGACAAGGATCCGTCTAAAATAAGTAGGCACACTATGTATATATTATTGAATGAAACATGTTAGATTGGAGATATATATAGAGAGAGACTGCACCGATAGCATGACTTGAAGTTTCATGCACAACGTAATCCTCAGGTGCTGACTATAGCCTGCCAGTTATGTAATAAAAAGATAAAAAAATTTTATGTATATATATATATAAATTTTATATATATATATATATATATATATATATATATTATTTATTTATTATAATTTTATCATATAGACAAAACCATTTTACTCACTACAAAGATGCAACTTGGTTTCAGTGCATTTCAACTGCACATCGACGGGTGAGGGTCGAAAATGGTTATGAACAATCCTGCTTGTAGGCAAGCCGGGTGTGAAACGTCACTTCCTTTTTTCCATTTGTTTGAGAAGAAAAATATACATGCAAAAAGTATATCTAAGTATCTGAGTGAAACAATAGTGCTTGTTGATAGCAGTTTGGTGATGGATGGACCGGGTGTTTAATGTTGATTGGTCTGTGGACATTTTTCCGCTGATAAACATCGGTCAAGAGTTTAGGCACATCATCTCACAAGCGTCCTAAGATTGAGCGGTAGGGGAGGGAAGATAGAGATAGGGGATAATATTACATTTGAGTAGGTAAAAATTGTAGAGTTAGCTTTAGTAGTAATTGGGAATGTTATTTTTGGATTTTCTATAAGATTTCTAAAGTTGAATTGCATTTATTTATGTTGGGGTTATCACTATTTATTTTGTAATCAATGAACGTGTTTTGTGGATTAAAATTTAGGAGTGGTGATCTCCTCTAAGAAAAATAAGGGATGCTAATATAACCTTTCATAATCAACTTTTTGGAATATTCCTGGATCGTAAAGTGTGTAGAATAAGTATGGATGCAAAACAATTTAAATGAAACTATTACCTGTAATATATATGGAAAAAAAAATTAAGGATCATAAATATATTAGTGGAGAGGTACATAAGAGGATAGGGATCGAAGGAGGTGATATATAATTATAAAAAGTTTATAGTTATGGAATTGAGAATTTAGCAAGATTGTAGTGTTAGATCCTTAGTATGTCTACAGAAAACGGTAGTCTCATATCTTTGGTTTAATAATTGGGTGCAATTGTAGAATCTCCGATCAATGTCCATTATTAAACAGATGCTTAACCAAATCCATAATGTATATGGCCTATATCTCATCAAATGAGAACCCCGGAGATATTAAGCTGTATGTGGAGTCTACTAGCAGACCTTTTAAGGATAGGTATTACAACCACTTGAACTCCTTTACAAATACGGCCAAACAAAATATGACATCACTTTCGAAATATTTTTGGAAACTCAAGGAAGAAGGGAAAACACCTAAGGTTAAATGGAAAATCCTAAGACAAGCCAGAACCTGCAATTCACTGAGCGAACCTTGCTTCTTATGTTTACAGGAGAAAATATGTATCATTGAACTCTTGGATAATACCCAATTATTAAAAAAATATAGAATTAATGCTTTTAAACACAGGCTTTCGTCGATCTTCGTCCATCTATCATATTTTCTCTGATTACCAATCCTAATGTAAATAATGACTACATAGCAAAGAACATGGATTAAACCCGACAAATTATAGGAAATTTCTCGAACATCCAGGCCAGTAAATGAAATTTGCATTGTTTAATTAAAGAACAGAGTATTTACTTAAATAAGTGTACCCATAAAAATTAACGGATAAACTTAATATATATATATATATATATATATATATATATATATATATATATATATATATATATATATATATATATATATATATACAACGTAACCAAAAAAGTTCTGTCCGTTTTTAAAGGAAAAAACGGAAAACGCTTCACTGTATGTGTAACTTATATTTAGTCTTTGAGTAATCGCCATCAGCATCCAGCACCTTCTGCCAACGTGTCTCCAGCTGTTCAATGCCCCTTGCGGTAGAACTTGGGGGGTTTTGACGCAAAGAAGTCCGCGAGGGCTTTGCGCAAGTCTGCTTCATTGGTGAAAGATTTCCCACCAAGATGATTATCCAGGGAATGGAAGATGTGGTAATCGGATGGTGCAAGGTCAGGTGAATAAGGTGGATGTATGGTATCCCTGACCACTCGCGCGACATGCGGCCTGGCGTTGTCATGGAGGAAAAGCACACCTTTGCGATTCACCAGTGCTGGCGACTTCTGGCGCAATGCCTGTTCCACACGTTTCAATTGCTGCGAGTATAGGTCTCCAGTGACCGTTTGGCCCGATGGTAGCAGTTCATAATGAACCACTTGACGACCTGTTCACCAGAGACAAAGCGTAATCTTGCGTTCGTGCATAGGCGGTCTTGCGGTGTGAGGGACAGCATCCTGAGGAGACAACGAATGTTTGGAACGCTTGGGAGTTTCGTACAGAACCCACTTTTCATCACTGGTAAGCACTCGATTGAATAAGGATGCGGTACGGTGGCGTGAAAGCAGCGATACGCAGGCTGCCACTAATCAAAAAACGGACAGAACTTTTTTGGTTAACTTGTGTGTGTGTATATATATATATATATATATATAGATATATATATATATATATATATATATATTTGCATATATAAATAAAAAGAAAGAACAGTAAGATATATAATCCAGTGTTAGATATTTTTATTTTACAAATTTGTGCTCAATGTAAATTTACAGAGCAAAATATTATAAATTAACTTATTTAAAATATGTTTTTTTTCGCTACACAGTAATAACCATGTTTCAAAAATGGAAGCTAAAAGCTTCGAATTTAATTTTGTAATTATATTAAAACCATTTGTTCCATTTCATCCTCAAGCGAATTTCGGAGTAACTTATTTTAAAATTTACTGAGTTTTAAAGGCACGGAAAAAATTCATAATTCGTGGTTTCCAAGGATACAGAGAAATACACTCATCCAGACAAGGGGTGGAAGCGTGTTCAATTTTATTAACTTCTGTTGTATCAGTTATTAGTTACGTTCAAAAAAGGGGTTATGTTTAGGGATGGGTAGGGATGTATTTTTCAACGAATTCTGACATCCGCTAAATGCATGTCGTGTAGTATTTTTTTTAAAAATTTTATTGGTAACGGCAAAAAAATCTTACGGAATTTTTTCTATTTGTATACTTAAAGATTTTTTTGGAATGTTTAGGTTAGAATACGTTTTATTTAACTACAATTTTACTACAATTTAAATAAAACGTATTCTAACCTAAACATCTGGATTTTAACACCTTAGGGCAGTGCTTCTCAACTATTTTTTTAATCCATGGACAACTTTTACTCTTATTTATTTTTTTTTGGTGGTGGGGTGGGGTGTGCCTCCATAACCATTCGATGAAAAAAAGCTTATTTTATTTTTACTAATAGATAGGGTTAGGAATTGTATTATAGAAATAGTAAATGTATAAGCTTTATTTTGAAGTAAAACTAATTTAATTAAAATAAACTTGTATTTACCAACTAGATTCTATGGAACAGTTAAGCAACTTATAATAAAATATTTTCAAATATGTGAGTTATTAATATATTACCAAAACGTTGCCGTTTATTCATTCAGATCCCCCCTGAGGTTGATGCTACTCTGTGAGTTTTATATTTGGGTTATCGATGCCAATGAGAGTCAAAGATCACACCCACTTTTCACAATGTCGACTCTTTTATTATATTAAGTAATTTGTATTAATATATTAATAGTTTATTTTATTAATAATAAACATTACTATTATTATTTCTTATTATATTAGACTAATTTATGTAATAAATTATAATCTTTATATAATATTCATTCATATATATATATAAGCGCGTGCGCGTGTGTGTGTGTGTGTGTGTGTGTGTGTGTGTGTGTGTGTGTGTGTGTGTGTGTGTGTGTGTGTGTGCTGGTATGCAGAAAATAGGAAAGAACACGTTAGGTAAATAATCCAGAGTTCTTTAGTATTTTAGTTTTTATTTAAAAAAAAAAAAACAGTGCTCCAGAGAGAAGTAGAGCTTATATTATAATATTTATTTTTTTAAAAATATGATTCCTTCGCTACATAAGAGTTCTCATGTTTCAAACACGAAAGCCTAGACCCTAGATATAATTATTGAAATTAAGTTGAATTAAGGTATCGTGTCCCGTTTCATCCTCAAGCGAATTCCTAAATTTTCTTATGTTGCGAAGGAATCATATTTTAAAAAAAATATTATAATATATATATATATATATATATATATATATATATAGCATAACACCCAATTTTGTTTCATTTATTTTATCCAGATATTATATATATATATATATATATATATATATATATATATATATATATATATATATATAATATATATATATATATATATAACCCTTCCTTTATCTGACCTTCTCAGTTTTAATTCTATTTTTACAGTGGAAAAATTCAACACAGTAAAATTGACGCTAACTTACATCGCTTGATCTCATTTTCTCTTAGTTTTAGAATGTTTTTTTTTCTATATTCAGTAATTTAATATGGCACACATCACTGTAGAAATTCCATTACTCAGTTGTAGTAACCGTTCCGAAGTGAAATTGCTCTATAGAACATACAAATATTATAGCAGAGCCCAATTTGCTATTATTTTTTTTGTGTGTGTGGACCTCCCAGTAATGTTACATAGGCCCCTCAAGGTCCACATGTACCTCATGTATCTGATTGTCTGAATCGTTTTCAAGAAACGAGAGCAATATCTAAAAGATCAGCAAATCTAACAGTGATCTCCTAATTCTCAATCTTGCTCCATATGCGTCCTCCTTTGTAAATCACTAGCGGGTCTTAAGTGCCGAATTAAGATTATCGGACAAAATTTGATAACTGAATCAATTAATCTGTCAGATTCTCATACGTCGAAACCGACGAGAGAATCCATTATATATATATATATATATTTCAAACATGTAGCGTTGAATGTTAAAGACAACATAGTCTTACATATTTTCTTTTGAATTTTCTCATATTCTCTAATGAGACTTTTTATTTGAAAATAGTTCCGAAATATGTATTTTCCATGCGATGACCTAGCGCTTTCGAACATCATTGTTCATCTTCAGGGTCAATATTTTAGTCAAAATTTTTTTTTTTTTTTTGTAGCGTATTCTTCGATCTTTTGGCTTGTGTATTGGAAATCTTTTTCACGCTGTCACATGACAAAAATCTACGCCATGCACGTGATATAACATCATCGCGTCTTTTGAATTTAAAAGGAATTTAACGTTTTGAGTTTGTAAAAAAGTAGCAACATGATTACGCTACAAGATAATTGGCAAATGTTTGTTTAAAAAAAAAAAAAAAAAATTTTGACTAAAATATTGACCCTGAAGATGAACAATGATGTTCGAAAGCGCTAGGTCATCGTATGGAAAATACATATTTCAGAACTATTTTCAAATAAAAAGTCTCATTAGAGAATATGAGAAAATTCAAAAGAAAATATGTAAGACTATGTTGTCTTTAACATTCAACACTACATGTTTGAAAGAAAAGTTGCTGCCAAATTACACATGTATATATATATATATGTGTGTGTCTTTTACTCAACGGTTTTTACTAAACGACTGTAAATATGTGTGTGTGTGTGTGTGTATACAGATTATTATTGCCACACCAGGATAAGAAGATCTTTAAAAAATGGATTCATATTTCATTAATAAATCTAAAGGACACAATAGTATCACAACGACTAAAATATAAGTAACTTGGAGTCCGTTTTTATTAATATAACACGTCCCATCCTGTGTAGGCAGGGAGAATGAAAACACAAGTTGCCTTTGTTTGGGGAGGCGGTCGACAATGCAACGTCTAACTAGGAAAATATTTTTTTTGTTCTCCCTCCTAGTTTTGGTATATTTTAGAACCAATAATTTTTATTTTCAACCACTTAGATTTATTTGACGATGATATTATTTTTGTTTCTGAAGATGTCTCGGCTAAAATGTACCTAAATTTTAATCATTGTATTATTTTTCTATCCTTTCGATTTATGAATAAAATATCATCCACCTTTTAAAGCTCATATATATATATATATATATATATATATATATATATATATATATATATATATATATATATATATACACACACACATATATATATATATCTTTTTGAATATATATATATATATATCTTTTTATATATATATATATATATATATATATATATATATATATATATATCTTTATAAATTTTTAGGTCTGATGAATTGGATCGTGATTACGATTCCAATGTAATAAATTATAGCCAAGGGATATTAGTGTTTGAGCCTTTTATATTATATTCTTACTCTGTCGTGGACATTGAGTTCTACCTTGATTCTATCCTGTTGGGAATTTATATATATATATATATATATATATATTGACTACTAATATTATCTATCTATCTATCTATCTATCTATATATATATATATATATATATATATATATATATATATATATATATATATATATATATAAACTCCCTTCCCTATTACTGTTTCCCTGACAAATACAATCTCCAACGGTTTAAGTGTAGCGTCAATCGTCATCTCCAGTTGCCTTGATCTATCCACTTCCTGACATCTTCCATTCCTATCTGCTCTCGCCCTATATCTCCCGTAACCTCCCCACCTCGATCGGCCCTCCGTCCTTCTCTTTCTCCACATCCCTTCCTTTACCACTCCTATCTGCTCTTCCTCCAACCCTTCTGTAACCCCTTGCGTGATAGTGGCCACCGGCCTTGCTCGGGGTGATACGCTTAAAAAAAAAAAAAAATAAAATAAAAATATATAATCAAAAACGAACCGTAATATACCTAAAAAGTAAATCGTAATATATATTTAAAATTATCTGGCTCATCGTAATTAAACATTTTTATGTCAACATGTAAACATCAGTTCATTTCTCTTGCTAGAGTTATGTACATATATCATAGCTCAGTTGTATTACATTGAGCACTCTTTTATTATCACCCGCAGTATATGTGCAATACATCTACTATCTCTCTCTCTCTCTCTCTCTCTCTCTCTCTCTTATATATATATATATATATATATATATATATATATATATATATATATATATATATATAAGGGTATTTGCAGTAGACATGTCTGTCTCAGAGAGAAAATCTTCTAAATGTCTACCTAAGCGATTTGAAAGGCGTTATCTTCAGATGCAAGAGAAAATGATCACGCAAATACCGCAGCGGCAATCAACCATTATAAAAAAGTTTAGTTCTGACAAGGGAGAACAAAAAATAAAAAATAAAAACAGAGGATGGGAAAAAAAAAACTTTGTCTGAAAGACAGGATCTCAGGAAAGATGACAGTGGAATTAAATCTGATCTTTTTCGCTTGATAAGACTGCAGGACGATTGTTAAATACGGTTGATGTATCGGATGGTCGCATACAAGCGTGAAAAAAAATTCCTTGTCAAGTCAGCACAATTTCGGCGGGAATGTGGGTATTGGGTTATACCGGAAGTTATTCAAAGTGGGGCGGAAGCGAAATCGAGAGAGACATTCGGGTGAAGATAGTTATCTTTTTTAAGAAAACGCTTTATGTGATGGAGGGCCTGTTTTGTCAATCCTGAATGGAAGATATTTAAATAAAAAATATAAAAAAGAAGAAAAAAACGATCTGCTGTAGATAGATAAAAGAAAACTTATAGCCAAGCGATTCATAATTGCCTTATGCCCTATCTACACTTGTTTCTTAATTGTAATTCTATAGAAAGTAAAATACAGCCTCCTTGGTGGCTGAGCTAGGCGTATAATTTTAATAGATTCTAATAGTCCCTCCACGCGTGAAAAGATTTACAAGTCAAGAAGACGATCTCCTCTTTGATGTTCGCAGCTATATAATCTTCCTGTCGTAAATTTCTCTCGCTTGATTTTCTGTCATATCAAAGCCTGTAGAGGAACTTAGAAAATGACATATATCACACGAACACAACAGTCGTTCCTCCATTTTAAGATAAGCGATCACGATCTAAACAGTTCTCAGAATCTGTAGAAAAAGACAATATGTATAAAGGAAAAAAAGACAATAGGAAAACTGCATGTTGTTTTAGCCAACACACTTCACTTTTTAGTTTGAAACCAAACAATACCACAAATATATCAAGAAATCATAAGGAAATGGATGAATCCATCATCAGAACAATCAAAATAATATTTCTTCATATGAAAATTCTCTTCAAATATAAAAAGTAAATGACGTAATTTTTCAGTTGGCCCAATAATATATATGAGCATTTTTTAATTGTTTTAGCACCTCGGCACCGCCCTTTTTCTGTCGAAACCGTTAAATGTAACCGCCTCTTCTACTCCAACAGCTTCTTCTCTCGCTCTTCCCGACAGTGGAACTACCTTCCTCTTAATTGCTTCCCTGTTCTTTTTTTATCCTCATCCGTTGTTTTTATTCTCCCCCACCTTTACTAATCTTTTCCCTTATTTACACTCTCTGGAGCTCCCTGCATACTAATGGCACTCCCGCTTTGCTTGGGGTGAAACACTTTTAAAAATATCACCCAAAATGTAACAATATTTTGTTTTTTGTTTATACATGGCCGTCCAGTGCTTACTGCATTCTGTGACAGTGCTTTCTGCATTCTGTTGAGGTTTCAGACTCGATGAATTACTTAATTACATATATATATATATATATATATATATATATATATATATATATATATATATATATATATATATATATATATATATATATATGTAGATAACTTGTGTAATAGCAAAATTATCCAAACCCTATAACAGCAAATTTGTCCACTTGTTAGATTAAGCATTGAACCGGTGTATCTTAGAAATGACTAAAGATATCTTACTGGAATTCTCCGTGGTTTTTAGAACACTATTGGACTTTCCTTTGAGCAATAAGAATGTGTAATTACTCTCCAAGTTTAATGAAATTGATCATAAACAAAAATGACATGTTCATCATTAATTAATCATAGCTAAGGTTCGGAAGCTCATGAAGGATTGAAACAGAAAAGACAATTTTCTGTTTTCTTTTTGAATTTGTAGGACTGATGAATTGGATCGTATTTACGATTCCAATGGAAGAAATTATGACCACGGAATATTAATGTTTAAGCCTTTTTATTATATCCTTACTCTGTCCAGGACATAGAGTTCTACCTGGATTCTATCCTCTTGGAATTATATATATATATATATATATATATATATATATATATATATATATATATATATATAAAGTGGACATGGAAGTCAGCACTTAGAGGCGACAGTCTGTTTCATGCTAGTGCAATCGTCAGGCGACTAGTGCTGTTATTTTTCTCGGCTGTTTATATAAGGGTCAGTGGTGCATTATGGGTAGTATATTTTGCCGGGTACTTTTACCGGAAGTCGCTTATTTGTTTATTTATTTATGTCGAATTATTTTGCTTGTTTTTTTGTTTGTTTTTTTATTTTTATTTTTTATCTTATATATTTATTTATTTATTCTTTTATTTTGATCGGTGTTTTTGGTTAACGTAGTAAAAAATTTGTTTATATAGCTTATTGTTGGTAGTCTAGCATGAAACAGACTGTCGCCTCTTAGTGCTGACTTCCATGTTCACTTTTATATTTACACACGCTCTATCTCTGATATTGAGCACTTTACCCCATAAATATAGCACACTTTAAGACTATATTTCTGCATATATATATATATATATATATATATATATATATATATATATATATATGTTTTTATGTTGTATGTATATATATTTATATATTTCATATATATGTATATATTTGTATGTGTATATTAACCACTAATACTATCTATATATATATATATATATTTATAGATATAGATATATACATACACACACAGACACACATATATTTATGTAAGCAAATATGTGGATGTAGATCCGACGGTATGATGAATATGTAGAAAAGACAAAACAAAATCCGAATATTTGAGTTTACTGTTTTTTTATTTAAAAAAAACAACAAAAAACAAAAAAACAAAAAAACAAAAAAAAAACAATATAAAAAACAGTAAACTCACATATTCGGATTTTGCTTTGTCTTTTCCACATTTTCATCACACACACACACACACACACACACACACACACACACACACACACACACATATATATATATATATATATATATTTCACGTGAGAGGCGACTAACATGCTGAAATGTAACGAAAAATGTATACATCTATGTCTGGGACTCTAAATACAACTTTCAACTTAATTTCAATGAAAATATAAATTAAATAGCATATATATCTTTTATTTTTATTTTTAGATTTTTTTTTTTTTTTTTTTTTTTCTCCTTAGTAATTCTACAATTTAAAACTTAATAGAGATCTGATTTAGATTTCTAAATAGGTAATTTTAATTTTTTACTTTTAATTTTAATTTCAAATTTTATAAATCTTTTAATATCTAGATAGCCTTGCTTAGTTGTCAAATTTTTCGAATCATCCTATACTTGTTTTTTGATTGGCCACTCTGGTTTACGTAACAGCGTTTACTCTTAGCTAAGGATCGTTGATTAATTTGAAACTTTTAAAACCATTTATTCTATATTCTATATTATCACTTGACAAGACACAAGAAGTGTTGAAACAAAATGGCTACTTTTGTCGTGATTTTATAACATATTTATGTTGTAATATTCAAATAAATAATTATATATATATATATATATATATATATATATATATATATATATATATATATATATATATATATATATGCATGTATGTATTGAAAATGGATTAAATCCGACATATTTTTATTTTTAATTTATTTTGTTTAAACGTTATTCTTATGGATACTCATATTAAAGTAGAATTTCTGCTTTAATTAAACGTTGGTTGGATCGATTGACTTGATCCAAAGTGTTGTGACTTCAATATTTGGCAAATCCAGTGATGAACAAAAAATTGGTGAGTTGAGTTAAAGAGAAATAACTGAGATATCCGGAAGAATCTACTGCGGCGGACGAAATAAATGGTTCAGTTCGCATTTTCTGTCATCTGAAGAAGGCCATAGCGTACAACGGCAGAAACGTCGCGATTTGGCAAAAAAATTGATGACAACAGTCCGAGAAATGTGAATAGTGTAAATAATTACAAAACCTCATCTCAGAAACATAGATGGATCCTGAAGAAGGCCGGCGCGTACAACGGCCAAAACGCCGTGTATATGGAAACAAAATGTGGACAACAGTCCAAACATATTGCAAATAATTACAATACCTGATATCAGAAATTTAGAAGTATCCTGAAGAAGAACAGAGCGTACAGCGACCGAAACGTCGTGAATATATATATATATATATATATATATATATATATATATATATATATATATATATATATATATATTGATGCATTAAATAATATAGACAAGTTCTCTATATTATTTAATGAAACATGCATCAATGAAAAATTTCTGCCTAAATACACACACACACACAATATATATATATATATATATATATATATATATATACAGAAATATAGTCTTAAAGTGTGCTATATTTATGGGGTAAAGTGCTCAATATCAGAGATAGAGCGTGTGTAAATATAAAAGTGGACATGGAAGTCAGCACTTAGAGGCGACAGTCTGTTTCATGCTAGTGCAATCGTCAGGCGACTAGTGCTGTTATTTTTCTCGGCTATTTATATAAGGGTCAGTGGTGCATTATGGGTAGTCTATTTTGGCGGTTACTTTTACCGGAAGTGGCTTATTTGTTTATTTATTTATGTCAAATTGTTTTGCTTGTTTTTTATTTGTTTTTTTATTTTTATTTTTATTTTTTATCTTATATATTTATTTATTTATTCTTTTATTTTGATCGGTGTTTTTGGTTAACGTAGTAAAAATTTGTTTATATAGCTTATTGTTGGTAGTCTATAATGGCCGTCATTACCGGAAATCGCTTGTTCGCTTATTTATTTGGGTCAAATTGTTTTGCTTGTTTTTATTTATTTTCATTTTTATTTTTTATCTTATATATTTGTTTATTTGTCATTGATTAAATCTGTTTGTTGAATTTGTGGTTTTTTCTGACTATTATTTAGGTGGGAACAGTTTTTAATTTATCTATTTAGGTTGGTTATCTTTATTTGTTTTTGTTTTGTTTTGTTTTTTAAACGGCTAGTTTATCGTAATCGGTTGTTAGTTTATTTATATATTTGGATGTATTTAGATCGATTTAATTATACTTGTTGTTATTTATTTGTTACACTATATCTTTTTAGCTTTCGGTTTTTAAGTAACGTAGTATATTATCTTTTATTAATGTTTTTTTTTTATTATTATTTTTATTTGTATAACAGTTATAACTTTCGTCCGTTCTTTTGTTTTGATTTTGTTTCGTATATTAACAGGTGTGGTTTTATGATTTGTTTGGAGTAATTTATTTTGCTTATTTTATTGTTGTTTGTTTATATATTTATTTATTTTTCTATTTTAAGTTACGTAGTAAAAATTTGTTTTCATGTCTACATTTTGAGATTAGCTCGGATCTTTTATTTAATAATTTATTTTCATCTGGGAAGGTAATGATAGCTATTTTTTCCTCCAAGCAAAGTTTGCAGGTTTTTGATAGGTTGTTGTAGGCTGATGATTTTTTCCTTATTTTCCAAGATATTTTTGGTGTGGTGTGTGTTTTGTTTTTTATTTCCCAGATATACTTAGAAAGCATTGTGCTGTTCGCATATTTACTATTTGTGAAAGACATTTTGTGTACATAATTTCTTTGTTTCCATGGTCCTTCGGTTACTCCTATATATACTTTTTCTTCATTATCTGCTGATTTTGTCGTGGCTTGGTAGATTACGTTGTTTTGTAAACAATTACCGTTTAAGGGTCATTCGTTTTTTATTCTGCAGTTGCACGTGGGTTTAATTTGTTCGTGTGGTTTGTTAATAATTTTTCTGTTGTGCTTTTTTATTATTTGTGCCATGTTCTCGGTGCAACTGTAGCTGATTTTTACTGTGTTTTTGTTGAATATTTTGTGTAGGGTGCTTGATACCGGGAAGTGTTTGTGTAAAAGCTTGAAGAATATTTTTCCTATGTTTGTTTTTACGTTTTTGCTGTACGGTGGGTTGAACCATATGATATTTCTTTTTCTGTTGGTCTTTTTTGTGTTCTGTGGTGAGTATGTGAGTGTTGCTGGGAATCCGCTATCTTTTAGGGCTGTTTCGTAGTCTTTCTTGGCCTTGTTAAATATAGATTCATCGGAAGAATTGTCGGAAATTGTTAATCGATTTAGGTATCTGTTTGATTATAGAAGGCGGGTGGTTGGAGTATATATGTATGTACTGTGGTTTATCATTCGGTTTTCTGTATGGTTTGTGTGTGCCTTTTCTTAGGTTGAAGGTGACATCTAGAAAATCTACTTCGTTTAGGTTAGTTTTTATATCTATCTCGAATCCGTTATTTTTGAAAATTTTAATTATTGCTTTTCTAGTTTTATCAGTCTTTTGTTTGTTGCAGTTTCTTAAGATTATGAGACCGTCATCTCTGTAGAGCCCTGTGTCATTTCTATGTATTATTTTGCTTAGTTCGTGTAGTAAGTAAATGCCTACGATTTCGCATGTCTCTGCACCGTCAAAGCTTCCCATTGTAGTGTCAAATATCCCATCTTTCTTTATCCATGCTTCTTCATGGTGAAATAATAATGATTTACGTGAGTGCTTAATGATGTCGATTTCGTTTGGTTTTATTATTATTTGTTCCTGAGCTAAGTTGATGGCCTTATCTAGTGTACGTTCTGTTATTAGCCGTTTAAAAAACAAGCCGTTTAAAAAACAAAACAAAACAAAAACAAATAAAGATAACCAACCTAAATAGATAAATTAAAAACTGTTCCCACCTAAATAATAGTCAGAAAAAACCACAAATTCAACAAACAGATTTAATCAATGACAAATAAACAATTATATAAGATAAAAAATAAAAATGAAAATAAATAAAAACAAGCAAAACAATTTGACCCAAATAAATAAGCGAACAAGCGATTTCCGGTAATGACGGCCATTATAGACTACCAACAATAAGCTATATAAACAAATTTTTACTACGTTAACCAAAAACACCGATCAAAATAAAAGAATAAATAAATAAATATATAAGATAAAAAATAAAAATAAAAATAAAAAAACAAATAAAAAACAAGCAAAACAATTTGATATAAATAAATAAACAAATAAGCCACTTCCGGTAAAAGTAACCGCCAAAATAGACTACCCATAATGCACCACTGACCCTTATATAAATAGCCGAGAAAAATAACAGCACTAGTCGCCTGACGATTGCACTAGCATGAAACAGACTGTCGCCTCTAAGTGCTGACTTCCATGTCCACTTTTATATTTATATATATATATATATATATATATATATATATATATATATATATATATATATATATATATATATATATTGTGTGTGTGTGTGTATTTCAGCGTCTTATATGCACGTGTTTATCGTTGCTTGGAAATCATCCATGTAAACAAAAACAGACTACCATCAATTTCTTGTTCGTGTATTGCTTAATATATTGTGTAATTGTCATCTTTGATAATGGCTTATGTAAGCCGAAAGCTTAGATTGGATTAAAAAATATGTATCAATATTGTGATTTTCTTTCATTGTTTAATGATAATGTTATTAAGCTTATAAGACGATATGAAAAGAACTTCCATAAAATATATAGACA
>OZ038518.1:61952079-61967079 GCA_964036315.1 Acanthosepion esculentum | reverse complement strand
AGGTGGCGACAGAAGAATTATCGTTGAACTTTTAAAAGGTAAGCTTAAATGTTAATGCAATACTTAAATACAGCGAGCAATTTAAAGTTCTTCTGTAGTTTATTGTTGCGTATCGCATCTACCCCTCCCTATCTATTCTGATGAAGGCCCAATCAAGAGCCATTCGCATGAACTAACTTAAATGCCGCCCGAAAGTGCGGCGTTTAAGCTCGTTTAAAATATATGAAATCACGATTTATAGATTTATAGTTTAACTAATTTTATATAATCCATATCTAGCAATATAAAATGGTCGTCTATGAAGTCTGTTTACAATTTAAAAAATATATTACAAAGGCAAATGATGTGGCATGACAAGATAACCTTCAACCAACCATCATTTTAACGAGGTGGTGCACCACCATTTGGGCAATGCAGGTTCATGGGTTCCTTGATCAAACATTTCCAGGCCGGCGGATTGGAAAGGATCGCCCAATTTCCCCCGCCATCTAGTTCACCAGACAACACTCCCCTGGACTTCATTCTAAAGGGTTATTTTAAAGATATCGTGTATAGAGCAAAGGCATGGGACATCACTGATCTAAAGCAAAAGATTATTAACACCATTGCCATCTTGTATGAGGCTATGCTACGATGAACATGGCAAGACATCGAGTAGCGTCTTGATGTTCTTCGTGCAACTAATGGTACCCATATAGCGGTATATTAGTGAGTTATGTGCCATATCTGATACACGCTTAGGGGATCATATCCCTTTTGATAGATGCCTGACGAGGTAGATTTTTTCCCCGCAGGCGGTTGTGATTTCTTTCTGCAGTAGACCAGTTGACATCCGATCTGTCCTGCTATTTACCCATAGCTGGGGGAGAAGAAGATTCATACTTTTCCCAAGTTATTATTATTATTATTATTTCCTTTGATATCTGCCGTTTACACATTTCTTTCCGGGTTCCGCCCAGGGACCTAAGGTTAGAAATGGCATCATGACACTTTCCACTGCAAAAAAATAAAATTAAATTAAAATAAAATAATAAAAAATAAAATAAAAAATAATTACATAGATATAGCCCTTCGTAAAGTGTGGGCTGTACTTGTCAGAACAATTTTTTGTATCTCTTTGAGGCATAGACTTCCAGGGATCCCTTCAATCAGCCTACTGGAATCTTTTCCAACCAGGCTAAGAGCTCCAGCTACAACAGGAATTGGTGATGTTCCCATGTGCCACATTTTTGAGATTTCTATTTCAAGGTCCTTGTATTTTGACAGTTTTTCGAATATCTTCAAAGATACATTGCAGTCTGCAGGGACTGCCATATCAATAAGGAGGCACTTATTTTGTTTGTGGTCTTTAATAACAATGTCTGGGCGGTTGGCTTTGATTGTTCTGTCAGTGTGTATTGTGTAGTCCCATAGAATTGTAACAGGTCCTATCTCCGTAACCGGGTCAGGGTGGTGTTCGTACCACTTTCTTTCAGTTTCCTTCCCATAGGAGTTGCAAATTTTCCAGTGCAGATATTGGCCCACTCAGTCATTATTATTATTATTATTATTATTATTATTATTATTATTATTATTATTATTATTATTATTATTATTATTTCCTTGGATTTATCATAAGTGAATGCAATGGATTCAAGTGGAATTCGAACTCGGCTCTCCGATTCCTCGATTCCTCAATCCGAGCCGCTCTACATTACACCACCGTGCCTATAGAGGTACATTAAATTAGTTAATAAAAGGTATATTAAATTAGTTAATAAAAGGTATATTAAATTAGTTTAAAAAAAAACTTCAACATGAGCTCCTTTTGTAAAAATTTCCACATATTTGTCTGTTCATTATCTTTTGTAATACATTTTTTTAATTGAAATGAGGCTTTATTGACACCCTGTATATTAAGAATTTATATGATAAATACGATTGGATCGTAAATAATTTTTAATTCTAAGAAATCCGCTGAAGATTGCCATAAAAAGTGTATTCTTGAAAATCTGAGATCGGATATATAACACTAATAGTAACAGATGTGAATTTTCCATATTAAGATTTCAAGAATTTCAAATGCTTCAACACGGAAAAGCAAGATGGAGCGGAAATATAAAATGAAAGCAGTAAATAAAATTCCACCAAAGAAGGAAATACTTCAACAGAAAATGCAATTAAAGGCGCGGAGAAGAAGACGATATTAAAAGTGTTGTAGGTTCTAGAGACAAAATAAGATATTTCAAACTGCCCTCAAGAAGTTTTACATGGAATTTGGAAAGCAGTTTTAGAAGGCCTGCCATCTAATGAAGAAGGGCAAGCATTTTGGGATAATATTTGGAGCAAAGCAAAGGAATTTAATCCCAATTTAGAGTGGATTGGAAGAGAACAAGAAAGAATGAAGGATAAACCTGTGCAAGAATGGACAAATATAAGCAGGAATAATACAAGATAATGTGCCATACGCTTGGAAACATAAAGCTTTGGAAATGTACAAATTCTTCTCGGTCATAGTAAACTTCCTTAAATATAGCGTGGAATACCAATTCCAAATGTTCGAATATCCGAGAAATTGGGGAAATAAGGTATGAGTTATCGATACTAGAGAGATTTCAAGAAATTCAAATATTTCAACACGGAAAAGTAGGAAGATCAAGTAGAAATATAAAAGTAAAGAAGAATTTCCACCAATCAAAGAAATACTTCAACAGAAACTTCAATTAAAAACACAGAGAAGAAGACGATATGAAAAGTGTTGTAGATTCTATCGACAAAACAAGATATTTCAATCTGTCCTCAAGAAGTCGAACAGGGAATTTGAAAAAGCAGTTTTAGAAGACCTGCCATCTAATAAAGAATTGTAAATATTTTGGGAGAATATTTGGAGCAAACCAAAGGAATTTAATCCCAATTTAGAGTGGATAAGGAGAGAACCAGAATAAATGAAGCATAAACCTGTAGAGGAATGAAAAAAAATATAGCCAAGGAAAATGTAAGTCAAAGACACCTGGGTACTACAGAGAACTGAATGATGATGTCAAAGAACATGAAAGAAATAAGAAACTTTATTCATTAATAAAGGCTGCCAAGAAATTCAAAAGACAATAAAAGAGCAAATAAACCATAATACACCTACAGCAGCAGTAAAGAACCTAAAAAGAAAGCCAGAGCCAAAATGATATTATATATTTGATTTTTAACTGTGCCAAATGCAAAAACGATGGCAAGATATGCGTCTTCATATTCATATTCTGCACCTACCAAACAAGCTGATGTAAATAAACCCCGTACCCATCAGTGTTTACGTAGTACAAGGATGAAAGCTGACATCGAAGGTTACAAACATGGGACCTGTAAAAATTTTATAGGACATTACGATACACACAGCCAGAACAATGAAACCTAATCGATCAGACATCGTCATCAAATCTAACAAAAACAGAATGTGCTTTCTTATTGACATGGCAGTCCCTTCAGATTGTAATGTGTCTTTGAGGTTCTTAAAAAAGCTATCAAAATGCAAGGATCTTGAAGTGGAAATCTCAAAAATGTGGCACATTATGGTTGAAGCTCAAGGATTTGTTTGGAAAAGGTTCCGATAGACTCATTGAAGGGATTCCTCGTAGTCCATGCCTTAAAGGAATGCAAAAATTGTATTCATATGTGAAGCTCACACATTACGAAGAGCTTTATCTGTGTAAAATATGCGATCATCGTTTGCCTTTTATTTTTGTTTATTTTTTACAAAATTTATCAGTGGAAAATGTCATGAATCCATTTCTGAACTTAGGTCTTTGATTGGGACCCGGATTGACATACACGGATATAATACAGTATTTACATTAGTCGGACCATTGTCCTCATCTTTGTCGCCATATTTGTCACAACGTTTCGGCCGTTGTACGCTCCGGCCTTCTTCAGTTGGTTGGAATCCACTGTGACATGATAAACGCGTTGGTTAGATCCAGTGACAGACCCAAAGAGTGTGAGTTCAATACCCGGTTAAGGCAGTGGAGAACTTTGAGAGGGAAAATTATCAGGAGATGACTGATAACTGACATCCATCAAACATGGCACGTGGAACTAGAACAGTCTACCCCGGTGATCGAAATAAAGGGTTCAGTTCGAAATTCCAACAACCTGAAGAAGGCCGGAGCGTACAACGGCCGAAACGTTGTGACAAATATGGCGACAAAGATGAGGACAATAGTCCGACTAATGTAAATACTGTACATAATACCTCATCTCAGAAATATAGACAGACGGATATAATAATAATAATAATAATAATAATAATAATAATAATAATAATAATAATAATAGTAGTAGTAGTAGTAGTAGTAGTAGTAATAATAATAATAATAATAATAATAATAATTTGAAAATCTATAACTTCTATGGGAAGGAAACTGAAAGAAAGTGGTATGAACACCACCCAGACCCGGTTACGGAGAAAGTACCTGTTACAATTTTATAGGACTACACAATACACACAGACAGAACAATCAAATCTAACAGCCCAGACATTGCTATTAGAGAAAGGAAACAAAAGAATTGCCTCCTTATTGATATGGCAGACCCCGCAGACTGCAATATATCTTCAAAGATATTGAAAAAGCTATAAGGACCTTGAAATCGAAATCTCAAAAATGTGGCACATGGAAACATCAACAATCACCGTTGTAGTTGGAGCCCTAGGATTGGTTGGAAAAGATTCCAATAGACGAATGGAAGGGATCACTGGAAGCCCATGCCTCAAAGAAATACAAAAACGTGTTCTCACATGTACAGCCTACACCTTACGAAGGGCTTTATCTATGTAATTATTTTTCCTTGTGGAAAATGTCATGATGCCATTTCTAACCTTAGGTCTCTGGGTGAGACTCGGAAAGAAATGAGTACACATCAGAAATCAAAGGAAATAATAATAATAATAATAATAATAATAATAATAATAATAATAATAATAATAATAATAATAATGATAATAATAATAGTGTACAAATGCAAACATGTTTAAAATACGTGGATTTCAAATCAGAAAATATTTATATATATATATATATATATATATATATATATATATATATATATATATATATATATATATATATAATAGAAACTATAAATTTTCATTTAACACAGCAAAATCTATTAGGTGTGAACAGGCTTCACTTCTCAATTATAAGTTTACCGAGGATCCTAAAAACATACGTACCCACTATAAAAGTAATAACAATACACCGCATTTCAATATATTAACGACGAATATTTACACGCAGATAATATTAAGTCCTAGCAACCATCCCTTCTTTCTACACAGAAATTGCTTTGAAGATAGGCAGACTGTCCTTGCAGAGTTCAAGATTGGCGGAGACGGGAAAATTACTCGTTGATGAACCAAAACTGAACACTGCAAAATACTGGCTTAGCAAAATCACGCCAGTCTCAACAATCCAGGGCAGTTTTAAGCAGACAGGACATTGTCCAAGGTCAATACGTTTTTCTCTGCAAAATCTTTGCGCTTACTCTTGAGGACAAAAATCCCAAATGGTAGCCAAGAGCAGAAAACATCCTTCTACTTAATTTCATTTCCTCTAACTTATTAGGAGAACAGAGATCAATAGACTAAGTTTCTGACCAAGTTAATACTTTGGGAGACAAAGGGACACCCATTGCATATATAAATCGGAAAACATTGGCTTCCGGTACACCCATGAAATAAAATTCAAGTTATGTCTTTGTAAGAAGACATCCAGAAAGAGGAACAATGTTGATAGGAGAGTTAAAGCCCCAATACTTTTCGATACTTTCCTGTTCTGACATGAATAAATGATTAGAAATGTCAATATTTCTCTACAAGTCGGTTCCTACTTTGACCATTTATTGAGCTAACCATTGTCTCAGACTTCTCTTTTCCCTTCCACCTGCAAAAATAAGTCCTTATTTATAGAGGCTCTATAAAATAACATTTCAGTCCTCTCCTTAATGTAATAAAGTTATTGGCTAATGCTTGGAGGAAAGCTCTGTTGACCACATGTTCTTCCCTGAGGTATACACATTACCTGGCTTTTCTTATTATTATTATACTTCTTTCTTTCTTTCTTTCTTTCTTTATTTCGTTCGTTCGTTCGTTCGTTCGTCTATTTTCTGTCTTTTTCTTTCTTTCTGTCTTTCTTTCTTTCACTCATTCTTTCTTTCTTTCGTTCGTTCGTTCGTCTATTTTCTGTCTTTTTCTTTTTCTTTCTTTCTGTCTTTCTTTCTTTCACTCATTCTTTCTTTCTTTCTTTCTTTCTTTCTTTCGTTCGTTCGTCTGTTTTCTGTCTTTTTCTTTTTCTTTCTTTCTGTCTTTCTTTCTTTCACTCATTCTTTCTTTCTTTCGTTCGTTCGTTCGTCTATTTTCTGTCTTTTTCTTTTTCTTTCTTTCTGTCTTTCATTCTTTCACTCATTCTTTCTTTCTTTCTTTCTTTCTTTCGTTCGTCTGTTTTCTGTCTTTTTCTTTTTCTTTCTTTCTGTCTTTCTTTCTTTCACTCATTCTTTCTTTCTTTCTTTCTTTCTTTCGTTCGTTCGTCTGTTTTCTGTCTTTTTCTTTTCTTTCTTTCTGTCTTTCTTTCTTTCACTCATTCTTTCTTTCTTTCGTTCGTTCGTTCGTCTATTTTCTGTCTTTTTCTTTTTCTTTCTTTCTGTCTTTTTTTCTTTCACTCATTCTTTCTTTCTTTCTTTCTTTCGTTCGTTCGTCTGTTTTCTGTCTTTTTCTTTTTCTTTCTTTCTCTCTTTCTTTCTTTCTTTCACTCATTCTTTCGTTCTTCAATGCTTCCAGCATTCTTTCGAAATTTGGCTGGTTTATTCATTCTCTGTCTTGTTATTTTCTTTTTTTTCTTTCTTTTTTTCTTTCTTTCTTTCTTAGCTTCATAAATGCTTCCAGGATTCTTTCATATTTTCGCCTATTTATTCAATGTCCTTTTATTTTAATTTCTTTCTTTCTTTCTTTCTTTCTTTCTTCTTTCTTTCTTTCTTTCTTTCTTTCTTTCTTAGCTTCATGAATGCTTCCAGGATTCTTTCATATTTTCGCCTATTTATTCAATGTCCTTTTATTTTAATTTCTTTCTTTCTTTCTTTCTTTTTTCTTTCTTTCTTTCTTTCTTTCTTTCTTTTTTCTTTCTTTCTTTCTTTCTTTCTTTCTTTCTTTCTTAGCTTCATAAATGCTTCCAGGATTCTTTCATATTTTCGCCTATTTATTCAATGTCCTTTTATTTTAATTTCTTTCTTTCTTTTTTCTTTCTTTCTTTCTTTCTTTTTTCTTTCTTTCTTTCTTTCTTTCTTTCTTTCTTTCTTTCTTTCTTTCTTAGCTTCATAAATGCTTCCAGGATTCTTTCATATTTTCGCCTATTTATTCAATGTCCTTTTATTTTAATTTCTTTCTTTCTTTCTTTCTTTTTTCTTTCTTTCTTTCTTTCTTTCTTTCTTTTTTCTTTCTTTCTTTCTTTCTTTCTTTCTTTCTTTCTCATCCTTTATCAATGTTTCTTTTGTATCCTTCTCAATTCCTTTCCATATTTAAGCTTGCCTTTTTATCATCAATTATTTTTCTCTTTCAATTATTCTTCATTCTTCTTTCAATCCAGAAGTTAGTCTCTGTCTAATAACCGCCATCTTTTTCTTCTTCATTTCCTCTTCTTTTCTTTTTCTTCTTCATTTCCTCTTCTTTTCTTTTTCTTCTTCATTTCCTCTTCTTTTCTTTTTCTTCTTCATTTCCTCTTCTTTTCTTTTTCTTTTTCATTTCCTCTTCTTTTCTTTTTCTTCTTCATTTCCTCTTCTTTTCTTTTTCTTCTTTTTCTTCCATCACATTTTTTGTTCTCCCCTCTTGCCTCTCGTCCACTCTTTTCCACCTTCTTCTTCTTCTTCTTCTTCTTCTTCTTCTTCTTCTTCTTCTTCTTCTTCTTCTTCTTCTTCTTCTTCTATCATCATCTTTTCCTCTTCTTCTTCCACTTCGTCGTCGTTCTTTTCTTGCTTTTTTCTTTGTATCCTTCTCCGTTTATTTCTTTATTGTAGCTTTTCTTTTGCCGTTAATTATTTTCCCACGTCTCTGCCAAATAGTTCCGCTTTTATTTCCTAATTACCCACCCCCTCTAATCGGCTTCTTCTTCTGACTGCAGAGTCCGCCGTTCTCCTTATTATTATTAATATTTCTCAAAGCTTCTTAAAGCGTGTAACCTTACATCGTCATTCACTGCTCCTTTACACGGCGTACAAGTTGGGATCAAAGTGAAGTATCTGTGCTTCACCTTTCCTCTTTACCATACAGGGTGCAATTGAAAAATTATTGAGGGGTGCGCGGTTCCGGGGAACTGCTGCCCGGGGCAGTACCTGTCACTCAAAAAGGGGATTGGTAGTAATGTTGATGCCAGCGCTAGATAGAGTTGTGGGGGCTGGGATAGTTTTTAACCTTGCCCTGGTGTGTACGCCATTGGGCTCCATATTAACCTGAATTTGTGTTAAATCCTGACAGCATTGGGCGGGAATTATTCTTCCTTTGGGCGGACAGACTACATTTTTATCTTCCGATTGTGTTTCCGTCTTCGGACGGAAACAATTAATAAATAAGGAATGACTGGTGTCAAGAATTGCTACCCTGCGGCAGCACCTTACTCATTGCACCGAAAGCGGAGGGACGTTTGAATATCGACGCCAGCGTGATAGTTGTTGCGGGAAAGCGGATAATATTTGGCCTTATCCCATATGCACTCGCTTGGGCTTCCCAATTTAAACCGGCTGTGTGCCATATCCCGTCACCGCTAGGGAACGTGTAAATACCATATGTAGTACCTGGACTTTACCTTCCAACAGTGTCTTTGGACACTTCATGGACAAAAATCTGAGAGATGCGTGATTTCGGTGGTTTTAACACCGCGGCAGAACCTCCCCTATTTCCTTAAAGAGGGAGAGTTTGTGAATACAAACGCCAGCGTGACAGTGTTCTCGGGGACAGGACAAATTCGACTTTATCTACGTATATGGACACCCCATATTGAAAACAACCTTGTGTCACACCCTGATTTATTGAGGGTGGGCAATTACCTCAGCGTCATCACTTCCATTACTGCTTCAAAAATGTAAAAAAACATCCTCTGTTTTTCTTTTTTACTTTTATAATTTCTAATGTCTTCATTTGTGGCAGAAAGCAATGGTCACCCTTGAAATATTAATAATTATAGTAATATAGAATTTTGTTTATAGATGAGAAAAATAACCCGTGGTGAAGTTTCTGCCCAGAGAATCTGTACTTCGTCAGAATTATTAATATAAAATGTCAAAACAGTAGTGTTTATATGAACTATCGAATACCAATTGAGAAGAAGAGACTGTTCATTTAATCGTGAAGGAGGAGAAGTCAGTAATCAGGTTGTATTCTAAGTTTACTAACACCCCGGGGTTTTGTCGCTACCACAGCGTTTATTTAATCGCGTGTTTGTGCGAAAACAAACAGTCGAAGTCGAAGTTGAAGTTGAACATGGAATTGGAGCTGGGTGAAGTTAGTTGACAAAAGTCGACCAGGGAGAGAGAGAGAGAGGGAGGGAGAGAGAGAGGGGGAGGGACAGTGAGAGTGAAAGCGTCCCCTTGCTGTTGTAATAAGGGAGGAAGTGAACTCAAGTTATCTGCATTATTGGCGCAATACTGACAGTGAAACCCCTCTTATATCCTTATAGTGAGAAAATTACGGCAACTACTAAGAACAAAAAGGGTGAACCCGAAAACACCTCTCATTTCAGAATTATTTGCAATATTTGTTGTTTTTTTTTCTGGACTTTATTTTATATATACTACTTTATTATAAAAGAAGCATTATTCTTTTTGTACAATTTCTTCCTTATATACATATACATAAATTTTTCTTTGGACTCGAATCGACTTGTTCATATTTGATTTTTCTGTTTGGTCCGATTCTCGCCCCAACGAACTTACAAGTAGACCAGCTGAATTTTCCAGGATCTACGATTTGTTAATTTTCTCTCCTGGATCAAAAAAATCACAACATGGCTGGAAAGTGGAATCGAATCGACATTGTGAACCGGAGACTTTGATTGAACCTGTAATATTGGGCCAGGACAGGACCAACGGCCGGTCTTGTACATCGATCTAGTGGGGTCAGGATAGGTGTTACCCATTGTTATTGATTCCTTACTGATTCGAAATCGGTAAAATTATTCTATGATGTCATCGCTGAGAATACATCGCTTGAAGAGGGATGACCGCTAATTCTTGTATATCGAGTTTTGCATACATATTTACCCATTATTTAAATATAAATTGAAATTTTTAATGTCTATGTTTTTTTTTTTTTTTTTTAATTGTTTAGGAGGTCACCTGAAGTTTTTTTAGGTGATGGACTAATAGTGCCGAGGAGTGGGGTTAGAATTCTACTTAGTTTGTAATCATGGATAAACGCATTTACCAACAGAAGATGAGAGAACTCATTAACGATGATAACATCTATGAAAAAGTAAATGAATTCAAAGCTATAAGAGAAACACAAGAATTCACAAGCTACATCAAAAAGATTCTAAAAAAAAAACGAAGTCTTCTCCTGGATTAAACTTATTGAATACCATCCAAGAACACCCACATTATACGGATTGCCAAAAACATGAACTGAACACAACAATGAGACCTATCATATCAGGAGCGCCCCACATAAACTAGCCCGAAATATAATACCTATTGTGGGGTCTCCCCTTTTTACACAAATGGACTCACCCAAGGTATACATATACTACTACCAGTGAATACCCAGACAGTGAGTACGTTAAGTCAAGCCGGGCAGTCTGTAATAGATTCAAGTCGGACAGTAGTAGTAATAGAACGTAGAGTCGGTCGAGTAGTATAACGTAGCGGCAAGAGTCACAGTAACAAGCACGTAGACTCAGTAAGAAGTCATACAGCGATAAGTCGATATCAAAGACTATATATACTTTTTCCTACTAACCCGCATACCTGGAACTACTAACCTGTATTACCAGTTTATATTATTACGTTAATACATTTATTTTCCTATATTTATTCTTGGCGTTTGTTATTATTTGATACCGGATTTCATCCCGGAATCCACTACAAAACCTATTCTTAAAAATGATTTGAAATTTTGAATAAGGCTTCTTAACATAATTTTGTTTTATATTTCAGAGCTTAATTAAATGTGATGACTTCAATAAAATCTGATAAAATTACTATATTAAAAATGGTTTGTATATATAAAGAATTTTGAAGTGATAAAACAGTAAATATTTGGAGAAATACTGTCCAGTATTTACATTATTCGAACTATTGTCCTCATCTTTGTCGCCATATTTGTCACAACGTTTCGGCCGTTGTACGCTCCGGCCTTCTTCAGGTGGTTGGAATTTCGAACCGAACCCTTTATTTCGATCACTGGGGTAGACTGTTCTAGTTCCACGAGCCATGTTTGATGGATGTCAGTTATCAGTTATCTCCTGGTAATTTTTCCCTCTGAAAGTTCTCCACTGCCTGAACCGGGTATTGAACTCACACTCTTTGGGTCTGTTACTGGATCTAACCAACGCCTTTATCCACCGTACCATGTGTCCTTGGAGGCAGTGGAGAACTTTCAGAGGGAAAAATTACCAGGAGATAACTGATAACTGACATCCATCAAACATGGCTCGTGGAACTAGAACAGTCTACCCCAGTGATCGAAATAAAGGGTTCGGTTCGAAATTCCAACCACCTGAAGAAGGCCGGAGCGTACAACGGCCGAAACGCTGTGACAAATATGGCGACAAAGATGAGGACAATAGTCCGAATAATGTAAATACTGTACATAATACCTCATCTCAGAAATATAGACAGACTCAGAAATACTGTCGTTAATGTGTGGAAAAGTTTCAAGATGAGCAACGAACGTCATTTTCTTTCTTTTTATGTGATGTGTCCTTTCAGGACGTAGGCGATCATTGCTCTCCACTTCTCCCTATCCCTTGTAGCTCACAATGTTTCGTTCCTCTTCCACCTCCCCCAGACCACATTCTATCACCCAGTTGCTTAAGCCCGCCAAGTATGTCATACGTTGCTTTCCCTTGCCTCTGTTTCCCTCTGTTCGTCCTGTGAGTATCAAATTCTTCAGGGCTTCCTTTCTCATTACGTGTCCTAGAAACTTCAGCTGGCTCTTCCTGATATTATGTGTAAGCCTCCTTCTTGTTTGAATCCTCTCCAAGACCTCATCGTTGTTCACACGTCCATGATATCCTCAGGAACCTTATGTAGAACCATATATCCGGCGCTTCGAGTCTCTTCTTCATCTTTGAGGAGACCGCCCATCTTTCGCTGCCGTAAAGGAGGACAGATGTCACGTAACAGCTCAGTAGTCTTTTCTTTGTTACCAACGAAATCCTCCTGTCTCGCAATACTCTGCCCAGCTTTTGGAATGCGTCCTTGGCCGTCGCAACACGTCTTCGAATCTCAATGTCTCACTTACCGTCCTCTGTGAAAACACTTCCCAGATATTTAAACTTCCGCACCTGCTTGATTTTAGTGTCCTCGCCCAATTCCTGAAAAAAAAATAACGCTTTAGTTCTTACCTGAAGAATCATTGAAACCTCCAAGAAGAGGATGAAGACAATTCCATGAAGAGGCATGAATGAGTTGGGAAAAGAGCTGAATATTTTGGATCGGTCGCTGAATATTTCGGGATAAGTAGCGAAGGAAGTTTTTGAAACGTTCAAAGGGTTTAGAGCTAAAACCATATGAAATTCAACACCGACAGCTGAACTAAATTCCCTAAGCCTAACCCTGCTCTAAATTGCCTTCAAGAAATGTGACTTGGCATCGGGAAGAAAAAGTTGCCGCAGATTCAAAGTGTCAGAAAGAAATTATTCGTTTGGTTGGACGAGAAATTCCTGGATAAGTCGCTAAGGAAGTTTTGAAAAGTTCAGGGGATTTAGAGTTAAAACCATACAAAATTCAACGCCGACAGCTGCCCGAAACCAAATGGTATTATCGTTTGGTTTGCTGTGGTTACTGGTGGTTAGAAATCATTCTTGGTGTTCATTGTTCGTGAATGAATATGCATACACCTGGGTTCCCCCTCAATATGATTGCTGGTGTCAGCCATAAATACAGACTGACGTAAAGGTACGGGAGGACGCCATTGTACTACGCCATTGGACTGAGCCATTGACGAAACCTATTGGCCTACGCCTATTGCTTACGACGAGTACCAGTCGATTACGGCTACCTGCTAGATTGTAATATTCGGTTACAGTAGCCAAAACCACTTAGCTACTTCGAACAAATATATAGCTTTCCGGGACATATCATTCGTATTTGTTGCTCTGGTTGTCAACCACATTTGGAAGTTGGTATGTTCTTCAGTCAAGACAAATATTCCACATTCACGACCAATTTGACACAAATTGCATAAGATATTTCCGTCGATTTTTGACAAATTAATTTGGCCTTCATGAGGCTCCGATCTTAATCCCACTGACTTTGCGATACGACTCATATTGGAGAGTGATGTGGCATATATATCATACTCAAGTGTTACTAATATAAAGACCCCTTCCCGACCACCTAGTTAAAAAGTTTACTCACCCTAAAGTATTCTATTGATAATTATAATTTTGGATATACATGAGATTTAGGGAAAAAATATGTGCAAAAAAAGTTGCTCACTTATTTCCTGCAACTAGTAATCAATAGAAACATAACCGAACAGCTTTAAATAAAGAATAATAGAGGTATAATTTATTTATAATAGGTAATATAGTTCGAAATATTTAATAATGTATGGGTCCTCCTTTATTTTGAATAACCTTTTCAACCCTTTTTGGCATTGACTTGATTAGGTTCTGGCAAATCTCATCTCCAAGCATTGAATTCCATTCGGATATGAAATTCACAATCAAATCCTCTTTGTTGCTCAACTGCTTTCTCGAGAGCCTGTACTTTATAATGCTCCATAAGTTTTCTATGGGGTTGAGGTCAGGAGATTGGGGCGGCCATGTCATAACACTCTCCTGCTTCTCATCAAAGTATTCCTTAAGAAATTTTGATTTGTGACAGGGAGCATTATCCTGCATAAAAATGAGCTTGGTGGGGTCGATTTGCACCCTTTCAGCAGAAGGGAGCAGACAAGACTCTAAAATTCTCTTGTACTGCTCGCTCCTGAGGGTCTTTTCAATAGGTTTTAAGAAACCAGTTCCATGAAAAGAAAAGCATCCCCAGAACATTATACTGAACGGATGCTTGACAGTACTTACTGCTAAATTCAAAGAGCTTTCAAAGCTTCTTCGGATTTTAGATCGCTTATCCTTTGAATTTAGCTCAACTTTCGTTTCATCGGCGAAGAGAACATTTAGGAAAAAAAATTGGGTGAGTGACTTTTATCGAACAGGACTGTATATGAAAAACAATGTCAGTGAATAAAACAATCAACTTGTCAAATTTCCTTTGCCAAAACCTAAAAGGATTTTTGTATGATAACATGAATAATAAGAAATTTTATATGCCGCACCTGGGAAACCTGAACAATTTTGATTCCTGTCGTATAAACCGCGGATATATGTCATTTTTTAATGGGCTTTAAACCGGACGTATAATAGTTGTCTATTTAACCCTGTGTAAAATAGACATATATATATATGACTCTATTGGAAAAGGATCCTTTTAGCTTTTAAACCGGAGCTACTTCGATCTTTGTGAAAGAAGGAATGGCAGACAAGATAGCAGACAGAATTTATTAGCGAAAAGAAAGAAATCAATATTCAAAAGACTGCGTGGAGAAAGAAAGAAAGAAAGAAAGAAAGAAAGAAAAAAGAAAGAAAGGAGAAATAAAGATATATGTGGTAGTGAAAATAAAGGAGAGATATACCAATGACAGAAAAAAGAAAGAAAAAGAAAGAAAAAGAAAGACAGAAAAAAAAAAGAAAGAAAAAATATGTAATAGTGAAAGGAGGGATATACTAATGGTAGAAAGAAAGAAAGAAAGACAAAATGAAAGAAATG
>OZ038518.1:61932079-61949579 GCA_964036315.1 Acanthosepion esculentum | reverse complement strand
AAGAAAGAAAGAATGAAAGAAAGAAAGAAAGAAAGCAGAAAATATGTAATAGTGACAAGAGGGATATATAAATGGAAAGAAAGAAAGAAAGAAGGAACGAAGAAAGAAAGATATTTGTAATAGTGAAAAGAAAAGGGATATATGCTCATGAACGAAAAAAAAAAACTCAAATAAATAATGAAGAAAAGAAAGAAAAATGTCATAGGAAAAAGAAAGGGTAGATATAGTAATGAATGAAAGAAAGAAAGAAAGAACATAAATAAATAAAGAGATATGTAATAGTGAAAAGAAAAGAGATATATACTAATGACAGAAAAAAGAAAGAAAGAAAGAAAGAAAGAGATATGTAATAGTGAAAAGAAAAGAGAGATATACTAATGACAGAAAGAAAGAAAAAGATATATGTGATAGTGTAAAGAAAAGAGAGATATACTAATGACGTAAAGAAACAAAGAAAGAGATATATATTAGTGAAAAGAAAAGAGAGATATACTAATGACAGAAAGAAAGAAAGAGATATGTAATAGAGAAAAGAAAGAAGGGATATACTAATGACAGAAAGAAAGAAAGAAAGAAAGAAAGAAAGAAAGAAAGAAAGAAAGAAAAAAGAAAGAATGAAAGAAAGAAAAAAGAAAGAAAGAAAGGAGAAATAAAGAAATATGTAATAGAGAAAAGAAAGAAGGGATATACTAATGACAGAAAGAAAGAAAGAAAGAAAAACGAAAGAAAGAAAGAAAGAAAGAAAAACGAAAGAAAGAAAGAAAGAAAGAAAGAAAAAAGAAAGAAAGAAAGAAAGAAAGAAAAAAGAAAGAAAGAAAGAAAGAAAGCAGAAAATATGTAATAGTGACAATAGAAGAAAGAAAGAAAGAAAGAAAGAGATATGTAATAGTGAAAAGAAAAGAGAGATATACTAATGACAGAAAGAAAGAAAAAGATATATGTGATAGTGTAAAGAAAAGAGAGATATACTAATGACGTAAAGAAACAAAGAAAGAGATATATATTAGTGAAAAGAAAAGAGAGATATACTAATGACAGAAAGAAAGAAAGAGATATGTAATAGTGAAAAGAAAGGATAGATATAGTAATGACAGAAAGAAAGGAGTAGAAAAAGAAAGAATAACAGCATTTGAAGAAAAAATGAATAATTAAACAAAGAATGAGTATATAAAATGGAAAGAATAAATATATAAAATCCAAGAAAGAATCAAAAAACAAGAACAACAACAACCTGAAATGAAGGAAAGAGAAACAACGTCATTGAATATGTCCTTTATATCATGTCTACACACCTACACAAACACACAGACTGCAAACCCGTAAAGAAAACAGCTCAACGAAAAATTCCACTCAGGACCTATCCTCTACCCATACTTGTATTCTAAGAAAGAAAACGACCTTTTCAATAGAAACTGGCGTTGTTTCTTCATCCGGGGTGGTCATATGTCTCGTAAGAAAAAGAAAACATTCCCCTCGGGAAACAGAGGTGAAATGGTTTGGTCGGGATGGGGGGAAATCGGGTAAAAGGTTGAGGATGCTAACTTTTGGCTTTTAACCGTATCTTCCTCATAACATTCGACATTATTGGTACTCTGATGTACTGGTAGTTTTTCCTTTGCCTATCTAACAACCCTTACTTTGGAAGTCACCCGACATACTCCAGGCCTTGTTTTCGGCAACAGCATAAAAAAACATATCGATGGAACGATCGGGGAAAATGTCAACGTCGCGGACATTTGTATTGTCTTGAAAAGTGTTTGTTTATTCATATATATATATATATATATATATATATATAAAATATGTGTAATTTGGCAGCAACTTTTCTTTTAAACATGTTGTGTTGAATGTCAAAGACAACATAGTCCTGCATATTGTCTTTTGAATCTTCTCATATTTTCTAATGAATTGCCATATTTATTAAAAGCTGAAGCTTTGAAGAACAGATGTAACCCTCAACATGCTTCTTCATTTCTTATCTATAAACTAAAAAACGATGCAAAACAATTAAACAACCATCCTGACCTTAATTCGTCTTTTGAAATTAAAATGATTTTGTAACGTTTATTTAGTTTGTTAAAAAATAAAAAATATAAAATGTAACAACATGATTCCGCTACAAGACAATTTGCAAATGTTTTTAAAAAAATTGACCCCACATATATATAAGACATTGTTAAAAAAATTTGACCCTGAAGATGAACAATGATGTTCGAAAGTACTCGGTTATCTTATGAACAATATTTATTTCGATATAATTTTCAAATAAAAAGTCTCATTAGAAAATATGAGAAAATTCAAAAGAGAATATGCAGGACTATGTTATCTTTGACTTTTAACACAACATGTTTAATATATATATATATATATATATATATATATATATATATATATATATATATATATATATATATCTGTTTTGAACAATAAAAAATATTAAAATTTAAAATCTTCAGACACATTGGGTTTTATTAAAATCTTCAGACACATTGGGTTTCATTCTTTAGTTTTTATTATTTCAGTTAGATTCCTCGACTAGTTTCGGCCAACGTGGCCATCATCAGGAGGAAAAAATGCTGCTTGCTAGTAGCAGTGAAATACAGAAATGAATGTCTGGATGGATTCATGCTGCTCTGAATTCCCTTGGACATTTTAACAGTTTTATTTGTCTGTGTTAAGTGTTTCTTATTTTGTTCTTATATATATATATATATATATATATATATATATATATATATATATATATATATATATATATATATATCAAGTATGTGGTGCAGTTCAATTTACATTACATGAATCATTGATACAAAAAGCAGATAGTGAAGTTAATAATATAAATGGCAAGAATCACTCTCGCAAACAATTTTTAATAAAATACATTAACCTCGAACCCGTTGATGAATGTTATGATCCCTGTTTAGTTCATGCCATATTGACTGGAAAAAACCTACCTCTACAAAAGAATTCCTGTTATTACCTGGATGTAAAAAAGACATATCTATTTCTATACCTGACGATGATTGTATGAACAACCGAAAGCTTGTAGTAAAAAAAGACCTTATACAACTAGAATTTATAAACAGGGATCATAACATTCATCAACGGCTTCGAGGTTAATCTATTTTATTAAAAATTGTTTGCGAGTGGGATTCTTGCCATTTATATCATTAACTTCACTATCTGCTTTTGTATGAATGATTCATGTAATATGTTATGAAATGGGCAAACTCCGACAATTATTTAAAGACATTTTTATGTTTATACATTCTTTTTATAGATACAAATATTTAAGTAAATGCTCTGTTTTATAATAAACAGTATTAAACAACATTTACCAGCTTGAGTGTCCGAGAAACTTTCAGAGAAAATTTTCGTCCTCCGACAGGAATCGAATCTGTATCCTATACGGAACCGTCATATAGCCTGACGTGCCTAAACCGTTTCAGAGGAGCGTTCGGTTAGCAAGGTCGATTTAACTGTTATTTACTTTAATCTTCCATGAATCTCTCACGTACATTCATAACTGCTCATGGCGTATCAAATGTAAACAAATGATGTCACACATTATAAAATGGACAAAGTCCGACAATTATTTTAAGATATTCAGGACATTCAGGCAGGTAAATGTTGTTTAATACTATTTTATTATAAACAGAGCATTTACTTAAATATTTGTACACATAAAAAGAATGTATAAACATAAAAATGTCTTAAAATAATTGTCGGACTTTGTCCATTTCAAAATGTGTGACGTCTTTTGTTTATATTTGATACGTCATGAGCAGATATGAATGTACGTGAGAGATTCATGGAAGATTGAAGTTTAAAGGCAGTAAATTCGACCTTTCTAACCGAACGCACCTCTGTGCAACGCAAAGTTGTTGGTATTAAATAACCCATTAGGGTTGATATGCCGTAAAACAAAACAATCCAAACCATAAATGTGTCTGTATATATATATATATATATATATATATATATATATATATATATATATATATATATATATTAAGACATTTTTATGTTTATACATTCTTTTTATAGATACAAATATTTAAGTAAATGGTCTGTTTATAATAAAAAGTATTAAACAACATTTACCGACCTGAATGTGCGAAAAGTTTTCACAGAAAATATTCGTCTTCAGACAGGAATCGAACCTGTATCCTATACGGAACCGTCATTTAGCTTGACGTGCCTTTAACCGATTTGTCTTAAAATAATTGTCGGACTTTGTCCATTTCATAACACACACACACACACACACACACACACACACACACACACACACACACACACACATATATATATATATATATCGGTAAATTGAATCGAGTTCTCTGTGTCACTGTGTGTTTATCTAAAAAAAAATACGCTTAAATTCACCTTCTTCTCTTCCGTGCGCCAATGGCTTCAGGGTAAAATTTCCGACTGACGCGAATTCAGCCGGTTTTCGATTCTAGCCAGAGGCAACCGGACGTATAGCCACACTGATGAGCTGTGATACAGCGAAACAGTCTGTCTGTGGATGACAATATATATGCTCCTGAAAAATTTATTTCGGTTGAGCTCCCTGGAGAGGATATGTGGGTTTGTAAACAGTGACTATTACGGCTAATAATGCAAGACTCTTCGGTAAATCGAATCGAGTTCTCTCAGTCACTGTGTGTTTATCTAAAAATAAATACTCTTAAATTCACCTTCTTCTCTGCCGTGCGGCAACGGCTTCAGGGTAAAATTTCCGACTGGCGAGAATTCAGCCGGTTTTCGATTCTAGCCAGAAGCAACCGGACGTCTAGCCACACTGATGAGCTGTGATACAACGAAACAGTCTGTCTTTGGATGACAATATATATATATATATATATATATTTTCGTTGACCAATTCTGAAGTTTAGTAATTTCTATTCTCCCAAGGTGCAGAACAATCGTCATCTTTACCTATATAGTCTCTTCTTAGATATGCAGACTTTCATCTGGGTGCCACGTTTAACGCCAACCTCAGAAATATTTAAACCCCGCGTCGTATACAACCATTTTCTTAGTACAACAGTTAAGAATTCGCGCGAGTAAAGCCTGGACACTTTAGCGAGGGCCATTCCTTTTCGCTTCTTGTGAAATGGTGCTACATTATTCGAAACAAAGAACTGTAATAATAGCAGAAATTAAAATGGAGAGTACATGTTACTCGTAAAATAAAATAATGTCATAATCAAGATGTTCACATTCCACAATGCTTTAAACAAAAGGTTAAGAAAGAAACCCCCATCGATACTGAAAAAGGCGATAACAGCTGCTGAACTTGAGAAACCAATTTTCCTGACAAATCTTATTTATAGAAAGACTAGACTACACTTGACTCGTTGGGTCACTGACGGTTCAGGTTAAAATACTGAAGTTGATTTCAGCATACTATTGAAATTAAAATCAATTTTATTATGATTCAGTTAAATATTTCAGTTCGTTCGTGTCATCGTTGGTCTTGTTTACAAGTTCATGTTTAATGCTTTACTGATTATTTACAGCATTTAAGAGCAATAGAACTTCCAGGAGAAACGTGAACTTTAAATCAGATTGACTTAAAAAATAATTTTCAATATGCCAAAAAATATTGTTAATTTATATTCACTTGAAAATATTTTTTAAATATGCCGTAAAAGTTTTTTTTTTAAAATCATTTAATCTAAACTAGACATTTTTCGAAAGGGAGAGACGAAAAAGACCTATATACTCCAATATATTAAAAAAACGAGTTCAATTCGAACCTTCTTGAAGATTACCCAGATCGAGAGAAACTTGAAGACGTCCCGCTAGTTATACGGCCAAAATATTGTGACAGTAATAACAAAGATGGAATATTAGTCTGGCTGTAAATAATTTAAAGTTGTAAGTGTGTTGTAAATATAAAGTATAAAAGTCATCATATGCCGTTTTACTTCATAACAATGGCTCTCCACAATTTCCTTTCCTTTGTTGTTCTGAGGTCTATTGTATTGTACAGTAGTAACAGTAATGTGGTGAACAGCCGTCTCCATAAACGAAATATTCTCTTTTTATTGAGCAAACTGTTAGCATTTATTTTGCTTGGCATTTATAATATACTAAACAACCCGTGACCGGTTGGGTCGCTTACGGTTCAGGCTATAAAATGAAAGTTAATTTTATAATGATTCAATTAAATATTTCAATTCATTCCTGTCGTCCTTGGTCTGATTTACAAGTTCATGTTTTTACTGATTGTTTACAGCATTTAAGAGCGATAGAACTTCCGGGATAAACTTGAAATTTAAATCAGATTAACTTAAAAATACTTTTTAACATGCCAAATAATAGGCTTGTTTGGGCTCTATAGCCTTGGTAGGACAAACAATCCAGAAAATAGTAAATAATATAGCAGACTACATGAATTTAAGCGTACCATTAGATTGGCAGTTAAGTATCACCGCTTTACTGTTGAACTTGCTTGATGAAACCGTCATATCTAATCTAATGAGTTTCGTACGTTTCGGCGTAGCCCATTTAGAGGCCGCTGAAAAAAACAACGCCGAATATCAAATTAAGAAATATTATCCAGCTAAATTGAACTATTATTAATTAGCTTTTATACAGAACTAGACTACATGTGACCCGTTGGGTCACTGACGATTCAGCTTATAAAACACTGAAGTTGATTTCAACATTCCATCGAAAGGAAAGTTAATTTTATTATGATTCAGTTAAATATTTCAATTCTTTCTTATCATCATTGGTCTTGTTTACAAGTTCATGTTTAACGTCTTACTGATTATTTACTGTATTCAATATTTAGAGCCAAACAAGAACTATATCCTCCAATATATGATAGTAATGTAACAGTAATTTAGTGAACAACCGTCTCCATACAGGAAATAGTCTCCTTTTATTGAGCAAACAGCATTTCTTTTGCTTGACATTTATAATATACTAAACTCCCCGTGATCCGTTGGCTTGCTGAGGGTTCAGCTTATAAAACACTTAAGTTGATTTCAACATTCCACTGAAATGAAAGTTAATTTTATAATGATTCAATTAAATATTTCAATTCATTCCTGTCGTCCTTGGTTTGGTTTACAGGTTCATGTTTAACGTCTTCCTGATTATTTACTGTATTCAATATTTAGAGCCAAACAAGAACTATATCCTCCAATATATTATAGTAATGTAACAGTAATGTAGTGAACAACCGTCTCCTTTTATTGAGCAAACAGCATTTCTTTTGCTTGGCATTTATAATATACTGTAAAGGACCGGGGTTTGAATATGTGAAAAGATGAGGATGTTATCTCTGGGCTAAACTTTCCTGCTGGCCGGTCCAGCTACATGAGAATGTCGGACATTATATAAAGTCCGAAGAAGACAAAACAAACAAACAAGACCGATATACATGTATGGAAACAAATATATATTAATAAATTACAATGACATGAAGACATGAAAAGTTACAGAGTGTTTGTATGGAGAAGTTATTGTGTGTGAGTGTTGAGTGTCCGTACACACGCGTATATTGTTTTTAGCGTGTTCCCAGAATTTGGGAAACGCTGTCTCTGTGAGAGGTCACGTATTGGTGTAAGTGAAAAAAAGAGATAGTTTTTTACCTCGCCTCACGCGCGAGGTTGCGGCCCAAGGTCTGAGTCGAGAAAGATGGCCGAACGTAAGCCGGAAAAGAGGAAGAGAGAAGGGTCAGCCAGTACTTATACTCGTGGGAGAGAGACCCCTGTTGAAGGATTAAGGAAATGAGGAGAAGCTAACTGCGACAATACTAAACTCCCCGTGATCCGTTGGGTTGCTGAGGTTTCAGGTTATAAAACACTGAAGTTGATTTCAACATTCCACTGAAATGAAAGTTAATTTTATAATGATTCAGTTAAATATTTCAATTCTTTCTTATCATCATTGGTCTTGTTTACAAGTTCATGTTTAACGTCTTACTGATTATTTACTGTATTCAATATTTAGAGCCAAACAAGAACTATATCCTCCAATATATGATAGTAATGTAACAGTAATGTAGTGAACAACCGTTTCCATACAGGAAATAGTCTCCTTTTATTGAGCAAACAGCATTTCTTTTGCTTGGCATTTATAATATACTAATCTCCCCCTGATGCGTTGGGTTGCTGACGGTTCAGGTTATAAAACACTTAAGTTGATTTCAACATTCCACTGAAATGAAAGTTAATTTTATAATGATTCAATTAAATATTTCAGTTCATTCCTGTCGTCCTTGGTCTGGTTTACAAGTTTGTGTTTAACTTTTTACTGATTATTTACAACATTTAATAGGAATAGAATTCCCGGGATAAACTTGAAATTTAAATCAGATTAACTTAAATATATTTTTTGATATGACAAAATATATTTTAAAATCATATTCCATTGAAAATATTTTTTAATATTTAAAGAAATATTTTCTTAAATATTTAAAATATTGTTTGTTTAAAGAAAGCTAAAATATATATAATTACTCTACAAACAACGTGGATTAAACAACGAAACTGTGTATCTTTCTGTCTGTCTTTAACTTAAAAATGTTTTAATTAAAAAAATGTCTGTTTGTAGAAAGTTAAAATAAAAATACTTATTTTATAAACAACTCAATTTTTAAATCCTATTCACTTAAAATATTTTAAAAATCAGATTAACTTAAAATATTTTTATAAATATTTAAAATATTGTTTTTTAAACAAGGATGAAATATAAATAATTACTTTACAAACAACTGGATGAAATAGCAAATTGGGATCTCTTTGTGCCTGTTTTTAACTGTCTTTAACTTTAAAATATTGTAATTAAAAATATACCTGTTTGAAGAAAGTTATAATAAAAATATTACTGTCTGTTTAACTTGTATTTTCAAATCTTATTCACTTAAAATATTTTAGAAATCTGATTAACTTAAAAATATTTTTTAAATATTTAAAATATTGTTTGTTTAATCAAAGCTGAAATATAAACAATTTTACTACAAACAACTGGACGAGCAGCAAATCGAAATCTCTTTGTGTGTTTAACTTAAAAATATATTCATTAAAAAAATTGTCTGTAAAAATATTTCCTGTATAAATATATCGTATTTTAAAATTTTATTCACTTAAAATATTTTAGAAATCTGATTAACTTAAAAATATTTTTTAAATATTTAAAATATTGTTTGTTTAATCAAAACTGAAATATAAACAATTTTACTACAAACAACTGGACGAGCAGCAAATCGAAATCTCTTTGTGTGTTTAACTTAAAAATATATTCATTAAAAAAATTGTCTGTAAAAATATTTCCTGTATAAATATATCGTATTTTTAAATCTTATTCACTTAAATCAGATTAACTTAAATCATTATGCGTCATTTTACTTTGAAGGAAACCCTTTCGGCCGACACTATATGAAAAGGGGGACGCAGTCGAATAGGACAAAATAATCGTGAACACAATTGCAGAAATAGCGAATGTGGAAGGGAAACTGGAGCAGGATTAAAATATATTTTAATTGTAAGCAAATTAACGATTAAACGCAGGTAATAAAAAGTTCCAAAAAGAGTATGAAGTAGAATTTTTTTTACTCAAATTCCCCTGAACAAACACAAGGAACGAATGAACTGATGAAATTTGATGTACACAGCCTCCAGAACTCTAAGGTGGTGGACAAAGCGAACTCTGTAAAATAGAGAGAAATATGTTATTATATTTGATGGCTTAGTCTGGATTGTCTAATAAATGTTGTCCAATGGACGTGTCGTGAACACGTTCCCCTCCAAATTCACAGTGTTTACTCGGTGTTTACTCTTTCCCCCAACAAAACGAGATGTGACACAAGGTCTTTTTAAAGTGGGGACCCGAGCGCGTACACTCGGGCAAGGGACAACAATTCCCCATCGCCCCCGCAACAGTCGGCTGCGCTGGGCTCGGTGCGAGCAACGATCCCTCCCCCTGGTGCAATGGAAGGGCGCGGCATCGGACAGCTGTTCCCCAGGGCTGGGCACGTCTCAGTATCATTTTCTCAATTGCCCCTCTGTCCTTTGACAAAGAAGCCCCTGAGCGCACTCTGTCCAAGGACAGACACGCAACTGAGAGATGATTAGAAAACGTGATATTACTCCAAAAGAGTAATTTACACAATAATGATTTTCCAAGAGCAGCTTAGATGTGGCACAAGGCCGAAAGTATGAGACACCCAGTCGTAAATGTTCTAGCAAGACAACCTTGTTAACCATTACACCGCCTCGAGGAGCCCCCCTCCTCATTCACCATTTCTACAACTGTGTCAACGATTACTTTGCCCTATTCGCCAACGTCCACATTTTGATAAAGTGTTGGCCGAAAGTGATTCCATATTCCCAATAATTTCGGTCGTTGTACGCACCGACCTTCTGCTTGGAATTTGGAACCCGACCATTGATTTCGTAGACAGGGGTAGATTGTTCTAGTTCCAAGTGTCATGCCTCTTCGCGATGTCTCATATATTTTCCCTTTAAGTCAGCTCTCCAAGTTAGTTTTTTTTTGGTCACTCCTGCTATAGCCTGGTATTGAACTCACAACTCTTTTGGGCTAGTCACTTTATCTAACCAACGTCTTTATCCACTAGAACTAGAACAATATATCCTGGTGGACGAAATAAAGGGTACGGCTCGAAACTCCTATCACCTGAAGAATTTTGGAGCATACAACGACCGAAACGTTGTGAATATGGCATTGAAGATGAGGATAACAGTCCGAACAACGTAAATATTGTAAATGATTAAAATACGTCATCTCAGAAATATAGACCGATCCTAAAGAAAGCCGGAGCGTACAACGGCCGAAACGTCGTGATAATGACAATAAAGCTGAGGACAACAGCCTGAACAATATAAATAGTGTAAGTGGTTACTATACCTAATCTCAGAAATAAAGACAGATACTGAAGAAGGCCGTAATATACGAAGTCTGAAATGTCGTGAATATGGCAATAAAGATGAGGACAACAGTCTGAACAATATAAATAATGTAAATAATTACAATACCTCATCTCAGATATATAGACAGATCCTGAGGAAGGCCGTAGCGTACAATGGCCGAAACGTTGTGAATATGACAATGAAGATAAGGACAACAAATAAATACAGCTACATTACATTTTTTACTGATTAACCCACTTAATGTTTTTAGTTTTCGATAAAGTTACAGTTGTAAACCTTTTTTAAAACGTTCTGCCTTTGAATAATGATCAATCAATGAACGTTTTTGCCGAGCGTCTAAAATTCTGGCGCCCGTAAATCTGACGCCAATTCAGCTGGCGTCCAAACTACGGTGCAAAAGCACCAACGGTTGAATATATAAAAAATACTAAACTATTTGAGTTTCTCTTTTCCAGGTTTTCAGATAAGGCGTTTAGCAATCTTGGTATCATTTTTCGTAGGAATAATTGAAAACACTTTGCGTAATTCGTTTAAAAACAGAACAGTTTAAATCGTTTTGCATCAGCCCCACTGCTATCCCAAATGAGCAATAGTGAGAGGAAAAAGATCATTCAGGTCTTTAGTAATGGTACAAGCATTCATACTCTGGCTTCTATCTTCAAAGTCCATTCAAGAACCATCAAGAGAACGGTGAATAAATTTCTTAAAAAGAGGGAACACTAGAGAGCAAAGCTGGATTAAGGGGTCACAACAGGAAGAGGGATCATCATTTCAACTTATAAATAGATAAAGAGATCAATTAGAAATGACCCAACTCAATCCATAAGACGTTTCGCGCGGGAGAGACGAGTTTCAGCTATGACAGTTGCAAGGAGCAGTGAAAAAAGTTTTGAAAATGAAATCGTACGTGAAACGGAAGAGGCACCTTGTTAGTCCATGACAGAAAGTTAGAATGTCAGATAGGGCGAATATCATCTTGAAAAGTTGGAAGATGATCCTGGAATATATATATATATATATATATATATATATATATATACATATATATATATATATATATATATATATATATATATATATATATATTCAGGGTGTGACTGGTATTTGAGGACATACAGATTTAAGATGAATACTCTTTCCCACTAACTTCTAATGCTTTTATTTCTCAGAAATCAAGAATGGCAAACCCTATGATAACAAATGAAATGAAAAGGCATGCTGTGATTGTGGCATTAAAGGCTGATCAGAGCGATTTGGATATTGTACGTTTTCTCATAGTTGCAAGAACGGATGGCTGACCATTTGTACGACCACATCACACCGAACATTTGGCCTCCTAACTCTCCAGATCTAAATCCACTAGACTATTATGTGTGGAGCGTTGTTGAGAAGGAGGTTAATAAACAGCCTCATAACACCAAAGACTCTCGTAAAACTGCAATAGTTCGAGTAATGTCTGACATAATTAACGACCAATTAATCAGAGCTTGCAGCCGATTTCGACCTCGTGCAGAAGCTGTTATTGATGCTAGTGGTGGTTTTAATGAATAAAATTAAATAATAGCTAAATTTCATGTTTACTTATTTGTAATCAAATATAATTATATTCATTTGTTCAGCAAGATTTTTACTAATCTACTTATCTGTACTCAAATACCAGCCGCACCCTACATATATATATATATATATATATATATATATATATATATATATATATATATATATATATATATATAAACTTTATTTCAGTAATTCATGCTCCTTATATATGATTAATTAATGATGAACATGTCATATGCGTTTTTAATCGATTTCAAGTCCAAGAAAATTTGGATTACTGCTACACACAAAAAGACAATAGTTAAACATAAGAAAAAAATAATTCCTTTAAATAATATGAAGAAATAACCTCTCTTCGACCGATGAAGATCGCAAGGCCGAAATATGTGTAGGACAAAAATTATGAAAAATAAAGTATGATACTTAAAAAATCGACATTATAACCCAAAACGCTTGTGGCTTTTTTCTCTTTAATATATATATATATATATATATATATATATATATATATATATATATATATATATATATATATATATATTCTTTTCATACACATACATTTATTCAATTAATACGGTAAGACATTCTTCAGTTTAACCACAGTAATTTCAAAATGATTTTTATAGATACTGACTAAATAAAAATGCTCTAAAATTTAAAAATGGCAAATGGTTAAGTATTAAGTTTGTCAAGTATCACGTTATCTATGTAAATACAGTAGTTTTGAAAATATGGATGGTTATAAACAGATAAATTTTATTATATGAGCGGATTATAACAATAATTTTTTGAATATTTGTCACTAGTAAAAAAAATTCAATAATTTGATATTTTCACGTTTATTTTGAAAATCTTAGCAGAATTTTTTTTAATTTTTCGTAAAAAAAATATGGACGATTTAATTAGATAGAAAAAATTACATGGATGAAAAATATCGAAATATAAAAGATGTATGCATTTTCTATGGAGAAATAATAAACAAAATGTTCAGGTTAAAATACTAATGATTATGATATGTTTGGAAAATTTCCAAAAATAAAATATATATGTAACACTAGCAGTATTTTCCCGGCGTTGCCCGGGCTTGATTAAAAATTCGCACGACTCATACAGCAATCGCTATCAATTGACATAAAATATTTTTGCCCTTCCTTGCCTTTAAAGGAGTGCCCTTTGCCGTGCTGATGTTACTACATGCCTTACTTCTTGCCTATCTCACACTGTGAATTTTTTTCTAAGCTCTATACTAAACATTAAATCTGTTACGAAAAAAGAACTTAACAAAATGAACACAAATTGATCAAATTTAAAAAAGGACTCGTAACTGGAAAAACTGAATGAAAAAAGAATGTTAACAACAAATACTTTTTCACACCCAACGCAGTTCTGCGGAATCAGAATCATCATTGAGTTTAAGCAAGTGAATGAGCCAATTGGAGTAAAGTGCCATGCAGATTTAAATTTTTCACACTTGTGACGAATGCAGCTATCGGTTTTTTGCATGCTAGCATGCTAGTTAATATTCGTGTCAGTCAGCTGTTGGCTCTCACGCTGGCCAATACATTCTTCCTGCCTATTCGTGGCAGCCAGCTATAGGCTCTCACTCTGGCCAGTAGAAAATGCCATCGCGTATTGATCTCCTCGTTATTCGGTCGCTGGCAGTTTCTTTCCACGTTGACGAGCTAATGTTGGTAAGTGACAGGGTGCGCTTTAGTTGGTCTTTGTAGCGCATTTTGGGTGCTCCTCGTAGTCTAGTCCCGATGGCCAGCTCGGCATATAGGATTTTCTTGGGAAGACTGCAAGGATCCATCCTGTTGACGTGTCCTGCACAGCGGAGGCGGTGATGAATGATGGTGGCCTCGACGCTGCACACTGAGGCTCTGTTCAGCACATCTGTGTAGCTCTCCCACGAGATATTGAGGATTTGCCTTAGTTTCAGTTGCTGGAAGCCTTGTAGCATTTTTACCTCGCTTCTATATATATATATATATATATATATATATATATATATATATATATTGACCACTAATATTATCAATATATATATATATATATATATATATATATATATATATATATATATATATAGATAGATAGATAGATAGATAGATAATGAAAACTAAACTTCGTTAGCCAGGATTTCTGTTTAATATAATTGTATTTTTCCAATACAGTATACAGTGTTTGTGGGTCATGTAATCATAATACATATGTAATTGAAGACTCAAAGTCATCTTCGTGCCGATGGACATCGAAATAAAACGGAAGACATTACAAGTGATGCGAAGGGTGAGGAGTGTGGCTCATTTGAATAAAAAGTGGAAATCACCAGGATTTAGGATATATTTAGGCAGCAAGATATTTTTACAAACAAATTTGATAAAGGACAAACAAGGTCAGTCTGTTTGATTTTTAGCGAATTTCTCCGATTTCCAAATAAAATATTGAGCGATGTGCTCCAAATTGGGGATGAACACACCGAAGTGGACATTCTGCTCGAAATTGTGGATAAACGCATCAGGGTGTACATTGGGCTCGAAACTGGGGATAAAAACACCGAAGTGTACATTGTGCTCGAAATTGGGGATAAACACACCAAAGTTTACATTGGGCACGAAATTGGGGATAAAAACTCCAATGTGTACATTCACCTCGAAATTGGGGATAAACACTCCGAAGTGTACATTGTGCTCGAAATTGGAGATAAACCCTGCAAGTGTACTTTGTAACGAAAATAGGGATAGATACTCCGAAGTGTACATTGTACTCGAAATTGGAGATAAATACTCCGAAGTGTACATTGTACTCGAAATTGGAAATAAATACTCCGAAGTGTACATTGTACTCGAAATTGGAGATAAATACTCCGAAGTGTACATTCACCTCGAAATTGGAGATAAATACTCCGAAGTGTACATTCTACTCGAAATTGGAGATAAATACTCCGAAGTGTACATTGTACTCGAAATTGGAGATAAATACTCCGAAGTGTACATTCACCTCGAAATTGGAGATAAATACTCCGAAGTGTACATTGTACTCGAAATTGGAGATAAATACTCCGAAGTGTACATTGTACTCGAAATTGGAGATAAATACTCCGAAGTGTACATTCACCTCGAAATTGGAGATAAATACTCCGAAGTGTACATTGTACTCGAAATTGGAGATAAATACTCCGAAGTGTACATTGTACTCGAAATTGGAGATAAATACTCCGAAGTGTACATTCACCTCGAAATTGGAGATAAATACTCCGAAGTGTACATTGTACTCGAAATTGGAGATAAATACTCCGAAGTGTACATTGTACTCGAAATTGGAGATAAATACTCCGAAGTGTACATTCACCTCGAAATTGGAGATAAATACTCCGAAGTGTACATTGTACTCGAAATTGGAGATAAATACTTCGAAGTGTACATTGTGCTAGAAATTGGGGATAAATACTCCGAACTGTATATTTTGCACAAAATTGCGGATAAACACTTCGAAATGTACATTGTACTCGAAATTGGAGATAAATACTCCGAAGTGTACATTCACCTCGAAATTGGAGATAAATACTCCGAAGTGTACATTGTACTCGAAATTGGAGATAAATACTCCGAAGTGTACATTCACCTCGAAATTGGAGATAAATACTCCGAAGTGTACATTCACCTCGAAATTGGAGATAAATACTCCGAAGTGTACATTGTACTCGAAATTGGAGATAAATACTCCGAAGTGTACATTGTACTTGAAATTGGAGATAAATACTCCGAAGTGTACATTGTACTCGAAATTGGAGATAAATACTTCGAAGTGTACATTGTGCTCGAAAATGGGGATAAATACTCCGAACTGTATATTTTGCACAAAATTGCGGATAAACACTTCGAAATGTACATTTTGCTCGAAATTGGAGATAAACACTACGAAGTGTACATTGTGCTCGAAATTGGGGATAAACACTCGAAAGTGTATATAGTCCTTGAAATTGGGGATAAATACACCCAAGTGTACATTTTTCTCGAAATTTTAGAAAAAACTCCGAAGTGTACATTCTGCTTAAAATTGGGGATAAAAATTCCGAAGTGTCCATTCTGCTCGAAATTGGGGATGCACACACCGATGTGTACATTGTTCCCAAAATTAGGCATAAACACACCTAAGTTTACATTGGGCACGAAATTGGGAATAAACACGCCGAAGTGTACATTGGGTTCGAAACTGGGGATAAAAACAACAAAGTGTACATTGTGCTCGAAAGTTGGGAAGAACACACCGAAGTGTACATTGGGATCGAATTTGAAGATAAACACTCCAAAGTGTACATTGTGTACGAATTTTGGGATAAACACTCCGAAGTGTACATTGTGTACGAATTTTGGGATAAACACCCCGAAGTGTACATTGTGCTCGAAATTAGAGATAAACACTCCGAAGTGTATATTTTGCACGAAATTGCGGAAAATACTTCGAAATGAACATTTTGCACGAAATTGGAGATAAACATTTGTGAATAAACACTCGGAAGTGTACATTGAGCTTAAAATTGGGGATAAGCACACCAATGTGTACATTGTACGCATAATTGAGGATAAACCATCGAAAGTGTATATTATGCGCGTAATTGGGGGCAAACACTTCGAAGTGTACATTGTGCTCGAATTTGTTTATAAACACAGCGAAGTGTAAATTGTGCTCGAAATTTCGGATAATCACTCCGAAGTGTACATTTTGCTCGAATTTGTGAATAAACACGCGGAAGTGTACAGTGTGCTTCATATTGGGGTTAAACACTCGGAAGTGTACATTGAGCTTAAAATTGGGGATAAACACACCAATGTGTACATTGTACGAGTAATTGAGGATAAACCACCGAAAGTGTATATTATGCGCGTAATTGGGGACAAACACTCTTTGTCTACATTGTGGCATTCGTTAAAAAAAAGCTAAGTTTGGAATATTAAAGGGATATCATGTGCAACGCTTTTTGGAACGCGACCGCACCAAAGAATGCCATTGTCTTTTAAATT
>OZ038518.1:61907079-61929579 GCA_964036315.1 Acanthosepion esculentum | reverse complement strand
CCGTGTTGTCCCGGTCACACTCGTTATTTCACCTTAAGGTGCTGGAGGCACTTTACATCGGGTCCCGCAAGCCTTCCTTGTGCAAACAACGTGAGTGTTTGTTGGGGATCGCTGTCATTTGCCTCTAGCTCCTTTTGCTCATTTTTTCCCCTCCTCTTTTACATTTCCTTTTATTATACACACACATATATATATATATATATATATATATATGTGTGAAGAAATATAGTCTTAAAGTGTGCTATATTTATGGGATAAAGTGCTCAATATCAGAGATAGAGCGTGTGTAAATATAAAAGTGGACATGGAAGTCAGCATTTAGAGGCGACAGTCTGTTTCATGCTAGTGCAATCGTCAGGCAACTCCTGACAATTGCACTAGCATGAAACAGACTGTCGCGTCTAAGTGCTGACTTCCATGTCCACTTTATATATATATATATATATATATATATATATATATATATATATATATATATATATATATATATATGACATGAATCATTCATACAAAAAACAGATATTGAAGTTAATGATATAAATCGCGCGAATACATATTCGCAAACAAATTTAATAAATGACATTAACTCCGAACCTGTAAATGAATGTTATGATCCCTGTTTATAAATTTAATAAATTGAACTGCACCACATACTTGATATTAAAATAACTGATCCGACGTGCAACTTTCGGATAATAACTGTGACATTCCTATATTTATTTAATAATTTAGTTCATGCCAAATCGACTGAAAAACCTACCAGTACAAAAGAATTCTCCTATTACCATATTAGTACAAAAACGCACAATCTTAAAATTTAAAAATTCAACCTCAGCGCTGCGAACGCACGCTCCAAAAATTCTTACAATTAACAATAATACATTTCTTAAAACATCTTTCGTATTACACCTATTCTTTCGTTGTCCTGTTATTACCTGGATGTAAAAAACAAATATATTTTCATACCTGATGATATCTGTAGGAACGGATGAAAGCTTATAAAAAAATAAAAAAAAGACCTTATGCAACTGGAATTTATAAACAGGGATCATAACATTCATCTACAGGTTCGGGGTTAATGTCATCTATTAAATTTGTTTGCGAAGATGTATACTCGCCATTTATATCATTAACTTCAATATCTGTTTTTTGTATGAATGATTCATGCCATGTAAATTGAACTGCACCACATACTTGATATATATATATATATATATATGTATATGTGTGTGTGTGTGTGTGTGTGTGTGTGACTCTAATCCTTTTTTTTCTATATCTTTGGCTTTACCCACGAAATTTTCCTCGATTTTTCGGCTGCCTTAAGAAGTAGAACTTATGGTAGAAGATGCGCTAAAAGATAGCTTGGAAAACTGCGTTAATCATTGCCAGATGCTACAGCTTTCCCGCTGTTCCATTCTTTTTCCTTTCTTCTCTTTTCTTTAATTGCATTTCTAGCTTTTGAGGGACGGAACAGTCTAGAGATCAGGGGACTGTTGTTCCTGGAACGGGTCTTCTTAATGTAAAGATTGAGTTGGCATCAGAAGCACTGGTAAAGGGTAAGGTCTGGTGTCAGTGTTTCTGTATATTTTTTTTTCTTTTTCTATTTTGTTGAAAGTGGTGCCTTCATCGTAATAAGACGGTTGAGTGGGCATATGTGCGTACGCAAACGCGATTGCCTTGTTTGTCGTCTTGTGAATATTCGCGCGTTTTTGGCTTACGTCAGATGAGTAATTTGCGTCTGATCTTATCTAAAATATTCTTCATTCCTTTTTCATCTTCCAGACACTTTTTTCTAAACTTTCTTCTTCATGGATTTTCTTTTTTTTTGAACGATTTTTATTTCTTTCCCAAAACGATGAAACTATTTGCTATTTTTTCTTTCCGCCTGTCTTTCCTTTTCTTCTTTTATCTTGTCTAATTTTTGTCAACATTTCAGCTCAAGCAAGGCGATAATGCCACTAAGACGCAAGCGCTTACAGGAAGTGAAAGAAAATGAGAATACATTAGGAGAACGAACCGGAAACGCAAACCTAAAGAGGAAACAAGAGCTAAACCGCTAGTTCTATTCAAAAGACGGGGGAGGAGTGTGAACCGGACGATAGACAAATCTATCTACTGCCATTTTAATTATGGTTTAGATCAGAGGTTCTCAATCCTTTTAGCCCAAGACTTCTCGAGAGCTCCTCCCTGCGGCTGCTCGGTCTCACGCTGTTCGCTGATCTGAGATGGAACAAATACATCGAGTCAATTGCTTCATCCACCGCAAGGAAAGTTGGCTCCCTGTGCCGAGCCAGGAAATTTTTCTCCCCGGAATCGATCCGCCAAATCTATAAATCAACCATTCGCCCTTGCATGGAGTAATGCTGCCATATATGGTCTGGAGCCCCTTGATAAGATCCAGAGACGGATATGCAATGTAATTGGCCCCGATCTATCATCTCGTCTGCAGTCGCTCTCTCACAGACGCGACGTTGCCTCGCTCTGTCTTTTTTACACATACTTTCACGGTAATTGCTCCGATGAGCTGCTTTCGCCTTTTCCCAGTCCTCATGAATTTAAGCGTCCCACGAGGCTGGCATCCCGTTCCCACCCCTTCACCGTTGAAACTGTTAGATGTAGACGTCTCTTCTACTCCAATAGCTTCATGTCTCGCACATCTCGCCTGTGGAACTCCCTTCCTTATTCCTGTTACCCTGACAAATATAATCTCCAACTATTTAAGTGTAACGTCAATCGACATCTCCAGTTGCCTTGATCTATCCACTTCCCTTCTCCATATCCTTTCCCCTTTCATTCCTATCTGCTCTCGCTCCAAATCTTCTGTAACCCCCTTGGCTTGATCGATCCACTAACTTTCTCCACATCCTCTCCTTTACCACTCCTATCTGCTCTTCCTCCAAACCTTCTGTAACCTCTTGCGTGCTTGTGGCTTCTAGCCTTGCTTGGGGTGAAAAACTTAAAAAAATACTTATACATGTCTGTTATAGCTTTTTGGTTTATATATATATATATATATATATATATATATATATATATATATATATATATATATATATATATATATATATATATATAAAGTTTCATCTTTATACGCACGTTTTCGTCTCTTTGATGATGTTTCTTGTTTATCTGTGTCGAACCAGAATATATAGATTTATCTAAATGATAAGAGGATCGAACTTACGACCGCAAGATGTCAGCAATATTCTTCATGCCAGCATTCTGCGTTACATCAGTGATGTCTCTTTTAGAGTCTTTAAGTCAAATGTCAGATGACAATGGTCGCGTTGATTGGTCAACGTTTAACCTATATCCGTATTCATATCAATGTGTCAGATTCTGCCTTAGTTGTGAGGTACGGTGAATAATAACCTCATGGTTTCGATCAAAGCAGATTATATATTCTCTCCTTATTTGGAATGGGACCTGTTCCGGTGATGAGGCTCTGCGGCATCACGAAAGGTTGTTTTTTCTTGAAAACTGAGTTTGTTTTTTGTCACTGTGGAAGACGAGGCCGCGGGGTTGGAATCCTGGGGACCGGGAATATTTTAAAGCTTCTCCTTGAACAGTACGAAGAGAGAGAGAGAGACAGAGAGACAGAGACAGAAAGAACAAATACTACACTTTGATTATGGCTGGTAACGGTATCGCTTCATGGCTACGATCAATGCGTAGTATCTGTTTTCGGCTTTTTTGAAATGTGGAAAGGCGCCCGGTCACGAGGATTTACCAGTTCTCCGGCAGCACGTTTTGCATTGCACTAGGTAGAATCAATGTAATATCGATACCAGCGTGACAGCGGTCGGGTTGACTGGGCAACTTTTATCCTTTGCCAGTATTCGCATCCATGTGTCTGGGCACTCCCCATTAAAAACGTCCTTGTCTCAGATTCTGCCATAGTTGGAAGGTCACGGCATCGATCAAAGGATAGTATCTGTTCTATCCTTATTTTAAAGGAAGGAATACGCTCTATACCGATAATCCCACCCCGCAGCAGAACCTTCCTCGTTGCACTACGCGAGGTGTGGGGTGGGTGTAATATCGACGGATTTACGACAGTGGTTGAGGGGAGGGACAATTGTTGTCTTGGCCCGTGAATACAGGGTACAATGCGATGGATAAATTGTCGTCGAAATTACGCAAAAAATGAAATTTACACTGACATCTCATTTTAAAATTTATATTTACCAAAATTACAAAAAAATATCTTCAAATTTAAAGAGAAAATTTATTCAATAATGTCACTATTGTCTTCAATCACGGTCTCCAGACGACTTCGGAATCTCCTTCAACTCTTCTGGATGGTCTCCTTGTTTAAGTTGGTGAATGCTGTCATAATCATTGCCTTCAGTTCATCTTTGGTGTTACAAGGAATTTTGTTGGTCTATCGTTCAACGGCGACACACACATAATCATCCAGGGCTTTACAGCCTGGGGAGTTAGGTAGTCAGATGTAAGTGGTCAGGTAGTCGCAGAATTTATCTGACAGCCATGACTTGGTTCTAATGATTGTGTGACATGATGCAGATTCCTGTTACCAGACATAGGGTCTTTCCGCAGCCACCCTCTTGAAGCAGGGCAGCACCACCTGCTCAAGGCACTTGATGCAGGTCTCCGTGTTGAGTCTGAGGCCCTGTTGGAAGGTTATTCGGCATAATTAGTGATCACTCAAAACACCTTCGTAATCACCATTAAACTCATCCAACTCTGCCCGAATCCTCTGCACTGTCATCAGATTGACACCTAAACACGCTGAAATGTTCGTATTGAAGCTTCCGGTGCGAATTTCAAGCAGTACAGCATGTCGTTTCAAAATTCCTGGCGGGGGTAATTCTGCTTTATTTTTCACAGAACCTTTCCAGCTGTGCAGTATATATTAAAAATATGAAATAGCATCAATTTACCCAATATATTATGCTCCCAATTTTCATTTTCAGCATGTTTATAATTTTTTAAATAATGTTTCTCCCCAGCACTATTAGCCTGTTCTAAGTTTATTACACTTTTATAAAAACTACAAGCGGAACATTTATTTGAACGTCGACGCTTTTTTGTCAGTTGAAAAATTCCCACCGGCGATATTGTTCTACTCGACACATTTATAGGATACAACAAATATTTGGTCTTTACAGAGAAAAGTATTATTCTGTGTATAATGCCACTTCAGTTTGTTGACTATCATACCTCCACACAATTTGCTGTCCTATTTCGCTCTTATTAAATTTTGTTTTTTGCTCTCTCTTCAACATTACTCCTCATTCCAATTACTTATGCGTTGTTTTCTTCTGTCGCTCTTACTTTTAATCTGTCTAGTGAGTGTCAAATTTTCCAAGCATTCTTTCCTCATTGTGGGCCTTAGAAATGTAAACTGTCGTTCCTCCATTTGGTTTCCATTTTGTCAAAAACTTCGTCGTTGTTCACATTTTCTGTTTATGGTTTTTAAGCATCCTTCTATAGAAACATATTTCTGTTGCTTTAAGTCTTCTGCTCATCTATCAGGAGATTGTTCAGCATTCACTCCCAATATTATGTAACAGATTATTGCTCTTTTTTTTGTTTCTTTAGCTTCGTGTCTTTTCTTCATCTACGAGGAGATTGTCTAGCATTCACTCCCAATATTACGTAACAGATCAGTGCTCTTTTCTTTGTTTCTTTTGCTTTGTGTATTTTCTTCATCTTTCAGGAGATTGTCTAGCATTCACTCCCAATATTACATAACAGATCAATACGCCTTTCTTTGTTTCTGTAGCTTCGTGTCTTTTCTTCATCTTTGAGGAGATTGTCTAGCATTTACTGCCAATATTACGTAACAGATCAGTGCTATTTTCTTTGTTTCTTTTGCTTCGTGTCTTTTCTTCATCTTTGAGGAGATTGTCCAGCATTTAATGCCATAGAGTACGTAACAGATCAGTGCTATTTTCTTTGTTTCTTTTGCTTCGTGTCTTTTCTTCATCTTTGAGGAGATTGTCCAGCATTTAATGCCATAGAGTACGACTAATATTATGTAACAGCTATTTTCCTCTGTCCCTCTTGCCTTCAATCTGTCCTGTGAGTATCAAATTTTCCAAGCCCTTTCCTCATTATGTGCCCTAGAAATTTCAGCTATGTGTTTATAATAATAAGCATGAGTCCATTTTGTTTCCATTTTCTCTAAGATTTTATCGTTGCTCACACGTTCAGTCCATTGTTTTCTCAGCATCCTTCTGTAGAACCACATTTCTGTTGCGTCTTCTGCTCATCTGTGAGGAGGTTGTCCAACATTCACTGCCATATTGGAGGACTGATATTATGTAACTATTCAGTACCCTTTTCTTTGACTTTAACGATTTTTTAATGTTTTTTAATACTTAGTTTAGCGCTTGGAAGGCATCTTACGCTATCCTAATGCGTCTTATATGATTAAATGATATAAAAAATTCCCGGTATTAGAAACGGCACGCACATTGAATTAAATGAAACATCAAAACCGGCATGACTGTTTTAGACGGCACTTGTATTTTGTAAAAAAAAAAAATTAAATGTAGATTTGTGCAACTTAGAATAACAGATACTATTTATTCAATAAACGGACCTACTACCCCAGCGACGGTCTGGATGTGTTATCGGAAGATATTGCCTGCTCATGCCATATGCTTTTCTTTCATATGAGTCATACTATTATTGATGTCGTCCTCCAACAAGTCCTTGTTATTTGCAGGCCGGTGGCGTCATATCAGAGGATTTACGAAGCCATATTTTGGTAGTTCTTAAAACATTATCGCCAGACGGTTCCTCGTTTAATTGGGCTGTGTAGAAAGGTTGATATACTTACAGAAACGCGTACCGTATTCCGTTAGTCAGTACTCAATCCAGTGCTTGAAGTCTTTGTCTGGCACATAGAGGGATTGTTTTCTTTTTTTCTTCTTTTTATTAATACAAGGTCCAAAAGTCATTCAAGTTAGATAGTTCCTGAATGAGGTTGTTTTATGAGCATATAGATATTTTGTACATTATTTTATACTTTCAGGGTAGAGGTATGTTTTTGTTTTTTGTTTTTTTTAGATATATAGTTTTAGATCATAAAATCTATTGTTAGTATATTTTTTAAATTAAAAAATAAATTACTGGTGATTTCTAAAATAATTGTATTGTTACTAAATTTAATGCTGGTAATTTTACTATAAAAATATATTTTTTTACTATTTTAGTGTTGTATTGTCATTTTGCTATAAAAATATAATGTTGATTTTTGTTTGGGGGTTCATTATTTGCCCATAGCAGGGACCATAACAGGTGCTACTACCCAGGGTAAGGGTGAAACTGAAAATAACAGCAGTTAAGAGGTGGTTCCCAGTTCCTTAAATCCTCCAATCTCCCCATCTGAGGCCTTGCTGCCGGATGAAATTTATCCTCATCACCAATATCAGAAAATGCCGTGAAGAAAATTAGTAAAAGGAAGAAACTCTATGACAACAGAATAGGAGAATGAAGAAAAATCCCCAAGTACAGAATATAAGGATATGTAGGATAGACAACGGCTCACCATATACTTGAAGCGGTTAAATCTATATTTATCAGTGAAGTATTCACTCGGGAGTATGCCCTACAGCGATGGATCCTGGCAATGAATGTTAATATCATATCATGCCGGGAACAACACTAGATAATATCACATGTCGTGGTCAACAGATACTGGGTGAGTTATGAAAGGAATGAATAGTCTCCCAGTTTGTATTTTCCTCATTATTGACATTATTATATCCATGACTAGCAGCATGGCCCGGCGTTGCCCGTGCTTGATTCAAAAATCGTACGACCCATACAGCAATCGCTATCACTTGACTTAAAATATTTTTGCCCTTCCTTACCTTTAAAGGAGTGCCCTTTGCCGTGCTGATGTTGCTACATGCCTTACTTCTTGCCTATCTCACACTGCGAATTTTTTCTAAGCTCTATACTAAACATTACATCTGTTACGAAAAAAGAACTAAACAAAATGAACACCAAACGATCAGCTTTAAAAAAGGACTCGTAACTGGAAAAACCGAATGAAAAAAAGAATGTTAACAACAAATACCTTTTCACATCCAACCCAGTTCTGCGGAATCAGAATCAACGTTGAGTTTAAGCAAGCAAATAAGCCAATTGGAGTAAAGTGCCATGCAGATTTAAATTTGTCCCACTTGTGATGAATGCAGCTATCGATTTTTTTTGCATGCTAGAATGCTAGTTAACATTCGTGTCAGTCAGCTGTTGGCTCTCACGCTGGCCAATAGAATCTTCTTGCCTATTCGTGGCACCCAGCTATAGGCTCTCACTCTGGCCAGTAGAAAATGGCCGCAAACTACATGAAAACTGCTGTAAAAGCATGAAAAAATCGATTATTTCCACTATCGATAAGTTGGGAAATGCAACGTAGGTCTTGGGATTTCCAATAACTTGGAGCATGTACATTGTGTTGCAAATCCGTCGAAAATTGCGACCCTGCATTCGTTACACACACACACACATCCTGCCTTTTATAGGTAGAGATATATTAACACATTATTTCACAAACGGAACGTAATAGCTGAAAGAAAAGTGAATCACAAACATGCTTTATTCTCAGATATTTATACTACTAAGTCTTACCCGAAATTATACATATTACACGTGTCCTACAAAGAGAAACTATAACACATGTCTACACAACAAGCAGAGTGAAAAGAGAATGAGAAGAGAGTATTACATATAATCATTCTCGAAGGAAATTGGAGCTGCCAGAAATTCTCCATTTCTGGAGAAGCCATTCCACATTCGAGCAGGCCGGATTCATCAACTATGTCGTTAGCTAGGATATATTCCGCAAACAGGAAAAGGCCAGTACAGTATTTTTCCCCAAAAATGAGGACTATGAGCTGGAGAGATTTTCTGTACCTGGTGAAGATATATTTTCATTGGAAAACAAAGCCATACGCATGTAAGATGAAACACGTATTTGGTGTAAGCAGATTTCGCGTCAGGAAAAAAAAAGCAAATACTCAGTTTGACTCCTGGTAGCTGACTGACTGACCACTTTCGTCATACTATGAAGTGACGTCACTAAGCGACAATCATGAGAACTGTATGACTTTATGTCGACTAATGAGAGATAATCGCCTTTTGTATTCCTAAATTGTAAATGTGGACCCTTTGACGTCTGGAGTGAGTAAGAATCCCATCAGACTTTCGCTCCAAGGAATTCATTGCGAATGCAACTGTTCATCAGGACTGGGGAAAATCTAGTGTCTCGTCAGAGGTAATAAAACATCACTAACATTGTTTTGGAGGTATTGAATATTAAAAACCTGTTACCGCTTTATACCTCTGTGAGTGCTCGGTCAAAGGATAGATCATCTTCCAGGCTGCAGTCATCAGGATTTGCGGATTTGCCAACATAACCTGTGCTATCGTTTGCATATATTTAATACTGATCTGATATTTTTCTTAGACAGCTTACTAATCAAGGATAGAGATATCTGTCAATTCTACCGTTTAACCCATAGTTGGGGGGAAACGGATTAATGCATTTCTCAAGGGGGTGGGGCGCGAAGGAGAAAGTAGCAGACTGACGTGGAAGCTGAACGGTTCGCTTAGTCTTCTTCCCCCTGCTGATACCCCTTATCTAATACACACAGAACGTTGTAATGATTGGGATAACTAAAAAAACGAATTGGAATTGATTCGTCTATTACGGGTTATCAACCCTTTTCCGGTTATTTAAAGGCATAAAACATTTAGGTTGTAAGAATTATTTTTTAGATAATAGTCTGTTTTTTTTTTTTTTTAGTGATAAAATTGTTATTAATTACCCCATAATTGCCGCGGGAAGAGGTGTATTCATGGTTTTCCCCATGGGTATTTGAGCGAAAGGGAATATAACGAACCCAACGGGAATTGGAACTTAGCTCTCCGATTAACAATTCCGTGCCATTATCCATTGTACTACCTGCACATCCGCTCTGACAGGATCAAACGTTCAATCATCTAGGTACTGACCAGGCTTGACGTTGCTTAGCTTCTGTGATTGTGTCGGAATCTGAGTGAGAAATGAAAGAATAAATTATTTACACTCTTTACATATGAATTATTGTCCTCATTATTGTTATTATTATACCACAGTTTCGGCCGTTGTACCCTCCGACCTTCATCAGGTGTATGTGACAAAAGAAAAGCTTAGGTGTGTGCAGTCAAGCATGACAAGCAACATCAGCAGGCAGGCCATGTTTAAGGGAAAAATAACATAGTGGATTAAAGTGTCGACTTTGAAGTGTTCAATTCCTGGGTCGGGCAGTGTGCACTTGAATTAAAAATAATTACTAGACGCGGTATACGTAGACATGGCTAGTGGAACGAGAACAGTTTACTCTCGTAAATTAAATAAAGTATTCAGTTTTGAATTCCCTGTAGGTTAACCATACCCATGCCCATATAAAGGCATTAATATTATGATAACAACAAAGATAGGGATAATTGTCCGCTGTAAATAATGTAAATATTGATAAATCTTCCATCCTAGGAACAAAGAATGAGTGAAGAATGAAAGTGAGAACATAGGGAGAATGTGCACCAAAAAAAGAAAAAGAAAGAGAGAAATGAAAGAGAGAAAGAAAGGAAAGAGTGGAAATAAAGGAAGGAAGGAAGGAAGGAAGGAAGGAGAGAGAGATAAATTAATACATATACAAAAAGTGACGAAATAAAGGGGTAAAGGAAAATGTATTAACAAAAGGAAGGGAAAACAAGTAAAAGAAAAGAAAGATATATATAAAGGAGGAGACAGAAGAAAGAAAGAAAGGTTGAAAATAAAAAGAAAGAAAGAAAGAAGAAAAGAATAAGAGACACATTAGAATAAAAAAATAAATCTAGAAAGAGTGACGAAAGAAAGAGAGTAAAGAAGACTGAACGACAAAAAGGAAGAACTGTTAAACTGTTAAACTGAAAAAAATAAATAAAGAAAGAAAGGTTGAAAATAAAAAGAAAGAAAGAAAGAAGAAAAGAATAAGGGACACATTAGAATTTAAAAAATAAATATAGAAAGAGTGACGAAAGAAAGAGAGTAAAGAAGACTGAACGACAAAAAGGAAGAACTATTAAACTGTTAAACTGAAGAAAGAAAGAAAGGTTGAAAATAAAAAGAAAGAAAGAAAGAAAGAAGAAAAGAATAAGAGACACATTAGAATAAAAAAATAAATATAGAAAGAGTGACGAAAGAAAGAGAGTAAAGAAGAGTGAATGACAAAAAGGAAGGACTGTTAAACTGAAAGAAAGAAAGAAAGAAAGAAAGAAAGAACGGACACCGAGAAATAGAAAATGGGAAATAGGAAAGTACAAATGAATAAAAATAAAAATAGACTGGTTAAATGAAAGAAAAAAAAAACAAAACAAGATAAATGTATAATAAAAAAAACAATAAGAAATAATACTCGTGTTAAGCCGACATTCATTGCCACCTGGTGTCGTTTTTTCTAAGGGGAGATAATAAATCGGAAAGAGACAACCGATAAAAATAAATGACAAGCAGAAATGATCGTCTGATAAGAAAAAGCAAAAGAAAATGAACGACTGACGTTTTTTTGGTATTTAACAGAGATTAACAGTTGTGTTTAAAAGAACGCGATCTGATATTCCGAAATTCCTGATTTTCACATTTTTTTGTTAAGAGATTATCGCACTTCATGACGGGAATTTTTTTCCGCTAAACCGAAAGTTAATTGCGTATAAATATGATATTGTATCAGCAAAAATATCTGGGAATGTTATTCAATGGCGACAATACATTCATATGTTTGTTTCTAGATATCAAAATAGGATATGAAATTTGTGAGCGTTTCCTTAAAAGGGGACATTACCGATGCTGTCTGTTGATTAATACAGAATCTTTGCATGAAAACAGTTTTTTTCAGCGAAATAGTTTTTTCTAGTACACTGGATTTCATCACTTGTTCTTGCATTGACGGAGTTTTCTTTCCTAACATTTTAATATCAGTAAGGCAATTTAACATATTGAGAATATAATTATTTTATTTTATTTTTGCTACATTTGCAGTTTATTTTAGAGGGCCGTGGCAGTCTTCTTTGACGCCACTAAAAAATTTACCATTGTAGTATTTTTTACAGGATTTTATTTTTAAAAAATACATGAAAGAAAGAAATTGAAGAAAAAACTGTTGACATTAAAAAAAAACATGAAAAGTTTTTTTTCTTTTGTAACACAGACGGTTCTCTATTATTTCAAAGAAGATTTCTGCCTATCTAGAGAATTAGAAATTGTATATGTTCTTGCCACTAGCCATATTAGTGGCTTTTGATAACTTAAGACTAATTTCTATTTTTCTTTGCCTCAACCCGCTACGGCCCTGTTTTATTTGTTATTGCCTTTGAAAATTCTACAAGCGACGCTTTTTGTTATTTGGTAAAATACTTTGTGATTGTACAGCGCCAATCTACAACATTTGACAAAGCCTACTTCAAGACCCACAGGATTCACACCTCTGAGTTGACAAGGCCTTGTGGGCAGAAATAGCTATTCAGATGAGATAATTTCAGATTTCTCTCTATGATGATTTCTGTAAGTCGAAAGCTTAGATAGGATTAAAAAACATGTATCAATATGGTGATTTTCTTTCATCTTTCAATGATAATGTTAAGCTTATCAGACGATATGAAAGGAATCTACTTTAAATAAATAGACAAAACTGGTCTACATTATTTAGTGGAACATGCATTAATGAAAAAATGCTGCCTAAAGACACACACACAATATATATATATATATATACATCTTCACAAGCAAATTTATTAAAATTACATTAACCCACGAACCTCTAGGTGAATGTTATATATATATATATATATATATATATATATATATATATATATATATATATATATATATACTCGACTCTCGCGTCGATTTGGACGTATGAGGGTCAAGCTGACCAGTTCCTGGGAAACTGTTAAAAAATAGACAGCCCGACCCCAGCACATGTGATTTGATTATAGTGGTGAAGGTTTCTGCCGAACCATTCAAACTTTTTGAAGGGCCGAATACAGAGAACTGGTGCACTACGTGCCACAGGGTCCCCAAACGACACTCCACAGGTTTTGAATTCAGAGTTGTCCTTCCCCTAATCTAGTTACTATCCAAGGCTATAGAACTCAGTCTGTCCTGCTATTTACCCATAGATGGAGAGAGAAGAGGATTCAGACCTTTCCCAAGGGTATTAGCACGTAAATGAATGTAAGTACACACACACACAATATATATATATATATATATATATATATATATATATATATATATAAAAGTGGACATGGAAGTCAGCACTTAGAGGCGACAGTCTGTTTCATGCTAGTGCAATCGTCAGGCGACTCTGACGATTGCACTAGCATGAAACAGACTGTCGCCTCTAAGTGCTGACTTCCATGTCCACTTTTATATTTACACACGCTCTATCTCTGATATTGAGCACTTTACCCCATAAATATAGCACACTTTAAGACTATATTTCTGCATATATATATATATATATATATATATATATATATATATATATATATATATATATATATATATATATATTCACTCAAAGCAAGGCGATAATGCCCCTAGAACACAGAGGGTTACAGGTAGTGAAAGTGAAAGAAAATTAGCAGATTGAGAATGGGAAGAATTGAGGAAATGGCAACAAAGGAACAGGGTTCATGAAGAGAGAAGAAGATGATTGACTTTGTATTTATATTTTGGAAGATTGTAGTTTTCAGAGAAGCCAGGAATCGGAAGGGAGTTCATCTGATGGGAAGGGCGAGAAAATAAATTACCTGAATAAAACATACGGATGTAATCTAGATAGTACAATAGCAAAACAATGAGACCTAGTTGCCAATCTAGTAGCCCGCTTGAATTTTTTGTAGTCGATGCACCAGCGTGAAAATATTCATCAGAATAGTTGCCATGAAAATGTTTGAAGAAAAGAGTGAGGGAAGACATCGTTGAGAAAATGTCATAAATCGAAATGACTGGTCAGAATCAATTCGATTCCTTCTCTGGATTTTGTTAATTATCTCAAGACGGACGGTCGGATCACTAGACCAGATATACAACAGTATTCAGTGCACAGACGAATAGGAGATTTATAAATGTGCACGATTGTTCTGAAGTGCCTAGTGGAAGTAGAACTTCTGATAAGCATTTATCAGGGCTGGAGGTTAGGAATAGTGCGAGGAGGTTTGCCTGATGTCCAGACATGTCCGGGTCCTGGGTAGGTCCTCCGATGATCTGGATTAGCTCATAGGAGTTGGAGAAGACTGAATGTCAGAGAAATCTTAATAGAAAGTATTTGTCCTCCGTATTATGAAGTGTTGGTTTGTTTGTTTTTATTAATAAGGCTTCCATTATTTTTAGCCTTTTTTTGCCTGTGGATGATGCTATTATATTAGTGTTGTCGACAAATATGTTCCGAATAGTGTCCGGTAGGTCTCCATGAATATTTAAATGACATCTAATTCAGCTATTGTCAGAAAGGTATAAAGTTAGTCTGCATGTTAAACAATTTGTAGTGTGGCCTATGTAATTATTTACGAAAGTTGATTCTTGAGGAATACAATTTCTTTAATGGGCATTTGAATTCGTAAATAATATTTGCTCTATTTAATAATATTAACTTTGAACATGGACATAATATCTTGACCGTGTTTTGAAACAAGAATGGAACATTTTATAAAACATACATGTAAAAAATTATTTCTACTTCTAACAGTTGAAATATAATCTTTGAAAATGGCTAAATGTATAGCCGAAAGCGCTCGGATAAAAAGAACATTCGGACAGTTTTTTCATCTGAAAAGAAAAACATTATTAGATCGCACGAGAAATTATATAAAAAACTAAATAAAACCACATTGTCAGTCGTTTTTAATGAAATGTACATATATATATATATATATATATTCAGTTGTACTGATATTAGTTTGTAATCCTGGGCTTCACGCTTTAGCGACCATCGGAGTTTGTTTGATGGTCGCAAAAGCGTAAAATCCATGGTTAAAAAATAATATACATACAAATGAATATGTTAGTTCTATCATAGTTATTGAGCACTTTCAGTACAGCGAACTCTCACACACACATACACACACATAAATATATATACACACACACATAAATATATATATATATATATATATATATATATATATATATATATATATATATATATATATATATATATATATATATATATATAAAGTGAACATTGACGTCAACACTCAGAGGCGAGAGGCTGTTTCATGCTGCCATATATGGTCTGGAGCCTCAGCTGTTTGCCTCAGGGTTCTTGATAAGATCCAGAGACGGATATGCAATGTAATTGGCCCTGATCTGTCATCTCGTCTGCAGTTGCTCTCTCACAGACGCGCCGTTGCCTCGCTCTGTCTTTTTTACAAATACTTTCATGGTAATTGCTCCGGTGAGCTGCTTTCGCTGGTTCCCAGGCCTCATGAATTTAAGCGTCCTACGAGGCTGGCATCCCGTTCCCACCCCTTCACTGTTAGATGTAGACGTCTCTTCTACTCCAATAGCTTCATGCCCCGCACATCTCGCCTGTGGAATTCCCTTCCTTATTCCTGTTTCCCTGACAAATATAATCTTCAACTATTTAAGTGTAACGTCAATCGACATCTCCAGTTGTCTTGATCTATCCACTTCCCTTCTCTACAACTTTTCCCCTCTCATTCCTATCTGCTCTCGCTCCAAATCTTCTGTAACCCCCTTGATCGATCAACTATCTTTCTCCACATCCTTTCCTCTACCACTCCTATCTGCTCTTCCTCCAAACCTTCTGTAACCTCTTGCGTGCTAGTGGCTTCCAGCCTTGCTTGGGGTGAAAAGCTTTAAAAAAAAAGTATGATATAGATAGAGAAAAAGTGAAAGAGAGTGTATTAACATTAAAAATTGTTACTGGCGTACATCTTACTTTATTCGTTCATATTTTTTTTGTTTAGTTTTTTCCCGCTTAGAGACATGTACTTATAGTGTGGTTCTTCTGCGCATGAGCAAACTAATACATTTAACGTTAAGATGAGCAATCAGGCTATATTTAATTTTGTGCTAAATTAGAATACACTGGCCGACAAAAAAGATTTAATTAATATTTTATTAAATTTTTCCAGCATCCTTACGTTTTTCCGTTTCTTAGGGTTAAGCAAGTACAAAGATTTTCAGTAATTTTAATTGTCCCTTCGGCCTTCTTCAGGTGATTGGAATTGCGAACCAATTTCGCCCACCGGTGTAGATTCTTCTAGTTCTAGTGGATAAAGACATTGTTAAGATTATAAAATTTTCAGAGTGCAGATTCATTCAATGAGATTCCTGTAATATCTCTCTATATCTCTGAGATGAGGTATTATGATTATTTACGTTATTTACATTATTCGGATTGTTATCCTTATCTTCATTGCCATATTCACAACGTTTCGACCATTGTACGCTCCGGCCTTTTTCAGATGATTGGCTCTCTGAGATGAGGTATTATGATTACTTGCATTATTTACATTATTCTGTCTGTTATGCTCATCTTCATTTTTCTATTTGAAATTTCTACACATCTTAGTATATATATATATATATATATATATATATATATATATATATATATATATATACATATATATATATATATATATATATATATATATATATATATATATATATATATATATATATATAATTATCACTGATAATGCTATAATTTTGTAGATAGGGGTAACATTTTAAAGATAAGTGTTCCTTTTGTCTTTATTCATTTTGTTTTTTTCCAGATATACTCTATTTGAAATCTCTACACATTTTAGTACATATATATATATATATATATATATATATATATATATATATATATATATATATATATATATATATAATTAGTTATTATAAACTTTTACATTGGAACATGCAAGTTACCACGAGATAAATGCGTATTTGTTTCGACGTCTAAAGAGATCGCATCTGGTGGTAAAACGATGGTGGTAATAGAAAAATTTATTTAAAAATATAATTTATGAAACATCACTTCTTTTCTACATTTTTGAAAATCTTCCATAGAAGGCAAAGAAGCAAATATGCAAAAAAAAATTCTTTCCATGAAAGGAAAAGAAAGAAAAAAGGAGATTAAAGTAAAAAAGTACAAAAAGAAATCAATAAAAGCAAAAAGAAAGAATAAAGAAAATAAAGGCATATGAAATCAACCCTACTGCCAAGAGAAGGAAAAGAAAAAGAAGGAAAAATATATATATATATAATTAATATATATATATATATATATATAGGGTACCCCAAAAAACGGGAATTTTTTAAGTGCGTATTGCCAGACCTGAGCAAGTGGCAACACTGCGAGACAGCGACCTTGAGCAAGTAAACATTTCGCCATTTTAGTAACGAGAATTGTTCAGTAACCGTGTGATCTCAAGATTCGGTAACGTTACCTGGCCCCTAAGATTGCCAGATGTATCCGTTTGATTTTTTCTTGTGGGGCTATCTCAAGAAGTTTACACAACTTGACCAAGAACTCTGGATGAGTTAAAACAGAGAATTCAAGATGAAATTCACAGTATCCCAGCTGAGATGTTGCAGCAGTCAATGAGGAATCTCAACAGCAGATTTCAAGAATGCATTCGTACAGGAGGACGCCATCTACAAGACGTAATTTAAAAAAGATGAAAATTCCATCATTGTTTCTTAAAAGGCATGTTTTAAGGTTTCAATTACTATGAATTAAATATTTTTCTTCCATCACTCATGGTTTTATTGGATTGTTAAAAAGTTCCCGTTTTTTTTGGTCACCCTGCATATATATATATATATATATATATATATATATATATATATATATATATATATATATATAATTAATAGTAATAGTATAAAGTTTTTCAGTTAAATAGTCTCATTCCTTTCCTGATTTTTGAACAGGAGTAGAGGTCTATCCCTCACCTGTTTCCAGTTTAGGATTAAGTTTCCGGTTCCATCTAAATTCTTCTTTGAGTCTATATTTCTAACGAATCCGCGTATTTTCCGAAATTTTATTTACTTTTTCCTTCAGTAAGTGTAGATAGATTAGTTTATCGTCCGGTTCACACTCCTCCCACACGTTCTTTTGAACAGGGGTAGTTGTTTGTTACTTGTTTCTTGTTTAGGATTGGGTTTTCGACTCCTTGTATTGTCTTCTCATTCTCTTTCACTCCTAGTAGGCTCTTGCGTCTTAGGGGCATTATCGCCTTGTTTGGGGTGAACTGATTAAAAAAAAATTAAATGAATCTGTACTTGAAAGCTTATGTCGTTTTATACATCCAATCTCTGGCAGATTTTATGGCGAACTAAATTTTCTCTGTATTTTTAGTATGACGAGAGAATATGCCACTGTCCTGGCGATATAATTTGTTTAAAATTGCTCTGTCAATGTAAAATTAATGAAAGACGAAACTTTGAATGTGTTCAGTTAAATGTTTTATCTTTGCGTTTTGTTATTAAATTAAATTTTCGGCATTAAATTCGTAATATCCGTTGCAGCTGTCTCCACAAGCTTTTTTTAAAAAATGTTATTCGAACCTAAGCCCACACTAAGCACCAAGTGAAACTCGTATATATGATTCATCGCTTAATATCTTGGAAACAAAAACATAGTTTATTTCTTGTACCACTCCGGAAAGTGCTTAACACCCACTTGAGCCAGATCAGGCCAAATGGAGTATTGCTGACATATCGCAGTGATATCTTCCTATTGCACACTATCCAGCCACGATAGTGTTCAAAAGCGATTACTTGACCTTGTGGGTTATTAATTATTGTTCATCATGCAGCCTGTATCCCACAGACGGAAAGATGCTAGACTCTCACTGTTCTATATCTCTTTCTATTTATTGTATCTTGTTTTCGAGATAAAAGAGGAAAAGTCAACCTCGTAGGTAAGTAATGAAACAGAAGATTTACTACACCAAGGTAAAATTAGCAGTTGACCTAATGTTAATTCGGTATTTACCCGATCTCTTCACAGAGCGGGGGATGTGGAACAAGGTTGTTTTTTTTTAACGTGGGGCGTTCCGAGACCGTAGGCTTGGGCAGAAATTCCCCGTAGATCCCGTATAAACGGGGTCGGGTTTGTCTACCTCGCCAGACGAAGCTCTGCCCTTCGGCATAGCCTGGTACGGATTCCTCTCTGCCCTAAGGCATAGAGTTCAAGAAACACTAAGAGCTTAGAACTCGACTAAAGCCTAATGCTGACTTGGTATTTCTCTAACATTCCCAACGAGGTAGGATGCGGCCAAAGTCCAGTTTTTACGTGGAGCGACCATAGACCTTAGGCTCCGGCAAAAATTCCCCGTAGACCCTGTTTACAAGGTGACGGGTTTGTCTACCATGCCAGACGGTACTCTGCTCTTCGGCATAGCCTCGACTGGATTCCTCTCTGCCCGAAAGCAGAGAGTTCGACAAGCCCTAGTAGCTTAGACCTAATGTTTACTCTGTATTTACGCAAGGCGTGATGTGGCACTAGGCCTCTTTTGTAACGTGAGGAGTTCCGAGCCAGTAGACAAAGGCAAAATTTCCCCGTAGAACCCGTATAAACGGGGTCGGGTTTGTGAACTTCGCCAGACGAGACTCTGCACGGAGACAGAGCCTCGTCTGAATTCCTCTCTGCCGGGAAAGAGAGTTCGACAAGCACGAAGAACTTAGCGCGTAGCTAAGGACCTAATACTGACTCGGTACCTAGACAGAGCGGGATGTGTTACATGTCCTGTTTAACGTGGGGTTTTCCGAGCCCGTATACCTTGGCAGAAATTGCCCGTAGACCCCGTAATAACGGGGCCGGGTTTGTCTATCTCCCGGACGAGACTCTGCCCCTCGGCAGAGCGTCTTCTGGGTTCCTCTCTGCCCAAAGGCAGAGAATTCGACAAGCACTAAGAGCTTAACGCGTGGCTAAGACATAATACTGACTCGGTATTTAGCAACCCCCCCCCAACACGGGTCGAATGTGGCACAAGGCCGGTTTAATGTGGTCTTACCGAGCCCATAGGCTCGGCCAAAAATATGCCCATTAGAACACGTATACACGGGTTCAGGGACTGTCTACCTCCCCGGACGGCACTTTACCCTGCGGCAAAGCCCCGTCCGAGTCCCTCACCGCCGAGACGGAGAGTTCGACAGATGTCGCAAACGGTCAAAGACGCGGTCGCGACTCACATAATACTGACTCTCCGAAACTGCTTATCTCCGCTTATTTATATAAACGGACGATTCCATTCGTTTATATGACACTAGTGCAAACCGAATTATATTCCTTATTCTCACCCTTCAAACCTTTACAGTTATGCCATATTCACTGTGATTAATTACTTCCATTCACTTGGTGTTCCTTTGGCAAGTCCACTCAGATAGTTTATTTCACAGAACTGTTAAGTTGTTTGCACTGACTTCTGAGAGCATCCTTTCTCGATCGCTACACTCTTAAACCCTTAGTGTTGTGTCAAACGCTATCTATCCTACATATCCTCATAATATTCATCTCTTACTCCATCTTTGTACGCACTTGCAAAAACTTAATTCAATAACCCTCTAACTTAAATGGCTCTTGGGCCTTGTATTGCGTGAATAATAGTATAAACACGCCATTTTATGTCCCAAAGGTGTGTCGTCGCAAGCCAATCGCTGTTTCCATGGCAAATGTCCAGACGAAATCCATTCTTTAGCTCGTCCGGCTCAGACATTTGCAAGAAAGCCCCGCCTTCTGACCTCCAGAATCCCTATTCCCTGCGTATTCGTTAAGAAGCGAGTTCCACTCTGAAAGTGTCTTCCCAAGAACAGCTACTTTGTGTAACAGATTCCCGCGGGGATGCTTAGATGAATGCTACAATATTAACCACTTTAATTCAAGGAAGTGTAATTTTCATATAATCATAATCTCCATTTAACACTTCTTTGTATCACAGATCTCATTCAGTAATTCTCTAACTTGAAAGGCTCTTATGCCTTGTATTGTGTGAACTTTATCAAAAAATAATATCATTTAATGCGGAATTTTTGTGTGATTGACGACAGAGTCAAACAATATAAGATTCTCAAATCTTTACTCGAGGAAATGTTTACGATTCTAGGTGTGTTAATTTAATTTGTTAGATCCCCTGGGAGTATAATGCCACAGTCTCACTACAGATGCAGCTGCGTTTTCCGTTGCAAGTAGGTTTTACAAGGTGGAATTGTTAGTCCGACGCCCAACAAGTTCTTCATTCAGAATCGTCCTACCTCGTAGACTCTATACGAAACAAGGCTAGAAGGTTCGGTTCCTTTTGGCTTGGTTTGGTTTACGGCATATCAACCTCAGTGGGTTAGTTAATGCCGACAAGATTTTAATTGCTGGTATGTTTTTGCTATTTGCAAAATGTATTGCTGCTAATTTTTCCCCCAAAAAATGTATTGCTTGTAATGTTTTTTACAAAAACGTATCGCTCTATTAAAACCTATAATTACACTTTCATGGTGTCTTAATCCCACATTGGAGGTTACCTATTTGCCCATAGCTGGGACCCTAACAGATGCTACCACTCCGGGTCAGGCTGGGCATAGGAACACCAGCAATTAAGAGGTGGTTCCATTCTTCTCAAAACCTCCTGATCAGAAGCCTTGCTGTCGGATGTAGTTTATCGTCTTACCCAGGACACGGATGTAGTTTACCGTCATACCCAGGACGCGGATGTAGTTTATCGTCTTACCCAGAAGGTGGATTTAGTTTATCGCCATAACTAGGACGACAGAAGGCCGGGTTTTCCTTGCTAATCCATAGATAGTGTCAAAAAAGATGTATTTTCCATGTAGGACTTTGAACAGGGTTCGCTTATCTTACTTTCAACTCCTTTAATTATCCACGAGACTTGGTCAAAATAAAGCATAGTCTTCCTATTCTTCTTCTTCTACCTTCAGGGCATTGGCGATCATGTTCCTCCACAGTTTCCTGTGTTATGTAACTCGTAATAAATTTTGTCACTTTTTATCTCATCTCAAGTTTTTTTTTTACCAACCATTTGCTCAAGCTCATTAGATAGGTTATGCGTTATTTTCATGGGTCCCTCTTGCATTCAATCTGTACTGTGAGTATCAAATTTTCAAAACACTCTTTCCTCATCATATGCCCTAGAAATTTTAACTGTTTCTGTTGTTACAAGTGTTTTCAACATCTGTGAGGAGAATGATTATCATTCACTGCATCTCAGTTCAGCACTCTTTTCTTTGTTTCTAACCAAATTTTCCTGTTTCCTAATATTTCGCTTAGCTTTTTAGCATCTTTTGCTATCCCAGAGCGCCGTCGGATTTCAGTGTTGCATTTTATTTCCTCCTCCCCGGGGATCTAACAGATTAAATTAACAAACCTAGAATAGTAAGCATATTCCCGAGTAAAGATTTGAGAGTCTTATATTACATGACTCTGTCATCAATCGCACAAAAATTTCCTATTAAAT
>OZ038518.1:61857079-61902079 GCA_964036315.1 Acanthosepion esculentum | reverse complement strand
GCTGTATTTCTTCTCTGACCCACTTGCTTTAAATCTGTCCTGTGAATATCGGCTTCCCCAAGCCCTCTTTTCATCATTATGTGTCCTAAAAATTTCAACTGTCTCTTCCTGATGTTCTGTATATAAGTGTCTTTTTTTTATTTCCATTTTGTCTAAAACTTCTTCATTGTTCATATGTTCAATCCATGGTATTCTCAGCATCTTTCTGTAGAACCAATTCTCTGTTGCCCCAAGTCTCTTCCTCGTCTACGAGGAGATTGTCCTGCTTTCACTGCCATATAGAAGGACTGATATTATGTAACAAATCGGTATTTTCTTTGATTTTAACGAAATTTTCCTGTTTCTTAATACTTTGCTTAGCTTTTAGAAGTCACCTTTCGCTATCCCAATGCGCCTTTGGATTTCAGTAACGCGCATTCTGTCCTCTGTTAGAACACTTCCGAGATATTTCAACTGTTGTACTTATTTGCTATTGGTTTCCCCAATTTGTAATTTGCATGTTGGGCTGTCTCTTTTGCTAGCAACCAGGCATTCTGTCTATAGATTTTTAGTCTTCTCTTCTAGATTTCCTTTAGTACCTTCTGTAGGAGTTCTTGTAGTTTCCTTTCTCTGTCTGCAATCAATGCTTTGTTATCTGCATACCTACATGTCCGCTATCAACATCTCTGACATCTGCATGATGTTAAGATTGTAGCCGCCGATGATGAATCCTGGTAAAACTTCTAATGCCCTCAGAATCGCCTTATTGTATAGGTTGAAAAGGTCTGGGGAGAAGACATACTTTTCTTATATTCCTTTCTATTTTTATATATTCCCTTTTTTCTTTTTATATGCCATCTCCTTTCATAGGCGATCATGGCTCTCCACTCCCTCTATCCCTTGCAGCTCTCAGCAAATTGCTTCACTCTGTTTCCGACCACAGACGACGTTCTTTCATCTACGCGTTGTTTTCCCTTGTCTCTCTTTCCCTCTATTCGACCCGTGAGTATTAGATTGTCCAAGCCCTCCTCCCTCATTATGTTGATCAGGAACTTCAGCTGCCTCCTCCTGATGTTAAGTATAAGCCTCCTCCTTGTTTGCATCCTCTCTAAGACCTCATCGTTGCTCACACAGCTCCGTCCATGATATTCTTAGCATCCTTCTGTAGAACCACATCTCTGTCGCTTCAAGTCTCTTCTTAATCTTTGAGGAAATCAACATTCGCTGCCGTAAAGGACGGATGTCACGTTACAGCTCAGTATTATTTTCGTTGTTACCAAAGAAAGCCTCCTGTCTCGTAATACTCTGCCCAGTATTTGGAATGCGTTCGTGGCCATCCCAATACTTCAACAGATCTCAGTGTCACACTTACCGTCCTCTGTCAAAACGCTTCCCAGATATTTAACCTTTCGAGTCTGCTTGATTCTAGTGTTCCCGACCTTCAAATCGCATTTCGGGCTCATCCTTTTACGGATGACCATGCATTCTGTCTTCTTGGATTTTATCCTTACTCCCTTTTTCTCACTCTCCGTCGCTACCTTCTGTAGGAGATATTTACTGAACTCATTTTCTGTTCGGATTCGTTTGCTGCCACTATAGGTTCTGGATGATGCTAATATCCATCCCAGACTTGGACAATTTTATTCACAACTAATTTAAAAGCCGCATTTCGTGCAAAAATTTGAGCGAATTAGGCTCCAAAACAAAAGAGACCTCTGGTTCAGCTAAGAAAACAGATAAATTGTAGAAATAACTTTGAATTCTTCAGTTCGTTCCATGGAACTCCAAAACCTCGCTTTAACTGTGATTTGGGCCGAAAGTCCGACTTGGACCGAAAAAAGCCAATTTAGGCCGAAAATTTAATTCTTCAAATCACAAACTCCGTGGAACTTTAATTCTGATTCCTTGGCATTTTAATAAAATAAAACTTAATTCTTCAATTCACAAAGATGTTTTAAACTGAATTCAAAAATTAAATTCACAGAGTTTTCGCGTTACTTTAAACTCAACATAAATTTAAAAATGTTAAAATTATTATTTTTTTTCCAGTTATTTAAAAATTTGAATTTTTAACTGTACCCATCTCATCAGAAGACAAATCCCAATGTTGGATGTTCAAGCTTTGAATTGAATGGGAATAGCTGCGACATCTGGAAGAGGCATGACACGTGGAACTAGAACAATCTACTCGGTTGACGAAATAAAAGGTTCGGTTCGAAATTCTAATCCCCTGAAGATGGCCGGAGCCTTACAACGGCCGAAACGTTGTGAATATGGCAATAAAGATGAGGATAACATTTCTTTTTTACATTCAACTCCACTCATTGTTCATATTGTTAATAGCCATGTTGCTCCTTCTTCACTTTCTCCGAATAACGCCATCTTGATTTTTTTCACTGTTCTTGTGTTTACCCTCCCAGATAAATGATAATTATTAACAAAAACCAGCGAAAAGAAAAGAAAAAATGAAATTAAAATAACCAGTGTGTGTGCGTGTGAGTTGGTCTATGTCTTTTTTGTTTTTTTTGTCTGCTATTTAAACAAAAGCCAACGGAAAGGAAGGAAATTATATCAGATAAACGAGGAAGTCGGCTTCGATTGTCGCTTGTTACTGACAGAAGGGCACGCGTTTCTGCCGAGAATCAGTTTTTATTAAGTCGCCCAACACAAGTATTAATAACATTTTTTTTTCTAGGGCATTCGTATTTTCTGAGGATATTTTGTTTTTAAATTTTTCACCTAAATGTCCTCATTTCCTTCCTTTGTCTTCATTTAGATTTAATCATTTTATGTCTGGTGCATTTTTTATAATTTTAATTTAATATTTCTGCATAGTTTTCTCTGCTTCCAGACTTGTTATTCTATCTATCTATCTATCTATCTATCTATCTATCTATCTATCTATCTATCTATATATATATATATATATATATATATATATATATATATATATCAGTCTGTTCATATCTATCGTTCTGTTTCGCGCTGTATCTATCTCAGTCTGTATATATCTATGTATATATCTGTCTATGCCTTGTTCATATCTCTCTCTCTCTCTCTCTCTCTCTCTCTCTATATATATATATATATATATATATATATATATATATATATATATATATATATATATGTATATCAGTCTGTTCATATCTATCGTTCTGTTTTGCGCTGTATCTATCTCAGTCTGTATATATCTATGTATCTATCTGTCTATGCCTTGTTCATATCTATCTATCTATCTATCTATCTATCTATCTATCTATCTCATTCTGTTCATATCTATCGTTCTCTCTCTCTCTCTCTCTCTCTCTCTTTCTCTCTCTCTCGCTGTCTATTCCAGTTTGTTTATATCTATCTATCTATCTATCTATCTATCTATCAAATCCTATAAAAGTGTGACAGGTCCTATCTCTGTCACTGGGTCTGGGTTGGTGTTCATTTCAATTTCTTGCAGTTTCCTTTCCGTAAAAGTTACATATTTTTTGCAGTGCATATATTGACCAAGTCTATCATGCCGGGTTTATATTCAGTGGGTTCCAATACCATGAAACTTGATAGAAGATGTTCAGTTGTTTTGGGATATTTATCAGAGAAGCTGCATTTTGGGCTAATACAATTTTTCAGAATCTGTGCATGGTAATTTCTAGTGAGCAACCATTTGTCCTTCGCATTCAGCTTTTAACCCTGCACTACGTAGCAACTGATGATTATTGAGTTTGTCTGCATCAGCTTGTTTGGTTCGGGCAGAATATTGATCGTGAAGAGGTTTATCTTGGCATCGTTTCTACATATCGTCCACTGCATTTGGTTTTGCTTTCTTTTTAACTCTTTGCCGCCGCAATAGGTGTTTTATGGTTTATTTTCACTTCTTGTCAAACTTGAAATTCCCTTTTGAATTTACTGGCTTCATTTATTACTGAATAATTATCATTTCTTTCATGTTCTTTGTTACAAATCATCACCCAGTCTTCTGTAGTTTCCAGGTATCTTTGAAGGCCGATTGTTGAAGTTTTGTAAGACAGTGATATAGTAACTAATCCTCTGCGGATCAACACTAGCCATCGCATATTGCGTGCATTGGTAAGTGAGAGGTTTTCTCGTTTTAACGTCCATTAGCTTAAAGTCAGCTATGACCCTTCAAATCATTGTCCGCTTTGACAATGAGTTTGAGATTATTCATGTAGAGTAGGTGACTAAGTACTTTCTTCTTTATTTTGTATGCATAAATATTATTGTTTAGTTGATGCGAAAGGGAGATTAAAGACAGAGAAACCTGAAGAATTTAGTCGGGACATACAGAGAAAATTTGGAAGCTCGCTGTGGAATAAAGTCTTTTTTAAACTGGGAAAAAATGCTACATAATCATATGAAATGAACCAGACTGCATATAGATTAACTTGTACAAGCTGGGCATCTGTTTTATGCTTACACAAAAGGTTCAAGCATGATAGAAACGAGCTGATGAGAGATGAGAGTGGCAGATTCACGTCACAACACCGGAGCTGGATCTAGACCATCATGTGTCTTTATAGATAATAACCGTACAGTTTGTAGTTGATGTGGCAACCGTAAAAATAATTATTCGTAAAAATACGAACATAGGCAAGATTGCGCAAAGTTTATCCGAGGGGACTCAGTAACGAACAGAAAGAAAACACATTGATGTTAGCCGGGAGATGGTTGATGGACATCAAAACTTTCCCTCGCCATCCCTACAGTTCAGACATTGCTCCCTGAAACTTTCGGTTGTTCACAAGCCTCAGTGGCTTGGGAACAATTTTGAAGAGATTTTGGACGCCCTAATTTTGCATGACACTGAACTCAGAGAATCCAACTTTGAAGAAGATTAGTTTTTGTAATTCTTTAAAGTTAATAAATATCTCTCCGGAAAAAATTTGGAATACATCCCTTCTATCTATCTATCTATCTATCTATCTATCTATCTATCTATCTATCTATCTATAATAGCTAAGAAGGCTAGCCAATCCCTATTGCAGATGCTCGCTCAGGCACATTTGTGTTTCTTCATAATCCACAGAGCCAACATTATTTACAGTTTCTGGGAGCGATCGTGTTATCTAGAATGATCAACAATCTGAACAGCACATTCAAAACCTCGGTCACGATGACTTGATCACAGCTATCGACGGCCCGCAAATGTTCCGTCTATCAAATGTAACTCATATGGCTTGGGTCAAGTCGTGGTATGTTTTTCATGCACTTTCCAAAGGTGCCACATGCTGGTATAGTCCAACTCCACAAAGTCTACTTTCTGACAAATCAACCGTGGTGAGATTCGAACCCGGCTCTCATGCTTATACTTATACTATACTTAAACATGAAAACAATAAACAAAAACTAAAAATTCTTGAAGCTATATACATAAAATAGTGGAAACCTAGCCTGAACAAAATAAACTATGAAATCTCCACAAATATTCTTAAATGCCTATAATTGATAACAGGAGCCATTGGTTTATACCAACGGCTTCCCATACTTAATATTTCTCATTTTCACTGTGCCGTGGTCATGTATGACGTCATGAACTGCGGTGCGATTTTCGCTTCCAGCGTCTCGTATGAACGAATTTGTCGTTGCTTGGAAATCTTCCATGTAAACAAAAACAGACTATCATCACTGTTTTGTCCGTGTATTTTTAATATATTATAATGTAATTATCACCTTTGATAATGGCTTCTTAAAAGCCGAAAGCTTAGAAGGATTAAAAAATATGTATCAATATGATGATTTTCTTTCGTCTGTTAATGATAATGTTATTAAGCTTATCAGACGATATAAAAATAATTTACATATAATAAATAGACAAAACTTGTCTATATTATTTAATGAAACATGCATTTATACATACATATATATATATATATATATATATATATATATATATATATTTGAAACATGAGAACTCTTGTGTAGCGAAAGAATCATATTTTTTTCAAATAATTATAATATATATATATATATATATATATATATATATATATATATATATATGAGTGATCGTTACTTGCCACTTCAAGTCAAGATTAAGGGAAAGTGAGTTCCACAGAAAACGAAACGCGTTGGCAAGAACTAAAATTTTTTCTAATTGTCATTCTTATAACGATTTTTATGTCATGGGGGTGTGTTTTTGTTGGTCCCCTGATAGTATTGCGGTATTGTGGTATATGGAGGATTGAATGTTGATGGATGAGTTCTTATAGTGGTTGTGTAAATTGTAATGAGTAAATAGATCGTTTATCTGATTAGCTAGGTATAAGATAGTAAGTGACGATCAGCCTCAACCCTTTCCCCATTTTAGGCCTTGGGCCATAAATTGTACTTTATTTACAATAAATCTCGACATCTGCTGTGGTTTGAGCTATGAAGAGGACCGCCATGTTCGCCGCGACCCTACGAGTTTTGTACTTGAAGAATAGAACTGATGATAATGTAGAATAACTTTGGTTTACGTTATATTCCAAACAATTGTTGACTTTTCAGTTTTGACGTATGTGCATGACGTAAATCGAATAATATGTCCGCCAAAATTTCATCTTGCTTTTTTTTCAAAGTTCTTTGAAAAATGGCAACGTTTGCTTGCGGCTTTTTGATGCCTCTTTGTTCTCTGTTCTAGTAGCCGACCGTAATCTTTATTTAACATTATCCAAAGTTTGGCATTCTTTTTATATTCTTTGTTTCGCTTGCTTCTTGAAATTCCAAATTATTCGGCACCAATTTTATCCCCTAACCTCATCACATTGTCTTTTTTTTCATGTTTCTATATCACCTGCTATTTCTCCGCTGCCAAAGAAATTTAAAATATATATATATATATATATATATATATATATATATATATATATATATATATATATATATATATATTTACTTGCTTATGTGTTTCTTTCTTTTTTTCTTTTATTGTTAAAATGTTTCTTTCTTATTTGGATCTCTAATACCATTTGTATTCATGTATTCATTTCTCATATACTATTCTTTCTATCTTCAAAATATTTTCAAATCTATCTATCTATCTATCTATCTATTTATCTCTGCCCTGTACATATCTATTTATCTATCTATCTCTCTATCTATTTCAGTCTTTTCACATATATCTATCTCTTTATTTCGTTCTTTTCGCATCTCTCTCTCTCTCTCTCTATCTATCTATCTATCTATCTATCTATCTATCTATCTATCTATCTATTCATCTGTTATATTCTATTCATTATACTTCTCTCTGTCTATTTATCTATCTAGTTCATTCTGTTCGTCATCTATCTATCTGTTCTATCTATCTCTCTATCTATCTATCTCTCTATCTATCTATCAAAATATCTATCTATTTCGGTCTTTTCACATATATCTATCCTTATATTTCGTTCTTTTCGCATCTATCTATCTATCTATCTATCTATCTATTTCGTTCTTTTCACATATAGCTATCTCTTTATTTCATTCTTTTCACATCTATCTATGTATGTATGTATCTTTCTATCTATCTATCTATCTATCTATCTATCTATCTATCTATCTATCTGTCTTCACAATATTTTCAAATATATTTATCTATCTTACTCGTTTCTTATGTCTCCGTCCGTTCATATATCTCACTCCCACTGTCTATCTAGACACGCGCGCGTACGCGCGGGCGCGCACACACACACACACGCACGCACGCAAGCACGCACGCCCACGCGCATGCGTGTATGCATGCTAGATCATTGCCAAAATTCGTTCCAGTAACAAAAACGAACATTTATTCGTCAAGTAGATTATCTCCTTTTTTAAACAAATGTCTTTTCGGTGTCATTTTAGTAGAAACTTTGTGTCTTTTTTTATTGGAAGAATGATCTGGGATAGTTTTCGACTGACAGAAAAAATTGACATTTAAATTGTCCTATAGAGATCGGAACAAATGAGAATCAGGAGGAGCCAAGACAGTCACTAGAATACCCTGGCTGGAGACGGGTTCACACTTCAAATCTTTAGGCTTCTGCTAGATCTGTTTTGTAACATACTGACTTGTGTTGTCTTGGTATAAAATGACACCTTTTCAATTTGATAAAATCAGTCGTTTTTTTCTTTCTTGAAACCAAGTCTTTTCAAATAACCATACCCAGTTGAGACATCAGTTTTGAATATCTTAGCAATCTCTTCCATCGAAACTTCCGGTTCATTCTCTAATTTTTATTCTTATTCTCAAATTCTTATTATTATTCTTTCAAATCCCATTCCCTCTTTTCTAATCAGCATTCATCTCTTTCTTTCTCCTTCACCACCATTTTGCCGTCAGTTCATAATACATTTTTTTATTACTCAGTCACATCCTACGCCTTCATAATTTTGTTTTGTTTCGTTCTACTTTCAACACTTTTATTTTGTTCTGAACTAACAATTACAATTTATTCAAATCTCTTCCTTTTCTTACATGAACTTTTTTCCTTTTCCCTATTCCATTTATTTGACGCCATTTTTGTCTGACATTACCTGCTACGATTTCATTCCTGTTATTTCATGCCTCTCCGATCAGAATTTTCATTTCCTCAGATACTTTTTTTCATTATCTCTTAGCTTTTCTTTCCATTTCAAAATTCATCCGATTATGACTTTTCTGTAAAATCCTCGAATGCCAATTGGAGATTATTTCCTCCATTTAGGGTTCGAGCCTGCAGGCTATGGCGTGTTTAGCAAGGCGATGTTCAGACAGTGGGGAAGAGGTCAATTGATCTGCCATATCAACAGAGGGTAAAGAAAGAAATACACAGAAAAAATAAACATACACGCAAATATATACGTTTGCAGGTATGTATTTATTAACCTAACGGTTCTTTCCTATTTTTCTATATACTTGCAAATATATATATATATATATATATATATATATATATATATATATATATATATATATATATATATATATATGTAGGTAACTATACTCGTGTCGAAAAACTTTCGAATTCTTGATTTAACAATAGCCAAATCAATCACGAAGGGAAAAAAGGTTTTAAAAAAGAAAGAGCCAGGAACATGAAAGTCTGTCGAAAATAATCGCACAGATACAGGTTCAAGGCCCAAAGAAAAAAAAACCGATACGAGTAAACAACTAACTAAAGAGCTCGATACAAACGCAGAGCAAACTTAGTCAAACCTAATGAGCCAGACAAACCTATCGAGGTTTCAATTAGGCTGACCCTGACGATCTGCCTAAGTGAAACCTTGGTAGGTTTGTCTACCTCATTAGGTTTGACTATATATATATATATATATATATATATATATATATATATATATATATATATATATATATATATATATATATAGTGCTGTTCGATAAAAGTGACTCAACTGATATTTTTCTTACTAAATGTTCTCTTCTCCGATGAAACGAAAGTTGAGCTAAATTCAAAAGAATAAGCGTTCTAAAATCCGAAGAAGCTTTGAAAGCTCTTTGAATTTATCAGTAAGTACTGTCAAGCATCCGTTCAGTATAATATTCTGGGCATGCTTTTCTTTTCATGGAACTGGTTTCTTAAAACCTATTGAAAAGACCCTCAGGAGCGATCAGTACAAGAGAATTTTAGAGTCTTGTCTGCTCCCTTCTGCTGAAAGGGTGCAAATCGACCCCACCGAGCCCATTTTTTATGCAGGATAATGCTCCCTGTCACAAATCAAAATTGATGAAGGAATAATTTGAGGAGAAGCAGGTGAGTGTTATGACATGGCCGCCCCAATCACCTGACCTCAACCTCATATAAAACTTATGGAGCATTATAAAGTACAGGCTCTCGAGAACGGATATTCTAGTGACTGGTATGGTCTGTGTGTGTTAATCTGTGCGTATGTATATATTCATACAATGTGGACATAGGAATCAACGCTGCCAGACTTGATTCCTGTGTCCACTCTCTCTTTATCTGTTTGTGTACATGTGTGTGTTTGCGTGGGTGCGTGCGTGCGTTTTGGTCCTCGAAGCAAGTTCTGGGTGGTAGCCATCTCCGCATATCCAAGTTCGTTTTTTTTATCTCGAAGGTATGTAAAACAATGAAAGAAGTGAAAAAAGAAAAAAGAAAAAGGAAAAAAATCAACAAACGAACATAAATAACCATTGGATGAAGAAAGAATTCTGTCTTATCTAATGGATGACAATGTTTGGAGAATCAGCTTTATTCTCTTTTCTTCTCTTCCTTTCTATTTTATTCTGAGACGTCGGCCATCCCCAGATTTCTCATATCCTCACCCTGACCACTTCACCTTCCCCCTAAAGCTTTATTTTGATTCGCGTTCCTCAGATGAACACAGGAAAAAATTCACATAAATTAGCTTTTTGTCTGGGTATAATAAAAAAAAAAATTATCTACAAGAATATATATTCATGCTCTCTATTTGTGCTCTCTCTCTCTCTCTCTCTCTCTCTATATATATATATATATATATATATATATATATATATATACAGTGTAACCCGGATATAAGAGGGTTGTCGGGACAGGATAATAATTCTCTTATATCCGGGTTTGGTCTATTATATATACATTAACACAGGCTCTAATTTGGGACCAGAGAAAATCTCTCTTATATCCGAGTCTCTTATATCCGGATTACACTATATATATATATATATATATATATATATATATATATATATATATGTATATATACAGTGTAACCCGGATATAAGAGAGTTGTCGGGACAGGATAATAATTCTCTTATATCCGGGTTTGGTCTATTATATAACACAGGCTCTAATTTGGGACCAGAGAAAATCTCTCTTATATCCGGGTCTCTTATATCCGGATTACACTATATATATATATATATATATATATATATATATATATATGTATATATATATATATATGTATATAAATAATTATTTTTCAAAAATATGATTCCTTCGCTACATAAGAGTTGTCATGTTTCAAAAACAAGACCTGAAAACTTCAATATAATTATTAGAATTAAATTGAATTAAAGTATCAAGCTTTGTTTTCATCTTCCTGCGAAATTTGTGTGTGTGTGTGTGTGTGTATGTCTGTGTGTGTGTATACATATATGTGTTTATGCAGTATACTTCCGTGTATAAGTCGACCTTTAGGTAAGACGAGGTAAATAAATAAGCAAATTTTTATGAATTGCCTATCTGACACGTGTCACAATGTGCATCTACAGAGGTGATGTAGTTTTGATGGAAAGCTAATAAATAGGTTCACCTGTCATCCGGTTCACGCTCTTCCCCGGTCTTTTGAACAGGAGTAAAGGTTTATCCCTTGTTTCCGGTTCTTTCTAAAGTCTTCTTCACTCTAAACTCTTAACATCTCCTCTTAAAACTCTTTTATTTACTGTTGAATGGCTTATTCTTTCATCAATAGGAGTGGATAGGTTCACACTCCTCTCCTGTCTTTTGAACAGGAGTAGAGGTTTATCCCATGTTTTCCTGTTTAATATTGGGTTTCCGATTCCTTCCAAAAGTCTACTTCAGCTCTATACTTCTAACGCTTGTCCTTTCCTGGGCTAATATAACTCCACACTGTAACCTTCTACCTTGAGTGGCTCTTGGGCGCTTTATAGAGTGGATATTAATAAAATCAAATAAAAGAAAATGTGCTTTCGGAAGAACAAGCAGTCGACCAATATGAACAAATCATTAGTGCAAGCTTTTAGAGGAACTAATTTGGTTCTTGAATAATTTTAAGTGCAAAAATCTTTTTCAAGGAATCCGCACTTGTAGATACCCTCCGGAAAATCTGCTGCATATACGGTCGGAAGCGTGTGTACCTAAAAATATGTTTACGTCATCAGACGGGTCTTTTTGCCAACAGAACATTTGTGAGCAGAATTTTGATGTGGAAAATGTTGTTTTAATAAAACGAAAAAATAGAATTTACTCGGAGTAAGATGCACTGAAAATGTTACAGTATCCGAATGCTCTCTCGATTAATAATCTAGCTATTTCAGTTAATCAACTGGTTTTTCGAAATTGGTTCTGAATCCATGCAGTATACTTTAACCTTGAAAAAAAAATAAAATGAATAATTAAATTAAAATAAATATAGGTAAATATACTTTAAAAATCAGGATGTCAGTTCCACAGAGCATTGATTCACTGCAAGAGACTGTTCTTAATGATGGAATACGGAAGGAATGCGCGTCGTTTGATAAATTATATGTGGCATGATGTGTCCAAGCCGTGAAGGTTGGACCTGACGGAACCAAGAAATCGAGTTCCTCCGAGTACTTTCCAAGGAAATAGCGACAGACCAGTGATAGGCTTGTCATATCTCGACTGCGTGGGAGATGTTGGAATTATGGAAAATACTTCGTCTCCCATAATGACTCGGGGACTCTTTTATACTCTATCGAGACTGGATAGTAAGGACTGGACAGCTCCCGCCCAAATATGACAACAGTACTCAATTTTCGGCCTCATCTGGCTCTTTTTAAAGATAAAGGATAACAATAACACATTTCTATAAAAAAAAGCATATTTCGAATCACATCAAATCTTTCGTTGTCCCGTTATTACCTGGATGTAAAAAAAAACATATCAATTTCCATGCCTGATTATGTGGGTATGAACAGATGAAAGTACAAGCAAAAAAGACCTGATTATGTGTGTATGAACAAATGAAAGTACAAGCAAAAAAGACCTTATACAACTGGAATTTATTAAAAACAGGAATCATAACATTCATCTAGAGGTTCGTGGGTTAATGTATTTTGATAAATTTGTTTGCGAGATGTATTCTCGCCATTTATATCATTAACTTCACTAATCTGCTTTTCGTATGAATGATTCATGTAATATATATATATATATATATATATATATATATATATATATATATATATATATATGAACCTAGAGATCCAGATAAACCTACCTAGGTTTCATCTATACGAATCGTCAAGATCAACAGTTGACGCTGACGAACCGTATAGGTGAAACCTAGGTAGGTTTTCCTGACTCTTTAGGTTCATAGTTAGGTTTGCTCTACTTAGTGTATTGAGTCCTTTACATAGTTACTTTTGCATTACTCGTTTTGAAGGGTTTTTTTTCTTTGGAATCTGAGCTTGGATTCTGGACGATTGGTTTCGCCTCAATTTCATGGTCTTAGTTCTTCGTTTTTTATCCCTTATTTTTCCTTGGGCATTGGTTTGTTCAAACCAAATATCTAAGGATTTTCCAAACAACTATAACTATAACTATATATATATATATATATATATATATATATATATATATATATATATATATATATATATATATATATATAGCAGGGGCACCGGACCATATGTGGCAGAAATATTCTAAGAATGGATGAATAGTAGATATATAGATATGTAAGATAGATTCTGGAAAGAAAAATTCTCTTGCACGACACAGTGAACAAACTTTTTTGTATTCAATATTGTCTTTCCATTTCATATCACATCAGCCCGAGAAGATTTCCCTCATAGTTCTGTTGCCATAGAAGGATATGACAACACAACTGCAAAATTCAAACACGCTATCATTCATTCATCTGAGTCACTTTCAGTGGCAGGATACAAAATCACCCCTAGAATATTAAAGGTTAATATAAGTATAATTTATATAACGATACAGTTGAAGTGAAACTTAATTTTATTTGATGAGCGCACCGCTGTGATCATCATTCCCCTCCATCACATAATTGTGGTTCATGATGGTATTCAAATCAGAATAAGTGCAATGGCTTGTTCGCGCCTTTCCTCTCAGAGGTGGAGTTGTTTTTTAAGTTAATTTCTTCTGCCCTTTTGTCTAAAGAGACTGGAACTATAAGGCTGCAGGTGGTTTGAATTGAGAGTTTTCTTTATCCTTGCATGTTCTCCTAAATACTCCTGATGATGTGGTCAGAAAAGATGGAGACTTATCGCACCCGGCTGGAAGTTACTGCCAACTACTCAAACGTCTGGAAGCGTCACCACGGAAAACGGAACGAACGCCATTAAGTTCCGGTGACTCAGCGTTTTCAGACATCAAAACACAAAAATACAAAAACAAAACGAAACATAACATACACAACTAAAATAATGACCAGAAACTAATTCATATACACATGGGGCCTAAATGAAACCCATGTGTACATTCAAAATTAGAAGGTCATTTTTAGTCAATAACCAAAAGACATTGTTAACTAAGCTACGATGCTGACCCCGGCAAACATAAATACTGCCGATTATTTTTTTTCCACCAAATATTTCGGATCTGAGTTTTTCTCGGTCCTTGATAAGCTTTCTCGGTCTTTAACTGGTCGCTTTCTTTAAGCATCCGCTTAAAGTCAAGATCAGGGCGGAAAAGGTGCGTCTCTCTTCGCTGAAATTCGGCAAATGTTGGGTGAGTGTTTCGCATTTGGTGAGAGGAGCTGACCTTGAGTGGTTGTTAGACGCAACTTAGGAAAAGGGTTTTGGGCCACGGCTTGAATCCTCAGTCACCCCAGACTTGACCAAGGTAAGATTGACCAACTCTGTCAGAACTAGCTAAAGAATGCAAGTGCTTAGGCTCCCTCATTTGTCCCACATGTATTTATTACCCCATCCCCTCCCAACCCTTTTTAGGTGACAGATGTTCTTGTTCTCTGGAGTGACCAGACATGACCAATGTCTGTCATTTCTTCCCAGTTAACCAGGATTTCTGCCGCATTTTCACAATTGGGTGGGACCGATACTAACACATTTATTTATTTTTCAGGTCTCATTATGTATATCCATTGTATCCCCCGCCCTGTTGTTCTGTAAATAAAATTCCATATTAGGATTCTAGGGGAATATTTGAGGTATTTTGGTAATTGCGGTGCGAGAGTTGCTGTTACAAATGTGGTATTATGGTGAAAGGATTATTGTCAGTACGATTGGGTCCATGAGAGCGTCTAGCTAGTTAAGAGTTAAGACTAGAGAAGACCACTCCTTTTCCCCCTCCCCCAACTTCGCCCTTGTGGCACATTTTGTTATTTTATAGCAAATAAATATTAAGATCAAAGTGTAGTATCTGTTCGCAGATTACTCGCTGAATAATCGCCTTTAGGCCGGGATCGATCACTGATACATGCCGGTCGCAGGGATTCGTCCCTGCGCTGGTAGTATCGCGGCTACCTATGACCAGCTTGGACAAGCTAAGACCAGCCAAAGCACCGCGGCCCGGGTGAAAACTCGGGTCCACTCCCCCTCCCGTCCCACGTCAAGCCCCGACCTTGTGTCACCTGACCGTGTGGGAGGTCAAGTAAATCCCCGGTCTTTAGGCTAAGATCACGGTGTAGTATCTGTTCTCAGATTACTCACTGGACGATCGCCTATGGACTGAGATTCGATCTCTGATACAGGCCGGTCGCAGGGATTCGTCCCTGCGCTGGTAGTATCGCAGCTAAGACTAGCTATGACCAGGTAAAGACCAGCTTGGACAAGCTAAGACCAGCTAAAGCCAAAGTACTACGGCCCTGGTGAAAACTCGGGTCCACTCCCCCTCCCTTCCCACGTTAAAAACCGACCTTGTGTCACAACCTGGCACTGTGGGAGGTTAAGTAGATACCTAGTATCTATTCGCAGATTACTCGCTGGGCGATCGCCTTTAGGCTGGGATTGCTTACTGATACAGGCCGGTTGCAGGGATTCGTCCCTGCACTGGTAGTATTGCCGCTGGGTCTTTAGCTATGACTAGTTTTGACCGTCTCTGACCAGTTCGGGCAATCTATGACCAGCTTGGGCAAGCTAATGACCAGTGGCCATGGTGGAAACGCCCGGGCCTTTTCCCACATTAAACCGGCCTTGTGCCACATCTGGACCGCGTGGGAGGTCTAGTAAACACTATCTCGGATCCGGGTTTCAGAGCGATACCCTCCCCACACCGCTGTCCACAAGCAGCCAGGTCGAGCCCAGCTGCAGCAATCAGCCAGGCCGAGCCCAGCAGCAATCAGCCAGGCCGAGCCCAGCAGCTGTTGTCTGTCTTTAAACATGTTTTCCATTTATTATATTCCAGGATCCTCCCTGTATATTAGCGGGTTTATTGCCCTGCTTAGTGTGAAACGATTTTAGAAAATCAAAACATTGGATAATATAAGTAATGGATGTTTTTGTAAAGTTTTTTTCATACTTTCTAAAATAAAATCTGTTCTAGACTATACGTGGCGGTTGATTCGAGGAGAAACATTTGTTGAAGCCATGATATATAGATATAAAAATGCACAAAAGATAAGTAGAAATGATTTAAAGTGTTGAAAAATATTCAAAACTTAAGCTGACGCAAAAGGTAGCAACATAAGCGTACAGTAGAAGGTCCTATCTGAGAGTCTGAAAGTGTTCTCTCATAAGTTAGTGAATAAATACTGCTGGTAATATTTTTTTCCGTAAATTTATTGGTAGTAATATTTATTTTTCAAAAATGTATTGCTGTTAATATTTTTTTGTCAAAAATGTATTCATGGTATTTTTTTATTTTTTTCAAAAATGTATTGCAGGTAATATTTTTTTCCACAATACATTACTGGTATGCAAACCTATTTTTATACTTCCGTAGTGTTTTGACCCCTTTTTGTCGGGTTAAATATTTGCCCATAGCTGGGACCCTAACAGATACTACCAACCAGGGTCAGGGTAGACCTGGGAACACCAGCAATTAAGAGGTGATTCCACGCTCCTCGAAACCTTCTGATCAAAAGTCTTGCTGTCGGATGTAATTTATCGTCTTACTGAGGACGCGGATGAATTTTATCGTCATACCGAAGACGGTAAAAAGTAAGTAAAGCCCAATGAATTACTAAATGTGAGAAAATACAAGAATATAGGAAATGGAAAAAATATTAAAGAGAGAGATTAATACAACAGGAAAACAGAAAATAACAAAGATTGAACAAAAATGATATTTGCCGGATTGATACTTGCTAATGTCCAGTCATATTATTATAATAATTTTTTTATTAGATGAACTATTGTCAATCATTATCGACCTTACGCTGAGCGATCTGGTAAAAATTAGTAATCTATCTTACACATTTATATGTTTATCATTCATTCATCTATTGAATATTGTTTTTGTCTCTAGTCAGGTGCTTCTGCTATGTTTCTCGAGATTCCTATAATATACAAAAAAGTATCAGCAATATTATTGCCTAGACCTGGCATACCGGCTTCAGTCACTTTCCCACCACCGTAATGTTGTTCCCTTGTGTCTTTCCCATAAACATTTTCATGGTAATTGCTCGGGGGAAGGGTCTCCAATTTGATACCTAAACTTTATGTATTTAAGTGTACTACCAGATTAGGGCAAGATCTTATCCTTTTACCGTTGAAATGTCTACATGTAACCGCAGGTTCTATGCTAACACTTCCTTCCCTTGCACTATTCTCTCGTGTAAATCTGTTCTAGTTTCCTGATTCCCAGCCAACTTTGATCTTCAAAAATTCAAATTGTTATGAATAAACAAGAGTGGTCTTCCCTTGTTGTTTTTTTTACTCTCATTTTGAGAGAGCTATTTGTATTTACTGGAACTATAAAAGGACACTACGTGAACAATGTATTCTCAGTTGAATAAAGCTTTCTTAAAGCCTACACCTGCGTACTTTTGTCATTACAGCAATGTCAATTGTTAACTTCTGTTTTCTTAATTCCCCTGTTTTATTGTTCTCTTCCCTTAATAATGTTTTCTTTCTTTTCTCATATTCTCTCACTCAAAAACTCCTTGCGTATTAGCGGCTTTATCGCCTTGGTTGTCGTGAAATGTTAAAAAAGAAAAAGAATAACTTAGTGAAATCCTGAAAAGATTTTAATTCGTGTTAGTCAATAAAGAGAATGAAATGAAAACCTATGGGTTTTCCACCCATTACTCGCAGGAAACACTGATTAAAATGCCGTCTTATTTTTGGTTTCCTTTTTAATTGCGTAATCAGAGTTAAATGAAAAAACATTCTTGGTAGTGATAGGGAAGAATTCTGGAAAAATATTTAAAAATGAAAGCTATTTAAAATTTTGAAAAAATGATTAGGTGGATATAATTTTAATAATAACTGAATAATCCGAAAATTAATATGTGTAATAAAAATTTTTAATACTATTTTATTCACTCTTTCAAATATTCTCTAGAATTTAATAAAATATATCTACAAAAATATATAAAAAGTGCACTAATTTCGAAATCATCTACGCTACATTCATTTCTAGGATCAACAAAACACTACTAGCTAAAAAATCATGGATACGATCAAAATGTATCGGGATTGTTATTATGTCAACGGAGCTAAAGTATGCAGTGAAGCCGCGAACACAAGAGAAACTTGTGTTTGGACAAACTATCTAACTCTCACATTTTGTATCGGAACGATACTGGACATGATTTTGATTTCATTAATACCACCCTAATAAAAAAAAAAAGAACATACTTCTTTAATTAGAAAATTCATGAAAGATAATAACATTACTAACTATAAACTTATATGGCTATCTTTCTTTGAATCCATTCTAAAAGAATCTAACTTATATCTAATTCAAAGAAAACATGCTTAAAGAGGTCAGCCATAAATCGGATTAAATTAAAAAGCTGAAGACATCAGAACCCCCAGTAGAGAGACACACATACACAAGATATATATCATAGAGTAATTCATCGAGTCTAGAAGAATCCTCAACAGAAAGAAGAAAGCTCTAGACGGCCGTTTCGTCCTATTTGTAACTCGTCAGCAGTGCGCATACATAAACGAGAATCATTGTTAACTACATCGTGAGACGTGTTTTAAACGTCGAAACAAAATTTTGAATTTTGTAGTAATAACATGCATGTTCTAATATAGCAGTTTTCAATATATATATTAGGTGTGTTCTACGTTTGTATCGAGCTCTTTAGTTAGTTGTTTACTCGTATCGGGGTTTTATCTTTGGACCTTGAACCTGTATCTGTGCGATTATTTTCGACAGACTTTCATGTTCCTGGCTCTTTCTTTTTTAAAACCTTTTTTTCCCTTCGTGATTGATTTGGCTATTGTTAAATCAAGAATTCGAAGGTTTTTCAACACGAGTATAGTTACCTATATTTATATATATATATATATATATATATATATATATATATATTAACTGTTTTAAAATATGTTTTTTCGCTACACAGTAATAACCATGTTTCAAAAATGGAAGCTAAATGCTTCGGATTTAATTTCGTAATTCAATTAAAAACATTAGTTCCATTTCATCCTCAAGCGAATTTTTTTCCAAAATTCACTTGAGGATGAAATGGAACTAATGTTTTTAATTTAATTACGAAATTAAATCCGAAGCTTTTAGCTTCCATTATTAAAACATGGTTATTACTGTGTAGCGAAAAAAGCGTATTTTAAAACAGTTAATTTATAGTATTAATGCATCGTTTTCGAACATTGTTTTTCCAAAGGATGAAACTTCCACCCAGGGGTTAAAGTTTATTAGTGGTATTGAACTTAAATACTGCTGACCAGTTTCGAAACATAATAATTTCTGTGTCGCGATGGAATCATTTTTTTTAATTATATATATATATATATATATATATATATATATATATATATATATATATATATATATATATATTGTAATCTTATAAATATAAGAAATTATACTCGTCCGAAAACCCTTAGGTGCCGCCTTGATTTGCAAATAAATAAACCAATACCAAAGGGGAAAAAGGTACGTAAATGAATGAAAAAAGAACATGTACGTCAGCCGAAAATAATCGTCTAGCATCCAAGTTCAGTGTCCAAAGAAAAAAACCCGATAAGAGTAAGTAAAATAATTAAGTAAAGTGCTCAATACGCTAAGTAGAGCTAACCTAAATTAAACCTAAAGAACCAGACAAACCTACCACGGTTTCACCTAAGCAGATCGTCAGGGATATATATATATATATATATATATATATATATATTGATAAAAGGTAAAAGTAATAAACGAAATATCGTGCTGCTTTAATGCGAAGCTTCCAAGTAACGTCTCGTCTATTCCCCGATAAACGTTTGTTGAACAACAGGGAGTAGGCTCCTGTAGCCTGATTGACGACAGAAGGATCAGCCGGAAATACTCAAGAGATGACGACCAGTTAGGATGTTGTGGATGACGTTTGTTGCTAGGTGATGATCTTTTAAGATGACATGTTAACATTTTCAAAATTGCACATCTGACAGCATTTTGTCGCAATATCGTACATACCGTCTCATATACGTATATATAAACATATATAATTATATAACAGAACAAATGAAGAATATAAAGAAACAGATTTAATAGGTCGGTTAATGAATATTCTGGGATAAAAAGAGAATAAAATGATAATAATATCTGCTATAAGATTGCTGTTATTTATTATATATCATATATATCATATATTAGTAGGTCATTTGAAGCACGAAGAGAAAGATTTTAATGTCGGAATTTTAGGACATGCATGTGTCCTTCTTCAACGAGACAAGGAATACACAAAGAAGAGGGATTCACTCTTCTGGTGAATGTTGTTCTTGGTTTTAGGGATTCCTGTGGAAACTATATTGTCTGAGTAAATCACAATTCCTGATTAATCCTTTGCTATGTATTTAGTATGCATTTTGAATATAGCCACACTGAAGAGTTGCGATACAGCGAAACAGTCTGTCTGTGGATGACAATATATAGGCTCCTGAAAAATGAATTTCGGTTGAGCTCTCTGCAGGAGGAAGTGTGGGTTTGTAAACAGTGTCTATTACGGCTATTATAGCAAGACTCTTCGGTAAAGCGAATCAAGTCCTCTCAGTTACTGTGTGTTTATCTAAAAATAAATACGCTAAAATTCACTTTCATCACTGCCGTGCGCCGACGGCTTAGTGGTAGAATCTCCGACTGACGCCAATTCAATGAGGTTTCGATCCTAGCTAGAGGCAACCGGACGTCTAGCCACACTGAAGAGTTGTGATACAGCGAAAAAGTCTGTCTGTGGATGACATTATTGATATATATATATATATATATATATATATATATATATATATATATATATATATATATATATATATTGAGGCATTCGGAAGCCTAGTAGCACTGAGGAGATGTGATACAGCGAAACATTACTGTCTGTGAATGTCATAATTTAGCTCTTGAAAATACATTTCAATTTAGCACTGTTGAGTGATAAGCTAATTCTATAAACAACAACCACCTGCACTAATGCAAAGCTCTTCAGTAAAATGAATGGAGCACTTTGGTTGATTGACATTTGTTTACTTTTGTAAAAACAATACGCTAGATTTAGTTGTGTAACTCTACCGAGTGAAGATAGCTCTGGCTGACACCAAATTAGTTGTGTTTCAATCCTGGCTTGAGGCATTCGGAAGTCTAGTCGCACTGAGGAGCTGTGATACAGCGAAACAGTACTGTCTGTGAATGACATGATATATATATATATATATATATATATATATATATATATATATATATATATATATATATATTCAGTTTAGACGTTATTTTATCGATATAATTTATCAAATAGATAATTGTCGGACTTAATCCTTTTGATAATATGTTATCATTGATTACGTTAAGTTATATTTGGTGAGCAGATATGATCACCAGAAAAAAGTCGTTAAAGGTGTATGTTTATAAAAAGAAATTCTCACTTTGCTAACGAGACGCATCTTTGTGGCAGAATGGTTAACAGCAGATCAGATAAAATGATGGTTTTCATTAAGGTTTACAAGTTTGATTTCTCTAGGAGAAGCACATATTTTCGAAGAAATGTCTCGAACATTCAACTCGGTAAATGAAATTAAGAGTCTTTAATTAGAAAGACAAGAATAAAAGCAGTGCATTTACTTAAATAAATTATATCTAAAAACATAACGTATAAACGGAAAATAATTGTCGGACTTAATCCATTTCATTATATATATATATATATATATATATATATATATATATATATATATATATATATATATTATAATAAAATGAAAGAACACTAAGATCTATCATCCGGTGCTCTTATTGATATTTTTTTAAAAATTTTTACACAATTGCACTCAATGTAAATTTACAGAGCATAAATATTATAAATTAACTGATTTAAAATATGGTTTCTTCGCTACACAGGAATTAGCATGTTTCAAAAACCGAAGCTAAAAACTTCAAATTTAATTACATAATTAAATTAAAAGCATTAGTTCTGTTTCATCTTCAATTGAATTTTGGAAATATTTCAAACATTCGCTTGAAGATTAAACAGAAATAATTCTTTTAATTTAATTCTGACAGCAATTAAGTCTATATACCTGGGTTGAATAAGACTGACGAAGTTTTCGTCGGTTGAAATAGGTCTATTCTCCATATGAGGTAATTTTGGATTTTAGTGTATACTACTATTTATTTGCACTGTATAATAAATGCACTGAGATCGATTGAAAGTTTTAACATTTAATATTACTAAGACTCACTAGGATTATGTACCAATGGATTTATGATTGATTACCTTTACTATATATATATATATATATATATATATATATATATATATATATATATATATATATATATATATATATACCATAATGAGAAGCCACGTATACTTTCTTAATATGTATATACTATAGAAAAACCAACTGAAAAGTTGCAAATTTAAAATAAAATTGAATGTTTTTGTGAAAGTTTATTTATATCTATATATATATATATATATATATATTTGATATTTCAGATCGACCCAATCATAAACTAACCATACGTCAAAACAATCCTTATTCCCCCATAGCTGAACGTTTTAATCAATCAGGACACTCATTAGAAAACTGTTAATAAGTGTTGATAGATTCTGATTTCAGTTCCACATACACACGCAGAAAAAAAAAGAAAAATACTGGATTTTAAAATTAAATATATATAAACTAGGGTTAAATAAAGACTTGGGTATTTTAAATCTTTATAAATATTTCAATAGTTAAAGAAAATTTTTTTTTAGATATAGTTAAAAATTTTTTTAAACAATATCAAAAATATTGCTACAGTTAGATTTACGTTAGAAATATTCAAACACAGTTGCATTCCATATCACGTGACATCCGCGTCTCCCGACGGACGTTACTTGTAAACAAACTTCTGAAAACAGTCATTTCTGATGAAAGATCGGGGTCGATCTGAAATATCAAATATATATATATATATATATATATATATATATATATATATATATATATATATATAAATAAATACTTTCACAAAAAGTTTTTTATTTATGAGGATCTCATCATTCGGAGGATTATCAGTAGTGTAATGTTTATGTTTATGTCTACTAGCGAAGTGATTTCGCCAATAATCGCATTCACATTGCTGATTGATTCAAGGTATGATTGACTCTTTGTAATGTAAATATATGCTGCCTATTTTATTATGTTCATAAAAAACAATTGATCCAGCAGTAAAAAATTCCTATGTTTATAAAAAACAATTGATCCAGCAGTAAAGAATTCCTGAAGAAAAAAAACTACAAAGTAAGACATATCACTCTGTTACTTGAACTATCTACTTAGTTCATATCATATTAACTGAAAAACACTTATAAAGAAAATACGTGGATTTACCAAATTACAAAATACATAAAAATTCTCACTTTAAATATTTAAAAATAGCGTTGCGATTTGCACGTTCCAACAACATATAACAAATAGCTCATATTTAAAAACATCTTTCGGTTGGATAAACACATATAAATCGTCTTCAAGTTTTGATTCTGATGGATAATAAAGCCTGATGATGGATTGCGCAAAGCATTCGAAAGTACTAGCAGAAATAGAAAATAAAAAATACACCATATCCATTTTATTTAATTATGAGGATCTCATCATTCGGAGGATTATCAGTTGTGGAATGCTTATGTTTATGTCTACTAGCGAAGTGAATTCGCCAATAATCGCATTCATATTGCTGATTTATTCAAGGTATGATTGACTCTTTGTAATGTAAATATATGCTGCCTATTTGATATATATATATATATATATATATATATATATATATATATATATATATATATATATATGAAGAAATATAGTCTTAAAGTGTGCTATATTTATGGGATAAAGTGCTCAAGATCAGAGATAGAGCGTGTGTAAATATAAAAGTGAACATAGAAGTCAACACTTAGAGGCGACAGTCTGTTTCATGCTAGATGCAATCATCGGTGGCCCGATGATTGCATCTAGCATGTTGGCTAGCATGGTGGCCCGATGATTGCATCTAGCATGAAACAGACTGTCGCCTCTAAGTGTTGACTTCTATGTTCACATATATATATAGAGAGAGATAGAAGCTTACTTTTTTTTAAAATTTTTCAACTTAGTCTCCCAGCACTGTCACACACTTTTCCCATCTGTGCACAAGCTTCCGTATTCCCTCAGCGTAAAAATCTTTGGACTGATGTCTCAGCCAGTCGCTCACAACACTTTTGACTTCATCGTCACTTTTAAACTTCGTGCCTCTCTTTCAAGGGACCAAACAGGTGAAAGTCTGAAGGGGCAAGGTCTGGGCTGTAAGGGGATGAGGGAGCAGTTCCCAGCCCAGCTCGTTGATGGTCTGCACCGTTTGGGCTGCTGTGTGAGGCCTTGCGTTTTCATGATGCAAGATGGCTCCTTCTGACTGATGACCCCTGTGTTTGTCCCAACAGATAAGGTCAAAGTCCTTTTTAATGTAATCCACTGTCACCTTTCTGACAGACTGAATGATGTCATTGACTGATTCGATCAACTCAGGAGACCTCACTTCATTAGGCCTCCCAGGCCTGTCTTCATCCTCAACACTGCTCCGTCCTTCTTTAAACAATATAGCCCACTTGTAGACATTTATTTGGCTGAAAGATGTGGCACCATACACAGTTGACATTCTCCTATGAATTTCAACTGGTTTGCACCCTTCAGCAACCAAAAACTTGATAACTGACCGCTGTTCAATCCTGGACCATGCTTCTTGGTCGGCCATCTTTGTTAATCGCGAAAACTCTGAAAGTTTTTTTAGTCTGCAAAAGAAATTAAATCCATGTTAAAAAGAGGTAAAACAAAAATAATAAAAAAGAGTAAGCTTCTATCTGTATTAGAAGTTCTTATACCGAAAAATTCACCTTATTTATTGAATGACCCTCGTATATATATGTATCAAGTATGTGGTGCAGTTCAATTTATCTTACAATGAATCAACGCTACAAAAAGTAGATTAGTAAAGTTAATGATATAAAATGGCGAAATCCCTTCGCAAACAAAATTTTAAAGTTGCATTAACCTACAAATCACTCGATGTATGTTATGATCCTTGTTTTTAAAAATTATAAACTGTAAAAGGTGTTTCTCTAATACGCAAGTATTTACAACTCTACATTCACTCATCTTCAGGTATGGGAATTATTTTGTGTTTAGTTAAATTCAAAATAAATTAATTTCCATTTCCGCGTGAAAAGAGTTTGTATGTGGTTTTAAATTTCAATTTTCATGCTAGATGCCTGACGCTTGCATCTAGCATGAAACAGACTGTCGCCTCTAAGTGTTCACTTTTATATTTACACACGCTCTATCTCTGATATTGAGCAATTTATCCCATAAATATAGCACACTTGAAGACTATATTTCTTTTTTCGTTTTTTCTACAAGTATGTCGTGAACCGATTTTGCTATGCTTCCATGTGTGTTTAAATGGGTCCGAATTGAACTATGGTCAGAGATATGTAAGGTGAGTCTTTGTGATAGGCACGTAGTAGTATGTCCAATATAATTATAAGTAATGAAAACTTGGTAATCGAAAATTTGAGGATTATTAGTCCGAATCCGGCCCGGAATGTTTTTAATTTCCTCACGGAATGGGTCTGATTCCAAAATGGTGTGATATGTTGAGCTAGGTCCTCTAGGGGTAAAGTTGCAAAATGTGACACACTGACACAATGACATTCGCATTTATTACACACACACACACATACACACACACACACACAAATACATACATATACATACATACATATATATATATATATATATATATATATATATATATATATATATATATATATGAAATGTCTGAAAAAGGCTCAAACATCTCTGCAATCCGATCTTTTACGAGCTGATCTTTTACTTCTTCAGTATAATAGCCTCCGTATCTACACAGACGTGTGTGCGTATGTGTGCATATATATATATATATATATATATATATATATATATATATATATATATATATATATATATATATATATATATATGTCCTGTTAACATGATATCCATAACCACTTCCCGCTAGGGTTATTGCATCCAGGATGAGAGGCGCAAATTTGATATGTGCCTCAAATCGTATCAACGACGTCCACCTTTCACAGATGAAGCAGGGTTGCCGACCGACAAGAGAGAGCGAGCGATCTGACAGTGCAGAGGAATAGTTGCGGGAAGCCAAGCACGGAGATTCACTTAGTCGTTTCGCTTCGTTTCAACACACCTGTGTCTCATTCGCCCCTTTGCAGAATTCCCAACCATATTCACTTGGCTTTTGATATACGTTCATTTGTCTGTCTCGCTAGCCTTGTGGGCTTTGCCTTCATCTGTTGCTGTCTGTATAAAGATTCATCAAACTCATGTAGCTATCTTATATATCTATCAATATATATGTCATATATATATATATATATTTATATATGTGTGTGTGTGTGTATATATATATATAGAGAGAGAGAGAGACAGCGAGAGAGAGAGAGTTCATTCTGTTAATATTTATAGGTCTATTCATTTGTCTGTCTCAGTCGTAATATATACCTATCCATGTATATTATCTCTCCATTTCACTCGGTTCATATCTATCCATCTATGTATCTATCTTTCAATCTTTGTCTGTTTATATCTATCTATCTATCTATCTATCTATCTATCTATCTATCTATCTATCTATCTAGATAGATAGATAGATAGATAGATAGATAGATAGATAGATATGACTGTCTGTTTATATATACCTATCTCTATCGGTTTATATCTATCTGTTTCTGTCTGTTTAGATCTATCTATCTATCGATCTATCTATCGATCTATCTATCTATCTATCTATCTATCTATATATATATATATATATATATATATATATATATATATATATATATATATATGTTTATATCTATCTATCTCTGTCTGTTTATCTATCCTTCTATACCTAAGTTTGTTTGAAACTATCTCTCTACTTCAGTCTTTCATATCAGATATATATGAAAATCTAGGTCAATTCATATCTAACAGTATATATCTTAGTCTTTTTGTATTAATGTATCTATCTCTCTATCTCTCTATCTCTCTTTCAATCTCTAAGCCTGTTCGTATGTATATATCTATCTATCAGTCTATTTATATCTATTTGTCTATCTCAATCTGTTCATATCAATAAATAACACAAACTTACTTATAATTATATCTAAGCCTGTTCGTATCTATATATCTATTTATCAGTCTATTTATATCTATCTATCTATCTCTCTATCTATCTGTCTATCTATCTACCTACCTACCTACCACGGTCTTCTTATATGTCATCATCTATTTTATTTCAGAACATTCTCTCACTTTCTTCGTATATATATATATATATATATATATATATATATATATATATATATATATATATATATATATATATGTATATATATATATATATATATGTATATATATATATATATATGTGTATGTGTGTGTGTGTGTGTGTGTGTGTGTGATACATTAAAATAATATTTTATACACGGTGCGATGTGTAATTTATCGCCATTTTATATTTTTAATTTTTTTCTTTGTTTTTCTTCTGACGTTGATATACGCACAAATGCAGTCGTCGTCGTCACAAGTGACTTTCTCCTCCCCCGTCTATCTCGAGTTCTGCCTATATATAGTGTTATGGTTATGCTAATAATATTAACCTAACCAATCCCACTACACCTCCCGGAACCTTTTAGGTTTAACTCCTTGAGTTGACCTATTGTTTCTGCTACATACCCTCCCCCTTTTCACTGGTTTCAAGATGATTTCTCCTTATAGTAGATATCGACCTACTTCTTTCTACTTCAATCTCCACTTTTTCGTTCTCTGATTCCTCAGAAAACCCTTGAGCACTCATTGTCCGTTCTGAACTATTATCTTGTTCTTTTCTCTCCTTATTTAACACCTCAGTATCTTCAGTCTCCATGTTTTTAGCACAATCTTAGTTGGTCAGCATGCGCCAATATAATACCTCTACCAAACGCTGTGTTCTGTCCCTTCTGCATTACAAATCTTACTTTTTTCTGGCCCCTCTTCTCCGTCTTTTGGACCATATCTTCTCATTTGTTGAGTATGACTTTGTTAATGGTGATCTAATTTGTCTTCCCATTAACACTTTGTAATCAAACGTTATGAGGTATTGTCCGGTAACTTAATAACAATCTTAGTAGAAAACTTTCGATTCTTTGATGCGCTCCGCTATTCCATTAGATTGCGGATGATAAGGAGGGCTTTTTATTCGGTATGCATCCAATGTTTTATTCGGTATGCATCCAATGTTTTATTCGATATGCATCCAATGTTTTATTCGGTATGCACCAATGTTTTATTCGTTATGCATCCAATGTTTCTTAAGCATGAACACAAATTTTTGTCGCTAAACTCTGGAGAATTATCTGTTACCAATGTCCTTTGTACGCCATTCCTGGCAAAGACTATTCGTAAAATTTGTTGTACTGTATCTGATTTTCTAGCCTGAACCCTAAAAACTTCGGGACATGCTGAAAACGCATCAACGAATATCAGAAACAATTCTCTACCATTCACATGTGAATGTTGCTGTTAACCCAGGGTTCAGTTTAATTTGGCCATGAAAATTTTATCTCCGCACATTTAAGACATTTATTTACGTACGTCTCCACGTCACGAGTGTGACCAGGCCATCATGCTTCCAATTTTACACGTTTTTGTGTAGCATCTATTCCGCAATGCACATCATCATACACGCATTTGATTACCTGTCTTCTACAAAATTCTGATGGTACCACCAGACCTCCATTGGAAATTGCCAATTTATGATTGATCTCTTTGTACGGTCTTCGCTTTAGAACAATTACGCCGATTGATAATCCTTATTCTCTCTACAAACTGTGTCATGTAGAGTCTCCATCACGAGTCTATTAATGAGCAATACATAGGTCTCCATCAAGAGTCAATTAATGGGCAATACATCGGTCTCCATCAAGAGTCAATTATTTGGCAATTCATCAGACTGCATCACGAGTCAATTAATGGGCAATACATGGGTCTCCATCACGAGTCTATAAATTTGCAATACATCGGTCTCAATCAAGAGTCAATTAAAGCACATTTATCTCCATCACGAGTTAATTAATGGGCAACACATCGGTCTCCATCACGAATCTATTAATGGGCAATAAATTGGTCACCATCACAAATCTATGAATGGCAATACATCGGTCTCCGTCACGTGTCAATTAATGGGCAATACATCGGCCTCCGTCACGAGTCAATTAATGGGCAATACATCGGCCTCCATCACGAGTCAATTAATGGGCAATACATCGGCCTCCATCACGAGTCAATTAATGGGCAATACATCGGCCTCCGTCACGAGTCAATTAATGGGCAATACATCGGTCTCCATCACGAGTCAATTAATGGGCAATACATCGGTCTCCGTCACGTGTCAATTAATGGGCAATACATCGGCCTCCGTCACGAGTCAATTAATGGGCAATACATCGGTCTCCATCACGAGTCAATTAATGGGAAATATATCGTTCTCCATCACGAGTCAATTAATGGGCAATACATCGGTCTCCATCACGAGTCAATTAATGGGCATTACACCGGTCTACAACACGAATCAATTAATGGACAATACATCGGACTCCGTCACGAGTCAATTAATGGGAAATACATCGGTCTCCATCACGAGTCAATTAATGCGCAATACATCGGTCTCCGTCACGAGTCAATTAATGGGAAATATATCGTTCTCCATCACGAGTCAATTAATGGGCAATACATCGGTCTCCATCACGAGTCAATTAATTGTCAATACCTAGGTCTCCATCACGAGACAATGTCTGGGCAATACATCTGTCTCCATCCCGAGTCAATTAATTCGCAATACATCGGTCTCCATCATTAGTCAATTAATGGGCAATACATCGGTCTACATCAAAGTTCAATTAATGGGCAATGAAATTGGTCTCCATCACGAGTCAATTAATTGGAAATACATCGGTCTCCATCACGATTCAATTAATTTTCAATACATCGGTCTCCATCACGAGTCAATTGATGGGATATTCATCGGACTGCATCAAGAGTCAATTAATGGAAAATACATCGGTCTCCATCACGAGTCAATTAATGGGCAATTCATCGGACTGCATCACGAGTCAATTAATGGGCAATAGATCAGCCTCCGTCAAGAATCATTTAATGGGCATCGGTCTCCATCACGAGTCAATTAATGGGCAATACATCGGTCTCCAACATGAATCAATTAATGGGCAATACGTCGGTCTCCATCACGAGTCAAATAATGGGCAATACATCGGTCTCCATCACGAGGCAATTAATGGGCAATACATCGGTCTCCATCACGTGTCAATTAATGGGCATTACACCGGTCTACAACACGAATCAATTAATGGACAATACATCGGTCTCCATCACGAGTCAATTAATTGTCAATACCTAGGTCTCCATCACGAGACAATTTCTGGGCAATACATCTGTCTCCATCCCGAGTCAATTAATTCGCAATACATCGGTCTCCATCATTAGTCAATTAATGGGCAATACATCGGTCTACATCAAAGTTCAATTAATGGGCAATGAAATTGGTCTCCATCACGAGTCAATTAATGGGAAATACATCGGTCTCCATCACGATTCAATTAATTTTCAATACATCGGTCTCCATCACGAGTCAATTGATGGGCTATTCATCGGACTGCATCAAGAGTCAATGAATGGAAAATACATCGGTCTCCATCACGAGTCAATTAATGGGCAATTCATCGGACTGCATCACGAGTCAATTAATGGGCAATAGATCAGCCTCCGTCAAGAATCATTTAATGGGCATCGGTCTCCATCACGAGTCAATTAATGGGCAATACATCGGTCTCCAACATGAATCAATTAATGGGCAATACGTCGGTCTCCATCACGAGTCAAATAATGGGCAATACATCGGTCTCCATCACGAGGCAATTAATGGGCAATACATCGGTCTCCATCACGTGTCAATTAATGGGCATTACACCGGTCTACAACACGAATCAATTAATGGACAATACATCGGTCTCCATCACGAGTCAATTAATTGTCAATACCTAGGTCTCCATCACGAGACAATTTCTGGGCAATACATCTGTCTCCATCCCGAGTCAATTAATTCGCAATACATCGGTCTCCATCATTAGTCAATTAATGGGCAATACATCGGTCTACATCAAAGTTCAATTAATGGGCAATGAAATTGGTCTCCATCACGAGTCAATTAATGGGAAATACATCGGTCTCCATCACGATTCAATTAATTTTCAATACATCGGTCTCCATCACGAGTCAATTGATGGGCTATTCATCGGACTGCATCAAGAGTCAATGAATGGAAAATACATCGGTCTCCATCACAAGTCAATTAATGGGCAATTCATCGGACTGCATCACGAGTCAATTAATGGGCAATAGATCAGCGTCCATCAAGAATCATTTAATGGGCATCGGTCTCCATCACGAGTCAATTAATGGGCAATACATCGGTCTCCAACATGAGTCAATTAATGGGCAATACGTCGGTCTCCATCACGAGTCAATTAATGGGCAATGCATCGGTCTCCATTACGAGGCAATTAATGGGCAATACATCGGTCTCCAACACCAGTCAATTAATGGGCATTACACCGGTCTACAACACGAATCAATTAATGGACAATACATCGGTCTCCATCACGAGTCAATTAATTGTCAATACCTAGGTCTCCATCACGAGACAATTTCTAGGCAATACATCTGTCTCCATCCCGAGTCAATTGATGGGCTATTCATCGGACTGCATCAAGAGTCAATTAATGGAAAATACATCGGTCTCCATCACGAGTCAATTAATGGGCAATTCATCGGACTGCATCACGAGTCAATTAATGGGCAATAGATCAGCCTCCATCAAGAATCATTTAATGGGCATCGGTCTCCATCACGAGTCAATTAATGGGCAATACATCGGTCTCCAACATGAGTCAATTAATGGGCAATACGTCGATCTCCATCACGAGTCAATTAATGGGCAATACATCGGTCTCCATCACGAGACAATTAATGGGCAATACATCGGTCTCCATCACGAGTCAATTAATGGGCAATACATCGGAATGCATCACGAGTCAATTAATGGGCAATACATCGGATTGCATCTAGTGTCAATTAATGGACAAAACATCGCTCTCCATCACGAGTCATTTAATGGCCATCGGTCTCCATCACGAGTCAATTTATGGGAAATACATCAGTCTCCATCACGAGTCTATAAATTTGCAATACATCGTTCTCCATCAAGTCTCAATTAATGGCCATCGGTCTCCATCACGAGTCAATTAATGGGCAATACCTCGGTCTCCATCACGAATCAATTAATGGGCAATACATCGGCCTCCATCACGAGTCAATTAATGGGCAATACATCGGTCTCCATCACGAGTCAATTAATGGGCAATACATCGGCCTCCGTCACGAGTCAATTAATGGGCAATACATCGGTCTCCATCACGAGTCAATTAATGGGCAATACATCGGTCTCCGTCACGTGTCAATTAATGGGCAATACATCGGCCTCCGTCACGAGTCAATTAATGGGCAATACATCGGTCTCCATCACGAGTCAATTAATGGGAAATATATCGTTCTCCATCATTAGTCAATTAATGGGCAATACATCGGTCTCCATCACGAGTCAATTAATGGGCATTACACCGGTCTACAACACGAATCAATTAATGGACAATACATCGGACTCCGTCACGAGTCAATTAATGGGAAATACATCGGTCTCCATCACGAGTCAATTAATGCGCAATACATCGGTCTCCGTCACGAGTCAATTAATGGGAAATATATCGTTCTCCATCACGAGTCAATTAATGGGCAATACATCGGTCTCCATCACGAGTCAATTAATTGTCAATACCTAGGTCTCCATCACGAGACAATGTCTGGGCAATACATCTGTCTCCATCCCGAGTCAATTAATTCGCAATACATCGGTCTCCATCATTAGTCAATTAATGGGCAATACATCGGTCTACATCAAAGTTCAATTAATGGGCAATGAAATTGGTCTCCATCACGAGTCAATTAATTGGAAATACATCGGTCTCCATCACGATTCAATTAATTTTCAATACATCGGTCTCCATCACGAGTCAATTGATGGGATATTCATCGGACTGCATCAAGAGTCAATTAATGGAAAATACATCGGTCTCCATCACGAGTCAATTAATGGGCAATTCATCGGACTGCATCACGAGTCAATTAATGGGCAATAGATCAGCCTCCATCAAGAATCATTTAATGGGCATCGGTCTCCATCACGAGTCAATTAATGGGCAATACATCGGTCTCCAACATGAGTCAATTAAAGGGCAATACGTCGGTCTCCATCACGAGTCAAATAATGGGCAATACATCGGTCTCCATCACGAGGCAATTAATGGGCAATACATCGGTCTCCATCACGTGTCAATTAATGTTCATTACACCGGTCTACAACACGAATCAATTAATGGACAATACATCGGTCTCCATCACGAGTCAATTAATTGTCAATACCTAGGTCTCCATCACGAGACAATTTCTGGGCAATACATCTGTCTCCATCCCGAGTCAATTAATTCGCAATACATCGGTCTCCATCATTAGTCAATTAATGGGCAATACATCGGTCTACATCAAAGTTCAATTAATGGGCAATGAAATTGGTCTCCATCACGAGTCAATTAATGGGAAATACATCGGTCTCCATCACGATTCAATTAATTTTCAATACATCGGTCTCCATCACGAGTCAATTGATGGGCTATTCATCGGACTGCATCAAGAGTCAATGAATGGAAAATACATCGGTCTCCATCACAAGTCAATTAATGGGCAATTCATCGGACTGCATCACGAGTCAATTAATGGGCAATAGATCAGCCTCCATCAAGAATCATTTAATGGGCATCGGTCTCCATCACGAGTCAATTAATGGGCAATGCATCGGTCTCCATCACGAGGCAATTAATGGGCAATACATCGGTCTCCAACACCAGTCAATTAATGGGCATTACACCGGTCTACAACACGAATCAATTAATGGACAATACATCGGTCTCCATCACGAGTCAATTAATTGTCAATACCTAGGTCTCCATCACGAGACAATTTCTGGGCAATACATCTGTCTCCATCCCGAGTCAATTGATGGGCTATTCATCGGACTGCATCAAGAGTCAATTAATGGAAAATACATCGGTCTCCATCACGAGTCAATTAATGGGCAATTCATCGGACTGCATCACGAGTCAATTAATGGGCAATAGATCAGCCTCCATCAAGAATCATTTAATGGGCATCGGTCTCCATCACGAGTCAATTAATGGGCAATACATCGGTTTCCAACATGAGTCAATTAATGGGCAATACGTCGATCTCCATCACGAGTCAATTAATGGGCAATACATCGGTCTCCATCACGAGGCAATTAATGGGCAATACATCGGTCTCCATCACGAGTCAATTAATGGGCAATACATCGGAATGCATCACGAGTCAATTAATGGGCAATACATCGGTCTCCATCACGAGTCAATTAATGGGCAATACATCGGTCTCCATCACGAGTCAACTAATGGGCAATAGACCAGACTCCATCACGAATCATTTAATGGGCATCGGTCTCCATCACGAGTCCATTAATGGAAAATACATCGGTCTCCATCACGAGTCTATTAATGGGCAATACATCGGTCTCCATCACGAGTCAATTAATGGTCAATACCTAGGTCTCCATCAAGAGTCAATTAATGGGCATCGGTCTCCATCACGAGTCAATTAATGGGCAACACATCGGTCTCCATCACGTGTCAATTAATTTTAAATACATCGGTCTCCATCACGAGTCAATTAATGGGCAATTCATCGGACTGCATCTAGTGTCAATTAATGGACAACACATCGCTCTCCATCACGAGTCATTTAATGGCCATCGGTCTCCATCACGAGTCAATTTATGGGAAATACCTCGGTCTCCATCACGAATCAATTAATGGGCAATACATCGGACTCCATCACGAGTCAATTAATGGGCAATACATCGGTCTCCATCACGAATCAATTAATGGGCAATACATCGGTCTCCATCACGAGTCTATTAATGGGCAATACATCGGTCTCCATCAAGAATCATTTAATGGGCATCGGTCTCCATCACGAGTCAATTAATGGGCAATGCATCGGTCTCCATCACGAGGCAATTAATGGGCAATACATCGGTCTCCAACACCAGTCAATTAATGGGCATTACACCGGTCTACAACACGAATCAATTAATGGACAATACATCGGTCTCCATCACGAGTCAATTAATTGTCAATACCTAGGTCTTCATCACGAGACAATTTCTGGGCAATACATCTGTCTCCATCCCGAGTCAATTGATGGGCTATTCATCGGACTGCATCAAGAGTCAATTAATGGAAAATACATCGGTCTCCATCACGAGTCAATTAATGGGCAATTCATCGGACTGCATCACGAGTCAATTAATGGGCAATAGATCAGCCTCCATCAAGAATCATTTAATGGGCATCGGTCTCCATCACGAGTCAATTAATGGGCAATACATCGGTCTCCAACATGAGTCAATTAATGGGCAATACGTCGATCTCCATCACGAGTCAATTAATGGGCAATACATCGGTCTCCATCACGAGGCAATTAATGGGCAATACATCGGTCTCCATCACGAGTCAATTAATGGGCAATACATCGGAATGCATCACGAGTCAATTAATGGGCAATACATCGGTCTCCATCACGAGTCAATTAATGGGCAATACATCGGTCTCCATCACGAGTCAACTAATGGGCAATAGACCAGACTCCATCACGAATCATTTAATGGGCATCGGTCTCCATCACCATTCCGTTAATGGAAAATACATCGGTCTCCATCACGAGTCTATTAATGGGCAATACATCGGTCTCCATCACGAGTCAATTAATGGTCAATACCTAGGTCTCCATCAAGAGTCAATTAATGGGCATCGGTCTCCATCACGAGTCAATTAATGGGCAACACATCGGTCTCCATCACGTGTCAATTAATTTTAAATACATCGGTCTCCATCACGAGTCAATTAATGGGCAATTCATCGGACTGCATCTAGTGTCAATTAATGGACAACACATCGCTCTCCATCACGAGTCATTTAATGGCCATCGGTCTCCATCACGAGTCAATTTATGGGAAATACATCAGTCTCCATCACGAGTCTATAAATTTGCAATACATCGTTCTCCATCAAGTCTCAATTAATGGCCATCGGTCTCCATCACGAGTCAATTAATGGGCAATACCTCGGTCTCCATCACGAATCAATTAATGGGCAATACATCGGACTCCATCACGAGTCAATTAATGGGCAATACATCGGTCTCCATCACGAATCAATTAATGGGCAATACATCGGTCTCCATCACGAGTCTATTAATGGGCAATACATCGGTCTCCATCACGAGTCAATTAATGGTCAATACCTAGGTCTCCTTCACAAGAAAATTTATGGGCAATACATCGGTCTTCATCACGAATCTATTAATGGGCAGTACATCGTTCTCCATCAAGATTCAATTAATGGGCATCGGTCTCCATCACGAGTAAATTAATGGGCAATTCATCGGTCTCCATCACGTTTCAATTAATGGGCAATACATCGCTCTCCACCCAATGTAAATTTCCACCTTCTCCCTTTCTAATTTTCATCGTGCTGTCTCTTCTCAAACTGTAGGCGTGATAGTGCATCTCCGTGTGGGGATCGTTTTTCTTTTCACATATTTTATTTCATAGACAAAGACCATCAACTTCATTGATCATCTTAGTATCCTTGAGGATTTGACCTTCGGCAATTCTTTTCTGAGTTGGGATATAAATTCTAGCGGTTTATGATCCGATCTTGGCAAAAACTTTTTGCATATCTAAAATTCTCTTGCTCCGATCATGCTCCATATTATAGCCAATGCTTACTTTGCAATATTTAAATAGTTCCTTTCGGCTGGCGTTAACTTCCTGGAAAGATATATCACCGGGCGTCATTCCTGTGACAGAATTGCTGATATAGACTCTCCACTCGAATCTGTTGTTAAGGTGACTTCTTTTTTAGGGTAAAAAATGTTGGCAACCGGTTTCTTGGATAATGCTAACTACAATTTAACAACGGCTTTTTATTGAATATTAGTGCACTGAAACTGCTTATTTTTCTTTCGTAAATCTCCAAAAGGCTCAATTCTTTTTTAATATATTTGGTAAAAACTTGCTATAAAAATTAGCTAATCCAAGAAATTATTCCAACTCTTTCTTATTACCTGGAGACGAAACATTCAATATTTTCTGTATCAACCTTGAGTCCAGTGAAGTACCCTCCTCTGAGATTTGATATCCCAAAAACATTAATTTCTTGGACTTGAATATACATTTATCCTCGTTTAAAGTAATTCCTGCATCTCTGCGTTTACTCATTACCATTTTACTTTTCTGTTTTAATTCTTCTTCAGTACGGGTGCCTAGCCAAATATCATCCTGGTATATTATTATATTTTTTACTTTTCCTTCTAGTAGATTTTCCATGGCACTCTGAAAAATCTAACTGGTTGTCTTAAGTCCAAATGGTAAGCGGGTCCACCTCAATAAGCCTATGGGCGACTTTATTGTCTTAATTACTTTGAATTCGTCATCTATTTTGATTTTAGTTGCATGCATTTTTTTAAATCGATTTTAACACAATATTTCATTCCTGCAAAGAAATGCAATATGTTTTCTACATTTGGAAGAGGATATGAATCTGAACAAATCTTGTGATTCACACCTACCTTGTAATCACCACAAACCCTAACATCACCATTAGGTTTCCTTACGACGACAATAGGGGATGTTCATTTACTGTCTCCTGTGTCAATATATTGAAATATTCCTTCTTCTACCATTTTGTTCAGCTTCTCAATCACCATCGTTTTTATAGGTATAGGAAGCTTGAGACTTTGAAAATATGACGGCGAAATAATTTCTTTTTAGCTTAATGCTTGCTTTATTATTTTTAATGTTCCTGTTGCAAAACTTCTGATATTGACAGAATTCAGTAATTGTGTACGATCAACATTCACTGTCAGTACCTAATAGGCTATGATTTTTATACAATCCACTACTATGATGGTGATTGTGCCTTGGTTAGGTAGTACTGCCCTGGGTTTAGAGGTTGTTTTCTAGAAGACCCTGAAGATCTGGTAACAGGACACTACACCATCCCTCATAATCAGGAGAACCCAGTACTGGCTGTCAAATAATTCCTGCGACCTTATCACCCCTTACATCTGACCACCTAACCACCTAATCCAATAATATGAATTTGAAAGCTTGTATCGAATTTATGCAGCAGGATGGGTTGACTGAAAAATATAATTTAAAAAAACAAGAAATGATGGCAATATGTACTATTAAGAAAAAAACAAAATCAAAATGGAAGTATTGCAATTATGAACATGAGCCAAAAAGAGAAAAAAATGTCTCCCGCCTGGGGAAAGATATGTGATAATTGTAGGAAGAAAAAGAATCATTTTAAAGCCATGTGTAAATGGCATAGCAACAATGTAAAAAACGTGGGTATCGTACAGGATGGAAGAAAAAAATCAATCGGATGTTTTTACGATAGAAAAGAAAAACAAAAGGAATACGCTCAAGAGTATAAATTTGAATGGTATAAATTTAAAGGGGCAAGTCGACACAGGAAGGGAGATAACTCTCATTCTTAGAAATTTTGGGGAAAAATTAATGCGACCGAAATTAAGAAGAAGCCCAGTAAAACTAAAACAATTCGATGGAACCTGTATGAAAACGTTAGGTTCCTTTCAAGGGACCATCTAACTCCCCAGACTACAAGAACCTTGAGTATTATGCATCTGGGAGGCAGTTAAGCGAAAGACCAATAAAATTCCGTTTACGCAAAAATGGAAATAACACCGACATGTCTTCTTCACAGATATATTTACCAAACTGATAGAAAAATATCTTGAAAATTATATATATTCAATTGGCTTCAACTACTGCCACCAGACGACTTCTGGGCGGTCTCCTTGTTTAAGTTGATAAAGTCTGCCATAATGCTTGCCTTCAGTTCATCTTTGGAGTTACAAAGAGTTCTGTTTGAAATCTCGCTCAATGAATGGGCGAAGATCAAGTACGAAATTTAAGGCATTGAAACTTTAGGACACTCAAACTGTGAAAGTGAGTGAACAAGAGAGGGAGTGAACAGATTGCGATAGATAGGTAGATAGACAAGAACACAACGAGATAGAGACACATAGTGAGTTATTGCGTGTGTAAACAGATTGTGATAGATAGATAGATAGATAGATATGAACAAATCGATATAGTTAGATAGTGAGTGAGAAAACAGATTAGATAGATAGAGAGATAAACAGATAGACAATGAGTGCGTGAATGAAGGAACAAATTGCAATAGACATATATGAACCTACTGCGATAGATAGATAGATAGATAGATAGAGAGAGAGAGAGAGAGAGAGAGGGCGGAGACAGACACAGAGAGAGTGTGACTGAGTGTTTGAACAGATAGATAGATAGATAGATAGATAGATAGATAGATAGATAGATAGATAGATAGATAGATATGAGCGGAATGAGATAGATAGATAGATAGATAGATAGATAGATAGATAGATAGATAGATAGCAAAGCGGGCGGAGACAATCGCTGGGTGTGAAGCAATGTTGATGTTTTATGAAAAGGAATGTTTTCTGAATTTAGCGAAAGCCAAAACGAATTAATATGCGAACTGTCCTTAAGCTAACTTTGTTATTGTAACTTTTTTCGGGACAACTCGGGCAAAATTTAAACTCTAGAAAAGAAATCTTTAACACCGCTTCTTCGAAAGTGTGTGTCATGCGGAACACGTGCCACCGTAGATAACAGGAGGAAAACCAGACCCAGAAAGCCTTCGGGATTAAATGCCCGCCTCTTTCTTATACAATTCCCGGCTGTCACTAGAGACAGATCCCAGAACAAATAACGAATACTTTTCTGCTTTTAGTTTTTAAAACATAACAGAAGACAAAAGGACAATCTTCCCGCTTTTATCTTGACTTTGTCTTATGAAGTGTAACCCGAATATAAGAGAAACCCGGATATAAGATAGATTGTCTCTGGTCCCAAATTAGAGCCTGTGTTAATGTATATATAATAGACCAAACCCGGATATAAGATACTTATTCTCCGGTGCCGACAACTCTCTTATATCCGGGTTACACTGTACATTTTTTAGGTTCCATAACAAACGAAGGATCTGTGCGCCGCCTCCAAAGATCTTTCCTTATATGCAAAATATAAATAAGAGAATTCAAAAATTTATTCCGAGTAAAATCATTTTAAATACAACACAGCCATTTGGATAGGAACCTCTATTATTTCGGGATAAATTTTCGATACCTAAAGCTTAAAATGAATTATTAAAAATGAAAAAACTTTCTTGACCATTTTATTTTAGCTTTAACTGAAAGCCAAAGGATTAAATCTATTATTTCCAGTAAGTAAAATATTCTGGTGTATTTCAGATAGACATTATATATATTGCTATGTCAAATTAATTTTCTTAAAAGCGGCCATTTTCTTAATTTTAAGAAATTTGTAAACAAAAAAATTATCGATTTTAAAATTCTTTAAAAAAATACATATATATTTCTGACAAGATATTTGACTAAAATTAGAAAATTTAAAGTTAAATTAATCTGATTTGAAATAAAATAAATATTACTTATAGCATAAAAAGTAATATACAACCATTTATTTAATGATTGGTCCTACTTATCATGGCTAATCTGAGGCGATAATGGATGGTCGATTCAGTGACGAAGCGATGACACCTACTATGGGAGGCTAGAGTTGATACAAAATTTAAGAAATCAAGTGAACGCATTTTGTTTTGTTTTAACTACCTAATAATTGTTGCAAATGAACATATTTTCTGCAATTATCTAATAATTTATTGACTTTAATTTACCTTTAGAAGATGTTTTATGCATAAATAAAACAGAATTAAAATACTATAAAATTTTCTTAAATTAATTTCTCTGTAAAAAGAAATAACTCTTAGATCGCTGTCCGTTTCATAATAATGTCACGTTTAGACTTTCATAGATGGAAATAGGGAACAAATTAAGTAAAAAAAAAAAGAAAGAAAATTATTTTAGAAATAGAATAGCGAAACTACGTTTATTAATCTTTTTTCAATTTTGCATTCGTCAATTTCGTTTCCACTTAATTACTATATCACATCCAAGAAATAGCCCAATACAACATTTTAGACGATTTTAAACTATTATAAATTATTATAATTAAAATGAAAAAAAAATGAAAAAAGATTCTTGTAACAATGTAACAGAGAGAGTTTGGGAAACATATACACATATATATTTTTAATTGAAATTGGAGTAGATTTGAACAGCGAAATTAGATCAGAACAATTTTGTTTACTGATGGGAATCTGATCTAACCCATTTGGAATTGGGTCATTAAGAAGACAATGTAAGATGATCGAGATAATTTTTATCGGTTAAAATTTGAAATAGAGCTTACTAAGGCTATGAGGAACTTTGAAATTCACATGATTTTGGGTTGTAGGCAGCACTCGTGATAATCGTGTGTGGGCCAAAGGTCGATTTATGATCAGCCAGGTTTATCTATATAAACACGCACAGAAATCTGTTGACAGAGTGGTTGGCTCGTCTGCCGTCGAGTGCAGTCGAGCTGGGCAGAAAGAGGTCGGAGATGTACTGTTAATATAAGTACCGATGCTTCTGCTACCACGAATATTACAACTACTGTTACCACCGCCGAGGAGTAACGCAACTATAAACTTTAAGCCGCGCACAGAAATCTTTATCTCTCCATCGCAAGAGTCGAATAAAGTTCTGAAACGATTTAACAAGCTAATCACATTCCCCTACCTCTCTCTCGGTCTCTCTCTCGGTCTCTCTCTCTCTCTCTCTCTCTCTCTCTCTCTCTCTCTCTCTCTCTCTCTCTCTCTCTCTCTCTCTCTCTCTCTCTAATCCAGTGTATGAGTTTTACGTCAATTATTTTTTTCTGTAACCTGTTTCTTTTCTATATTATACTTTTCTGCTATATAAACGACATTAACATTTCAACCATTTGTCCCACTTTCTGCAGATATATATATATATATATATATATATATATATATATATATATATATATATATATATTGGTGTGCATTCTAGATTTCTTAGCACAGACTCTCCAGCCGTGTCTACATCTTCAGTCGACCGTGAATGGATGAACATTACTTCTGCTTCTGGATCAAACCAAACACAACGTGGGCAGGAAGCAGTATTAAACCAGTGGACCGGCCGAATGATCTACAGATGCTCAGGGGATCTATGGTCACTCCCTTAAGTTCGGTTAAGGCCGAGTAGACACTTCAACCCAGAGAGTAAGACGTCGGAGGTTGAGAGGCTGAGTCGAAAGTGTTAGAACAATTCATTATTCATTAGATGTATTTTATTTCTTTAGACAATAATGTCCTTAATATAAATTATTTACAAAAGCAATTAAAATCTTTTCTAATTAAATATTGTCATAGTTTTATTGCATTCATTATTTATATTAGTTTAGAGCAGATTTTCAGTCAGAATAGTGCAAATTTGAAAAAAGGATTAGGCGATTCTCCAAGGAACCCTACTTTTAAAGAGTAAAAATTCAGGAAATAGAAAGGTTATTTGCGAAATTTCGTGAAAATTAAGTAAGTCGGGGGTAACATATGTAAAAAAAAAATATTTTTCACGAAAACTTTCTAAAAAAACAATTAAGAAATAATGTCATTCATTTGTGAATAAGTCCTGAAAATTTCATTAAAATCGGACAATTATTTGATTTTTACAAGAATTTCCAAATGAATGTGTTTTCAACGGAAACAAGCGCAAATAAGTCAATGTTATTATTATGCCACCCCGATGACGTAAACAAAAGAAGATTTTAACTAAAATTTCGAACGTTTTAGAAAGGATTAAAAAATTTCAAAAAATAATTTTAAAATACTTTGGTCTTTCATCTTAATAATAACATAAGCATTTTGACGATAAAACTTTATTTTTATTAAGTTTGTGGCCTTTTTCATTACACTATGCCATTGAGTGGCTCTTAACCTCTTCAAGTCTGTGGCATTCCTAAATAACCTCATAAACTGCACTTAATGCATTTCCTTATGTTCGGTGTTTTACGGCCACAGCACGTTGAAACAAGGGTTCCCGTAAACTTGGATATGCTGGGGATGTAATGAATTTCACGAAATTGTTTATCGGAGAGCCGAGTTGGGTTCGTTATATTCACATCAGCGTAAGTAACCCTGGGAAAGGCATGAATCCACATCTTCTCCATCCTCGTTATAATTTAGTTAGTAAGTTTTGTATCACTAAAACCATTATTATCGCAAATAAATAAATAAAACTGCGTACAAAATATTTCGAGTTTCGAATGAAATAACCCATAGAGGTGTTGATATGCCACTAAACAAAATCAACCAAACCAAACTATTCGACTACGTTCATCCAACGTCATACAGTAACCCTCTAACTTGAGTGGATCTTGAGCCCTGTATTGGGTGAACTTTAGTAAATAAAATGGCAGCCGTTTTGACTTCATTCACTTAGTAACCATTAAAATAAGTAGTATTTGTAAAATACTTTATCTCAGTAGTGAAAATTAAAAAAAAAAAACAGTTCAGTCATACTACAAAATATCCCTTTGAGAAAAGTCTCCTCCGAACAAAATAACATTCGTTGTCCTACTAATTTCTGTCACCTTTTTTTCTCGACAATTCAAAAGTAATCTCCCAATTAAACTAAAAAAAAAAACGATACAAAATCTGGAAGTCCTTCACACCAGACTATCAGTCTATCCTTTTTATCTCTATTTGGCAATCTACTAGAGACCCTAATCAACTCTGAAATGGTTAAACATCTCACATTGTCGGGCCTTCTTTCAGACAAGGATTATGATTTTCGTTTCTCTAGGTCAGGTGTTGATGTACTAAAGATTATTGCTGAAAGAGTTTACCAGGCTTTAGATAAATCTACTGCAGTTCGGGTTCTTACTTTGGACATCTCGACGCGTTTGACAGGATTTAGTATATCGGTCTTCTTCATAACATGAAAGGCTATAGTATTTCTGAATGAACTTTCTATCAAATAACAAAATGAAAATTGTGAACGGCCAATCTTTTAGATCTGTTTGGACTAATACAGGTGTAACCAAGGGTTCTATACTTGGGCCAAGTTTCAAAGACCTTCCTGATAACATCAGCTCTCAAAAGGAGACAGAAGCGTGCTAAACAATTGCCTCCCCATATTATTCTCTGCTCCTTCTGTATATTAAGAGATTGTTGATAAAATCCAAAAAAGAATCAGTAATATTACTGGCCTTGACCTGGCATCTCGGCTTCAGTCACTTTCCCACCGCCTTTGTGTATCTTCCCTGTGGTTTTTCTATAAATACTTACATGTTAACAGTTTCTTTTTTCATCCTTTTCTCTTATGGAATTTTGTGCCAGCTGCATGCTTTCCAGCCAACTTTGATCTTTAAAAACCTAAATGCGGTGCCAATTGCTGTCTACTGTCCTCTTCTTTCGCTATTTCTACTTACTAATGTTTCTCTTCCT
>OZ038518.1:61847079-61849579 GCA_964036315.1 Acanthosepion esculentum | reverse complement strand
CTGGAAAATTAAAAATAATCTCCAAGACTATCTTTTTGGCAAGTGGCTTGTGAGACAGACATTTCAAAATTGAGAATATTGAGGTACATTCCTTGGAAAAAATTTTATTCTAAAATTGGTCCACGCCCCCAGTTAAGATAATTCTATTCTTTATGATATGAAGGCTTATCTTCTTCAAAATCAGACAAACAGCCGTATTTGGCGAAGATAAAGAAATGTAAACAGTTCTCATTCACCAGGCATCAAACGACGAGAAATCAAAGATAAGAATTATCGCGCCAAATCAGTATCATTAAAATGAAAAGAAACGATTGAAAGAGGTTGCACCCAAATAAAGTTTTATAGACAATTTTAGTACAGTACACACAAATAACATGGCATATAAATATACAGTGCTGTTCGATAAAAGTGACTCACCTGATTTTTTTTACTTAAAATATTTTTCGCCTATTGTTTTTGGGGTCAAACTAATTTTTAATCTTACTTATATAAAGACCCCTTCCCGACCACCTAGTAAAAAAAGTTTACTCACCCTAAGGTATTCTATTGGTAATTATAATTTTAATAATTTATATAATTTTGGATATAAATGAGATTTAGGGAAAAAACTTTGTGCAAAAAAAAAAATGAATTACTTATTCCCTGCAACTAGTAATCAATAGAAGCATAACCGAACAACTTTAAATAAAGAATAATAGAGGTATAATTTATTTATAATATACTTCGAAAAATTTAATAATCTATGAGTCCTCCCTTATTTTGTATAACCTATTCAACCCTTTTTGGCATTGATTTTATTAGGTTCTGGCAAATCTCATCTCTAAGCATTGAATTCCATTCGGATATGAAATTCACAATCAAATCCTCTTTTTTGCTCAACTACTTTCTCGAGAGCCTGTACTTTATAATGCTCGATGAGCTTTCTATGGGGTTGAGGTCAGAAGATTGGGGTAGCCATGTCATAACATTCACCTGCTTCTCATCAAAGTATTCCTTCATCAATTTTGATTTGTGACAGGGAGCATTATCCTGCATAAAAATGAGCTTGGTGGGGTCGATTTGCACCCTTTCAGCAGAAGGGTGCAGACAAGACTCTAAAATTGTCTTGTACTGCACGCTCCTGAGGGTCTTTTCAGTAGGTTTTAAGAAACCAGTTCCATGAAAAGAAAAGCATCCCCAGAACATTATACTGAACGGATGCTTGACTGTACTTACTGCTAAATTCAAAGAGCTTCCAAAGCTTCTTCTTCGGATTTTAGATCGCTTATCCTTTGAATTTAGCTCAACTTTGTTTTCATCCGAGAAGAGAACAATACGCATTCACATTTACAGAGATATACAAAGGTGTACATACAAATTTTTATTTGTAGTATCTATCTATTGTAAATATAAATGCATACACACAGATAAATGCATATTTATATACATGTATTCAAAAGATATGTATCTGCACACACCTATAGAAGTAGTGGGTGCGATATATACATTGTCGTCTAAACTCTCGAAAAATGAAAACACTGACATTTCTAACAGATATATTTACCAAAATGACACAAAAGAATTTGTAAATAGTAAAGAGTAAATTTTTACAATAAAATCGCCATTAGCTTGAAACGCCTCCAGACGACGGTCTTCTTTTTAAGTTGGAGAATGCTGCCATAATCATTGCCTTCAGGTGTTTTGTTGGTCTCTCACACAACTGCATCCCACATATAATAATCAAGGGTGTTGTTGTGTGGGGAGTTAGCTGGCCAGATGTAAGGGGTGATGTGGTTGCAGAAATTGTCTGACATCTATGACGGTGTGTGACCTGCTTGTGTGACATGGTGCAGAGTCCTGTTGCCAGACATAGGTTCTCCCAGCAGCCATCCTCTTGACTCTGAGCAGCACTACCTCCTGAAGGTATTCATGTAGACCTCTGTGTTGTGTATGATGCCCTCACCAACAAATTCGGATGTTCTTTTCTTATCAGAAATATCAGATTGTGTTTTCCGAGATGCCGCATCCAACTCTTTCTTCTACAATGTCCACAGATTGACAGCCAAACACTCTGAAGTGTTAATATTGGAACATACAGCATGCCGTTTCCAAATTTCTGGTGGAATGAATTGAGTCATGGTGCTCCTTTTCTCAAAGACGGTGCCCAACTGACGCTACTATATTGTGCAGTCGACAAAATAAAAATGAAACGCGCTTGCACGAAATTAAAAATATAAAATGCTGATAACTTAGCCATCGCACCCTGTTTATTTACTCACACACACACACACACACACACACGCATATATATATATATATATATATATATATATATATATATATATATATATATATATATATATTAAATTAATTTAAATAAAAATAAAAACATATTACTTTAAGGTTCCATGTAATAAATTATTTCACCACAGCCCTTTAAAAGGACCGCGGATAATCAGACTTTACTTCCAAATGTTGAAACGAAAAATGAAAAGAAATTTACACATTTTTGACGGGCAGT
>OZ038518.1:61829579-61842079 GCA_964036315.1 Acanthosepion esculentum | reverse complement strand
GTGGCCATTTTGGTTAGATGGTCGAACAGTTAATTCTTATCTACACATCAGTCACCTTAGGAAAGGTTATGCCTGGATGGGGTGGGGTATCTATTTCAAAGCTGATGGTGGCGGGACTCGATACCTTAATTCAACTTAATTTTAATAATCATGTTTAGGTTTTCTGGCTCTCGCTTTTGAAACATGAGAACTCTCACGTAGCGAAGGAATCATATTTTTTTAAAAATATTATAATATATATATATATATATATATATATATATATATATATATATATATATATATATATATATATATTGGAGTCTCCCGTCGTTTATCGACGAATGAGGGACAGACAGACACCTGCACATATAATTTGATTAAAGGGGTGAATGCTTTGTGCAGAACCAACCACACATTTTGAAGGGGCAAATACGGAGACCTGGTGCACTACGTGCCACAAGGTCCAGAAGCGACCCTCAGCTGGTTTGAATTGCCATGCAAGGTTATAGAATCCAGTGTCTGTCTGTCTATCTTTCTGTCTCTCTCTCTCACTCTCTCTCTCTCTCTCTCTCTCTCTCTCTCTCTCTCTCTATCTACATATATATATATATATATATATATATATATATATATATATATATATATATATATATATATATATATATATACTTTATCATAGAGTATCAACAAACAGAGCTGGGCAAATACGACCGAGCATCGGCCCAGAGACATGGCAGTTACGTGATTCAAACAGCCTCACCTAGATGAATCTTTCTCGTCTGTCCGTCTAATACGACAGTGAATTGAAGATATATTTAAAAATTAAATGAAATATAAAGAACTAAAATGATGTAATAGGAAAGGATAATTATAATAATGTACCGCGTTTTTTTGAAGATGTGATTTAAAGGTAATTTTAAGGGAGTCGCATCATACACGAGATGTAGAAGTAGCGTGTGTCATACTGGCCCTGACTACGCCGTTGGCCAAACTATATATCGTCAAAAATCCAGCTGTATTTAAAATAAACAGGATTTTGTTAAATGCTTGGTCTTCCGTACTTTATAATTACAGCCCGATTATAAACACAAAATTACATTTCTTAATTACTGCGGATCTTCTGATTAGTCAAAACGATACAATTTACAACGCGCTAAAATAAGATCTATCTCATAAGAACACTTACGAAACCTGATTCGGATTTTAACTAATTTTATAATCTGTCTATATTTCTGAGATGAGGTATTATGTACAGTATTTACATTAGTCGGACTATTGTCCTCATCTTTGTCGCCATATTTGTCACAACGTTCCAACCACCTGAAGAAGGCCGGAGCGTACAACGGCCGAAACGTTGTGACAAATATGGCGACAAAGATGAGGACAATTGTCCGACTAATGTAAATACTGTAATTTTACAATATTTTAACAACTTAAATGTAAAAATATATTATAATTAAAGAAATAATAAATAATTGTATTAAAAATTGATTTTTCATCGAAAAAATTTTTGGCTTTCAGAAAATATTGTTCATATTCATAAAAACAACTAAAAGCAAATAAAAGCATTTGAAATTAGATAATATCTTTGTTTTATTGAGCTTTGTATGCTACAATACAGAGTTGATTTTCAGGTACATGGGGTCCAATTAAAAAAAAAACAACATGATTTGCATTCCTCAAAGCCTTGTGCTTTTAACTATTGTAATCACTAAACCCGATGCGATCGAATTTCTAGAATTTTCATAAAATTAGTTATTGGCGGGGTAATAAATATAAAAAAAATGTTGCCATGACTTTAATGAAAAAAAAAACATATTTATAATGATTTCCATCATCTATGAATAGTTTCTGAAAGTTTCATTAAATTCCGTCAATTGTTTTTATTCTTGCTAAGATTTTCCAAATTAATGTGTGTCATACAAAAAAACGTGCTAAAAATTGTATATGTTATTTTAGCAGTTCCGGTGATACAAAGAGAAACAAGGTTTTTTTAATCAAAATTTAGAATGTTCTAAAAAGAAGTAAAAATTTAAAAAAATAATTAAAAAAAATTTGGTCTTTCGTCTTCATAATAACAAACATTTAGACGATTAAATTTTGTTTTCGTCAAGTTTGGCGTCTTTTTCATCATGCTATGCTCTTTTTTTAGCGATCTCATGGAGGTACCTCCGTTTAGAAGATGTTTAGCTGTTTCTCGTTCTGTTGTTTATGTCTATACGCGTTAGTCTATTGTAATTTGGTCTCCCAGTAAAGGAACTCACACGATACACGAGATACATGATAAATTCATTTTTAAAAGCGAAAATTTGGGGCTCGCACGATAAACGAGATGGCGCGTTACACGAGTATATACGCTATATATTTGCACTAAATCCTTGTGCAAATTAATGGTAACAACCACTTTAATTTCCTTTCTTTCAGCGTATGGCCATTTTAGACCCACGGGAGTGACAGGGTGTAATCGATTACTATTTGTTCCTCAGATTATATCATTTGCAGTGGTTTGCACTAATATGAATCTATTTTCGGGGTGTATAATAACATTTGTTTGGCCTTGAAAAATATCGAGTCGTCCGGGAATGCATTAGATTTTTATCAGGCTTATACATTATTGTTTCGACGGTCGATTAGTTGCCCTACGGCCATTGTCTGCGATTGACGTTACTCCAAGGAAGTGCACGAACACACTGGCAAGCTTTACCAGTGAGCACATGAAAGTACTATGGACTGGTTATGTAAGTCGTATCGAGAATCTGTGGTCAATCTGCAAGGAACGATTTCGTGGAATGGACATACGAAATACTAATATGTGCACTGGGTCATGTTTCATTCGAGAGATACGAAAAATAGTAATTACTAAAAGAATTATTCGTTTTGTTTCAATTAATTTGCACAAAGTTATATATATATATATATATATATATATATATATATATATATCCCAAATTTTACTAGTTGCCCAAGACGGTCCACGTCATTAGCATTTCCAGAATGCTGATCCTCCCTTAACAACCAAAATGCTATTAATTTCTGAAAATTTACATGCCATTAATTTCTGAAGATTTACATGACATTAATTTCTGAAGATTTATATACCATTAATTTCTGAAAATTAACATGCCATTAATTTCTGAACATTTACATGCAGTTAATTTCTGAAGATTTACATATCATTAATTTATAAAGATTTACATGCCATTAATTTCTGAAGATTTAGCTACAATTAATTTCTGAAGATTTACATGCCATTAATTTCTGAAGATTTACATACCATTAATTTCTGAAAATTGACATGCCATTAATTTCTGATGATTTGCATACCATTAATTTCTGAAGATTTACATATCTTTAATTTATAAAGATTTAAATGCCATTAATTTCTCAATATTTAGCTACCATTAATTTCTGAAAATTTACATGCCATTAATTTCTGAAGATTTGCATGTCATTAATTTTTGTTTGTATTCATAGGATTTCTATGTCATTAATTTTCGTTAGCTTTCGGGAGAATTTTTCCACCCATCAATTTCTTTTGGCTTCCATAAGACTATGTCATACCTTTAATTTCTGTTAGCTTCCACGGGAATATGCCAATAATATCACTATTTACACTGTTCGGACTATTGTCCTCATCTTTGTCGCCATATTTATTACAACATTTGGGCCGTTGTACACTCCGGCTTTCTTCAGGTGGTTGGAATGTCGACAAGAAGGCCAGAGCGTACAACGGCCGAAACATTCTAATAAATATGGCGACAAAGATGAGGACAATTCTTCGAATAATGTAAATAATGTACATAATACCTCATCTCAGAAATATAGACAGATGCCAATAATCTGTATTAGGTTTCATGAGAAGACTTCATACAATTACTTTCTATTAACTTTGACTCTAAATGTAATTACCGTTTCTTTAATATTCCAACATGTCATCAGATATTCTAGCTATTTTCAGTCATCTAGATAGTTTCATATTTTCACTCATCTATCTAGGGCTTCTTCGGATCTTGCGTTCTTCAACAATTTTTATTTTTTTTATTAGGCTCTTAGAGATTGTTCCAAGTGCTATAAAAACGCTGGGCACTACTTTCATCTTCATGTTTCACAACTTTTCAAGTTGTCTTGCTTGGTTTTAGTGATCATCCAGTTTTTCAATTTCAGTTTTAATCAGTAGAACCAGTAAAATCTGTTAGTCAAACGATCTTCGTGTTGTTGTTTATAAGAATTATATATAATCTTCTGGATTCTGTGAGCAGTTTGCATTTCAAAGTTATATTTAATTTTTAAAATTTTGTATTGATAGGAACAAGCGATGTTTGGATTCTGAGTTAAATGCTCGACTTTTGCACACTTCTCAGTGGCTTGGCGATCCCACCCAGCTTCTAATTGCATTTAGTTCATTCGTTTTTTCTTTCTTATTAACATTTTCTTCAAGAAATTCTTTTACTCTTATATTTTCATTACAATTACAATTACCAGTATTAATTTAAAATATTTCTGTGGCATTTGTCTAGATTTTCACTCTTCCTCCGAGTACTCCTCCTCCTACTCATATTTTTATACTAGTCTGTCATCTTCTTTGCCTCATTCTTCTTCTTTTCCTTCTTCTTCAATTTTCTTCTTCCTCCTCCGTTACCTCTTTCTTCTTCTTCTTCTTCTTCTTCTTCTTCTTCTTCTTCTTCTTCTTCTTCTTCTTCTTCTTCTTCTTCTTCTTCTTCTTCTCCTAGTTCAGCTTCTTCTTCATCTTCCTTCTTCTTATTTTCCTTCTCCTCTTAAACCTCTTTCTTCTTCTTCTTTTAGTTCATCTTCACCTTCTTCTTCTTAGTAGTCTTCCTCGTCTTCTTCTTCTTCTAGTTCGTCATTTTCTTTTTCATCTGTTTCTTCATTTTTCTTCTTCTTCTCTTTCTCCTGTTCCTCCTCCTCGTCTTCTTCTTGTTCTTCTTCTTTACCACTTTCTCATTCGTCTTCTTATTCTTGTAGTTCATCATCTTCTTCTTCACCTTTTCTTCCTTTTCTTCTTATTTTTCTTTACCTATAAAAACCTCTTTCTTCTTCTCTTTTTGTATCCTTCTCCTCATCAACTCTTTTCAACGGCAAATCTCTTTCTTTCTTTCTTTCATTCTGCCATTTCTTTCTTTCTTTCATTCTTCCTTTCTGTCCTTTCTTTCTTTCATTTTGTCCATTCTTTCTTTCTTTCCTTTCTTTCATTCTACCCTTTCTTTCTTTCCTTTCTTCCTTTCTGTCCTTTCTTTCTTTCCTTCCGTTCTGTCATTTCTTTCTTTCATTTTGTCCTTTCTTTCTTTCTTTCTGTCTTTTCTTTCATTCTACCCTTTCTTTCTTTCCTTTCTTCCTTTCTGTCCTTTCTTTCTTTCTTTCTTTCTTTCATTCTGCCCTTTCTTTCTTTTACTTTCTTTCATTCTGCCCTTCCTTTCTTTCTTTTCTTCCTTTCTGTCCTTTCTTTCTTTCATTCTGTCCTTTCTTTCTTTCCTTTCTTTCATTCTGCCCTTTCTTTCCTTTCTTTCATTCTGTCCTTTCTTTCTTTCCTTTCTTTCATTCTGTCCTTTCTTTCTTTCTTTCCTTACTTTCATTCTGCCCTTTCTTTCTTCCTTTCTGTCCTTTCTTTCTTTCTTTCATTCTGCCCTTTCTTTCTTTCTTTCTTTCCTTTCTTTCTTTCATTCTGCCCTTTCTTTCTTTCTTTCTTTCCTTTCTTTCATTCTGCCCTTTCTTTCTTTCCTTTCTTTCTTTCATTCTGCCCTTTGTTTCTTTCTTTCTTTTCTTCCTTTCTGTCATTTCTTTTTTTCATTCTGCCCTTTCTTTCTTTCCTTTCTTTCATTCTGCCCTTTCTTTCTTTCTGTTCTTCCTTTCTGTCCTTTCTTTCTTTCATTCTGTCCTTTCTTTCTTTCCTTTCTTTCATTCTGCCCTTTCTTTCCTTTCTTTCATTCTGCCCTTTCTTTCCTTTCTTTCATTCTGTCCTTTCTTTCTTTCTTTCCTTTCTTTCATTCTGCCCTTTCTTTCTTTCTTTCCTTTCTTTCATTCTGCCCTTTCTTTCTTCCTTTCTGTCCTTTCTTTCTTTCTTTCATTCTGCCCTTTCTTTCCTTCTTTCTTTCCTTTCTTTCTTTCATTCTGCCCTTTCTTTCTTTCCTTTCTTTCATTCTGCCCTTTCTTTCTTTCCTTTCTTTCTTTCATTCTGCTCTTTGTTTCTTTCTTTCTTTTCTTCCTTTCTCTCCTTTCTTTTTTTCATTCTGCCCTTTCTTTCTTTCCTTTCTTTCATTCTGCCCTTTCTTTCTTTCTTTCTGTTCTTCCTTTCTGTCCTGTCTTTCTTTCATTCTGCCCTTTCTTTCTTTCTTTCTGTTCTTCCTTTCTGTCCTTTCTTTCTTTCATTCTGCCCTTTCTTTCTTTCCTTTCTTTCTTTCATTCTGCTCTTTGTTTCTTTCTTTCTTTTCTTCCTTTCTGTCCTTTCTTTTTTTCATTCTGCCCTTTCTTTCTTTCCTTCCTTTCATTCTGCCCTTTCTTTCTTTCTGTTCTTCCTTTCTGTCCTTTCTTTCTTTCATTCTGCCCTTTCTTTCTTCCTTTCTGTTCTTCCTTTCTGTCCTTTCTTTCTTTCATTCTGCCCTTTCTTTCTTTCCTTTCTTTCTTTCATTCTGCTCTTTGTTTCTTTCTTTCTTTTCTTCCTTTCTGTCCTTTCTTTTTTTCATTCTGCCCTTTCTTTCTTTCCTTTCTTTCATTCTGCCCTTTCTTTCTTTCTGTTCTTCCTTTCTGTCCTTTCTTTCTTTCATTCTGCCCTTTCTTTCTTTCTGTTCTTCCTTTCTGTCCTTTCTTTCTTTCATTCTGCCCTTTCTTTCTTTCTTTCTTTTCTTCCTTTCTGTCCTTTCTTTTTTTCATTCTGCCCTTTCTTTCTTTCCTTTCTTTCATTCTGCCCTTTCTTTCTTCCTTTCTTTTCTTTCTGATTTTTATTAAATCATATTTTAGTCACTTTCTTTTCTTCATGCTTACCCAACCTTTAAGCTTTCCTTTCCACCAACCCATTATTAAGTCCCTTTTACAGACAACGCTTACCTCTTTTTGTCCTATTTCAAAATTATCCCAATTTTGTCTATTTCACCTATTTTATCCTCTCTTCCTTCCTTCGTCCCTTCCTTCGTCTCGTCCTCCCTCTAGTGACTGATATATTTGTAATTGATATCTCATATATACACACACCAAACGGGACTGTCTCAACGTAGCATTTTTTTTCCCTCTCGCTCTCTCATCCCACGCTTTTGTCCCGGATTGTTCGGACATTTTGATACGACGGACCACGTGCCACTTCCGGTAATAACTCTTCTTTGAATATTATTTTATTGAGATGAAGAAGCCTCAGGGAGGGGTACGACCTTGGAACTGAAGAAGTGGGGTTAGAAGAAGATAAATAGAATAAAAATCAGACCATATGGCAATTGGGTAGGCGGAGGGGAAGAATCCATCGAAATTCTAGCTCGGGGGCTGCGAGCAACAAACAAAAAATAAGAGTTGCAAATGAGATGCATTAGTGCGTGGAAAGTAATTGCAGATAAGACAGCGATTTTTGCTTTTAAATGAATTATATTGTTGAAATTATCTTTATTATTATTATTATTATTATTATTATTCATACCAGATGTCTGCTGGTCATTGTTAAATACTGAATGGCAGCAAAACTTGATAAACTAAACGTTTTTTTCGCTTTGGTGCTTGTTGGAAATTCTCTTGTGTAGTTCCAGTCTTTAAGAACTCAGGCAAATCGTCTGATCCTTCTATCGGCCGAATAACCTTCCACCTCATTTCGGCAACGTAATATGGGCTCTAATTAACTTTGAACTCTGTTTAACGTGTCACCTCGTGTAGTTATATGTCCACAATTCATCCATGCGTCGAATATTCCTTCCACGTCTGGTACTTTGCTATGTATTCAGAGATTCTTGATAAAATACAAAGACGAATCTGCAATGTTATTGGTCCTGACCTGGCATCTATAATCCAGTCATTTACGACTGCTGTAATGTAGTTTTTTTTCATTGATTTTCTATAAATTCTTTGATGATAATTCTTCTGATGACGTTTCCTTTTTGGTACCTAGACTTTATGAATTTAAACGCAGTGGCTGCAAGGAAATATTTCAGAGAAACAACATGGCTTTTGCCTCTCTAAGTCAACTGATGATGCATTAAAAATTATTGCTGAAGGTCTCTCTGAAGCTTCAGATAATAATGGTTAATTTTGCGGTGTTACTTTGGAATCTCTAATGCATCTGACAGCATTTGGGATGTCAGTCTTCTTCCAAGTTGAAAGGTTATGGTATTTCTGGACCAATTTTTCGTATTTCTTATCATATCGCACAATAAGAATTGTTTGGAATGGCCACTCTTCTAGATCTTTGCATTAATGCATATGTGACCCCAGGGCTCCGTCCGTGGATCTGTGGTTCCTAATATTCTTCAATGATCTTCCTGATGTCATCAGATCTCACCTCTGTGTCTATGCTGATGTCACAACTGTTTACCCCTGTCTTAGTAAGTCGGGACAATTCAATAAGTTCAAAGGACTGATATAGGGATATCATCAGGTCCACATGCTTTGTGGGGATCCAAATTAGATATCCGAGCAGAATTACTCAAAAGAGACTGAGTTGTAAGTGGAAAGTCAGGCAGGGGTACTCCATATGAGTGAAGAGAATGGTTTGAGTAGAACTTACTGGTAAAACTATATGCTTTATCAGCAGGTGTTAACACCTCAAATTGAGTGAAGAGAGGAGGAATAGGAAAACTTACTCTTCTTTAATGCACTATTACAGGTAATCACGAGGATCCAAGGTGTTAGATACAACACGGCGCCTTATTCTATTAGCAAAGACTTATCTCCGTCAAGGACAGGTTTACATTTATTACACGTAGCCACGATTAGGCGTCTGTTGTCATCAGATTGTCACGCTGGTCTAGACGGAAAAGTGGTTCTTTTTGGCTATGGCTGTTGGACAGGCTGGTGTGAACAATGGAAAGGATATTGATTTCGTCTGATAATTCCGGGAGCGTATAAAAGCAGCTATGACGGTTTTGATCAAAGAAACCTCACTGGCACAATTATCAATAGGAAGGTTTGGTTTGGTTTGTTTTACGGCATATCAACACCTCAATGGGTTATTTAATGCCGACAAAATTTTTATTGCTGGTAATATGTTTTTCTTCAAAAATCTATTTCTGGGAATATTTTTCCTTGAAGAAATCTATAGTTGGTCATGTTTTTTTTTTCAAGTAATGTATAGCTGTTTGTATCGCTAATAATAATTTTTCCTTCAAAAAATTTCCTGGTAATATTTTTTTTTAATTACAAAGTATTTCTGTTATTAAAACCAATTTGCACGCAAGTTTGTGTGGCAACTATTTGTCCATAGCTGTGACCCTAACAAGTGCTACAACTCCGGGTCAGAGTGGACCTGGGAACGCCAGCAATTAAAAGGTGCTTCCACGATCCTCAAAACCTCCTGATCAGAGGCTTTGCTGTTGGACGTAGTTTATCGTCTTACCCAGGATGTGGATGTAGTTTATCGTCATACCCAGGACAGTCAATAGGAAGGTTAAAAACATGAATATAAGCGGCGTCATGAAGAAAGTCGCGAAGTGAATCCCAATCAGCAGACTGGTAAAATAAGGAGGTCTTATGAATAGGTGTTTCCTGTCTAATGGATGACTGGAACGAAATATGAACTGAGAGGATCTAGGAGAAGAGGTGAGGAACAAATCATGTAAGAAAGTATGTTGATCAGATTTATTAGGGAAACGAATAGGGAAATCCTCTGTTAGCACAAGAGACTGAGCAACGGAAAAATTGAATGTCTAAAAATCAGCAACATCTGTTACATTAGAATTTATTAAGCCACCAGTCATTGATGAACATTATAACCAGTAAACAGAAAAAATGTTTGCAGATGAGTAGAGAGAGCCTATTCTATACTGTTAGACATGTTGTCCAATATACTGCAGACCTGAGACGATGGTGGTGGCGATTATTATCACCGTCACATACATACATACATAGAAACCATACGACAAGCATTCATTGGCTAATCTCCTCAAAACTAGCTCGCGAGGAATGAAATTTACCGCTCACTAAGATTTGAGCAAGTCACGTGATACACCATCTTATATAAACAAAACACGAGTGGTTCTCTCTCTCTTTTCTCTCTCTCTCTTTCTCCGTCTCTTCGTCACTCTCCGTTTCACATTCCTTGCTGCCAAAATGTAACCATTAAGAACTCCCGTCTTGACCATGCGGTCAGACGTTAAAGAACATTATCAACATTCACGCAAGTACAACTCTTAACTCTTCTGACGCCACATCAACTTTTCCAATACACAATTCCTAACATGCAACAGGAACTTTATTCTTCTAAACTACAGTTTAATAATTAATCCAACTTTATGAGCTCAGGTACAAATATTTCCTAAATCAAAAGAATATGAATAAATTTCCGTAATTTCTCGGAAATAATACGCATTTTTTTACTGTAAATTACAGGTTATAGTAGGAGTGCGTATTATAAATAGGTTTAAAAAATATATTTTCGTTACTATAATAATAAATACGTACTTGCTGTTCTAAAATAAGAAAGATAGTATCCCAATTTTCATTTTAAATTCAATAATAATAATTGTAACATTTTTGTCAATAAATTTATGTTTATCAGTAACCGCATTTTTTATTTGGCAAAAAATTAAAAAAATCTATAAAAAGTCCAATTTCGAAGAAAAGAGGATATCAAGTTAACAATTTATTTAAATTTTAATTTTCGTCATGATCATAATTAAATATGTTTCTAGGATTCATGGTTTTCATAAGATCATTTGCCGTCCTCTTTATTTCCACAGTATTTATGGAACGTCCAATTGAGCGTCTTTCTTTCCTAAATTCAACTAAACTTTGTTCCATATCTGGATATTGAGCTTTTCTTCCTCTGCCTATAGCTTTGGCACATGATTTACACTTTTTTGGTTCATTTTTATTCTTTCTCCATAAACGTATGTTAGCTTCATTCAACTCATTTTCTCTAACAGCAGCTCTGTTTCCTATTCTTTCTGATAATTCTGTTACTTTTTGGTTAAAATTTGCACAAAAACTCGCACGTTTTGACGACATTTTGGTGGTAAAATAAAATGTTATATTTGTCGGGAAAACCGCTGGTAATTTTCAACATTATTGTAGCCGCGTAGTTTCGATTTTATTCTTAATGTCAAGGTCGACAAAACGTTTTCGGAATTATTGTATTTATTTATTTATTTTTTATAAAATTTATAAATGCGTATTATACATAGGGAGAGATATATTTCTTAATTATTTGGATCATTTGTTGGGGTGCGTATTATTTATGGCTGCGTATTCTTTATGGGTACGTATTATTTATGGGTGCGTATTATTTTATTTATTTTTTATAATTATTTATAGATGCGTATTATAGATAGGGATAGATATATTTCTTAATTATTTGGATCATTTGTTGGGGTGCGTATTATTTATGAGTGCGTATTATTTATGGGTGCGTATTATTTTATTTATTTATTTTTTATAAAATTTATAGATGCGTATTATACCTAAGGATAGATATATTTCTTAATTATTTGGATCATTTGTTGGGGTGCGTATTATTTATGGGTGCGTATTATTTATGGGTGCGTATTATTTTATTTATTTTTTATAAAATTTGTAGATGCGTATTATAGATAGGGATATATATTTCTTAATTATTTGGATCATTTGTTGGGGTGCGTATTATTTATGGGTGCGTATTATTTATGGGTGCGTATTATTTTATTTATTTTTTATAAAATTTATAGATGCGTATTATAGATAGGGATAGATATATTTCTTAATTATTTGGATCATTTGTTGGGGTGCCTATTACTTATGGGTGCGTATTATTTATGGGTGCGTATTATTTTATTTATTTTTTATAAAATTTATAGATGCGTATTATAGATAGCGATAGATATATTTCTTAATTATTTGGATCATTTGTTGGGGTGCGTATTATTTATGGGTGCGTATTATTTTATTTATTTTTTATAAAATTTATAGATGCGTATTATAGATAGGGATAGATATATTTCTTAATTATTTGGATCATTTGTTGGGGTGCGTATTATTTATGGGTGCGTATTATTTATGGGTGCGTATTATTTTATTTATTTTTTATAAAATTTATAGATGCGTATTATAGATAGGGATATATATTTCTTAATTATTTGGATCATTTGTTGGGGTGCGTATTATTTATGGGTGCGTATTATTTATGGGTGTGTATTATTTTATTTATTTATTTTTTATAAAATTTATAGATGCGTATTATACCTAGGGATAGATATATTTCTTAATTATTTGGATCATTTGTTGGGGTGCATATTATTTAGGAGTGCATATTATTTTCGAGAAATCACGGTAGATATATTCTGTTTTTTAAAGTACTTCTTGTTTAAATATTTTTTAAAAAATCCTTAAATCGTAAAGTA
>OZ038518.1:61817079-61819579 GCA_964036315.1 Acanthosepion esculentum | reverse complement strand
AGCAACCCCGACATCGTCATCAGACGAGCTGATAAAGCTAACACATACGCTATTCTGGATAAAGCCGATTACCACCAAAAATTCAATAATATTGTCGATGACCGGACAAAATTCACAAAACTGAAAAGAAATCCCACTGAGACTTTAAAAAGGTCCGTCAACAAACTAATAACAGCTCACAACGCTGAAGTTGGTTCCCCGAAAATTCAAAAAATTGTTGGAGATTACCAACCGGGATATTTATATGGAAACATAAAACCCCATAAACCAGGATCCCCGCTACGACCAATCATTTCCCAGATCCCAACACCTATCTACGAGCTATCGAAATTCCTGAACGACATCATCACTCCATACCTGCCTACCAATTACAGCATCACATCCACCCACGAATTCCTGCAAATTTTAAATTCTACAAAAAAAACAAACCAAGGGATAATAGCGTCACTTGACGTTGAAAACTTATTTACAAACGTCACCGTCGAACAAACAATCGACATTATCCTCAATTCCGTATACTCGAATAAGTCTATCCCTCCACCACCCATCAAACCACCCATACTAAAAAAAACTACTACATGAATGCACAACCAAAGTCCCATTCTATGACCACAATGGTAATATCTACACCCAAACTAATGGCGTCAGTATGGGAAATCCACTCGGCCCATGCTTTGCCAACTATTACATGTCCCACGTAGAAAATACGGCATTCATACAAGTTTGTAAACCGAAGATATACATACACTACGTAGACGATATTTTCATTTTAGCGAACAACATTAAACCAATAGACACACTTAAGACCACATTTGAGAAAAACTCCGTCCTTAACTTCACTTATGAACTTAGCCAGAAAAACAAACTTCCATTCCTAGATGTCCTCGTTGAATACAGCAATAACACTTTCATTACATCCTTATACAAAAAAACCACCAGCAAGAACTCTTGTCACCTAAACTTTAAACGCGAATGTCCACTTAGGTATAAAATAGCTGTAATAAAAAACTTTCTAGAAAGAGCACACCAAAATTCATCCTCTAGACTACTCTTCCTCAAAGAAATTAATAACGTAAAACAAACCCTAATCAACAACGGCTTCCCTAACCATCTTATAGACGAACAGATAAGACTATTTCTCCCTAAAGTAAGTAATAATGAAAGTGAACACACAGTCAAAAATCACATACACATTTATTACAAAAACCAAATGCATAAGAATTACAAACAAGATGAATGCTCACTAAGACATATTATAAAGAAATACACCACCCCAATCGACCCAAATAAAAAAATCAAATTAATTATCTATTATGAAAAATTCAAGACAGCTAACCTCATCGTCAAAAATAACAACACGCCTGATAAGTCAAAATTGCAAAGAACAAACATTATTTATGAGTTCAAATGCCCCTTAAGGAACTGCGTTCCTAACGAAACCGGACTCATAAATAATTACACCGGTTACACAAAGCGCTCGGAAAAACAAAACATTTGGACAGTTCTTACACACCCTTTGTCCAGCAAAGAAAGCACTTGTTCGTACACAAGAAAAATTAAATAAAAAACTTAACCGTAGTACCTTGTCTGTCGTTTTTAATGAAACTTGCATATATGCATATATATATATATATATATATATATATATATATATATATATATATATATATATATATATATATATATATATATACAGATAGATAGATAGATTTGACACACACATATATATATATATAGAGAGAGAAACCGATAGAGAGAGAGAAATAAAGAGAGATATTGATATATTTAGATATGAACAAGTATATATATACATATATATATATATATATATATATATATATATATATATATATATATAGAGAGAGAGAGAGAGAGAGAGAGAGAGAGAGAGAGATATGTAAAATATAATGTTTATATATATATATATATATATTGTTAATTATGTCTGTTCTATTGTATAGTTGTCTCTTTCTTCTCTCTCTCTCTATCCCTCACACACACACACACACACACACACACACACACACACACACACACACACATATATATATACCTTCACGGAGGACGTGAGAAAGTTGTTGCAGACTTAAAAAAACAAAAAGTCCTGTGTCGTCCACACTTGCAAATCATCATCCATGTTCTTCCATTCCCCGTGGCGACCTAAAACATGTCCAACTTGCCGCATCCCCACTTCACCAGCTGTCCCGGCGGGTGAGGTTGCATAACGCACCAGATTAAAGCCGATTAAAAACAGAAAAGAAAAGGCGAGTCCCTTACGCGGAGTCTGGTTAACCGAAAGGGTTACAGTCGAAACAATTTGGAAAAGGTGGCATTTTCCTTTGTGGATTCTAGTGCTGTAACACGTTACTTTGAGTGGGGGTTAGCTTGTCTCCGGGTGGGCCAGATGACGACCATATTTCATGTAATTACAGTAAATTTCCAAAGGCACCCCAGGGGTAGGAGAACATAACGTATGGATGCGTTAATGGACATAATTTTT
>OZ038518.1:61804579-61812079 GCA_964036315.1 Acanthosepion esculentum | reverse complement strand
TTTACGGCATACCTAGTTACCTTCTCTTAAATAGGTTGTTCTTAACCAGTCATGACACATTTAAAAATTATAATCTTCGGATGACCACATCAATTTTTCTCCTTCATATACATGAGCACTAAATACTTACTCTATTTAACAATACCCTGATGATGACATTATTCTATGTCGAAAGTACTCAGAATAAATAAAATATGAGCCAACATGGTGTTTTCCTCTCGTCTCTTAAGAACCGCACAAAAAGTTTATTCTCGAATATGAAATGATCTTGTCGAAAATAAGTAGAGTGAACGTGCCTAAATTATTTAACGAAACCTGTCTGAATATATATATATATATATATATATATATATATATATATATATATGTATATATATATATATATATGTGTGTGTGTGTGTGTGTGTGTGTGTGTGTGTGTGTGATGGATCAATTCGTTTTCTATTTCTTCCGCCTGCTATAAGATTAGTAGGAGAGAAGGCCTTGGGGGAACAGTCGAATAGACATAACGCTGGGTCAACCGACACGCACTCACTAGTCGTGTAATACTCTTCTGTTGTACTTACTGTTTAGTATATGATATAGCTACAACACTTGTTTTGTTATTTCTTTAACCCTTTACTTGGTCACAACAAAATATGTTCTTCATTAGTATTAGTATTAAAAGTCTTTATACAAAGTTGTGCGTTGTTATGCATTTTATTTTATTATCCTTTTAAATGCAAAACGGTTGACAATGTGCTGAGCGTTCATTAGGTTGTGAAAAAAGTCATCCATTATAGATTTTTTCCCTCTATTTTATAATCACGCGCGCATTAAAGCATGAAAAAACTGTTCCTTTACAGGCATTTCAGAACATTACTGCAGTATTCGTAGTTGATTCTGTTTTGTGCCGGCTTTAATTTTTTTTTAAATAAATTGCTTCTGGTATCTGTAGTCTGAATTTGTTGTTACACACACACACGCATATATATATATATATATATATATATATATATATATATATATATATATATATATATATATATTACAGGTAATAGATCCGTTGGTATATAGGTGGATTCTAGGAATATCAGACATTAAAACTGATCCAAAGAGAGCAGTTCGATATATTTATTATAACAGAGCATATATTTTATACAGCAAAAAATCCAAAATTGCCTCATTTATGCATAGACTATTTCAGACCAGCACTGACATATGCCAGCCTTCCTCAGCCCGAGAGTGACTGACTCGGAATGTGGATTTTGAATTTAGTTTAGCTAGCAGTCGGTGAGTCTGACTGATTCGGAATGGGAAGACAATTCGCACATATCCCTAATAGCTTTAGAGATAGATGCAGATTCTGTGTAGAGGAAACAAAATAGCACAATTGAATACAATGATAATAGCAAAGGCTTCAAGTACACCAGAAAGCTGTAACACGAGGGGAAGTGGAAAAAACAGGCGTGGCTGACCACATATGGAGAGAGAATGGAGATCACCGCCCTCTGTGGGATCATAGACAAAGAACACAATTGGAAAATTCGTAAACTTAAGGAATCATCACATATGCTAGGCCACAAAAATCTCCTGAGCCGACCAAGCATAGAAATGAATACAATATGGGAACCAGTAATAAGGAGTGCCAGAGAAAAGCGATAATAACAACAAAAATTGCAATATGAGCTCTGGTAAAACATTAAATGATAACAGCAAAAATTGCAATATGAGTACTGGTAAAAATGGTTACTGAAGTCATTAGGTTTATAATACCCAGAAATTTACATACAAATGTCCTCAAGAACATATGGCACAGTGGATAAAAGCGTTAGTTAGATCCAGTGACAGGAGCCAAAAAGTGTGAGTTCAATACCCGGTTAAAGCAGTGCAGAACTTTCAGAGGGAAATTAACAAGAGATAACTGACATCCATTCTATCCCAGTGAGCGAAAGAAATGGTTCAGTTCGGCATTCCAACCACCTGAAGAAGTCCGGAACGTACAATGGCCGAATCGTTGTAATAAATATCTCGAGAAAGATGAGGACAATAGTCCGAATAATGTAAATGATGTCCATAATTTTTATCGAAAAATAGAAATCTGAGACCTGAATCGTAAGACACTAGACAAAAATAATTTTATTAATTATTACAGAATATATATTTTATTATTTTATGAACTTTCATTGATATTCCGGGTGTAACAGCAAAATTGTCCAAATCATGTAATAGCAATTTTTTTGTTAGATGAAGTTCTGAATCGTTGTATTTTAGAAATGATTAAATATATCTTACCGGAATTCTCTGAGGTTTTTTATAATCCTATTGGATTTTACTTTGACCAATAAGAATGTATAATTACTCTCTAAGCGTAACAGAAGGATCATGATGAAATCAATCATAAATGAATATGACATGTTCATCATTAATTAAGCACCTCTAGGGATCAGAAGCTCATGAATTATTGAAATAGATATTCAAATATATATTTATTATTCGAGGATAATTTTCCACCTAATTCGAGATGACCTTCGCCCGCTCTAACCTTCTGACTTTCTATCCTGGAGTAACGAGGTGCCTCACAAGTTTCATGTACAATTTTATTTTCATGTCTTTTTACACTGCACGTTAGACTGTCATAGCTGAAGCTCCTCTCTCATGTACCAAACGTCTTATGAATTGAGTTGGGTATTTTTTAATTGATCTCTTTAGCTCTAACTTGAAATGATAATCCTCCTTCCTTTTCTGACCTGCCGATCCAGTTTTCCTGCCTACTGTTCTTTCTTTTTTTATTCACTGTTCTCTCGGTGGTTGTTGAATGGACTTTAAAGATGGAATCAAGTGTATGAATATTGGTATCATTAATAAAGGTCTGAATGATCTTTTTCCTTTTACCATTGCTCATTTGGGAAGACACTGAACCTGACACAAAACAAACTGCTCTGTTTTTAGCTGAATAACTCAAATGATTTTTCAGTGATTACCAAGAAAAATGGCGTCATGTTATGCAAACGTCTTATCCTGGAAAAAAGAAACTCAATTAGTTTAGAGGTTTTGTAGTTATTAAATTTTGTAGGATGAATAATTAAGCTGTTAAACGATTTGGAAAATTTTGTTGTTACACCCGATATACTAAATGTTCAATTTAAATATTTTTTCTCACTTAAAACAGTTAATCTTGTGAGTTCTATACAACAAATATGTAATCAAATATTCATTGACACCTATCTCTCTTGCTTTCAGTGAGGATACATTTTCCCAAGAACTTCTTCATTATGTTATGTTCATTTATTTCCTGCAGACTTTACCTGATTCTGTACAAGTGTTCTTTTTGTAACCATTTATTCATTGTTGCTTACTCCATCCATTCATGGAATTTTTAGTACCCTTCAGTAGTACCACACTTATGCTTCATCCATGTGCAGATTGCCCAGTATTCACTGCCATATAAGAGGATGGATAACATATAGCAATCCAGTAGACTTTGTATTTAACGCTTTTTTCTGTTTCTCAGTACCTTGCTTCGTTTTTGGAAGACAACTTTTGGTAGTTCCGTACAAGTTCAGATTTAGGCGTCATATTATCCATCTGTTAAAACACATTCCAGATATTTGAACTGCTACACCTATTTGATATTGACATCCCCATTTTTGTCTTTAGCTCGAATTCTGGATTTTTTTCTCTTCCTGGTGACCATACGTTGCAGTTGATAGTTAGTCTTTTTTTCTGTCTTTCTTCTGCTACCCGATGTAGGAGTTAATTAACAACGTGTCATCTAAGTATCTTATTTTGTGAAGATTGCGCCCAGAATAAATAAAACTTGGCAGGGTCTCCAGTTCTCTTTGGATAGCGTCGCTAAAGAAGTTGAAAAAAATGTGAAGATTCTTCTTTAATGTGCCGTGTGCCTTCAGGACGTAGGCGATCATGGCACTCCACGTCTTCTTATCCCTTGTAGCTTTTAATGAGTTTTGTCTTTTTGATATTTCTCCCAATCCCAGTTCTACCATCCATTTTCTCAAGCTCATCAAGTATGTTACGCCTTGCTTTCTTCTGTCTCTCTTTCCCTCAATCTGTCCTTTGAAGTTGAATAAATATGTGGAGAAGAGTCTTCTTTTATGTGCCGTGTCCCTTCAGGACGTAGGCGATCATGGCCCTCCACATCTTCCTATCCCTTGCAGCTCTTAATAAATTTTGTCTTTTTGTTATTTCTCCCAATCCCTCTTCTACCCTCCATTTTCTCAAGCTCATCAAGTATGTTACGCCTTGCTTTCTTCTGTCTCTCTTTCTCTCAATCTGTCTTTTGAAGTTGAATAAATATGTGAAGAAGACTCTTCTTTTACGTGCCGTGTCCCTTCAGGGCGTAGGCGATCATGGCCTTCCACATTTTCCTATCCCTTGTAGCTATTAATAAGTTTTGTCTCTTCGTTATTCCTCCCAATCCCTGTTCTACCCTCCATTTTCTCAAGCTCATCAAGTATGTTACGCCTTGCTTTCTTCTGTTTCTCTTTCCCTCAATCTGTCCTGTTAAGTCTTCTTTTTTATGTGCCGTGTCCCTTCAGGACGTAGACGCTCATGGACCTCCACATTTTCCTGTCATTTGTCGTTCTTAAGAAGTTTTGCCCTTTTGTTATTTCTTCCAAATCCTGTTCTAAAATGTATTTACTCAAGCTCATCAAGTAATAATAAGCGCTGCTTTCCTCTTTCCTTCTTTCTTTCAATGTCTTGTGAGCATCATGTTTTCCAAGCCCTCCTTCCTTACTCTGTGCCCAGAAATTTTCAGCTGCCTCTTCATGATGTTTAGTATAAGTTTTCTTTTTTTTCCTTTTTCTCCAAAACCTCGTCGTTGGTCATAAGTTATCTCCATGATATCCTCAGTATCATTCTGTTGAACCACATTTCTGCTACTTCAAACCTCTTTTTCATCTTTGAGGAGGTTGTTCAGCATTCGCTGCTATACAAGAGGACAAATATCACGTACCAGCTACCTAACCTAATTGGATGGCCGAACAGAACCTGTGAAAGATGATGGTGAGGAGGGAAACATTGCTAAGATTTGGAGAGACATGATCACTTATATCCTGAAAGAAGACGTCATATAAAAGAAGAAAATGAAGAGAAACTTGACTGAAGCAGTAATGATTCGCTATACAATCTTCCTAAATATTTCTTAACGATGAGCTGTTTCATTATTTTTTTCCAGCTTATCAAACTTTTGTCGTTAATCTAATGCTAGTATATATTTAGGTTGTTGACGATGTTCGCCATAGAATCCAGCGCAGTACGTAATCTGTTCAATGAAATAACGACAATGCCACTAGCAGCAGCTGTTCAGTAATTCTTCAGTCTTCGATATCAGAGGTTGGCAGTGAATATTCGGAAAAAAACATGGCTGCCTTTATACTCGTCGGATTAAATATTTTGAGCTTTCTGATTGGTAACTCTTCTGTTGGTGAACTATAAAATGAGTCAGCTCATTTTGGTTGGCTCACTAGTATATAGAGTACCCGAAAACTGTAACATAGGTTTGTAAAAATATCTATATTTTTTAGAATATCAGTGAATTTTCCCGATACAAGTCCTATTATTTAATCCACGGCTAGCGGGGACAAGGAATGAATTCATACCTTTCAAAAGGCTATTTCCACGTACGTGAATGTAAGGAACTCTAGCAGAATTCGAATTCATCATATCCATTATCAGCTATCCATTATACCACTCGTACCTAAGTTGAATTGGCATCGGCGTATAGGCATAGTGCTTCAATTGGTTTCAGCCATATATGTTGCGTACAGTTTGAGGATCGAACCAACTAAACGGGAGAGATGATCTCTTAGGCTCCCTTGCAAGTCATTAATTCATGGTGAAGCACCACCCTATGCGCACCAGTCTGAATATGATTTACTGCGCAACCGTGTTAAAAATGGAACACTTCACTTTTAGTGTATGTCATTAGGACACCAGGAATGACTGAAGCAGACGGATTGATAGATCGGCGCTAAGACAAGCTTCCGTGAATTAAAGGACTGTGAGAAACGAAATTAAAGAAAAAAAAATTACAAATAAAGAAACAAAACATTCACAATAACAAGAAACATTTTAAAAAACATTCTCAAAGACAAGAAAATATTCCCAGGCATTTCGGAACGAGAGATGAACAGGCCAAAAACATGAAGATCAAAAGAAACAAACGACAAAGAATAAGAAAGGAAAACTTGAAATGATTAACAGATTTCAATTTTTGTGCATAATGAAAGTAAGTTAGTTCCACAGCTTATCTTAAACAGAATTTGTTTCTTTAGCCGACAATCTTGATACGATCATGTTAGCATCTACTGCCAGTTAAAAGGCTAACATTAAATTTTTCACTCTATATTCACAATTTTTTCTCTAAATAATTTCACGTTCAGAAAGCTGTTCTGTTTTGCCAAGTCGCTCCTTTCTGAACACACACACATATGTGTCTCTGTATATATATATATATATATATATATATATATATATATATATATATATATATATATATATATATATTATAATAAAAAGAAAGAAAAGTAAGATCTATAATCCGGTGTTCTTATTGATATTTTTATTTTTACAAAACAGTACTCAATGTAAATTTACAGAGCATAAATATTAGAAATTAACAGATTTAAAATATGGTTTCTTCGTTACACAAGAATTACCATGTTTCTAAAAACCGAAGCTAAAAACTTCAAATTTAATTATATAATTAAATTAAAAGCATTAATTCCTCCAAATTTCGCTTGAAGATGAGACAGAACTAATGCTTTTAATTTAATTTAATTATATAATTAAATTTGAAGTTTTTAGCTTCGGTTTTTGAAACATAGTAATTCCCTTGTAGCGAAGAAACCATATTTTAAATCAGTTAATTTATAATATATATATATATATTATATAGTGTTTAGGCGTTGATACACATACAAGCATTCGTGTATACATACATAAGTCCAATTTCTAAATAATAAACCAGTTTGTCTGATGATAGCAAACCGCGAAACTCCATGATCACAAACTCATATCCAAAGAACTGAATACATACATACATATATATATATATATATATATATATATATATATATATATATATATATATATGAATGTTTCATTAAAAACGACAAACAAGGTACTACGTTTAAGCTTTTTATTTAATTTTTCTTGTGTTCGAACAAGACCTTTTCATAACTCCATTAGAACACATTTAAACACACACAGAAACTTACCAGACTCCATTAGAAATATATTAGTAGAAAACACAAATATATTAACTGTATCCAACTGTAAAAAAAGATTAAAAATAATGGAAGCTTTAATAATAAAAAAGAAACAGCTAACTCTTAAGAATATTATCTACGAACATGGCCACAATGTTCTAAAAAATCTAATCATCCTTGATAATGGCTAAAGGTATAGCCGAAAGCGCTCGGAAATATAAAACATTTGGACATTTTTTACACACTCTTTGTCCAGAAAAGAAAGCTCTTGTTCGAACACAAGAAA
>OZ038518.1:61797079-61799579 GCA_964036315.1 Acanthosepion esculentum | reverse complement strand
AAGAAATGTGTAAACGCCAGATATCGAAGAAAATAAAAATAATAATAATAATAATAATAATAATAATAATAATAATAAGAATAATATACAATGCTGATGTCGCAGTGAACTGACGTGTTTTTTTTTTTAAGAATTAAATTTATTTTAAAAGGGAAATCTTGATTATTTTATACTTTAATTATCCATTTATTCCTTTATTTTTCTTATATTATTATGCATTTTTAGAATCTTTAATTATTAAATTTTATAATACATATTTGTTTATATTTTAAGATAAGCCTTGGTATACATAGATTTTTATTTTGTAAATAACTGTTATTTAACAAGTTTAATTTATGAAGAAGTTTGTCACGCTACGAAAAAGATTGCATTTGTTAAATTACTTATAGATTGACACGAATCATTCTACTCGTTACATTTCACTTTTTCTATGAAGCAGTACATAACTTTCGAAATTGTAGGAAAAGCATTTCGAGTATGTGTTATTTAACAAGTTTATATTATTAAGAAGAATGTCTTACTAAGAATTATTATATAATTAAGAACATTTAACACTGTATTTGTTAAATTACTTATACATTGACAAAAATAATTCTACTCTTTAAGCGTAACATTTTTCTGATTTTTTATGAAATAGTACGTAAATTTCAAAATTGTAGGAAAGGCATTTCTAGTCGTAATGTTTGCTTAGTTTTCTTGTGTTTACCTTTGACTATTTGTTTAATAAAGGTGCTTTCTTTATCTATCATTTATTATTCAAATATTTTAACAGCATTTACATATAATTTGATTCATTTAATTTTTCTTAATTCTTGATTGAAAATATAATGTAAAGTAGGTAACTCCACTTGGTCGCATTAAAACAGCGTCGCTTGAGGAAAAAAAGGCTCCAAACTTAATGTAAACAAAGTTTTGTCATTAAAATGTTTATGTTATTATTAAGAGGAAAGTATTTCTTTCATTATTATTTTTTGGAATTTTTTTACTTCTTTTGTAGCACGTTGAAAATTTTGCTTAAAAATCTTGTTTTTTTTACGTCAGCGACGGACCTAAGATAAACGTTAGTTTTTTTTTTTTTTTTGGTGTGAGTGGGGCTTTTTCGTTGAAAAACACATTGATTCTTTCAAAAATAAAATAATATCGAGAATTTAATGAAACTTTCAGGACATATCCAAAAATCAATGGAAATTCTTTTGAAAATTTTATTTTTTTTAGAAAATCTTGGTAAAAATATTTTTAACGTATGTTACTACCCAATTATTTAATTTCCTAAAATTTCGAGATATTATATTCTTAGGGCGGGGATTTTTTTTTAGTCAAGAAAGTAAATCATCAATTGTTTTTGTAAAACAGTTGGCTCTTTCACCGAAAATCTGCTCTGAATTGTAAAATAAGGAAAGCAATAAAACTATGGCATTATTTAATTAGAAAATCTTTTAATTGCTTTGATAAATAAGATTTATTGAGGATAATATTGTCTTAAGAAGAATTTTATTTTTGGTGAATAATTAATTTTTACAAGAATTGTTTACATTTTTTTAATTTTAATTAAACAATTTATGTTTATTTGAAATACACTAGAATATTTTACTTACGGGAAATAGTAAATTTAATCAGTTTAAATAGTTAATTTAATCAGTTACTTTTCAATTAAAGCTGAAATGAAATCTTCAAGAATGCTTTTTCATTTTTTTTAAATAATTTTAAACTTTAGGTATCGAAAATTCAGTGGAGGTCCTTAATATAAAGTAACATAACATTTCTATTACGGACGGAGACTTATTTTAAAATTTGTAGGAAAGTCGTAACGTTATTTTCTTTTCTTTACTGCTTATATTATTCGTTTAGAATAGACAATTTCTTCTATTAGCTATCTTTCAAATATTTTATTTTTAATAAAAAAAATGCCCTCATATATTTCATGATAATTTCATATATATATATATATATATATATATATATATATATATGTTGTGTATATTTCGGCAGCAATTTTTCATTAATGCATGTTTCATTAAATAGTATAGACAAGTTTTGTCTGTTGATCTTAAGTAAGTTCCTTTCATATTGTCTGATAAGCTTAATCACATTATCGTTGAAAGACGAAAGGAAAACGCCATATTGATACATGTTTAAATTTTTAAATTTTTCAAGCAGCAACGGCGGACTATCATTGTAGTTTCGTCCGTGTGTTGTTTGATTTATTGAAATTGCCATCTTTGATAATGGCTTATGCAAGCCGAAAGCTTAGATAGGATTTAAACAATATTTTATCAATTTTATCAATATGGTGTTTTTTCTTTCGTCTTTCAACGATAACGTTATTAAGCTTATCAGACAATATGAAAGGAACTCACTTAAAATAAATGGACAAAACTTGTCTATATTATTTAATGAAACATGCATTATATATATATATATATATATATATATATATATATATATATATATATATATATATATATATATATATATATATATATATATTATTTTTGTTTAT
>OZ038518.1:61754579-61787079 GCA_964036315.1 Acanthosepion esculentum | reverse complement strand
ATGCATATTGAGATGGGGATAGGTAGCTTAAAGTCAGTTTTCTTAAGGTGGTTCTCTAGCCGTTGAAATCTCGCATTTCCGAACATAAACGTGACATTCGCCTCGGTAATCTAAGCAGTGCTTTAGTTATACACATAGCCAAATCTGATCACAATTTTGATTTCGACTCTGTGAAAATCTTAAAATATATCCACAATAAGAACCTTAGACAGATTTATGAGGCTGGCATGATAGCCACCTCACATACAGTAAATAATAGACCTGGTTTCTTTCAGATCGCGAGCTCTGTGGCAAGATTAATGCGTGACAAACGTACCGATTAGCTATAGTTTTAAATAGTCCCCCTCACCTTCCACTTAGGACACAATCTTTTCCCTGTGCGCAGGTCTTCGTAGTTGCCGCCCACGCGACGCCAGCATATCCGACTCTAAGAAAGAATACTTGACTTTAGAATTTCAGTTTTTCTGTTTCTGACCAGTCCTGTATATATCGTCTCTCCATCAAACTTAAATCTACGATAAATATGTCTCCATTAACCATTTCCCGAAGAAGGTCTATTTGACCGAAACGTCTGACGTCGACAGAATAACAAAAACAAAAACAAAATAAAAACAGTAAACTCACATATTCGGATTTTGCTTTGTCTTTCCCACATTTTCATCATACCGTCGGATCTACATCCACACATTTGCTTACATATATATATATATATATATATATATATATATATATATATATATATATATATATATATAAAGAAAGAACAGTAAGATATAAAATCCGGTGTTCTTATAGATATTTTTATTTTTACACAATAGTGCTCAATGTAAATTTACAGAGCATTAATATTATAAATTAATTGATGTAAAATATGTTTTTTTCGCTACACAGTGATAACCATGTTTCAGAAATGGAAGTTAAACCCCTGAATTTAATTTTGTTATTAAACCAAAGACATTAGTTCCATTTCCTCTTCAAGCGAATTTTGGAGTAACTTATTTTTTTAAATTTACCGTTGTTAAAGGCACGGCAAGATTCATAATTGAGGGTTTCCAAGGATACCGATAAATCCATTCATATAGACAAGGGGTGGTAGGGGGTTCAAATTTTAATTTTCGTTGTATCAGTTAATAGTTACATTCGAAAGCGGTGTTATGTTTAGAGATCCGGGTAGGGATGTATCTTTCAACAAATTCTGACATCCGCTAAATTCAGGTCGTCTGGTTTTTTTTGTTTTTTTTTTCCTAACGGCAAAAATTCTTACGGTACTTTTTCTATTTGTATATTTAAAGATTTTGAGGGGCTGTTTAGGCTAGAGTATGTTTTAACCACCTTTCTAAAAATATTATTTTTAATATTTAATATACTATATTTGTTTTTTAAAACCAAGTCAATGTATTAGAATTACTTACAGTATGTAAAATTATTTTTTCTTATCGAGTATAAATAAATATGTATATTGCCAGATTAAATTTTTTTTTTTAATGTAAACTTTATGACAATGACGGCAAAGGTTGCTAAATTATTTCACTAATTCAGTAAACTTTTATTTTTTATAAATTTAGTAATATAAATTTTCCCATGTATGTACAAAGGACGTGGGTCATTTAATGTCCAATATATTCTAACTTATTAATTTCATTTGACTTTAGGTGTTCTATTGGATTCTTTTCAGTGTTTGAATTGCTTTGATAGAGGTGTTAAGGTTAGAGTGTGTTTTATTTAATTACAATTTTAAAAGATGTTTAGTTTAGAATCCGTTTATTTAATTACAATTTTAAAAAATTCTACTTTTAAATTTAACTTTTAAATTTAATCGGCTATATTTTTTATAAAACAAGTAAATATAATAGAATTACTAAACATTATTTAAAATTATTTATTCACATCAAATATGAGTATGCATATTATCAGGTATTTTTTTTTTAAATTTATTTTTAAATATTATTTAAAGAACGTTTTTGACAATGACGGCATAATATAGGTATTTCATTTCTTTGATTCAGTAAATTTTTATTTTTTATAAACTTAGTAATATATAGTTTCTCATGTATGGATAAAAGACATGGGTCATTTAATGACCTACATATTCTAGCTTTTCTTATTAACTTCCATTTTACTGTAGGTGTTTTATTGGATTCTTTTAAGTTCCAGAAGTACTTCGAGACAGATGTTTGATTTTTATATTTATTTATCCTAAACGTACTTTGATGTTGGTTGAAACCTTTTTGGAACACATTGCTAGTGCAACCTATATATATATTTATGTTTTCAGGGTTTTCAATAGAAGATATATTGCATTGGTATACTAATGATTCCATGCAACATTTATTTTGTAGAGGACAGCTTTGAGGGTTTCTACAATTACATAATTTTTGTTTACACTCATTAGTTGTTGTTTGTATTTTTCCATTGTCTAAAGTTTTTTGGTTCTGGTATAAGTGTTTATTTAAGATATTAGTATTATGTTTCTTAATAATTTTCTCTAGGTTATCGGTACAGCTATAACTTAATTTCAGTGTATTTCTATTGAAAATAGTACTTAGTTTACTTTCACAGGGAAAATGCTTGAGTATTAAAGCGATGAATTTTTGCCCCAATCTGTTTTTTACCATTTGGTTGTCTGGGGGTGTATACCAAATTATTTTCCTACTTCTGTTTTTTCTATGCTTACCATTTTCATTTTTTATATCAGTTAGTTTTAGGTTTTTGTTGCCACTATCTTTTAGAGCTTTATTATAGAAATTAATATGTTCATCGAAAATCTTGTCATTTGCTGAATTTGTACTAATTCTTTTTCGGATAGATAAAGGTATGTGTTTAATTATAGATGAGGGGTGATTTGATTTAGGGTGTATATATAAAGGATTCGTATTGAGTTTTTTATAAGGCGTGTATGTATTTTTCTTTAAATCTAATGTTATATCAAGGAAGTTAACTTTTTTTAATTTAGTGCTGACGTTAATTTTTAAACCGATGCTTTTAAATTCATTATATAATGCCTTTCTAATTTTATCTATTTTGAAGTTAATAGAGTTTCTAATAACCATAAGACCATCGTCCCTTAAGATGATAACGAATAGAATACAATTCAAACGTTCGTCACATTTAAATTAAAAGAGGGTTCAATACAAATAGAGCAATATTATATATATATATATATATATATATATATATATATATATATATATATATAAATGATAAAACATAGTTTTAATGTATGCTATATTTAAGAATTAAAGTGCTTGATATCAGGGATAGGGCGTATGTAAATATAAATTACATATATATATATATATATATATATATATATATATATATATATATATATATATATGTATATGTATGTATATGTGTGTGTGTGTATGTATGTATATGTGTCTGTGTGTATGTATTTATCTACAGGTTAACCTGAGAAATTTTTCATATATATATATACATATATATATATATATATATATATATATATATATATATATATATATATATATATATATATATATATATATATATATATATATAAATATATATATATATATATATGTGTGTGTGTGTGTGTGTGTGTTTGTGTGTGTGTGTGTGTGTAATTTGGCAGCAACTTTTCTTTTAAAAAATGTTGTGTTGAATGTTAAAGACAACATAGTCCTGCCTATTTTCTTTTGAATTTTCTCATATTTTCTAATATATATATATATATATTGTATTGGGGCAGCAGATCATTATTCTCACATATATTGTTAAATATAACAGACAACGAATATCTATTTTGTTTGATCATGATCCGTTCACATATTTATCTGCAATACCTAGCCAGTATTTTTTTAACTGATATATATATATATATATATATATATATATATATATATATATATATATATATATGTTTGTGTGTGTGTGTGTGTGTGTGTGCGTGCAAGCGTAAAAATTCGAATAAAATATTGCACAGTCCGCAGGTGGCAATAAAAATGCTCGATAAGTAAGTTAAAATTTATTAATAATAAAAATGTATTTTTCCTTGTTCACATATTTATCTGAAATACCTAGCCAGTATTTTTTTAACTGATATATATATATGTATATATATATATGTATGTATATGTATATGTAAATATAAATTACATATATATATATATATATATATATATATGTATATATGTGTGTGTGTATGTATTTATCTACAGATTAACCTGAGAAATTTTTCATATGTATATATATATATATATATATATATATGAAAAATTTCTCAAATGTGTGTGTGTGTGTGTGTGTGTGTGTGTGTGTGTGTGTGTGTGTGTGTGTGTGCACGTAATCATAAAAATATTTTTTTATTTACCAATTTAGAGCGCTGTTTCACGCTTTACGAATTTCAAAATAGTTCACAATATTTTAATTGCATTTCCAAGGTTTATTGTTCTTTACACTCTTTTTTTTAAAGAATGGTGACAGTTCCAAATTATTTCATTTTTATTTTTGTATTAAAATTTTGAACCTTTTTAAATGTTGCAATCTGTGTTTTCTCCTCCATTCTCATTAAATTACTTCTTTGTTTTTATGGAGTTTCATTCGTTTATTTTCTTAATACGCACACATCTTTTTACACACCTTTTTCTTATGCTCATGTCTTTTGTATCTAAATGATAGCAAATGATTTACATATCTCCTTGAAATCTTTCCCGGTTGCTCTGATGTATTTATCCTTTGTGTTCCCCTTTCACTTTGCCTGGTATAATACATTTTCCTCTCTGCAGTTTCCTAGCAATGGACATTTGCTTTTTATTTCTACAGCAATTTTTTTCTCAGTATTTGTGTATTTTTTGCTGTTTAGTATATTTTTTTGTTTTTAATTAATTTCATTGTCATCCGCGTGACTTTAATTTCTATCGTGTTTCTTTTAAACGCCTGTTTAATTTGTGTGTCTTATCTGTAAGATTTAAGAAAATTCGGATTTCATAGTGGATTAAGCGATATGGATTAATCCTGTCGTACTCTGTCGGAACTCATATTATTTAAGTTAAATGGATGTGCTCATTTCGACATCTACAGCTCATATGACAAAACCAGACTATAATTTTGTCCGGATCTTCCAGAATACTGTTAAAATACGCCAGTATCATAAAAAATTTTATCCAGTCAGATAAAGGCAACGCTGATTTCACTCACAAAAGCAGATCTTGTTCAAATAGCATTAATGCTGGATACCCACACCAGGCGAGTTTAACTAGACTATCAACAGCGACACAAAGGTGCTTCAATCAACGCAGGATCCAACGGCCAGTGACGAGACAAGAAGCAGCCGCAGAGCCAGAATTTCTCTCAGAAATCTATCTCACTGAATTAAATATGCATGTTGATTTTCTCTACGTATCTACGTCGACAACTACCGTTTGTTACACCCCGAAAGTAATCTCAGTCTCCCACGGCTGATATACGCTACCTCGGAATAGTCTAAAGATTGCACCTTATCAATTACGGGGAAATAAAAACTCATCTCCATTACACTATTTACATTATTCGGACTCTCATCCTCATCTTTGTTGCCATATTTATCACAACGTTTTGGCCGTTGTACGCTCCGTCCTTCTTCAGGTGGTTGGAATGTCTACCAGAACCCTTTATTTCCCTCGATGGGGTAGACTGTTCTAGTACCACGTGCCATATCTAATGGATGTCAGTTATCAGCTATCTCCTGTTAAGCCCCATCTCAAAGTTCTCCACTACCTTAACCAGGTGTTGAATTCACACTCTTTATCCACCTCAAGGACACATGGCACAGTGGAGGACGAAATAAAGGGTCAGATTCAAAATTCCAACAACCTGTAGAAGGCCGGATCGTAAAACAGCCGAAACTTTGTGATAAATATGGCAACAAAAATGAGAACAATAGTCCGAATAATGTAAATAGTGTACATAATACCTCATCTCAGAAATATAGACAGATACTGAAAGGCGGAGACTTTGTAATAAATATGGCGACAAAGATGAGGACAACAGTAGGAATAATGTAAATAGTGTACATAATACCTCATCTCAGAAATATAGACAGATACTGAAAGGCCGAAACGTTGTAATAAATATGGCGACAAAGATGAGGACAATAGTCCGAATAATATAAATAGTATACATAATACCTCATCTCAGAAATATAGACAGATACTGAAGGACAATAGTCCGAATAATGTAAATAATATCTGGTTTTATCTAGTTTATACCCCATTCCTATTTTTGTTAATAATGTCATTACCGTCTTTGTGCCTGTCTTTCACTTAGCATTGCGGAGGAAATAACGAATACATTGAGAGTTTTTAAAAGCGTTATCTATTTATATTCCTTCATCAGGTAAAATGTGCATGTTTATTTTAATATATATATATATATATATATATATATATATATATATATATATATATATATATATATATATATATATATATATATATATATATATTGTATTTTTATTTTACATATAAGTATATACTACACAATTTTTATAGAGAGTTTATTCTAATCTTGAATACATGTACTCTATAATCACATATACAGTTCATTTTATTATATATATACATGCAATTATTTTACAAATATTTATAATTTGTTCTAATTTGAAATATATATATATACATATGTATATACGTATATATATATATATTTAGAGAGAGAGAATGAGAGAGTTTATGTTTATTCTGTATAATATATTCTTATTTTAAATGTATATATAATTTATTTTTAATATATACGTATAATTTATCCTAATCTTAAATGTATATGTTGTTTAATTTTTATTATATACGTATATTGTTAATATTAAATATATTTGTAGCTTATTCTAAGAAATATATATTTGTTCTTAAGATATATATATATATATATATATATATATATATATATATATATATATATATATACTTTATTCTTGAAGTTAAATATATATAAATATGTACGTAATTTCTTTTATTATATATACGTGTGTAATTTCCTATATATTTTATTTTAAATATGTTTATAGATTATTATAAATATTATATGCATGTATATATCTCTATCTCTAAAAGGCACGATGTGTGTGTGTGTGTGTCTGTGTGTGTGTGTGTGACGAATGCATGGCCGCAAATTTCGACGGACTTTCACCAAAATTTACATGCACATGCTCCAAGACCGACGTTGCATTTCGTAACTCTCATTCTAAGGCAGTTTTCCGGCATTTTCTACTGGCCAGAATGAGAGCCTATAGCTGGCTGCCGCGAAGAGGCAGGTAGATTCTATAGTTTAATATATAGATATATCTTGTTTTATTATCTATACATTTATTTATAGTTTAATCTTATATTGTTTGTTTATATTGTTTGTTCTTATTTTGAATATATTTGTAACTTATTTTTCTATTGTTTATTTTCATTTAAAATATATTCAGTTTATTTTTCTTATACAGATATATATTGGTTAATATTTTAAAACTATATATCGTTTATTTGTATCTAAATGTGTCTATGTAGAACATTTACATATATATATATATATATATATATATATATATATATATATATATAGAGAGAGAGAGAGAGAGAGAGAGAGAGAGAGAGAGATTGATGAATTGTCGTTTAAACAATTGAGATAACACTTTATGCACTGTGAGTTCAATCCCATGATCGGGTAGCAATAACTGAAACGAAAATAAAACAAGAAACTAGACGATATCTCTAGACATGTGCAGTGGAACCTGAACAATCTACTCTCGTAGATTAAATAAAGGGTTTATCTCAGAATTCTCTGAAGGTTACCAAGATGTATATACACTTGGTGAAGGCCGTAGGTCAAAGCTTCTGAAAACTAGTCACAACCAAAGATTAAGACAATAGCCCCAATTCAAATAGAGTAAATAATATATATATATATATATATATATATATATATATATATATATATATATATATATATATATATATATATATATATATATATAGAGAGAGAGAGAGAGAGAGATAGATAGATAGATAATATTAGTGGTAAATTTATATATACATATGCAATCATATATCTAAAATATCTAAATATATATACATACATACATACACATACATATATGTATAAAAAATAATTCCAAGAGGATAGAATCCAGGTAGAACTCAATGTCCAGGAGAGAGTAAGGAAATAATAAAAAGACTTAAACACTAATATTCCATGGTCATAATTTATTCCATTGGAATCGTAAATACGTTCCAATTCATCAGACCTACAAATTCAAACAGAAAACAGTAAGACCAACTCCGGGAATAAAAAATAAAATTTAGTGAGAGTGTATGTATGTGGGGCGAACGCTAGATTAAATGTAAGCTATAGGGAGGGGTAACAGACGAGAGAAGAATAGGAAGGGCTAAAGATGAGGGGGGGGGTTAAAATTTAACAGAGTGAAGTTTTAAAGAGGGGAGTCAAAGTCGGTTTAAGTGAGATAAATATGAATATTTTTAAGTGTCTAATACATTAAAGATACAGCGGAAAAGATTATACATTTTGTGGTGACATACATACAATAGACGATATAATCTTAAAGCTCAGAAGATGAGAGATGGTGAGGAAAAGAAAAAAAATGTGGGGGAGATCGGAGATGGGGTGATGGAACTAAAACCGAATTTTATTTTTTATTCCTGGAGTTGTTTTTCTATTTTCTTTTTGAATTTGTAGGTCTGATGAATTGGATCGTATTTACGATTCCAATGGAATAAATTATGACCATGGCATATTAGTGTTTAAGCCTTTTTATTAAATATATATATATATATATATATATATATATATATATATATATATATATATATATGTATAAATATGTGTGTGTGTGTGTGTGTGTGTGTGTGTGTAGTTTATATTTAATATATATAGATTTTTCTTCTTTAATTCTATATATATAAATTCTATATATATATATGTATAGTTTACTTTTTCTTTTCTTTTAAATACATCTATAATTTAATAAATAAATGTATATATCATATAATTAAACATGTTGTGTTGAATTTTAAAGACAACATCGTCCTGCATATTTTCTTTTGAATTTTCTCATATTTTCTAACATTAGAAAATATGAGAAAATTCAAAAGAAAATATGCAATACGATGTTGTCTTTCTTTCTCTCTCTCTCTCTCTCTCTCTCTCTCTCTCTCTCTCTCTCACTCTCTCACTCTCACTCTCTCTGGTTGACACAAAATTAGTTGCGTTTCAATCCTGGCTTCAGGCATTCGGATGTCTAGTCACACTGAGGAGCTATGCTACAGCGAAACAGTACTGTCTGTGAATGACATAAATATATATATATATATATATATATATATATATATATATATATATATATATATATATATATATATATATATATATATAAAGTGGACATGGAAGTCAGCACTTAGAGGCGACAGTGTGTTTCATGCTAGTGCAATCGTCAGGCAACTAGTCTCTCTCTCTCTCTCTCTCTCTCTCTCTCTCTCTATATATATATATATATATATATATATATATATATATATATGCGTGTGTGGATGTGCAGTACTCAGGGGAAAGTGCTCAATATCTGTGATAATACTAAAATATTCACTTGTATGGATATTAGATTTTAACCCTTGTTTTCACGCTTTTGCGATCATCACACATACTCATCCATAGTTACAAACTAATAGCCATACAACTATATATATATATATATATATATATATATATATGTGTGTGTGTGTGTGTGTGTGTGTGTGTGTATATAATTACAAACTAATATCCATACAACTATATATTTATATATTTAAACATATACATATATATATATATATATATATATATATAGTTGTATGGATATTAGTTTGTAACTATATATATATATATATATATATATATATATATATATATATATATATATATATATATATATATATATATGATAAAAATGAAGAAAATTATACATTTGCTTTATGTCCCGTCTTTTCTTTGATTATTTTTCTATGTCTTTTTCCGTCTATTTCTCTCTTTATCCATAAATAAACATATATGTGTGTTTACTGTGCCCGTTTGTATGTGACTTTATTTATCAGCCTCTATAGATAATAAGCTAATAGTACGTGACACTTGCATCATTAACCACGATAATAGATAATATTTTTTCTCCTGATATATTTTTTTAATAAATCACGTAAAATAAAAATCAAGTATAGTAAAATAAACGCCAAACTCGTCTACAGCAAGAAAACTTGTATCAGATTTCCGATTAGCCCTTCAGGAGTGACGGTATTTTATCTGCTGCTTTTCGCTTATCTTGTCTCTGTGAACCTAACAAGATATCAGGATTTAACCCCAATGAATAACGGGTGATAACACACGCCAGGGAATCAACTCATCTACTGACTCTTTCTTTTTCTTCAATTCTTTCTTTCTTTTTGTTCAATTATTTCTTTCTTTCTTTCTTTCTTTCTTCACTTTTCAGCCTTTTATTCATTCTTTCTTACTTTCTTTATTTTTTACTTCCAATTTTTACACTTTCCTTCTTACGTTTTCATTCATACTTTATTTATTTATTTATTTTTTACTTTCAGTTTTCACTCTTTCTTTCGTTCTTTCGTTTTTTTTAATTTTTCTATCTTTCCTTTTTTACGTTTTCTCATTTTTTCTTTCTTTCTTCACTTTTTTAGTCTTTCATTCTTTCTTTCTTCCATTTTTATTTTTAAGTTTCTTTTTTCACTCTTTCCTTCGTGCTTACTTTTTTCAATTTTTCACTCTTTCCTTCTTTACGTTTTCTCATTTTCTTTCTTTCTTTCTTTATTTCTTCACGTTTTCAGTCTTTCATTCATTCTTTATTTATTTATTTTTTACTTTCAGTTTTCACTCTTTCCTTCGTTCTTTCGTGTGATTTTTTAATTTTTTACTCTATATTTCTTTACGTTTTCTCATTTTCTTTCTTCCTTCACGTTTTCAGTCTTTCATTCATTCTTTATTTATTTATTTATTTATTTATTTTTTACTTTCAGTTTTCACTCTTTCCTTCGTGCTTACTTTTTCAATTTTTCACTCTTTCCTTCTTTACGTTTTCTCATTTTCTTTCTTTCTTTCTTTCTTTCTTTCTTTCTTTCTTTCTTCACGTTTTCAGTCTTTCATTCATTCTTTATTTATTTATTTATTTATTTTTTACTTTCAGTTTTCACTCTTTCCTTCGTTCTTTCGTGTGTTTTTTTTATTTTTCACTCTATATTTCTTTACGATTTCTCATTTTCTTTCTTTTTTCACTTTTCAGTCTTTCATTCATACTTTATTTATTTATTTATTTTTACTTTCAGTTTTCACTCTTTCTTTCGTTCTTTCGTTCTTTTAAATTTTTCATTCTTTCCTTTTTTACGTTTTCTCATTCTTTCTTTCTTTCTTCACTTTTTTAGTCTTTTATTCTCTCTTTCTTCCATTTTTATTTTTTACTTTCTTTTCTCACTCTTTCCTTCGTGATTACTTTTTTTTAATTTTTCACCCTTTCCTTTACGTTTTCTCAGTTTCTTTCTTTCTTTCTTTCTTCACGTTTTCAGTCTTTCATTCATTCTTTATTTATTTATTTATTTTTCACTCTTTCCTTAGTTCTTTCTTTTTTTTAAATTGTTCAGTCTTTCTTTCTTTACTTTTTCTCATTTTCTTTCTTTCTTTCTTTCTTTATTTATTCAAGTTTTTAGTCATTTATTCATTATTTCTTACTTTCTTTATTTTTTAATTTCATTTTTCTCTCTTTCCTTAGTTCTTTCTTTTTTAAAAAATATTCAGTTTCCTTCTTTACGTTTTCTCATTTTCTTTCTTTCTTAATTTTTTTCATTCATTATTTTTTACTTTCTTTATTTTTTACTTTCAGTTTTCACTCTTTCTTTTGTTCTTTCTTTTTAAAAATTTTTCACTCTTTCCTTCTTTACTTTTTCTCATTTTCTTTCTTTTTTCTTCACTTTTTCAGTCTTTCATTCATTCTTTCTTTATTTATTTTTTTACTTTCCTTTTTCACTCTTTCCTTCGTTCTTTCTTTTTTTTTTAAATATTCACTCTTTCCTTCTTTACGTTTTCTCATTTTCTTTCTTTCTTTCTTTCTTTCTTCACATTTTCAGTCTTTCATTCATTCTTTATTACTTTCCTTATTTTTTACTTTCAGTTTTCACTCTTTCCTTCGTTCTTTAATATATTTTGCACTCTTTCTTTAAGTTTTCATATTTTCTTACTCTTTCTTTCTTCAGTGTTTCACTTTTTCGTTCATTCTTTTTCTTCTTTTTTCAATCTTTCACTCATTTTTAATTTAATTCTTTCACTTTTCACTCTTTCTTTCGTCAATTTTTCAGTCTTTCCTTCTTTCATAATTTCTTTTTCCTTATCTTCCCTTTTCAATCTTTCCTTCATTCTTTTTTTTTGAATTCTTCAAAATTTCCTTATTTCTTTCCCTTTTCACACTTTCTGTCTTGCTTCACTGTTTCACTCTTTCCATCATTCAATCTTTCTTTTTCCAATCTTTCAATTATTCTTCATTTCTTTCTTTTATTTCTCAGTCTTTCTTTCTGTCTTCACTATTTCATTCATTCTTTTTATCATTTTCTTTCTTCATCTTGTTCACTTTTTCATTGGTTCTTTCTTTTTTAAGCTTTCACTCATTCGACATTTCTTTCTTTCACTTTTTACTCTTTCATTATCCTTATATACTTTTTCCTTACTTACACTTTTCAATCTTTCCTTCATCCTTTCTTTCTTTTTTTCAATTCTTCACTCTTTCCTTCTTTCCTTCACTTTAACACTTTCTTTCTTTTTCTTTTACTTTTTCACTCTTTCTACCATTCATTCTTTCTATTTTCAATCTTCCACTTATTCTTTCTTTCTTTCTTTTATTTTTCACTCTTTCTTTCTTCACTTTTGCATTCATTCTTTCGTTCGTGTGTTTATTCTTTTTTTTTTAAATTCTCTTCTTCCTTTTTTCACGTTTTCACTCTTTTTTCCACTTTTTCATTCTTTCTGTCTTTTTCGTTTGTTCCTCATTCCTTTCAGATTTTTACTCTTGTTTTTTTTTCCTTGTTTCAATTTTTTATTCTCTCATTCTTTCTTTTTTTCAGATTTTCGCTCTTCTCTATTTCCATTTTTCCAATATTTTCACATTTTTTGACTCGTTCTTCTTTTCTTAATCACTTTGTATTTTTCTCTATTTCATTCATTCTTTCTTTCATGAATTATCATTTGATTCATTCACATTACATTTCCATACACATTGTCATCCATTCATTCATTCATTCGTTCATTTATTTATTCATCCGTTCATTAATTCATTCATTCGTTCGTTCATTCATTCCTTCCTTCATTCATTCATTCATTCATTCTTTCGTTCATTCATTCATTCCCTCATTTGTTCGTTCATTCCTTCATTCATTCATTCGTTCGTTCATTCATGCATTCATTCGTTCATTCATTACTTCATACGTTCAATCATTCATTCGTTCGTTCATTCACTCGTTCGTTCATTCATTCCCTCATTCGTTGGTTCATTCATTCTTTCGTTCATTCATACCTTCATTCGTTCATTCATCCATTCGTTCGTTCATTCATTCATTCATTCGTTCGTTCATTCATTCATTCTTTCAGTCCTTCGTTCATTCGTTCATTCAATCATTCCCTCATTCATTCGTTCATTCATTCATTCATTCGTTCGTTCGTTATTTAATTCCTTCATTCGTTAGTTCATTCATTCCTTCATTTATTCCTTCGTTCATTCATTCAATCATTCGTTCGCTCATTCATTCATTCCTTAATTCTTTCATTCATCCATTCGTTCATTCATTCGTTCATTCATTCATTCATCCGTTCGTTCGTTCATTTATTCTTTCATTCTTTCGTTCATTCATTCTTTCATTCGTTCGTTCATTCATTCATTCATCCCTTCATTCATTCATTCATTCAATGATCACTTCTATTTAGTCTTTCTGAAACAATTATTTAAATCTCTATTTTGTATTTTTCTCACTTTCACAGTTGAATGTTTCGTATTCTAGTTTTCATTCATTCTTCTTTCTTTTTTAAGATTTTTCTTTCATTATTTCTATTCTCAATTATTTTTCCTTCCTGCTTTTCATTCATTCACCTCTAAATCATTTCTTTCTTCTTGTATTTTTCTTATTTATTCGATACGTATTCCCCATTTCATTCATTCATTTATCTCTTCCATATTTTTTCTTTCTTTCGTTTCTTTTTCCTTTTTTCCCTTTCTTATTTGGTCAAATATGTATTTTACTCTTCATTCATTCATTGATTGCCTACTTTATATTTTTTTATATCAGTTCTTTCTCGCTTACTTCTTCATTTTGTCGAGTCGCATCTTTCTTTTACTTTAAGTCATTCATTCATTTTTGGCGTTGTTTCTTAAATTAATTCTTTCCTCATATTTTCTTTCTTTTCTTTCTTTCTTTGTCTCTTTTATTTCTTTTTTATTTTCTTTCATTCTTTATTTCTTTTCTTTTTTTCTTTCTTTCTTTTTTTTCTATCTTTCTTTCTTTCTTTTCTTTCTTTCTTTTTCTTTCTTTCTTTTCTTTTTTCTTTCTTTCTTTCTTTTTCTTTTTTTCTTTCTTTCTTTCTTTCTTTCTTTCTTTCAAACTTCCTTTTCTTTATTTCTTTTTTCTTTCTTTCTCTCTTTTTTCTTTCTTTTTTCTTTCTTTCTTTTCTTTCTTTCTTTCTTTTTTTTCAAATGGTCGACTCGTACACTTTTCTATCATGCATTTATTCTGTATTCCCATAGAAATCCTCTCCTAAAGCAGTTCTTTTTTTTTCTCAATTTCTTCGATTTACACCAGTCTCCTCTTATTTCCATTCATTAATTCCTTCAGTGATAGTATATTTTTTCTCTTTTTAAAACAATTTTTTTTTACAATGCGGTTCACGTACGAGGCCCGGGAGCCACTCGAGGTAGAGTGTTACATTAAGAGGCACTTAATATAGATAGGCAGGGAAGATAACGGGTAACCCTAGCCAAGAACAAGATTGTGGGAATCGAGGAAAAATCTTGGAAATCGATTCCATAGAGCAGTGGAAAGAAACTATTCGAGTGGAACAACAAGGGAATACGTATGGAATGCGGGTGGATTGTTACAATGAGATTACCGGGGTGGCTCCTAGGGGCAAAGGTTGGAATCAAGGAATGCGGTTAGTCTGAGACCTTTCAATGGAAGTGGCGATAGAGTAATTAGAGTATTGCCACATCCCGTTTTTGTGAGAGAGAGAGGCGGGGTTAGCTTTTCAGAATACCAAACGTTTCCTTACAAAGAAAATGGCTAATATTACGTTTACCATTTTCGACAAGATCCACTTAACTATTAGCCTAATCTTCAGGAACTTTCGAAATGGGCCCTTTATTTAATCTGCAACCATTTAAACTGTCCTGATTGCATTGACCACTTCTATCTCGGGATATCTCGTCTCCTTCTTATTTAGTACGCCTCATCACCGAATCATGTGAAAGGAGAGGTTTATATATATATATATATATATATATATATATATATATATATATATATATATATATATATATATATATATATATATTAAAAAGAAGAGAAAAAAATGGAAACGTTTTTGGTTGTAATGTGGATATTTTGATTTTATATTATGCTATATTTTCCATAATTTTTCTACACGTGTTTCCGGTCTAGTACCCTTCATCATGCAATGCGTGGGGAATTTCACATATTAATAAAATAATTAATATTTTCCTTTATGTTTTTCGATGTTAAGTATTCTCGATATGAGACTTTTTTTGTGTTAGTGACCCAGATAAACTTTTCACTGCCAGTTAAAGAAAGACATTATTAAATGTAATAATTTTTTAATTGCACTCGAACTTTATGGACACCATATATATATATATATATATATATATATATATATATATATATATATATATATATATATATATATATATATATGTTATAAATTATATTAATTCCAACTCGAACTCCTCGGGTGTAGGTGGAGGTTAATCGTCCCGTTCATAAATGCTTTTAAAAATCAACACGCTCTCTGTGAATAACCTTTCTCAACTAGATTATTTGGGATAACTGATAACAGCGGCCCCTATGGTTGTGACATCGTTCCCTTCACCTAAAGGTCACCTCAATATTCATTATCTTTCGCTTCAGGGATGAGGGCTAAAGTGAAATGTATAAATATAATTAACTAAAGCATCACTTAGAATATGTCTTGCAGTTAAATGTCAAATTAATAGTCATTTGTTTGACATTTATTTATCATTCTCATGTTATATATATATATATATATATATATATATATATATATATATAATGTCTCCATAAAGTTTGTTATATTTATATATATATATATATATATATATATATATATATATATATATATATATATATATATATATATATATGCTATATATCTCTATATAAAAGGCAGGATATGTGTGTAACAAATGCACGGCCGTAATTTTCGACGGATTTGCACCAAAACTTACATGCACATGCTCCAAGTTAGTGGAAAAGCCCAGACCGACTTTGCATTTCCCAACTCTCATCGATAGTGGAAATAATCGATTTTTTCATGCTTCTACAGCAGTTTTAGTTTGCAGCCATTTTCTACTGGCCAGAGTGAGCCCCTATAGCTGGCTGCCACGAATAGGCAGGAAGACTCTATTGGCCAGCGTGAGAGCCAACAGCTGACTGACACGAATGTTAACTAGCAAGCTAGCATGGAAAAAAATCGATTGCTGCATTCGTCACGAGTGGCTCATTCGCTTGCTTAAACTCAACGTTGATTCTGATTCCTCAGAACTGGGTTGGGTGTGAAAAAGTATTTGTTGTTAACATTCTTTTTTTATTCGGTTTTTCCAGTTACGAGTCCTTTTTTTAAAGCTGATCGTTTTGTGTTCATTTTGTTTAGTTCTTTTTTCGTAACAGATTTAATGTTTAGTATAGAGCTTTGAAAAAATTCGCAGTGTGAGATAGGCAAGAAGTAAGGCATGTAGCAACATTAGCACGGCAAAGGGCACTCCTTTAAAGGCAAGGAAGGGCAAAAATATTTTAAGTCAAGTGATAGCGATGACTGTATGAGTCGTACGATTTTGAATCAAGCACTGGCAACGCTGGGCCATGCTGCTAGTGTTATATATATATATATATATATATATATATATATATATATATATATATGAAATGGATTAAATCCGATATATTGTTATTTTTAATTTACTCTCTTTAAATTTTTTTTTAATTAAAATGAATTTCTTCATCTACCGTCCTGAAACTTAAAGAAATCTTGTCAGAAAAATATGTCTCCGTCATGATGCGAACCTCTATCTATTATGCTAAATCGTCATTGGATCTGACGTGCCTGACCGCTCGACCACGTAGGTCTTCCGGAATGCAGGTTCAAACACGTTACCTAATTGTTCATTATTTTATAACACACACACACACACACACACACACACACACACACACACACACACACACATATATATATATATATATATATATATATATATATATATATATAGTTGTTTAACCACTGTTGTCCGTGTTCGTCTTAATTGACCGCCACACTTTTAAGCCATTTTTCGAATAAATGTTCTTCCCCAACCCTCCCGGTTGTTGTTTCGTTTTGTTTTTTTTGTTTTTGGCTTTGGTCACGTGGTTTGGTATTTTGTTTATTGACTATACGTATACCATTTTTTGGCCACTTTAGCAAGCCTTCCCTGACGATTCGCTTAGGGGAAACCTTGGTAGGTTTGTCTGGCTCTCTAGGTTTAACTAGGTCTGCTCTACTTATTGTATTGAGCACTTTATTTAGTTAGGGTTTTTTTTTTTTGCTTTGGGCTTTGGACCTGCATGCTGAACGATTGTTTTCGACATTTTGTTCCAGGCTCTTTCTTTTTTTATACCTTTTTCCCTTCCATATTGATTTTATCATTTGCAAATCAAGAAACCGAAGGTTTTCCGAAACGAGTGTAGTTACTTATACTTATAAGATTACTACTACTACTACTACTACTACTACTACTACTAATATATATATATATATATATATATATATATATATATATATATATATATATATATATACATATATATGCATATATGTATGTACATATATATATAAACATATATATATATGCATATATATATGCATGTATGTATGTATATATATATATATATATATTGAGAGAAAGACAGAGACAGAGAGACAGAAAGAGATCAACTCAGTGAGAGGGAAATATAAAGAGACAGTGTGGCCTATTTTCAATACTGCATACTGACTTCGCGATGTTTCTAAACGATTGCCAGTTTTAAAAAATAGAAGTTTTGAAAATCCTCTCTCTCTCTCTCTCACACACACACACACACACACACACACACACACATATATATATATATATATATATATATATATATATATCAAAATAAAGAGAACGAGCAATCAAATTAAGAGTCCATAAAAAGAATATATATATATATATATATATATATATATATATATATATATATATATATGTATATATATATTTCTCGAATGCAAAAGGGATTTCGTAGATTTATGAAGCTGCCAAATTATATATATATATATATATATATATATATATATATATATATATATAGAGAGAGAGAGAGAGAGAGAGAGAGAGAGAGAAAGAAAGAAATAGAATGCAAAAACAATTTCGTAGATGTATGAAGCTGCCAATATATGTGCGTGTGTGTGCCTGTCTGTCTGTGTGTATGCGTGTGCGTGTGTCTGTGTGTGTGTGTGTGTGTGTGTGTGTGTGTGCGTAATCTCTTTTATGCTCTACGTTGTATTGAGCACATTTTAAAAAATTAAATGCTAAAGAACTTTGGATTCGTAATCTAGTTGTTCTTTCTCTTTATTTGTATATATATATATATATATATATATATATATATATATATATATATATATATATATATATATATATATATAATGCAAAAGCAATTTCATAGATTTATGAAGCTGCCAAAATTCATGTATTTACTCATCAATGAAGGCAAGTTGACGTAATGTGTATCAACAAGAAAAAAAAAACATTACTTCAATTCCATTTCTGTCTAATTCCATCCGTCAAGTCTTCTAACCGATTATTCCTGCTTCAGTGAGTTGGCAATTATGAATCTTTCTCTTTCTCTCATCTTGCCAAAATTCTTATGTTCACATGCAACTCAAATACTGCTATTCAAAGAGAATTTATTTGGGAAAAAAAAGTCAGGTACGAGACCAATATTTTGCAGCTCCGCCAAAGAATATAACAGGATGGATTCCCTCCTACCGCTGGGGAACGTAACTGTGAAGATAAAGTTTGTATTCCTTCCGGTTTAAGCATATTTGGAATCAGTTCGCTGTATGACGGCATTGAAGAATATCGCTTTTTTAAAATTGAGTCCTCCATCCAGGTTAGATATAAAGCAGTTGTCGGTCATATAATTTTTGACGTTAGATTTGGTTTGGTTGATTTTGTTTAACGGCATATGAACATCTATATGTGTTATTTAATGCCGAAATTTGTATGCAATTTTATGACTCCAATTACATATATGTTGTATATAATTTCATTCTCTCCGGGGAAAGGTAGTTTTTTTTTAAAGATATACAGTTTGTATATCATAAAATATATTGTTAGTAATTTCACTACAAAAATATATTTTGTCAAGTTTTTATCAAAACGTGTATTGCTGGTAATTTGGCTATAAAATATTTTTTATAGTTTTTACGATCGTATTGATTGTCAGTTAGATATAAAAGTTTATTGTTGGTCAAAAAACTTATTGTTCCTCATTGTCCTATACAAATGTATTGTTGGTCATTTTAGTATAAAAATGTATTGTTTGTAATTTTAGTATAAAATGTATTGGTAATTCTATTTTTAAATGTATTGCTGGCCATTATACTATAAATTTTTATTGTTGGTAAATTTAGTATAAAATGTATTTTTACAATTTTTTAGTTGTTATTTTAGTATAAAATTATTATTGTTATAGGGGACTGTTCGGATACAGACACCCGTTAAATAACCTTGACCTATATATTAAAATATTAACATCTAGTTTCGATAAGGAAAATTACTTAAAGGAAAAATCTTAAGAATTAGAGGAGATTTTTTTTTAAATTATTCACTTATAAAATAACATTATGGGAAAAGTAATTAAAAGGTAACATCTAAAATAAGTAATTTACAAATAATGATACATATAATATGATAATTACAATAATAATTAATGAAATAATTATTAAATTTAAGTTATTAAATATATTTAATAAAAAATATTATATATTAAATATAAATTAATAGGTAATTAATATAAACTAATAAATTAAAGCAATGTATGAGTGAAATATAAATTAATTATTAAATATATAAATTAAAAATGAAACCATTTAATAAATAAAAATATAAATTAATTATTAAATATAAAAAATAATTAATAAAAATGTAAAATATATATATAAATCAAATTAAATATTAAAAATAAGTATAACTTAATTATTAAATATAAATGTTAAATCTAAAGTTAAATGTAAAATTATAAATTAAATAAAATATTAAATATAGTAATAATTAAGTAAAAAATCAATATATATATATAGTAAGGACATAAATAAAAAAAAGAATAATAAAAATAGTAAATAATAATAGCAAAAACAGTAATAATAATAATAATAATCCACACAGATCCGGTTACGGAGATAGGACCTTTTACAATTCTATGGGACTACACAATACACACTGAAAAAACAATCAAAGCCAACCGCCCAGACATTGTTATTAAAGACCACAAAAAAAACAAAAAATGCCTCCTTATTGATATCGCAGTCCCTGCAGACTGCAATATATCTTTGAAGAAATTCAAAAACCTGTCAAAATACAAGGACCTTGAAATTGAAATCTCAAAAATGTGGCACATGGAAACATCAACAATCCCTGTTGTAGTTGGAGCCTTAGGAATGGTTGGAAAAAATTCCAGTAGACTAATCGAAGGGATTCCTGGAAGTCCATACCTCAAAGAGATACAAAAAATTATTCTGACAAGTACAGCCCACACTTTACGAAGGGCTTTATCTATGTAATAATTTTTTCTTTTTTTTTGGCAGTGGAAAGTGTCATGATACCATTTCTAACCTTAGGTCCCTGGGCGGGACACAGAAAGAAATGTGTAAACGGCAGATATCAAAGGAAATAAAAATAATAATAATGATAATAATAATAACACCTATGTAGGAGGCAGGTTATTTGATAGAAATGAGTAGGAGTAGAAATAACAGTGCATGTGTTGGGTAATAACTGATTAAGCAAGATCAAAAATCTTCTCGATCAGTTTGAATCTACTTCAATGACGACATTTCAAAACTAACTCATTTCTTTGATTTAGTCGTATACTTTGATTAAATATATTGCTATATTTTTACTATATTTTTATATTATTATTACTGTATTTTTATACCTTTAGAGTGATATGCTTTTGTTTGGGTGTTTACTATTTCCCATAGCTGGGAAAACTAACATGTACTACCCCTCCTGGTCAGGGTAGGCCTGAGTACAACAGCAATTAAGAGGAGTTTTCACGCTCTTCAAAACCTCCATTCTCTCGATCAGAGGCCTTGCTCCCGGATTTAACTTATCCTCTCACCCAGGATTATTTGGCAGTATAATGTTATTCGACAATAGAATTGTGGCAATATAGACAGTGGTGAATGATAATTTGAATTTATTTGATTTTCTCATTCCTGGTACAAGGCAACACATGTGACAAAGTGACCGTGAGATGAAGGTGATTGCGTTAAATGTGGCTACATGCACAGCGGTGAAGTGGGGTTCACCTGGGGACTTAATAAACACAGGATCAGGATCTAGATCGCAGCGATAATTGCGGCATTATCCGGGGCTGGAGATGAGCTCTTCGCGATGGTAACTAGACTTAACGCGCTGTAGTAAATTGGTGACGAGGTATCACCCATTTGTATTTGATTTGGCGAAGATGTAAATGTAATTCTATGAGAAAAGCTTCTTTTAGCGCTTGTGGAGCTCCCTTCCGGTTCCATGCTTTCCAGCCAACATTAATCTACAAATATTTAGACGTAATGTCAATCGCCAGCTACTTTCCACCTGATTTTCCTCTTCCCGCTCATTATTAATGTTTCTGTTCCTAATTTTTCCAAACCAATTAACCCCTTGTGTCTTAGTGGCTTTACTGCCTTGAATAGAGTGATCTCGATTTAAAAATATACTCATTGTTTTTATTTGAATTTCTCGGATAATAATTTATCATTATTTACACTATTATTTATTTAGGCTATTGTCCAACGTTTCGGCCGTTTTGCAATCCAGCCTTTCTCAGGTGTATATCTAAATGGGTAACCTACAAGGAATTCGATATTGAACACTTTATTCAATACGGGTGTAGACACTTCGCGTACTAATACTCATATCTAGGAATATCGTCATGTTCGGTTTTTTGGTTTTTTTTTAGCACTCTCCAGTTTTTGCACGCCTGTTTGAACTGAGTGCAAGTACACACTGCCCGACCCAGGGAGTGAACTGACGACCGCTATGTCATCAAATTATTTATATTGAGACTATTGTTCTCATCTCTGTTGTTATCACAACGTTTCAGCCGTTTTGCCCTCTGGCCTTACTCAGGTGTATATCGATATGGGTAACCTACAGGGAATTCTGAACTAAACCCTTTATTCAATCTACGGGTGTCGACTCTTCTCGTTCCAATACGCATGTCTAGGGATATCGTCTAGTACTTTTTATTTATTTAGTACTGTTCAGTTTTTGCACGCCCATTTTCACTGAATGCAAGTACACACTACCCGACACAGGGATTGAACTGACAACCTCTATGTCATCAAATTATTTATATTGAGTTTGGTTTGGTTTATTTTGTTTTACCGCATATCAACCTCAATGGGTTATTTAATGCCGACAACATTTTTTATTGCTGGTAAATATTTTATTTTGTCAAAAATCTGTTTCTGGTAATATTTTTCCTTCAAAATTGTATTGCTGGTAATAATTTTTTTCAAAAAGGTATTGCTGGTAATAGTTAACTATTTGCCCATAGCTGGGACCCTAACAGGTGCTACCACCCTGGTTCAGGGTGGACCTGGGAACACCAGCAATTAAGAGGTGCTTCCACGCTCCTCAAAACCTCCTGATCAGAGGCCTTGCTGCTGGATGTAGTTTATCGTCTTATCCAGGACGCGGATGTAGTTTAACGTCTTACCCAGGACAAATTTATATTGAGACAATTGTCCTCATCATTGTTGTTGTAATCACAGCGTTTCGGCCGTTGTCCTCTCCGGCCTTCCTCAGATGTATAACGATATCTGTAACATCCTATGAATTCTGAACTTAACCCTTTCTTTAAGATACTCAGGTAGTCTCTTATCGTTTCACTATTCATGTCTAGGGTTATCTCGTCTAGTTGGTATTTTTATTTAATACTGTTCTGTTATTACATTTCTGTTTTACACTTAGTGCAAGTACACACTACCCAGCCCAGGGACTGAACTCACAACCACTGTCACCAAATTCACGAACCAACATTTTAACCCACTAGATTATTGTTTCATTCTTACTTTCAGCTTTTTATTTTATTATTTTTTTCTCTTTTCAAACCATTTCTTTGTGCCTTCAAATGATCCACTGCGGTCTTTCTTTTATTCTTTACCTCTCTTTTTTCATTTATCTTTTCTTTTTTGAATAAATATATCTGGTAAAATGAGATGTCAGTTTTATTTCCAGAGTTTAAACGCCAATTCACCCATCTCTCTCTCACTATATATATATATATATATATATATATATATATATATATATATATATATATATATATATATATATATATATATATATATATATATATATATATATATATATATATATATATATATATATATATATATATATATATATATATATATATATATATATATATATATATATATATATATATATATATATATATATATATATATATATATATATATATATATATATATATATATATATATATATATATATATACTAGTTTTCAGCCGCTGTACCTTACGCCCTTCACCAGATTTATATCTATCTGGGTAACGTACGGGGAATTCTGAATTGAGCCCTTTATTTAATCTATGTCTAGGGATATCGTCTACTTATAGTTTTAATACCACTCAGTTATTGCTACCCGAACCTGGGATTGAACTCACAGTTACCATGTCGCCAAATTCAAGAACCAGCTTTTTAATACACGAGACAATTGTTTTATTCTTTTTTTTCTTTTTATTTTATCATTATTTTCTTTTTTCAAACCATGAGATGAGGTATTATATGCCATGTGTCCTTTGAGGACACATGGCACTGTGGATAAAGGCGTTGGTTAGATCCATTGACATGACCCAAAGAGTTTGAGTTCAACACCCGGTTAAAGCAGTGGAGAACTTGCAGAGGGGAATTAACAGGAGATAAATAATAACTGACATCCACTAAACATGGCACGTGGAACTAGAACAGTCTATCCCAGTGAGCGAAATAAAGGGTTCAGTTCGACATCCCAACCACCTGAAGAAGGACTGAGCGTACAACGGCCGAAACGTTGTAATAAATATGGCGACAAAGATGGGGACAATAGTTCGAAAAATGTAAATAGTGTACATAATGCCTCATCTCGGAAATATAGACAGATACTGAAGGGCCGAAACGTTGTAATAAATATGGCGACAAAGATGAAGACAATAGTCCGAATAATGTAAATAGTGTACATAATACCTCATCTCAGAAATATAGAGAGATACTGAAGGGCCGAAACGTTGTAATAAATATGGCAACATTGATGAGGTCAATTGTCCGAATAATGTAAATAGTGTACATAATACTTCATCTCAGAAATATAGACAGACACTGAAGGGCCGAAACGTTGTAATAAATATGGCAACAAAGATGAGGACAATAATCCGAATAATGTAAATAGTGTACATAATATCTCATCTTAGAAATATAGACAGATACTGAAGGGCCGAAACGTTGTAATAAATATGGCGACAAAGATGAGGACAACAGTCCGAATAATGTAAATAGTGTACATAATACCTCATCTCAGAAATATAGAGAGATACTGAAGGGCCGAAACGTTGTAATAAATATGGTAGCAAAGATGAGGACAATAGTCCGAATAATGTAAATAGTGTACATAATACCTCATCTAAGAAATATAGACATATACTGAGATTTTGAGTTGAACCCTTTATTTAATCTACGAGAGTAGATTGTTCAAGTTCCAATGTACATGTCTAGCTATATCGTCGAGTTTATTTTTGGCTCAGTTATTGCTACCCGATCCTGAGATTGAACTCCCAATTACCATGTCAACAACTTCAAGAACCAATTATTTCAGCTTTTTATTTTATCATTATTTTCTTTTTTCAAACCATTTCTTTCTTCCTTCCAATTCTCCACTGTTTTCTTTCTTTGATTCTTTACGTCTCTTTAAGTTTTTATCTTATCTTTTTTTAAATAAAAATATCTGTAAAAATGATATGTCAGTGTTATTTCCATAGTTTAATCGACATTTCATCTTTCTCTCTTTCTCTCTGTCTAAATATATATATATATATATATATATATATATATATATATATATATATCATTTACTCTGTTTTATTCGGACTATTGCCTTCACCTTCGTTGTCATTAGTTTTCAGCCGTTGTGACATACGGCCTTCACTGGGTGTATTTTCACCTGTGTAACCTACAGGGAATTCTGAGCTGAACCCTTTATTTCATCTACGGTTGTAGACTGTTCACGTTCCACTCTCTAGGTCTTCAAGGACTGTCTACCTCCCCGGACGAAATTTTGCCCTGCGGCCAATGCAGAGAGTTCGACAGGAGATTCTTACAATAATCCGATATTTAACACCCCCCACCCAACATGGGTCGTATGTGGCACAAGGCCGGTTTAATGTGAGTTTTCCAAAAATATGTCCATTAGAACCCGTATAAACGGGTTCAGGGACTGTCTACCTCCCCGGACGAAACTTTGCCCTGCGGCAAAGCCTCGCCCGAGTTCCTCTCTGCCAAAGCAGAGAGTTCGACAGGAGATTCTTACAATAATCCTCTCTGCTCCCCCTTGAGGTGCAGTATTTATAATGTCCGGAATAGTCCATTATTATTATGGGTAAGTTCCCATAACACTTATCAATATACGCCTTTGATTTTGAAGAGAACTAAATTTATTCTATTTTATACCAGTTTCATTTCTGCGTCTGGTCTGAAACAGGTTTTGTACCAATTACCAATGTACGCTAGTAATTTGGAAGAGAACTAAAGCTTGTGTTATAGATTTGGAGACCTTGCTTAGCAGTCAATCTATGTAATTTTGAAATAAAATGAATTTACTTTTTAACCAATTTACCCCAAGCCTTGCTTTGCCCTGTGTATGACGATAAACTACATCCGCGTCCTGGGTAAGACAATAAACTACATCCGCGACCTGGGTAAGACAATAAACTACATCCGCGACCTGGGTAAGACGATAAACTGATCGGGAAGTTTTGAGGAGCGTTGAACCACGTCTTAATAGCTGGTGTTCCCAAGTCCACTCTGACCCGGGAGTTAGGTTAGTTAGGGTCCCAGCTATGGGCAAATACTTAACCCCGAAACTGGGGTAAAAATACTATGAATGTTTAAAGATAGATTTTAATACTAGAAATAGTTTGTAAAAATAATTATTATCAGCAATAAAATTTTGAAGTAAAAAAATATTACCAAAATACTTTTTACAAAAAAACAAAAAACATCCAAGATTGTAAATTTCCAAAAATGAAGTTGGATTCTACTCAAAAATAGGAGTAATTGAAAAATGCTTCAAATATATATGTATACGTACACACCTTTTTTTTTTACCAAACTATCGCTATGAATTTATTTCAAAATTTTGTTGGCATTAAATGACCCACTGAGGTTTTGATATGCCATAAAACAAACAACCAACCAACCAACCCAAGCCTTGCTTGGGATGAAATGATTTAAAAAAATTAAATGCCAATAGTATGCAAAGTGTTACGGAGTGAAAGTGAGAGAAAATACTGGGTATAGGGTGGGGATTTCGGAAGGGATAAAAGATGAACAGGATCCAAGAAGATAGAAAATGGCGACTGACTTTGCATTTACATTTTTGACGATTGTAGTTTCAGGGAAGGCAACAAACTGGAAGGATTTCCACAGGCGTGATGTGCGAGAAAATAAGCTGTTGGAGTAGATGTGGCGGTTACATTTAACAATTTCAATAGTAAAATGGTTAGATCTATATGACAGTCTAGTAGCACGCTTAAATTCACGTAGTCGGGGCACCAGGGGAAGAAAAGCTTCTCAAAGCAGTTGCCATGAAAATATTTTTAGAAAAAGGCAGAGGCAGAGAGAATCCACATCACGTCGGTGAGAAAGTGACTGAATACCGTTTTTATTATTCTGTCTAGTATAAAACTTGTTTTATACGAATGGAGATTTCTTTCCGCATTTACGTAATTTAAAATGGAACATATTATTGTCTGACGAATGCAGTGGCAACATTTCCATTGTTATTATCCAAATAGTTAAAAGAAAATGAGCAAGGCTTTTAGCGAGAACACAATCTTCTTCATCATTCCTCATGGGATTTAATTTATCTTCTTTGTTTTCACGATATCGTTAAAAATAAGGAGGCTTTAATAATAAAAAAGAAAAAGCCTACCCTTAACAATATTAACTACGAACAAAGCCACAACGTGCTAACCGTATTTGGAAATTAAAACACCACTACTACACACTAAGACATATACATAATGCACACACTCAATTAAGCCGAAAAATCGAATCATCCTTGATAATGGCTAAAGGTATAGCCGAAAGCGCTCGGAAAAATAAAACATTTGGACAGTTCTTACACACCCTTTGTCCAGCAAAGAAAGCTTTTGTTCGTACACAAGAAAAATTAAATAAAAAGCTTAACCGTAGTACCTTGTCTGCCGTTTTTAATGAAACACACACACACACACACACACACACACACACACACACACACACACACACACACACACACACACACACACACATATATATATATATATATATATATATATATATATATATATATAATTATTATAATATTTTTATTATAAGAGATTATAATAAATATATTACAAATATATTACAAATCGCTATACAAAAAGATTTTCATGTTTCAATACTATAATTGTACATTCTCAGGTGATGTTTGGCAACTGGTAATATGAAATAATTTTTAGGGAAATTTAAAAACAAATCGTGACAAGATGTCAGAATTAAAAATGTACTTGTAGGTATGTCTCGCTCAACCAATTAAGTATCAGATCTACGCTAAATAGAAAAATAAGGTAAGATAAACCGGCGCTTTGTCAATCTTTGGCGATTGCGGAGAATCTGCCAGCGACAAATGAATTATGAATGTAGCCAAGTATGACGTTCTATTTGTTGATGTAGTGATGTGGGTTACTCAGACGTAAAATTATCAGAATTTTTAAAAAAATCTTTTATGTTCAGGTAGCTTCTTAAAGGTTCCCGTTGATAAAATTAAAAATGTGGAACATCTATATACGATTCTGTCTGTATTTCTGAGATGAGGTATTATGTACAGTATTTACATTAGTCGGTCTATTGTCCTCATCTTTGTCGCCATTTTTGTCACCTTCTTCAGGTGGTTGGAATTTCGAACCGAACCCTTTATTTCGATCACTGGGGTAAACTGTTCTAGTTCCACGAGTTCCATGTTTGATGGATGTCAGTTAGCAGTTATCTCCTGCTAATTTTCCCTCTGAAAGTTCTCCACTGCCTGAACCGGGTATTGAACTCACACTCTTTGGGTCTGTCACTGGATCTAACTGTACCATATGTCCTTGGGGACATCTGGGTATGAATTTCTGAGTATTATAAACCTAATTTTTCAGCAACCATTTTTTTAGTGGTACTCATATTGCAATTTTGCTGTTATCATTGCATGTTTTTACCAGATCTCATATTGCAACATTTTTGTTATCATTGCTTTTCTCTGGCACTCCTTATTACTGGTTCCCATATTGTATTTATTTCTATGCTTGGCCGACTCAGGAGATTTTTGTAGCCTAGCATATGTGCTGATTCCTTAAGTTTACGAATTTTCAAATGGTGTTCCCTGTCTATGATCTCAACCTGATCCCACAGGGGACGGTGATCTCCCTTCTCTCTCCATATGTGGTCAGCCACGCCTGATTTTTCTACTTCCCCTCGCGTTACAGCTTTCTGGTGTTCTTGAAGCCTTACCTTGAGGGGGCGGCCTGTCTCTCCTTTATATTCCTTTCCGCAGCTGCACGGGATAGCGTACACACAGTCTTTAGTCCTGTTCTCCTCTATGGGGGGTCTCACTCGAGAGAGATATCTGCGAAGTGTTGTCACGCATTTGAAGGTTGTCCTGATGTTATATGGACCGCAGATCCTTTGTATTTTCTCTGATAACCCCTTCACATAAGGCAGGCAGACTGTTTTGTGAGTGTTATTGTCCTCCTCCTCCTCCTCTTGTACCCGCCTATCTCAGTTTTGGGGAGCTGCTGCTATGTACCCAGAGTAGTTGTTACGTTGTAGGGTACTTCTTATACTGACCAATTCCTTATCTAACGTCTCTGGGTCGCCACTTACCACTTTTGCTCGGTGTTGTAAGCAACGGACGATCCCTTTCTTTACGCTGTATGGATGGTGGGAGTTGAAATTGAGGTACTGTCCGGTGAATGTTGGTTTACGGTAAACGGATGTCTTGAACCCATGCTCTGTTCGAGATATTAGTACATCCAGGAATGGGAGTGTGTTGTTACTCTCTTTCTCCATTGTGAACTGTATCGAAGGTCTTATTGAGTTCACATGGTCCAGTAGAACCTGGACATCTTCCTGATGTGGCCAGAGTATGAAGATGTCATCTACGTACCTTAACCATATAGTTGGCTTTAGAGATATGGATTCTAATGCCATTTCCTCAAAGTATTCCATGTATATATTCGCCATTACTGATGATAATGGCGAGCCCATTGCAATATGAGTACTGGTAAAAAATGGTTGTTGAAAAATTAGGTTTATAATACTCAGAAATTCATACCCAGATGTCCTCAAGGACACATGGCACAGTGGATAAAGGCGTTAGATCCAGTGACAGACCCAAAGAGTGTGAGTTCAATACCCGGTTCAGGCAGTGGAGAACTTTCAGAGGGAAAATTAGCAGGAGATAACTGATAACTGACATCCATCAAACATGGAACTCGTAGAACTAGAACAGTTTACCCCAGTGATCGAAATAAAGGGTTCGGTTCGAAATTCCAACCACCTGAAGAAGGCCGGAGCGTACAACGGCCGAAACGTTGTGACAAAAATGGCGACAAAGATGAGGACAATAGTCCGACTAATGTAAATACTATCTATATACGATGTTAGACTACAAATATATAGCAATATTAAAGATGAATAAACTAAATAAAGTTATTATTCGTAGGAGGTGGACCATTATAAACTAATAAAATGATAGTTATAAAATAGTAACTGGTAACTGTTTTTTTATAAAAATAATTTTTAACTATTTTAATGCAGAAGATACACTGTGTCGGCATCTCATTTGGATAGGGGTGTTTGATTGATTTGTATATTTTAAAACCCTTTATTCTACATTCAACACCATCATTTGATAAGACACCAGAAGTGTTGAAACAAAATGTAGGGTTTTTATAACATATTTATGTTTTAATTTTCGAATAAATAATTATATAGATAGATAGATTGATAGAAAGTTTCCTCTTCGTCACCGACGCCCGCTGGCTCAATGGTTTGATGATTGCGTTGTCCAGGTTCGATTCTCGGTAGAGGGTGCGCAATGCTGATGAGTCCCCAAAATATGTCGAAACGGCCACCCATTGATTTTCTGCATTCTGTTGAGCTTTCTCGGTCTAGACATGAAAATTATTTAAATCCCCGAAATTTTTATTCAGTTATGTAGACCTATGCTAGGTCCAGAGCATCAGAATTTGGATCTGGAAAATACTTGATGAAGGAAGTCGTTGATCTTGGGGCCAGTCCTGAGGGTTATGTGTACTTATAACCACCGGAAATAGGGTTAGATACGCTATATTGTTCCTACTTACTTAGCTTACTCTTCGTCACCGTGGCCCAATAGCGTGATGCTTTCGTTGTATCGTAACGGTCCGAGTTCGAATCTCGGTAGTAAATGCGCACTGATGATTATTCCCCAAAATAGGACGGAACGGCTGTCCAGTGCTTTTCTGCATTCTGTTGAGTTTTATAAGTCTAGACATGATGAATTATCTCTCTCTCTCTCTCTCTCTCTCTATATATATATATATATATATATATATATATATATATGTGTGTGTGTGGGTGTGTGTATAAAGGGCCGAAGCACTAATGTTCCATGGTTATAATTTATTACATTGGAATCGTAATCACGATCCATTTCATCAGACCTACAAATTCAGTTTGTAGGTCTGATGAATTGGATCGTGATAACGATTCCAATATAATAAATTACAACCATGGAATATTAGGGTTTGAGCCTTTTATATTATATTCTTGCTGTGTCCTGGACATTCAGTCCTACCAGGATTATATCCACTTGTATATATATATATATATATATATATATATATATATATATAATTTTTTCGAAAATTATAAAATAAATATGTTATAAAATCAATACAAAAATGGCTATTTTGTTTCAACACTTCTGGTGTCTTATCAAGTGATGGTGTTGAATGTAGAATAAAGGGTCTTAAAAGGCTTAAATCAATCAAACATCCTCGCTAGGGGAAACGCTGTTACATAAGCTGCAATGACCAATCAAAATACAAGTATATGAGAATTCAAAAAACCTTACAACGAACTTTGGTTATAATAAATAATGCTTTAATGTTAGGGCTAGACTAAAATAGAAATCGTTCTAATTAATATTAAATTTTACTATAAATTACCAATTTTAAATTTAATCTGTATTAATTTGAAAATATTATGAAATTATTTAAAGAGGTAAGTGAGGAAAAATACATATGTTTTGTTGTTTATTTTGTTTTAATTTAAAGGCCAAAAATTCACTTAGAATAAACGTTAAAATCTAATGTTGCTGCTAAGCTTCGTTACAACTTAGATACAGTTGAAGCGGTGATATGGGTAGGTGAAATCTTACAAAGGACAATACATACACAATCAGATTATAATACACACACACATATTTAGATATATAAGCACGCAAAAACACGAACGAAATAGGAAATAGAACTGAACGACCCTTAAAAAAGACAACATATGCATATACATAAAATGAAAGGCATATGTAATCGATCATACACACATACATTAGAAAAGGCACACATACATACACACCAACAAATACTCAGATTTGAAAGTGCTAGTAAACGAATTCAAACATAC
>OZ038518.1:61737079-61752079 GCA_964036315.1 Acanthosepion esculentum | reverse complement strand
TTCTCCACATCCTCTCCTTTACCACTCCTATCTGCTCTTCCTCCAACCCTTCTATAACCCCTTGCGTGATAGTGGCCCCCAGCCTTGCTTGAGGTGATACTCTTAAAAAAAAAAATAATAAGGATTTTCTTTTCGTTTCACATACAAAAAATAAAGTTAACAGAGATATACATCGAAATATCGGAACGATAGAAGTGTATGACTTAAGTAGCTTAAATATGCTTTGAAACAATGCCTTCACGTAGCTTAATGGTAAAGTCTTTTCCTTGAGTACGAATTCGGAATCACTGTTCTTGATTTAGTCTAGTTTCACCTTATTTTTCAGGGGAGCAGACGAAAAGTTTATTTGTTGTCTAGTATTATATAAGCGTTGTAGCATAGCTATGGATAATAATGGATACATCCCCATTCACATAAATACAGTAGTAAATACTGTATGTTGGTCTGCAGCTGGAGCTTTGTTTCCACCTGTGCTGGTCAAACTCTTTGCCTCCAAGCAGAGAGGATTCCCAGAAGAGGCTATGTCGAAGGGCAGAGTCTTGTCTCGGAAAACAGTTTCCCGACCCGGTTATATACGAGGCCTACGGGGAATTTGTGGCCGAGCCTACGGGCTCAAATACCGCAAATTAAATTCGGCTGCGTGGGGCTGTTGGTAGATATCCTGCAGTCGGAGATTCGTCTCCACCTGTGCTGGTCAAACTCTTTGCTTCGGAGCAGAGAGGATTTCCACATGAGGATATGTCGAAGGGCAGAGTCTCGTATTATACGGGGTCTGCCTGGAATTTCTGACCGGGCCTACGGGTTTGGATACCCTACATTAAATTCGGCCTTGTGCCACATCTGACAGCGTGGGGCGGTTAGTAGATATCCTACAGTTGGAGATTCGTCTCCGAATGTGCTGGTCGGGCTCTCTGTTTCCGAGCGGGCGGATCCCTAGACGAAGCTGTGTCGAGGGGTGGGGTTTCGTTTCTGGACGCAGCTGTCTGGCCCCGTTTATACAGGGTCTACAGGGAATTTTTGGCCGACCCTACGGGCTCCGATACCCCACATTAAATTCGGCCTTGTGCCACATTTGACCGCGTGGGTCGGTTGGTAGATATCCTGCAATTGGAGATTCATTGTGGAATTCATTTTATTCTAGCAGTTGACTATTTCTACGCGCCGCCGGCGAATCTTATATGTGTTGTTCTTGTCCTAAGTATTATCGTTCATTACTAACCTTCATTTGATTATTCTATTCATTAACCTTCCCTAGGTTATAACAATAAGACATGAAATGAAATATATTTCTGAGTATGGTGTGAATTGCATGTGACTGAAACTTGTGTAATATGATGATTGCTCTCGTGCTCATCGAGATATTTTCCGTTGGTTGATTAGTTAATAAAGAGACTTATTCAAATATAATAATTTCACGTAAATTCTAGGAAACTCTCCCGTCGTTCTGTCCATTCGCCCTGGAACGGAACGTTAGTAATTTGTATCCGAAACTATCCTCATGCTGAGTAAGGGTTTTAAGGCCGCTGGATTCAGTATTTTTTTTTCAGAATGTGCACATTAATATGTTTGTCGAAATTACAGTCGTTTGTAATAAAAACGTTCTGCAAGCTCCGTTGATGTCACATTGTTGCGTTTGTCATCATAACCTCACCTCACCCTTCAAATCTACAAATCTACCATTTGTCCTTACATTGAATACTGCTGCCATATATGGTCTGTTGCTCCTGCTGTTCATCTCGAGGTCCTCAACTGAAGCCAGAGACGAATATGCAATGTGATGCAGTTACTTTTTTAAGATCATCGAAGACACGCCTGCTGCATAGTTTGTTATTTACCAATTATCTTCATCCTCATTCCCATCAGTCTCACCAGTTTTGTTTGCGGTCTTTAATAACAATGTCTGGGCGGTTGGCTTTGATTGTTCTGTCAGTGTGTATTGTGTAGTCCCATAGAAATGTAACAGGTCCTATCTCCGTAACCGGGTCTGGGTGGTGTTCATTATTAATATTATTATTATTATTATTATTAATATTATTATTATTAGTAGTAGTAGTAGTAGTGGTGGTGGTGGTGGTGGTAGTAGTAGTAGTAGTATTGAAGGAGAGAGAAGCGAATTAGTAAATGACACTGGGAATACAACGTCCCAAAACCAAATATAATCACCATAATTGATAGTCTGATGAAAATATACCAGTTGCACGCCTCAGTCAGTTTAATATAAATCTTATGAAACTCACGTGTCATTAAATATATTCCTCCGAGGAATTATTATTATTATTATTATTATTAGGGTGGGGAGTTAGTAGTTTGCACACTTAAGTATCCTCATGGGTTTTCAGAGTTGAAGGTTTTTGAGTATTTTTTTCAGAATGTGCACCTTAAGATGTTTGTCGAAGTTACAGTCGTTTGTAATAAAATGTCATGTAAGTTCCGTTGATGTCACATTGTTGTGTCGGAAACAATATCTGTCTCCATTGAATCTTTTATTTAATTTTTCGGTTGTGGAACCCACATAAATTAAGTCATGTTTGCCATTCACGCTGTTCGCGTTTTATTCGTTTTGGCGCGTTGATTACATCCGTTTTTCTCAAGACAAGTGACTTATAATTTTTTGGTAGATTTTTTACATTTTTTTTATACTTGTATACAATTTTTAAACACAACTTGAAGAGGACAGTCATGCTGTCGAAATGTTGTTGAATATTGTCAAACAATGTATCTATTCATTTTCTTTTACTTTTCTTAAATAGCTAAATTCTCTAAGTATTGCAGTAGTAGTAGAAGTATTATTAATAGTAGTTATAATAATAATAATAATAATAATAATAATAATATTAATAATAATAATAATAATAATAATAATAATAAACAAGAACTCTGAGTGAGTTCAGGAAAAATCTCTTTTTATCGTAAAGTAAACGGAAAACAATTTATTCACGAATGAAATAATTCAAGAAATAATTCCTCAATGTTTTTCTAACGGCCTCTTTAATCTAAACAAATTAAATATGAAAATAAGTGCTGGCAAAAGAAATATCTTTTGCACGCATGCACCGTATTGCAAATGAAAAAAAAAATCCTTCCTGCTCACTACCACACAAAAAATCACACGAGGGACACACGACAAGCCGTTAACTGTTGTCAGGCATATTGTAACATTCGCTAGGATATCGACAAAGCAATTCTTTGCATTATTATGCTTTAGGCTCTATACGAACAAATTCATGCTCTCCGACGGTGCAATGGTTCACCATCTTGTCTGGCTAGAATTATTATGACTGAATAGTGAGTTCGCTCCTCACTGACTGCTCCCTAATCTTGTCCCTGTGCCACAACTAAGGTATGCTTAGTAAATCACTATATACAAACCAATTCTTTACGCTAATTTATCATCATGATATATACAACGCAATTCATTGCATTATTCTTTAGGATATACGATGCTTTGTTCGACGGGAAGCCAAATGGTCGGGACACAGAAGAAGAAGAAGAAGACTGCGTTTCCCAAAAACAGCAGAATACCTGACAACCGGACTAAGAATGCATTCCGGATATGAGAAATGGTTTACAAAGTCCGGATATGCGGGGTTATATTTATATTAAAATAAAAGAACTGAAATAAGGTTTAACATTTATTTTCATTGTTTTACAGTAAACAAAATAAGCGAATGGCGAGTGAAATATAACGGAATTGATTTTAAGGAAAAATAAATTATGTAATGTTAATGAAAATTCATTAAATTAAGTATACCACGTATGCAAAACAAATAATGTAACGAGGATTTTTTAATCGCTGTTGCATGATAATTCTTTCTCTTCTAATGTCATTCTCAACTTTTTCCGCATTTCGTTTTGCTTTTGTTCTTGAAATGTTTTAAACGAAAGACTCTTTTTTAACTCTGCATGCGTTATTGCAATCGTCATAGCTGAATGCTAGCTTTCTTTCCATAAAACTGGCAACATTTGCAATAGTTTTCTTTCAATTTCAGTCCAGGTTTCATCACAACCATGTTCTTTATTTCCTTGTTCATTGTGAACGCTGGAGAATAGTTTCTTTAGAAGATTTTATATCATACAAGTTTGAATTTCCTATGTTGAACTCCATTAGTTACAGTGAACTTTCACTAGTTTCTAGTTTCAAATTTCCACTTTTTGCGATAACTGCAAAGTTGTTCTTTTTCTCTTATATCTCATCATCTTTTTCACCAATACAAGCCATTAGGGTGAAATAAACATAATCAGTAACCCAAAGTAAATTTCCTGAAAAACTGAAATTTCAAATCAGTTACATATCACCCAAATAGTTCAGATATACCAATCAAAATCATGCCCGGAGATGCTGGATTCCGGATACGAGACACTCTAGATATGAGGGATTCCGGATACGAGACACTCTAGATATGAGGGATTCCGGATATGAGGGATTCTGGATATAAGGGATACTGGATATGAGGGATTCCGGATATTAGGGATTCCGGATATGAGGGATTCTAGATACAAGGGATTCCGGATATTAGGGATTCTGGATATGAGGGATACTGGATATAAGGGATACCGGATATTAGGGATTCCGGATATGAGGGATTCTGGATATAAGGGATTCCGGATATGAGGGATTCCGGATATGAGGGATTCTGGATATAAGGGATTCCGGATATTAGGGATTCCGGATATGAGAGATTCCGGATATGAAGGATTCTGGATATGAGGGATTCCGGATATGAAGGATTCTGGATATGAGGGATTCCGGATATGAGGGATTCCGGATATGAGGGATTCTGGATATGAGGGATTCCGGATATGAAGAATTCTGGATATGAGGGATTCCGGATATGAGGGATTCCGGATATGAGGGATTCTGGATATGAGGGATTCCGGATATGAGGGATTCCGGATATAAGGGATTCCGGATATGAGGCATTCCGGATATGAGAGATTCCGGATATGAGGGATTCTACTGTAATACAAATATGATACTTTCCAAAACCTAAACAAATTACTAAGTCGCGGGTTGTTAGAAAGGAAGAAAGTGGAGAATTGGTGACGCCAAAATAAAGCAGGTACAAAAAAGATGGACTAACTTTGAAGATTTATATCATAGGACGGAAAATATGACTCTAAAACCTTAAGGTGCATAAGATTAGCGAAAGCTATGTGACAAAAGGTAAAAAAAAACATATTAAGAAATAAGTAAATAAATAAATAAACCTAATGTCAGAAACAATATAAAAGAATTCTGAATTACCGCGAAAAACAAATTCTATAGAACAGCGAATGCTGAAATATCTCAAAGATTTTAGATAACAGAGCGTGTGAGCAACGCTGAAGTCTTAGAGAAGATGCAAGCAAGTAGGAGGCTTATACTTAACATCAGGAAGAGGCAGCTGAAGTTTCTGAGACACATTAGGAGGAAGGAGAGCCATAGATAACGGGCTTGTGTAAATCAATGGAAAAACAGGGAATGAGAGGGATAATGAAAGGACAAACCTTACTATGTGCTACAAATGATAGGAAGTTGTGGAGAGCTATGATCAGCCTACATAACGTTCTTGTGTAAATCGATGCTAGAACAGGGAATAGGAGGGGATAATGGAAAGTTGAACCTTACTAAGAGCTAAAAATGATAGGAAGTCGCGGAGAGCTATGATCACCGTACACAACGAGCTTGTGTAAATGAATGGCAGATTCGTGACTGGCATAGATCGCAAAGGGACACATGTTGCTAAGTGTTGCTGAGAATTGGAACTCCCATATTCTAAAGAGATATGAAAGAGAAAAGGGACTTTAAAATGAATATTTTAAATCATTGAATGCAAAACACTAAAGTGTCGGCGCTACAGATTTAGGACATAAAGGCATTCCCCATTTTACGAAAAAGTCCTGTGGCTCACTGGCGACCCAGCACAATACATAACCACAAAATCTTGATTTTTCTTCTTTTACAAGAATTGCACTCACTAACATTCTGCATTGAGCGCATTTTACGCCTTTTTAAAAATAAAAAAATATAGATAGTGAAAGGCCGAGACGTGTTAAATATGGCAACAAAGATGAGGACAATAGTCCGAAGAATGTAAATAGTGTACATAATACCTCATCTCAGAAATATAGACAGATACTGAAGGGCCGAAACGTTGTAATAAATATGGCGACAAAGATAAGGACAATCGTCCTAATAATGTAAATAGTGTACGTAGTACCTCATCTCAGAAATATAGACAGATACTGAAGGGCGGAAACGTTGTGATAAATATGACGACAAAGATGAGGACAATAGTCCGAATAATGTAAATAGTGTACATAATACCGCGTCTCAGAAATATAGACAGATACTGAAGGGCCGAAATGTTGTCATAATTATGGCAACAAAGATGAGGACAATAGTCCGAATAATGTAAATAGTGTACATAATACCGCATCTCAGAAATATAGACCGATAATGAACTATAGTGTTAATCGATATTTTCCCTCTATCCATATAAACCCCGCTTAACGTAACTCAAGTGGCCCCGGGCCTTGTACAGCGTAAAACATTCCGTTAAAAAAAATCCATATATATATATATATATATATATATATATATATATATATATATATATATATTTAAATTTTTGTACTTTTTATTTTGGTGTCAAGGATTTGTAACTTTTATGTCGGTCTCCTCTTTTTTTATAACAACTACGCCTTCAGTCTTCATGCAATTGATATTTAGTCCTTTCTTCTCGCTTTCCTTCACTAACTTTGGAAGGAATTCTTGTAGTTTCCTTTTCATATTTGGTAATAAGTATGGCTGTTGTCAATTGAATATCTTATGTTAAGATTGTGGCAATCAATAATGAATCCTGGTAGGACTTATAATTCTATCAGAATCACCTCAATGTGTACGGTGGATAGTCCGACAACACATACTTTTCTTACTCTCATTTCTACCTTACAGTTGTGGCATACCTACGGCCAATAATGGGTATATCTCCATTCACGTAAATACAGTAGTAAATACTGTATGTTGGTCTGTAGTTAGGTATTCCTCTCCAACTGCATAGGACAAACTCTCTGCCTATGCGCGGAGAGGATCCCCAGAAGAGGCTATGTCGAAGACCAGATTTATCGCCTCGAGAAACAGCTATCCGACCTCGTTTTATATGGGGTCTACGGGTAGTTTTTGGCCGAGCCTACGGGCTCAGGTACCCCACAATAAACTCGGCCTCGTGACACATCTGACCACGTAGGCAGTTGGTAGTTATCCTGCAGTTGGTGATTCATTGTGGAATACATTTGACTCATTTTTAGCAGTTGACTAATTCTTCTACGCGCCGCAGGCGAATCTTATATGTGTTGTTCTTGTCTTAAGTATTATCGTTCATTACCAACCTTCGTGTGATTATTCTATTCAGTAACCTTCCCCAGGTTACAACACATAATAAAAATAAATTAATTTGTCTGTTTCTCACTTACCAAAAAGCTGTTAATCCTCTTCAGGGAATAAAGCGTAAATATAACAAAGTAACCTAGTTTTGTTATTTCCTGTTAACATTTTGGACTAAAAAATGTTGAAAGAAATAAAAGTCATTGACTGAAAATTCACATTAAAATCTCATAAATATAAATTTATTCTGTTAGTAAATTGGAAGTTAGTTCCTGACTATTGATAATCCATTTTTTCTCATTTTCAACACACAACCTACAGTATTTACATTATTCGGGCTATTGTCCTCATCTTTGTCGCCATATTTGTCACAACGTTTCGGCCGTTGTACGCTCCGGCCTTCTTCAGGTGGTTGGAATTTCGAACCGAACCCTTTATTTCGATCACTGGGGTAGACTGTTCTAGTTCCACGAGCCATGTTTGATGGATGTCAGTTATCAGTTATCTCCTGGTAATTTTCCCTCTGAAAGTTCTCCACTGCCTGAACCGGGTATTGAACTCACACTCTTTGGGTCTGTTACTGGATCTAACCAACGCCTTTATCCACCGTACCATGTGTCCTTGAGGCAGTGGAGAACTTTCAGAGGGAAAATTACCAGGAGATAACTGATAACTGACATCCATCAAACATGGCTCGTGGAACTAGAACAGTCTACCCCAGTGATCGAAATGAAGGGTTCGGTTCGAAATTCTAACCACCTGAAGAAGGCCGGAGCGTACAACGGCCGAAACGTTGTGACAAATATGGCGACAAAGATGAGGACAATAGTCCGAATAATGTAAATACTGTACATAATACCTCATCTCAGAAATATAGACAGACACAACCTACAGATTAAATACCGCAATTTACTATTTACCAATGCCAGTAGTACGCAGCGAATGAACGTGAGAGTAAAGACTGTGTATAGAGGGATTGGGGAAAGGACAAATGATGAACGTGATTCAAGAAGATAAAAGATGGCGATTGATGTCACATTTAAATTTTTGAAGATTGTAGTTATCAGAGAAGCAAGTAAGCGGAAGGGGGTCCACAGGCGGGAAGTGCGAGAAGAGAAACTGTTGGGGTGGAAGTGGCGGTTACATTTAAATATTTTAGCAGTAAAAGGGTGGGACCTAGTTGCCAATCTAGTAACACGCTTCAATTCATGTAGTCGGAACCCCAACCAAATTTGAATAATGAATTTATTATTTTATCCTCAAAACATCGTTTCCTTTTAAGAATTACTCATTACGAAACTTGAGAGCTCTTTATGTCCGACGGTTGCTGTTAAAATGGATAAGATGAAGGACGTGTGGGATACAAATGAAATAGAATGTAGTTAGTAATTGAGTTATGAAGATAGGAAGGAGAGATAACTTATTTAAAGTAAGTAAGCGGAAAGGGTTCCACAGGTCGGAAGTGTGAGAAAAGAAACTGCTGCGGTTACATTCAACTGCTTTATCAGTAAACGGATGGGACCTAGATGCCAATCTAGTAGAACGTTTAAATTCATTTAGTCGGACCACCAGGGAGAAAATCTCGTCAGAGCAGCTGCCATGACAGTATTTGTAGAAAAGATAGAGGGAATTTACATCACGTCTGTGAGAAATGATTAAAGCCAAGATGCCAGGTCAGGACCGATTACATTGCAGATTCTTCTTTGGATTTGGAGCGAACTAGAAAGCAAGTGGACATTTCAAGCATTGAAACTCTTGCTGTATTTTTGGAATTAAAATGAATGAAAGTTCGGTTTAATAAATCCTTTGAAAATGTAATATAAAGTAGAATCGGGAAATCATGATTTTTAACTCCATATTAAATTCATTGAAAGTCCCGGCTTAATAATTATAATTGTCTCTCTAGTGTTAATGCCTAAAGTGATACGGATAATCTATAATATTTAGATGGGGGAAAAATAGCGAGAGGAATCGGAAAAAAATATTATTACATCTCCCTGCGTTTATTTTGGGGAGATAACTCGGTCTAAAATAATAAAAAGCGAAATGCGTAAACGAAAAACGAAATCGGCTTGAAAATTGAAGCTGACGGGACGGTAACTTTCAAAATGAGTCAATGTCTAAACCAGCGAAAGCGTAATATAAAAATAAGTCTCAAAGACGGCAAAAAAAAGAGACTGTCTCTCGTATAAGCAATTACGTTATTGTTTGTACTGTACCTACTTTGACTGGCACTCTTTGTTATCGTATCAGTCGGGCCAATGAAAATAATGATTATTGCACTTACTAATCCTAATAAGAATGCTATTAATAAGATGAAGATGGTCGTAAGGAGGATGGTAAGAGGATGAAGAGAGTTCTCTATGAGTAAAGAATGGTTAGATTGAAGGAAGAGCAGCGAATGATGAAGAGAGGAATCCTTTTTTGCTGCGAGGATTTGAAAGAAAAAGGAGATCAGTATAAATAAATAAAGATAATTAAAAAAAATTAATTGTCAATGAAGAAATACGTAAGCAGACAAAAGAGGGAAGAGAAGGATATAAAGGAAAAAGAAAGAAAGAAAGAAGAAGCAGAATAGGGGGTTAAGGAGAGGAGGATGTGGAACCAAAGAGGAGAAGAAAGATGAATTAAAAACGAGGAGAAAGAAGAAATAAAGATGAGGAGGAAGAAGAATTAAAATGGAGGGGGAAGAAGAAATAAAGAAGAGGAGGAAGAAGAATTAAAAGGAGGGGAAAAATAAGGAATAGGAAGAAGATATAAAACAAGAGGAAGAGACAGAAGAAATAAAGAAGAGGAGGAGGAGGAAGAAGAAGAAATAGGGAGGAAGAAATAAAGAAGAGGAGGAGGAGGAGGAAGAAGAAGAAATAGGGAGGAAGAAATAAAGAAGAGGAGGAGGAAGAAGAAGAAATAAAGAATAGAAGGAAGACGAAATAAAGAAGATGAGGAAGAAGAAATAAATAAAGAAGGGAAAGAGAAAGAAGAAATAAAGAAGAAAGGGCGGAAGAAGAAATAAGGAGGAGGAAGAATAAATGAAGAAGAGGAAGTAAGGAAGAGGAGGAAGACAAAAAAGAAGACGCGGAAGAAGGAACAAAGAAGAGGAAGAAGAAATAAAGAGGAGAAGGAAGAAACAAAGTGGTGAAGGAGGAAGAAGAAATGAAGAAAAGGAGACAGAAGAAACAACGAAGAGGAGGAAGAAAAAATAAAGAAAAGGAGGAAGAAAAATTAAAGAAGAGGAGGAAGAAGAAATAAAGAGGAGAAAGAAGAAACAAAGAAGAGAAGGAGTAAGTTGAAATAAAGAAAAGGAGAAAGAAGAAATAAAGAAGAGGAGGAAGAAGAAATAAAGAAAAGGAGGACTAAAAAATAAAGAAGAGGAGGAAGAAGAAATAAAGAAGAGAAGGAGTAAGGTGAAATAAAGAAAAGGAGAAAGAAGAAATAAAGAAGAGGAGGAAGAAAAAATAAAGAAGAGAAGGAGTAAGGTGAAATAAAGAAAAGGAGAAAGAAGAAATAAAGAAGAGGAGGAAGAAAAATAAAGAAGAGGAGGAAGAAGAAATAAAGAAGAGAAGGAGTAAGGTGAAATAAAGAAAAGGAGAAAGAAGAAATAAAGAAGAGGAGGAAGAAAAAATAAAGAAGTGGAGGAAGAAATAAAGAAGAGAAAAGGAAAAAGAAATAAGGAAAAGGAGGAAGAAGGAATAAAGAAGGAAAAAGAAAGAAGACGAATAAGAATACGGAAAATATGAATACGAAGAAGAGAATACGAAAAATAAACAAAAATGATTTTTTATTCAATTCACCCTAAAAAAGGCGATAATGCCACTAAGAAGCAAGGGACTCATAGTTGTGAAAGAGAATGAGAAGACTTTAGAAGGAGTCGGAAACACAATATGAAAACAGGAGTCAAGGGATAAAATTCTACACTTGTTCTAATGACAGGGGAGAGTGTGAACCGGGCGATAGGCGAACCTATCTACTCGTACTATGTAAAAGATCAATACGAAGAAGAAAAAGAGGGATATGAAAACGAACACGAAGAAGGGTAGAAAGAAGAAAGAGATGAAAACGATGAAGAATGAATGAAAAGATAAAAGGAGGAAATAGAAGATGAACGCGAAATCGGAGAAGAAAAATACGAAGAGAAAGAAAATGAATGTGAAAAATCTCAATCGAAATTTATATGACGAAAACGACGGAGATGAAGAGGAAAAAATGTAGAAAGAAAATGAAGAAGAAACGGAAGAAAGAAAGAACAGGATTAAAGTTAATAAGGATGCGAAAAAGAAAAAAAATAATAATTTACTTCGGAAATTAGGAAGATATATATATATATATATATATATATATATATATATATATATATATATATATATATATATATATAAGAAATGGAATACAAATAAATACATATATAGAAAAATAAAAAAGGGATAATGAGAAAAGTAGAAGAAAACGAGCAACACGAAGAACAAAAAAGAAAAAATTTAAAAAAATAGACTATAAAATAACACATTGTGTTGAAGATTATCGTGAATAAGAAAAATGGCGGAAAACAAAGAAGAAAAATATGAATAGAATAAAGGAAAAGAAAAATGCAATGAAGAAGAATAGAAAAAAATACGAAAGAATTTAGTAGAAAGATCACGAAGAAGAATACAGTAAGAAATAAGAAGAAGAACAACAAGAACAAAAAGAAGAAAAAAAGAAGAAAAAGAAATGATGAAGAAGAAGAAAAGGAAGAAAAAGAACGAGAACAAGAACAAGAAGAAAACGAAATAGGGAGGAGGAAGAGGATATAAAGAAGAGGAGGAAAAAGAAGAAATAAAGAAAAGGAGGAAGAAGAAATAAAGAAGAGGAGGAAAAAGAAATAAAGAAAAGGGGTGGAAGAAGAAATAAGGAGGGGGAGTAAGAAATGAAGAAAAGGAAGATGAAGAAGAAGAACAACAACAACAACACGAAAACGAAATAGGGAGAAGGAAGAAGTTATAATGAAGAGGAGGAAGAAGAAATAAAAATAGGAGGAAAATGAAATAAAGAGGTGGAAGAAGAAATAAAGGAGAAAGGGTGGAAGAAGACATAAAGAGGAGGAGGAAGAAATGAAGAAGAAGAAGAAGGAGAAGAAGAAGATGAAGAAGATGGAAAGCAAAAAGAAGAAGGAGAAGAAAAGAAAAATGTATAAGAAAAAAATAAAGAAGAACATTACGAAGAAAAAAAAAAGAAAACAAACACGGACAATTCGTATATGCATACGAAGTATGAAAAAAAATTGGAAAAAGAATGAGAAGCTACGAGAAGGGGGTTTTCTCTTCCTCTTCCTCTCTTGAAGAACTCTTTGCCTCAGGCATGAGAGGAACCCGGACGAGGCTATGCCCAAAGGCAGAATCTCGTTTGGGAATGTTGACAAAGCCGACATCGTATATATTTTTCCCCGTGTCGACGGTTTCGGAACGCTCCACGTTAAAAACAGGCCTTGTGCCACATCTTGCCTTGTAAGGAGGTCGGTAAATAGAGAGGCTGAAGAAATATTCAAAATTAGAAAAAAAATCATTGGTTTTTAGCAAACATAATTTTTCGCGCAATCATCTACCGACTAATGATTGCGTAAAAGTCACTTATTTTTAAATGCTGTGTCTCTTCAGGATGTATGCAATCATGGCTCTCCACTTCTTCCTATCCCTGGTATCGCTCAAAATTTTTTGTCCCTCTGATACTACTCCCAGACCCTGTTCTGTCATCAACTTGCTTGAGCCTGCTATGTGTGTGACGTGTTGCTTTCCCTCTATCCGCCCTATGAGTATCAGTATCTCCAAGCCTTCCTTTCTTCTTACGTTTACCAGACATTTCAGCTGCCTCTTCCTGATGTTAAGTATAAGCTTCCTCCTTGTTTGCATTCTCTCCAAAACTTCATTTTTCTCACAAGCTCGGTCTATGATATCCTCAGCCTCCTTCTGTATGTATGTCACGCGTTGCTTTCCCTTGTCTCTCTTTCCCTCTATTCGACCTGTGAGTATCAGATTCTCCAAGCCCTCCATTCTCATTACAAATTTCAGCTGCCTTTTCCTGATGTTAAGCATAAGCTTCCTCCTTGTTTGCATCCTCTCCAAAGCCACAATGTTTCTCACAGGCCCGGTTCATATCCTTAGCATCCTTCTGTAGAACCATACCTCCGTTGCCTCGAGTCTCTTCTTCATCTTTTAGGAGACTGTCCACTTGAAATTTGCCTCATAATATATTAAAGCTCTGCCATTTAAGGCATTGAACACACTTTTTTCCGTGTGTGTAATCTTAAGCAGATTCTATGCAAGCTGCTTATTCTTATTTCTAATTGTGTGAGTGTGTGTGTGTGTGTGTGTGTGTGTGTGTGTGTGTGTGTGTGTGTGTGTGTGTGTGCGTTTCTTCTTCGGTTTCATCAAACAGTTGGTTGCGTGAAATGTATTATCCAAGAGGATGGTAAAAGAGATCAAAATTTAGATGATGAGGGTGGGTGGAAGAAAGAGAACAATAATGATAAAACATTCCCAGAGATTAGAGGCTCTTTTGGAAGGCAAGATTTCCTTGATGACAATAACAGAGTTACAGTGTTATCGACAGAACCAGATGCTCTCAGATTCATCGTTGGAAGGTACCAGTCAATACACTCCCAACGGAGAGAAGATGTTAAACATATTGTCTATGACGACCTCTTAAAAATATTGCGATATAACTCACTGTAATTTTGTCAAAGACCTAGTGTCTCAGAGAATTTATTTCAGTGAGCGCATACCGAACAGAAGGGTTCGCGACATAATCCAAAGATGGATTTGTAATATAAACGGTCCTAACTTGGCATCAAGACTTCGTAGATTTCCTCATCGATGTGACATGGTTTCTCTGTGGAAAAAATTGTCTATCATTCACTACCATACACGAAAATTGATATCACTTAGCTCATAGATTTTGGAATGTATCTTACCATTTGAAAATCATCTTTCGCTATCCCAATAGGCCTTCGGATTTATTTCAGTGAGTGCATGCCGAACAGAAGGGTTCGCGACATAATCTAAAGATGGATTTGTAATATAAACAGTCCTAACTTGGCATCACGACTGCAGACATTTCCTCATGGATATGACGTGACTTCTCTGTGGAAACATTGTCCATCATTCACTGCCATACACGAAAATTGATATCATTTAGCCCATAGATTTTGGAATGTATCTTATGTAATGTGCGTTTAGATCTCGGTGTTACATGGTATCCTCAACATCCTTCTGTAGAACCATATTTCTGTTGCTCCAAGTCTCTTCTTCATTTGTGAGATTATCCAAATACTACGTAACAGTTCAGAATTATTTTCTATGATTCTAACGAAATTGTCCTGTTTCTTCATACTTTGCTTAGCATTTGAAAGTCATCTTCGATATCCCAATGGAATGTTTATACATATATAAATACATTTATATAAATATAAAAATGAACATTGATGTCAGCACCCAGCGGCAATAGTCAGTTTCATGCTAAAGGCAATCGTCAAATTATTCTAGGGCGTATTGGGTGGAAATAAATGTGGATCTGGATGCATTACTATAGTGTTGCTTGTTATCATTTTCGTTATTTATTATTTTATATTTGGTTGTTGTCATTACTTTTGGTTGTGTTTATGT
>OZ038518.1:61719579-61734579 GCA_964036315.1 Acanthosepion esculentum | reverse complement strand
TATACCGGGTGTACCAGCAAAATTGGACACACTATGTAAAAAAGAATGGTCCATTTGTTAGATCAAGCCTTGAAACGTTTTGTCTTAGAAATGATTAACTATATCTTACTGGAATCCTCCGAGGATTTTTGTAACACTGTTGGATTCTACATTGCTCAATGTAGAATCCAACAGTGTTACAAAAAAAATATATATATATATATATTGGCTCAAGATCGTTTTCCAACTTATTCAAGATGATCTTCGCCCTCTCTAACTTTCTAAATGTCTGTCCTGGAGTAACAAGGTGTGTCAGAGGTTTCACGTACGATTCCATTTTCAAGTCATTTTTACTGTTCTCTCCTTCTCTATATCCGTTTCTCTTTACTCTTGCTCCCACTCTCTGTCACCCCTTGCGTACTAGTGGCACTCCCGCTTTGCTTGGGGTGAAATGCTTAAAAAGAAAATGCAAACCGAAACATTTCCCATCTCAGAGCTGTCCTGGCTACCAATTGATAAGTCCAGACTGCCCATATTATTTTGGTGGAGAAAAGAAATGGATTCAGATGTTTCCCAAGGATATTTTCATGAAATGACAGGAATTCGAACTTCTCTGTTGTGAGACACGAACCTTTTCACCACCTGCACATTCATTCACGTAAACTATTCGTTTCTTATTTATTTTATTTGATCATGATTTATGGAATCATAGTCGAGTACCCTGAAGTACCCTGGAGCGTTTATAGCGTCCCTGCACGGCTATTACTGTTAAGGGCTATTTTACTCCCTTCCTGTGTTACAGGTCTTCCCGGCTGCATTACTGGCATTGACGAGTGCAGATGATATTCGAGGTTCTTTCAAGGAAAAATGGGGGAACTTTGTCTCAAGTTTTTCTTGAGCAAGCTTGTACCTGAAGTATGTGGGATCCAGGCAGATGATAGTGGCCTTTGAAAACTGGCTGTCCAAAAGTGATATGAGAATGCTATTAGAAATTGCTATGCCGAAGGGCAGAAACTCGTCCGGGGAGGTAGACAGATTCGAACCCGTTTATGTGGGGATACGGTGAATTTTTACGGGCTTAGATTGCCCCCCCATTAAACTCGGCCTTGTGCCAGATCCTTCCTTGTGGGGAGACAGGTGAATACCGTCGAGCTGGGATCTGCGAGACGAGCGGCCTTCCGATAGCAGCACGCCCACAACTGTACTGACTTGCGACGACCGTGCGCATAACCATTACTTCCTTGCTTGTTGTACTGGTTTCTACAATAAACCTGTTACTATTTATCCACCGTGTTTGTCCATTCCATATTCTTATTAATACGAAATATAAAACATTGTCATCAAAATGCCATGATATCTCTGACAAAAGCAATCATCACAGATAAATTGTTAATATTTCAACGATGATACTCTTTAAAACGTAGCCTCATCGACGTGGCGTAATGGTTAGCAAGCTTGTCTGGCTATATAAAACATTACTGAGTAGTGAGTGCGATCCTTACTGGCTGCTTTAACCTTTCGACCTCATACAGCATCTTAGCTATGCTGCTTTTCTTTGAAATGCTCGACAGATTGTAATGAATCGTTATTATTAAACCAGTGTCTGACTATCGGCTGACGGTAGGATGATCATACTTCGAATATAAATCGTTTCTCCAACTAAAATATTACATTTATTAATAAATATATTCAGTTTAAATGCTTAGGGATATATACATATATATATATATGTGTATATAGCGGACCCGCCTATCGTGAACGATAAATGAGGGTCATCTTTGGATGCTGCCTTTCGTTTTAAAATTATGCATGCTAGCAGGGGCTATTGTGGAGAGAATCAGGTAAGGGAAAGGCATATTTCATTTGTGCTTTCTTAAGTGTGATACTAGCCCAGATGAAATTTGTTAAAGCAGGATTTTGAAGGCGTCTCTGCTTCAGAGCTTGACGAAGTTGATCACTGTGCTTCCGTCTACTGTCTTCCAAACCCTTTAAACATGACATATCTTACGCCACTCATTTTGGTTTAATGCTTGGTCTTCCCAGGTTTTCAGATAAAATATATACCCCCCTTTCGTTGGTTGAGCAATTTGGAGGAAAGGAATTCGTCGACTGATGCTAATTAACGCTAAAAAAGTTATTCGCTATGAATTGAGCTATGAAGGTAGCAGTTAAATCTTATATCTCGTATGTAATGCCTTAAAAATTCCGTTGCTCCGCTGCGTGAGCTGATAGCTTAAGGGTGAGAGACTCCGAAACAGTCTGTCTGTGGATGACTATATATACATATATTCTCTTAGAAATTTCCCTTCTCTTAAAAATGGACAGAATTTCGCATCGCGATGTTATCAATTACCTAAAGAAAAAGTGTATCGTTCCCAAGAATTTTAGACTGACATGGTTGGGACATTTGGGGATGACGTTTCCGTTTAACAGTGCAAAATTGGGCAACTGAATTTAGGAGTGGAAGAGAGACCTTTAAATTAGGCCCGAAATTTGGACAGCCTACAACTCACACTATTCTATTGGTTATCTTCAAAAAGGCCAAAGAAAACAAAGGAGACCATTATGCCAACTCGGAGAGGAAGTTAAGAATGGCTATCAAGATTAATCGTCCAGGAAAACTGACGAAAGGGGTCTTGTTTTCATCAGGATATTTCCCCAGCTCACAAATCCTTGGTTTCAATGACTGCAGTACGTGACTGTAGCTTTGAAATTGTTGGCCGCCTTCCCTGTTCTCCATTAACGACAGTGGCTGAATTTAGAATCAGAAGAGAGAATCTTCAATTAAGCCCGAAGTCTAGACACCCTGCAACTGCCACCACCGAGTACAAAACATTCATCGTGTTCACTCCATCTTGGTGGATGACACGTGATTGACTATAGAACAAATAGGCAAAGCAATTCGCATATCCCGTGAGGGAGCTGAGAATATTCTGCAAAATGAACTTGGCGTGACTAAGGTTTCTATTCGGTGGGTGCCTCGTCTTCTGACACTTGATCAAAAGCGCGCCAGGCTGATCACATTGTTTGAAGCAGATCCAGTTGGTTTCCTTGAACGTTTCCTTAGACAAGATGAGTGTTGTGTTCATCACTTTGATTCAGATATAATATATGCAGTAGAAACACATCTTCTCACCAGCTCCAAAAAGGCCAATGTCGTTTCATCTGCAGGCATCTGATGACCTCAGTATTTTTTTTATGTAAAATATATTTATGAACTCTCTTCAAAATACCACAACATCCCTGGAGAGTACTACACAAAATTGCTGAGGCAGTTACGAAAGGCTATCAAGAGGAAACAGTCCTGGGTAAGATAATAAACTACATCAAACAGCAAGGCCTCTGATCAGAAGGTTTTGAGGAACGTGGGACCACCACTTATTTGCTGGTTTTTCCAGGTCCCTTGTGGCGCAGAGTATATCACCTGTCAGGGTCCCAGCTATGGGAAAATAGCTAACCACCTAAAAGGGTTCGAAACACAATGAAAGTATGAAAATAAGTTTTAATACCAGCAATATGTTTTCGGAAGAAATGTTACCAGCATTACATTTTTTAATATTATTAGAATATACCGTGAGGGAGATGAAGATATTCTACACAATGAACTTGGCATGACTAAGGTTTCTGCTCGGTGGGTGCCTCGTCATCTGACAGCTGATCAAAAGCACAACATGCTGATCACGTCACGGGAAAATCTGACATCGTTTGAGGAAGATTCAGTTGGTTTCTGTTGGGGCGCACGCACCTTCACAACCACAATAGACTGATCCTATTATTATAAATAGAACAGTAGTTGTAGAGACTGCGAGGAGTAGTGTAGCAGTGTAGTGCAGTGCAGAGTGAGACTTCTGTATTGATCAGTTACACTTCCGTTTCTCGACCGGAAGATACCGTTGGACTTTATTACTATTACTTATTGTTACTACTAACCTACGTTCGTTCTACTACTAATCTCTCTGATGTAAATACCTCTCTGAATATACCAGTATTTTTCCCTACGACTGTGTTTGTTCGTTATTACGATATACTCACGTGGAAACACTCAACATCTCAACAGTTTCCTTGAACGTTGCCTAATACAGGATCACTGTTGGGTTCATCGCTTTAAGCCAGAGAGAAAGAGACAATAAATGCAATAGAAACACCATTTCTCACCTGCTCCAAAGAAATCCAGCGTTTTCTCATCTACAGGGATGGTGATAACCTCAGATTTGGGGAAAACAAATGGCATTATGTTTATTGGTTTTCTTCAAAAGGACCAGACAAACAATGGAGGATACTACGCCAACACAGAGAGGAATGACTATCAAGACAAATCGTTCTGGAAAATGAACGAAAGTGGTCATCAGAAGGGGCCAAGAATTCAAAAAAAATTTTTAGGCCCTAAGAATTCAAGAAGAAATATTTAAGGCTCCAAGAATTCAAGATGAAATATTTAAGGTCCAAAGAATTCGGGAATAATTTTTTTTTTTCATCAGAATAATTCCCCTGCTCACAGATCCTTAGATTCACTGGTTGTTGTGCGCGACTGTGGCTTTGAAATTATTGACCACCGTCCCTATTCTCCTGATTTGGAAAAAATCTTGTTTAGGAAACATTGTTACATTCTTTATGACGTTATATCTGCTGTTGATAATTTTTATTTTTACCAACAGGATGAAGAAGTCTTCACAAATGGATCGAAGCACTGCAACACCAACAGAAGAAATATGTGGACTGCACGGGGGAGGATGTTGAAAAATAAATATCATTTAGTCAGTCTATGAAATTTTTAGCCGAGCCTCGTATGCATCTGTATGTTTTTATATGCATTAATATATATATATATATATATATGTATACACATATATATATATGTGTGTGTATGTGTGTGTGTATACATATATATATATACGTATATATATATATATATATATATATATATATATATATCCGATGCGATGAGAACGAAAGTAATATATAAATTCCAACGTTCGCAGCGTTCATTCAAAAAAGAGCTCGATACAGGTAGTAGAGCGATAATTATTTATTTATTATAATTTTATCATATAGACAAAACCATTTTACTCACAACAAAGATGCAACTTGGTTTCAGTGCATTTTAACTGCACATCTACGGGTGAGGGTCGGAAATGGTTATGAACGATCCTGTTTGTAGGCCAGCCCGGATGTAAAACGTCACTTCCTTTTTCCATTTTTTTCAGAAGAAAAATGTACTTACAAAGTATACATAGAGTATCTAAGTGAAACAATAGTGGTTGTTGACAGCAGTTTGGTGTTGGGTGGAACGGGTAGTTAATGAAGAAATGCAATCTAACTATAGAAATCTTATAGAAATACCTAGAAAAAACTACTCCTAATAATTATAATAGATAACTCGAAAATCTTTTTACCTACTCAAATTTAATATTATCCCCTATCGCTATCTTCCCTCCCCTACCTCTCAAACTTAGGACGCTTGTGAGTTAACGTACCTAAACTTTGACCGAGGTTTATCATCGAGAAAATGCCCACACACCATTCAACATTAATATATATATATATATCTATATATATATATATATATATATATATATATATATATATATATTCGAAAATCATAACATAAAAATGTTATAAAATCTCTACAAATATAGTCATTTTGTTTCAACACTTCTGTTTCAAGTGATGGTGTTGAATGTAGAATAAAGTTTATATATATATATATATATATATATATATATATATATATATATATATATATATATATATATATATATATATATATATGTATGTGTATATATATATATATATATATATATATATATATATATATATATGAAATGGACAAAGTTCGCCAATTATTTAAACTCTCTGTCACCTCTAAGTGTTGACTTCAATGTTCTCTGATATATATATATATATATATATATATATATATATATATATATATATATATATATATATATATATATATATATATACATGTGGCAAGTTACACATAGACAGTCTTTGATGGACAGAGAATCTGCTTTTCTTTTATCGTACAGATTTGGAATTGTCGAAGGTCGACCATAACATTGTAATGTCTTTCGTATTCCTGTGTTTTGCCGAAATTTTTTGTTTCTACTTGAACGCTTTTGAAAGCAGGAATATATTTCAGCAGCAACGTTAGGCAGAGAAAATAAAAACCACTCCACTTCATTTTGTTTTTTTTTACTTTGTTTTTTCTTTTTACATTATATACTTTTTTTTATAATCGGCCATTGCGAAAATAGATAAACATTCTTGCAAACACCAAAAAAAAAAAAAAAATCGCAGGGAAGAAACCCATTATATTTGAATTGTCGTACATTCCCGTTTAAATTACACGGGCATTCATTTTGTCTCCTAAATCGGAGTTCTATGGGTCATTTTTCTTTTACAAGAAAGCTCTGAGAATTATATACATATATATATATATATATTCTCAAATGCAGTTGTTGTTGGCGTTCTTTCCAATAATGATGGGATATTCTTTCCTAAACTTTTATTTGAAGTAGTGTGCAATGTCCACATCTAGATTGTGACATTATTTCGTCTAGTTACACGTGCTTTCCATTTTAGTTGTTGCTGTTGTTCGTACTCCTTAAGTGATACCGTTTCTCCCATTTGGTATAGTTTCTTTCTTTCTTTCTTTGTGATGATGTAGCGCCTGTCCACAAGGTTTGAAGGAGTGTTGTCTTCAACAAGACTCACAGGATTCACACGCTCGAAGCCATTTTTAAAAATTGGTCGATGAAAAAAACGTTCTCTAAAGCTGACACTATTTACATTATTCGAATTATTGTCCTCATCTTTGTCGCCATATTTATTACAACGTTTCGGCCGTTGTACGCTCCGGCCTTTTCAGGTAGTTTGAATGTCGAACTGAACCCTTTATTTCGCTCACAGGGGTAGACCGTTCTAGTTCCAAGCGCCATGTTTAATGGATGTCAGTTATCAATTATCACCTGTTAATTCCCCTCTCCAAGTTCTCCACTGCCTTAACCGAGTATTGAACTCACACTCTTTGGGTCCTGTCACTGGATCTAACTAACGCCTTTATCCACTGCTCCATGTGTCCTTGAAAAAGTAAAGTGTTCAGTTCGACATTCCAATCACCTGAAGAAGGCCCGAGCGTACAACGGCCAAAAAGTTGTAATAAATATGGCGACAAAGATGAGTAAAAAGTCCGAATAATGTAAATAGTGTACATACTATTTCATCTCAAAAATATAAACATATAATGAAGGGCCGAAACGTTGTAATAAATATGGCGACAAAGAAGAGGACAATAGTCCGAATAATGTTAATAGCGTATATAATACCTCATCTCAGAAATATAGATAGATACTGAAGGATTAAAACGTTGTGATAAATATGGCTACAAAGATGAGGACAATAGTCTGAATAATGTAAATAGTGTACATAATACCTCATCTCAGAAATATAGTCAGATACTGAAAGGCTGAAACGTTGTAATAAATATGGCAACAAAGATGAGGACAATAGTCTGAATAATGTAAATAGTGTACATAATACCTCATCTCAGAAATATAGATAGATACTGAAGGGTAAAACGTTGTGATAAATATGGCTACAAAGATGAGGACAATAGTCCGAATAATGTAAATAGTGTACATAATACCTCATCTCAGAAATATAGATAGATACTGAAGGGTTAAAACGTTGTAATAAATATGGCAACAAAGTAGAGGACAATAGTCCGAATAATGTAAATAGGGTACATAATACCTCATCTCAGAAATATAGATAGATACTGAAGGGTTAAAACCTTGTGATAAATATGGCTACAAAGATGAGGACAATAGTCTGAATAATATAAATAGTGTACATAATATCTCATCTCAGAAATATAGACAGATACTAAATCTGACAGTTTAGATATTTCTGAACGCGCTTTGCATGACATCCATATGCCAGACTCGAACTGACGAGGCTACTTAATTACAATTCCTCAATTTTTCACTAAAATTTAAGTAAAAAAATTGTTTTGTTTACTATTAAAACTTCATTGTTACACTGACGTTCCCTTTAATTTCTCTTATTTCTTTTATCACACACGTGACAATGGGGAGCACCCCCCCGGGAAGCTCTTCCACAAGGCCACTGTCCGAATGGAACTATTTTCTTGCTAATTGTTTACGAAGGTGAAGGGGATGAGGATGTTTTTCTTCCGGGTACAAGTTATGTCCGATCTTAGCTGCAAATATCTGAACTGCTGAAACAAAGCAATAAAAGAAAAATATGAAAACAACAGGAGAGTAGAAAGGGAATATTTCATCTGTAGAGTGTAAAATAATTCATCACCCACAAGGCCACAAAAACGATTTTCTACTCTGCCAAGACTGGAAAATGAGGATTCGGTACGTTTCGGGGTAGCCCATTTGGCGTGGTTGATTCGGCGTCAGTAAAATAATGGGACTCTTCGGCACAGGCGTCTGTCTGTCTGTCTGTTTCGACATCACTTGTCTTTGACCGGAGGCACCCCGCCTAAAAATAAAAAATGGATGAAGGCTCTGAAAACACCCAACTTTCAATATGAGTTTTTATTTATTGAGGGAATTAAGGATCCTATGAAAACACTAATGGAATAATGTAAATTAAAAACTTAAATTTACAAATATTGTATTTCAAAATAAAAATAAAAATAAATATTTAATCTTAGAAATTAATTCTTCATTTCGAAATTATGTGTACCACTTTGTTTCTTACGTTTTGATAAAAATATTTGCTTCCATTGGGAATAAAAGTTCCTTGACGATTGAAAAATATTGTATTTGAAAAAAAGTTAAAAATCATAGTAAAGATATTTAGACTTTTCAACTGGCGAATCACTTTTCCATCCTTCATATGTAATGTCACTTTCTGTTCACATCGCAAAAACTTTAATTCATGATCCCTCTTGCTATTTGCGCCAAAAATAAAAAGGTAACCATTTCGTTTCTTCCACGTTTTGATAAGAATATTAGCTTCCATTTTGAATAAAATTGCTTTGAGGACTGAAATATATGAAGCTGCCCTGAAGGAAATATAATATAAAAATACCTCCAACTACTGCTTTTCTTGAATATAAAAATGCCTTCAACTATTCCTTTCATTGAATTGGACTTTTCTAGCAAATTCGATTATAAGGACCAAGTAGTAATTTGACTACTAAGAGACGGGGGGGGGGGGGGCGAGAGAGAGAGAGGGGGCGAGAGGAGGTGAGAGAGAGTGAGGGTGAGAGAGAGAGGGTGAGAGAGAGGGGGTGAGAGAGAGTGCGAGAGAGAGAGGTGAAAGAGAGAGATGGTGAGAGAGAGCGAGAGAGAGCTAGAGAGAGGGTGACTGAGAGAGAGAGCGAGAGAGAGAGGGTGACTGAGAGAGAGATAGGGTGAGAGAGATAGGGTGAGAGAGAGAGGGTGAGAAAGAGAGTGCGAGAGAGAGAGGTGAAAGAGAGAGATGGTGAGAGAGAGCGAGAGAGGGTGAGAGAGAGGGTGACTGAGAGAGAGAGCGAGAAAGAAAGGGTGACTGAGAGAGAGAGAGAGAGAGGGTGACAGGGAGAGATAGGGTGAGAGAGAGAGGGTGAGAGAGAGCGAGTGAAAGAGAGGGGGTGAGAGAGAGAGGGTGTGAGAGAGCGATAGAGAGAGGGGGTGAGAGAGAGAGGGTGTGAGAGAGCGATAGAGAGAGAGGGTGAGAGCGAGAAAGAGGGTGAAAGAGAGAGGGTGAGAGAGAGCGAGAGAGAGCGATAGAGAGAGAGGGTGAGAGCGAGAAAGAGGGTGAAAGAGAGAGGGTGAGAGAGAGGGTGAGAGAGAGGATGCGAGGGAGAGGGTGAGAGAGAGGGTGAGTGTGAGAGAGAGAGGGGGGGAGGGTGAGAGCGAGAGTGAGAGCAAGCAAGCAAATTTGAATATCACGACGGAGTATTAATCCAACACCTCATCGTCCATCTGCCGAAAATTTCCTCTGTCGGGTCGGCTACGCCGAATCAACCACGCCAAATGGGCTACGCAAGAACGCCCCATTCCAGCCAGGATATGGCACCAATACTCCATTTTTTTTTTGATCTGGCTCTTGTAAAGTTAGAACATAACTATATGGAGTCCGATACTTTCGAGTGTTGTATAAGGAGACGAAAATTTGTAGGCCTCTTTAGCGATGGATCGCGATTTCCACTTGAGGTCTGGAATAAACTTGAGTCCTAACAGATGCTCAAAGATAAAGTAATTATTTTTATTTATTCCGTCGATCTCTCTCGCATATTCATGAGTCTATCACGCCTAGCATCAAGATCGGAAGGTCATTAGGGGGACATTCTGTGTCATAACGTAGTTAGTCAGTATAGCTCGTTACTGAGCGACCAACTTCTCTTGCTCCATTGCCATGTGCCCAGAGCATTAGATTACTCGCAAGTTCTTGTTTTACTCGCCACCAGTGTCCTATAAAGCGCATTCTGCATTCGCGTAAGATTTTTGAAATATCAGGGTTGGGATACACTTATGCCTCTGATGGACAAGTGGAAAGTGAAAATATTTTCGTTTTATAAGCACACCATAACTTATAAAATGAGGAATCCATTTTTTAATTTTATTAAATAATGATTTGATTTCCTCGACGTATATGCAACTGATAACCTCGTATTCGTTAATAAAACAAAGAAGAAAATATATATTTTAACACCTTTTCACGAATTGGTATTTTCTTTTAATATTGTTAGGTCTTGACAGGAAATGCGCCTATGTGTATCTTTACTAATGGAATTTTATCCTGCATTATCGCCTGGTGCAGAGTCCTATTTAGGTCTAGTTTATTTATGTGTGCAACTGATTACGTGTCATTTTCTGTTTCAGCCGTGTAGATTTGAGAAACAAACCCCTCGGGAAAATCTCATATAACCACCACGTGCACCCAAGCGCACACACACAGAGGCATAGGCAGACCATCATATATATATATATATATATATATATATATATATATATGAGATTTGTGTATGTCTACGCGAGTGTTGGAAAACAAGCAAGTAAATAAATTCCTGCAATATCTATTAGGAAGGGCGTCTCCATGATTTCCACAGGCCTGACACCCGCTGTGTCCGTCTTCAGTGTCCACATGAAGATAGCATTGGAAGAAGGGTGGATTGCTTGAGACCGGCTCATTTCCACTTGGACCGTTTTTGTTTTTTTTTTCCAAATCTTGTGAACGCATCTATTCCCACCAGTGGCTTTACCGTCGCCTCTCCTCAGACGGCCTAAATATGAAAGAACTATTTAATAAAGACTTAGCGATTTTATTAAAAAGAAATAATATTTGCACGTAGGTCTTTCCAGAATCCATAGCTACGACACCAGAATATCTCAGTTTATGAAACGCCAGCTGGCATTTTTTTTTTCCAAAAATTAACTTTTATTTATCAGTCTGTCTGCCGTTATATCTATATATTGTTTATCCAACGATCTGCGTTATGGTAAATAATATTTCCTTTTTTATTTTAAAGTAAATATATTTACATTATTTATATTATTCGGACTATTGTCCTCATCTTTGTTGCCATATTTATCACAACGTTTCGGCCTTTCAGTATCTGTCTATATTTCTGAGATGAGGTATTATGTACACTATTTACATTATTCGGACTATTGTCCTCATCTTTGTTGCCATATTTATCACAACGTTTCGCCGCTTCAGTATCTGTCTATATTTCTGAGATGAGGTATTATGTAAACTATTTACATTATTCAGACTATTGTCCTCATCTTTGTCGCCATATTTATTACAACGTTTCCACCTTTCAGTATATGTCTATATTTCTCAGATGAGGTATTATGTACACTATTTACATTATTCGGACTATTGTCCTCATCTTTGTTGCCATATTTATCACAACGTTTCGGCACTTCAGTATCTGTCTATATTTCTGAGATGAAGTATTATGTACACTATTTACATTATTCGGACTATTGTCCTCATCTTTGTTGCCATATTTATCTCAACGTTTCGGCCTTTCAGTATCTGTCTATATTTCTGAGATGAGGTATTATGTACACTATTTACATTATTCGGACTATTGTCCTCATCTTTGTTGCCATATTTATCACAACGTTTCGCCCCTTCAGTATCTGTCTATATTTCTGAGATGAGGTATTATGTAAACTATTTACATTATTCAGACTATTGTCCTCATCTTTGTCGCCATATTTATTACAACGTTTCCACCTTTCAGTATATGTCTATATTTCTGAGATGAAGTATTATGTACACTATTTACATTATTCGGACTATTGTCCTCATCTTTGTTGCCATATTTATCACAACGTTTCGGCTCTTCAGTATCTGTCTATATTTCTGAGATGAAGTATTATGTACACTATTTACATTATTCGGACTATTGTCCTCATCTTTGTTGCCATATTTATCTCAACGTTTCCGCCTTTCAGTATATGTCTATATTTCTCAGATGAGGTATTATGTACACTATTTACATTATTCGGACTATTGTCCTCATCTTTGTTGCCATATTTATCACAACATTTCGGCACTTCAGTATCTGTCTATATTTCTGAGATGAGGTATTATATACACTATTTACATTATTTGGATTATTGTCCTCATCTTTGTCGCCATATTTATCCTAACGTTTCGGCCCTTCAGTATCTGTCTATATTTCTGACATGAGGTATTATGTACACTATTTACATTATTTGGATTATTGTCCTCATCTTTGTCGCCATATTTATCCTAACGTTTCGGCCCTTCAGTATCTGTCTATATTTCTGACATGAGGTATTATGTACACTATTTACATTATTCGGATTATTGTCCTTATCTTTGTCGCCATATTTATCACAACGTTTCGGCCCTTCAGTATTTGTCTATATTTCTGACATGAGGTATATGTACACTAATAATGTCAGTAAGACGCAAGGGGATACTGAAAGAGAATTAAAAAGACTTTTGTAGAAACCGAAAAATCTGAACAAATGCTAAACCTCCATTCCTGTTCCAACGTCCATCGATATATGTACCTTTCGTCCCTGAAATTAATATTGTTGTCTAGTCCTTGGTATGACAATAAAGTACATCCGCCAGCAAGGACATTGACCGTGGGATTCGAGGTTTGAGGTGCTTGGAAGCCCCTCTTAATTGCTGTTGTTCCCAGGTTCACCCTGATACGTTGTGGTAGCACTTGTTTGAATCCCAGCTCTGGGCAAATAACGAATGACCAAACATAAACATTTTATAGTAAAAATACCAGTAATATATATGAAAATACACCGACAGTACATATGTATAGTAAAATTAACTACAATACAATTTTAAAGAAAAATGACCACTAATACATTTTGTAGTAGAAATATCACCAATATAATATAGCAAAATGACCAACAATACATTTTATCTTTAGTTGAAGGCATACAGATGCGTTCAAAATATATTTAATCGAAGCCATATAATTGTGTTCAAAATATTGCGATTAAAATTCGGCATTAAATGACCCATAAGGACTTGATGTTCCGTTAAACAAACAAATCAATGAATATTGTTACAACATCTACTCCGGTGCTTCTGCTATGTATTTAACAGTTCTTGATAAAATGCGAAGAAGAATCTGCAATGTTATTAGATCTGACCAGGCATCTCGGTATCAGTCGATTTTCCATGTGTATTTTCTATAAATATTTTCTTGATAATGGTTCTGATAAATCTTTCCACTTTGGTAACTGGACTTTAGGAATTTAAACGCAGTACTAGATTGGCGGCAAGGTCTCATCATTTTACCATAAGTTAATAATTTCTCTTGCAATCCTAGCTTGTGGAATGCTCTTCTGGCATCTTGCTTTGATCTTTCAAAAATTTAAATGCAATGTCAAGCTGCATCGGTTCTCTTCTTAGTCGCTGTTCGATTATTATTCTTTCTCTTTAATATTTTTTTCTTTTCTCATATCATCCCACACCCCTTGCGTCTTGGTGACTTCAATGTCTTTCTTGGGGTGAAATGAAACAAAGAAAGGATTTTGAAACAATTCTACGGAGGACATCCGGGAATTGTGGGTATGAAGTCTTTGTTGAGAATCTTAATGTATTGCCCACGGTTGGACAAAGTTAACTAAAATACAATGAGAAAAAAAATGGTTGTAAATTAGCAGCAAAATCTCCACCTACAAATTATCAGGCATAGCCGTAAACTGATAAACCATGGGCAAGACTATATATGGAGTTTGCTCGGCCAATAAACGTTTCATACTATTTAACTGTGGTCGACAGTTTCACAAGACAGCACGAGATATTGAATTGTGAACGACTTACTACCGCAATAATGATTAGATTAAATTTTGCAAGCTTTGGATTACCTGACAGTGTGGTATCAGATAATGGAACTTAATTTTCTTTTAGTGAATTTTAACATTTCTGCCAAAACTACGCGGTTGAACATTTTACAACCCCGACTTTTCACCCGGGGTCGAATGGTCAAGCTATGGTCCAGCTATGGCCAACTAGTGCCCCCCAACAGAAATCAACTGTACATTTGTATAATAAAATGACCAACAATACATCTTTATACCAAAATGACAATCAATGTCGTACTAAAAAAATATCTTTTACAGTAAAATTTCCAACAATATATTTTATTTTTAAGACATTTTTATGTTTATACGTTCTTGTAATAGATACAAATATTTAAGTAAATACTCTGTTTATAATAAACAGTATTAAACATTTACCGGCCTGAATGTCCGAGAAATCTTCATAGAAAATATTCGTCCTCCGACAGGAATCAAACCTGTATCCGATGCGGAAATGTCTTAAAAAATAATTGTCGGACTTTGTCCATTTCATAATATATATATATATATATATATATATATATATATATATATATATATATATATATATATATATATATATATATATATATATATATTATGAAATGGACATATATATATATATATTTATGTATATATATATATATGTATGTACATATATATATATATATATATATATATATATATATATATATATATA
>OZ038518.1:61702079-61717079 GCA_964036315.1 Acanthosepion esculentum | reverse complement strand
TGATCGAATGACAAAAAAAAACAACGAGGTAAAAATGGGAAATCAAAATTTAAAGAATAAAAACTATATTAGAAATAGAATTTGGCAAAAAAGAAAGAAAAATGAAAAATGTATTTTCGTTTTCATTTTTGTTAGAATGACAAAAAACAACGACGTAAAAATGTAAAATAAAAATTTTAAAAATAAGAAAAACTAATTATAATTCATAATTCAAAATACGCTTTTAAGTAGGCGCCCGAGAGTGTCGTCAGTGATGTTTTGACTTGGTTCATCAGGGAGTTTCGGGTCTTTTAACATTATACTCTCCATCACCAAATCGACCCAATCAGGGGAGATCAAACCTCGAGACGTAAAAATGGGAAATAAAAATTTAAAAAATAAAAAATAAAACTATATTAAAAATAGAATTTGGCAAAAAAGAAAGAAAAAAGAAAAATGTATTTTCGTTTTCACTTTTGATCGAATGACAAAAAAAAACAACGAGGTAAAAATGGGAAATCAAAATTTAAATAATAAGAAAAATATATGAGAAAAAAGAAATTGGCAAAGTAAAGAAAGAGAAATTTGCAAAATACAATGCAAAAGAAAAAAAGAAAGAAAGAATAAAGTATATTTTTTTCGTTTATGTGCCGTCTCCCTTCAAGGCATAGACGATCATGGTCCTCCACCTTCTACTGTCCCTTGTAGCTCTTCATAAGTTTTTGTCTTTTTGTTATTTCTCCCATAACCTTTGTCTGCCATCTACTTGCTCAAGCCAATTAATTAAGTCACTCGTTGCTTTCCTCTGTCCCTGTTTCCCTCTGTCCGTCTTGGGAGTGTAAAATTTTCCAAGCCCTCCTTCATCATTACGTAACCCAGGAATTTCAGCTGTCTCTTCCTGATCTTTAGTATAAGTTTTCTTATTGTTTCTATTCTCTCGAAAACCTCGTTGTTACTCATTTGTTCGGCTCGTGGTATCCTCCTCATCTTTCTGAAGAGTTATACTTCTGTTGCTTTAAGACTCTTCATCATCTTTGAGGAGATTTTCCAGTATTCGCTGCCATACAAGAGAGCAGATATCACGTAACAGTCCATTACTCTTTTCTTTATTTCCAACGAAACTTTCATGTCTCGTAATACTCTACTTAGCTTTTGGAAGGCATCTTTGACCATCCTAATTGTCGGGGCGCACCCACCTTCACAACCACAATAGACTGATCCTATTATTATAAATAGAACAGTAGTTCTAGAGACTGGGAGTAGTGTAGTGCAGTGCAGAGTGAGACTTCTGTAGTGATCAGTTACACTTCCGTTTCTCGACCGGAAGATACCGTTGGACTTTATTACTATTACTTATTGTTACTACTAACCTACGTTTCGTTCTACTACTAATCTCTCTGATGTAAATACCTTTCTGAATATACCAGTATTTTCCCTACGACTGTGTTTGTTCGTTATTACCATATACTCACGTGGAAACACTCAACATCTCAACAGTGGCGACGAAGGATGTTTTGTTGATCTCAACACTAATACATCACTTTTAGAACATTTCCGAGTAGTTAAATTTCTTTACCTGCTTCATTTTAGTGTTCCCGGCCTGGAAATTTCATTTTGGGCTACTCTTTTTGCTGATGACCATGTTTTCTATCTTGTAGTTAGTCCCTTTATCTCGCTCTCCTCCGCTAATTTCTGTACGAGGTATTGTAGTTTCCTTTCTGTGTCTACTATCAGCACAGTGTCACCTGCATATCTTATGCTGTTAAGATTGTGACCGTCAATGATGAATCCTGTTAAGATTTACATTTCTGTCGGTATTGCCTCGCTGTATAGGTTGAATAATCCGGGAAGACAAACTTCCTATTTTTTTGTATATCTTCCGAACGCATATTTATCCGTATGCAAGAGGTTTGCTGCCAGTAGAGATTTTTGTGGCGTACTTTGTCGAACGCCTATGTGTAGTCTATAAAACACAGGTACACCTTCTTCTGGATTTGTATGCTCTTTCTTATAATCTTCGTTCCTTGTTCCGGTGTCTAACTTTTACAATTCTCTGTCTTTATTCTTATGCGCATTCTATTCGTCAGAATTCGGACGATGAGCTTTGCTTTGTCGCATCGTTTATTGTTTGATGGAGTTCACATCGTTTACGCCTCATTTCTTAATCAGTGCTATGAAAATGGATCTGCTTAGGTCTTCCGGTATTTCACCACTGTTGTAGGTTTCATTTATTATTTCTGTAACCTTGTCTATACCGAAATCGTCTAAAGCTGCTATTATCTCTATTGTAATTCCAACTGGCCCTGTCGCTTTGTTTCTGTTCAATTTGCCGACTGCAGCTTCCACTTCGGTTTTAGAATTTTCAGCCCGTCGGTAATTATGTGTGTTGTCGGTTGTTCTCTTTCGTCTCCGATACATTCTTTTGAACGATGAAGAAGGTTTTCTGTCTCTAATATAAGCGTTTCGTCCTGTTATCTCCCTTATATATATATATATATATATATATATATATATATATATATATATATATATATATATATATATATATATATATATATTAATGCATGTTTCATTAAATAACATAGACAGGTTTTGTCTATTTATTTTAAGTAAGTTCCTTTCATATTGTTTGATAAGGTTAATCATATTATCATTAAAAGACGAAAGGAAAACACCATATTGATACATGTTTAAATCCAATCTAAGTTTTCGGCTTACATAAGCCATTATCAAAGATGACAATTTCAATAAATCAAGCAACACATAGACGAAACCTCAATAATAGCCTGCCCTTGTTGCTTGAATAAGCTCAACGTAACGACTCGTATTTACGAGACAAGGAAGCAAAAATCGTGACGCAGCTCGTGATGCCACACATGATCACACACACACACACACATACATACATACATATATATATATATATATATATATATATATATATATATATATATATATATATATATATATATCCTTATTTGTGTTACTCGTTCTCTCTGTTTCTGCACATTCTTCGTTGAGACATTCTTCTTTATCCTGTCTACATTTGTTCCTTATTTCAGTGTGCAGTTTTCTGTATTCCGTTCCATGTCTTGATGTTGCTTACTGTCTCCTTTGCATCATGTCGAGAATCTTGTATGTCATCTATTCGTTTTTTTCTTTGTCCATTTTCCTTTGGGATGATGTTGTTTCCTGATGTCACTAAAGCTTCTCTTAGTGTGTGCCATTTTGAGTTTCCATTTCCATTTTGTCCCTCGTATCTTCTTTTCACAGTGTATATTTTTCCTTCAGGTTAGGGTCATTTAGGAGTCTGATTGCTACGTTTGTCTCCTCCAGTTTCCATAGTTTCACTTTTAGTTTACATATAAGAGGCAGGTGGCACTTGGATAGGTTTTGCAGTGAACAACTGCATTCCTGAATATTTTGTTTATGGTTATTTAGTCAATTTGGTTTTAAGTTTCTATTCCTGGCCTTATCCATGTCCATAATTGTCTTGGAGTTTCTCGTGCACCATTGAACTCTTTTTTTTTCTCCGGGATCGTTGCGTTTTTTCAGACCAAATTTGTATAACTAACTTCCCCGCTCTTTCCTTGCCTACTTTGGCATTCAGGTCTCCCATGATAGCGATTAGAAAAGTGAGACTGAAACAAAGAAAAAACGAAAAAGAAAGAAAGTTAAGGGGAAAAAAGTCGACAGATGATGAATTAAAAAATGCTTGTTTTTAATTTTTAATCAGAAAAGCGCAAATATAAGAAAGAAAACTTTACGCAAAAAAGAAGCAAAGAAAGAAATATAAAAGAAAGAAGATGTCAACGAAGAGCGGAAAATTAAAAGAAAGAAAGAAAGAGATCGATAGATAGATAGATAGATAGAAAGAAAGAAAGAGAAAAAAGAAAGAAAGAAAATGTGATCAGATAGACGAAAATTGAAAGAAAGAATGTAAAGGGGGGAAAAAAGAAAAAAAGAAAATTAAAAAGAAAGACAAAAAAGAAATAAATAAAATGTGACCAAAAAGAGAAAGAAATAATGAAAGAAAGAAAGAAAGAAAGAATGAATGAATGAATGAATGAAAATTTGACAGAAGGGAATAAAATTGTAAGAAAGTAAAGAAAGAGAAAAAAAGAAAGAAGGAAAATATGACTGGAGAGACAAAAATTGAAAGAAAGAAAGAAAGAAAGAAAGAAAGAAAGAAAGAAAGAAAGAAAGAAAGAAATGTGAGCGGAGAAACGAAAATTGAAAGAAAGAAAAAATAAAAAAGGGAAAAAGAAAGAAAGTAAATTAAAAAAAAAGAAAGAAAATGTAACCGTAATATAAACGATTGAAAGAGAAAAAGAAACAAAGAAAGAAAATGTGATATGAGTGTATAAAATTGTAAGAAAGAGAGTAAAGAAAGAGAAAAAACAAAGAAAGAAAATGTTATGGGAGAGACGAAAATTGAAAGGAAGAAAGAAAGTAAAGGAAGAAAAAAAGAAAGAAGAAAGTATGATCGTAGAGAGGAAAATTGAAAGAAGGAAAGATAGAAAGAATATAAAGAAAGAGAAAAAAGAAAGAAGAAAGTATGACCTTAGAGAGGAAAATTGAAAGAAGGAAAGAAAGAAAGAAAGTAAAGAAAGAGAAAAAAGAAAGAAGAAAGTATGAACGTAGAGAGGAAAACTGAAAGAAAGAAAGAAAGAAAGAAACAAACAAACAAACAAAGTGAAAAAAGAAAGAAGAAAGTATGATCGTAGTGAGGAAAATTGAAAGAAAGAAAGAAAGAAGGAAAGAAAGAAAGTAAGAAAGTAAAGGAAGAGAAAAAAGAAAGAAGAAAGTATGATCGTAGAGAGGAAAATTGAAAGAAAGAAAGTAAGAAAGTAAAGAAAGGGAAAAAAGAAGGAGAAAGTATGATCGTAGAGAGGAAAATTGAAAGAAAGAAAGAAAGTAAAGAAAGAGAAAAAGAAAGAGAAAATATGATCATAGAGAGGAAAATTGAAAGAAAGAAAGGAAGAAAGTAAAGAAAGAGAAAAAAGAAAGAAGAAAGTATGATCGTAGAGAGGAAAATTGAAAGAAAGAAAGTAAAGCAAGAGAAAGAAGAAAGATAATAGTTAGCGAGCAATAATCGGCTGGCGTAAATGATTAATGAAGCAAGGTAGAAAAAAAAACGAAATGACAAACATGTTTGAAGCAAGAAAGCAAAAGAATTCATTATCTTGCCAAAAGCCAGCGATGCAGAGCAAAAAGATAATGATCATTTGTACGATGCATAATCTAGCGTCAAATCCGTCTTCTATCAGAGGCTCGGATTGCCAGGATATCGCTTCCGAAATAATGAACAACCGCTTACATATCAGTGCTTAAGGAGAGGCATATAGTACCGAATGCGCATGTGCCGAGATACGTATATATATATATATATATATATATATATATATATATATATATATATATATATATATATATATATATATATATATATAAGTGTGGGATTGATATATACGGAGTAAATTCCAATAACCAACAATTATTATTCTTTAAAGAGTGCTCAATACAGAGTAGAGCAGATATAATCATTTATTTAAATATTACAACATAAATATGTTATAAAATCACTACAAAAATAGCCATTTCGTTTCGACACTTCCAGTGTCTTACACTCGAAGTCTGGAACCGAAAGAGCTGCCTGACGATTGCACTAGCATGAAACAGACTGTCGCCTCTAAGTGTTGACTTCTATGTTCATTTTTATATTTACACATGCGCTATCTCTGATATTGAGCACTTTATCCCATAAATATAGCACACTTTAAGACTATATTTCTTCATATATATATATATATATATATATATATATATATATATATATATATATATATATATTTATATATATATATATATATATATATATATATATATATATATATATTTATATTTTCAAGCGAAGATTTTTGAATCCAAATTTGTTTTAAATATCCCACATAGATTCAAAATTAGGGCGCTTTGAACACAGTTTCCTTATAATAAATTACTTTCATTTTTAAATAAAACTACACAATTTATAAATTGAATGGCCAGATCTTTTAAGATGGACGTCTAATTTACTATGTATATTGTTTTCTTTAAATCATGCTTATTGTGTTCATATATTCATATTTTGTTCAGGTATGAGTTTATTATTATTATGTTTCATACTACATAATTATTTTACTGCAGAAAATTCTACGCAAACAGAATAAATCATAACCCACTTTTAAAATCCGCCGTTTTACGAGCTGAAACTTTATATTCTATTCTAAAACTAAATTAGTTACATTCCATCATCTTCGATCGAACTCCGAAATGCCATTTGTCAGAATGACGGATTTCCCCTTGGGGAGACACCGTGCCATGAAAAACTTGACTATTGGACCTCAAACTCCCACCTGGCCTCAAGGGGTACTCGTACATACGATCCGTTGCTAAGGATGCAAGTAAAATAGTCGGCTCCCTGTACCGCTCCAGTAAGTACTTGACCCCTCCTGTTAAACTCTACCTTTGCAAGAGCTAGATCAGGCCCAAAATGGAGTATTGCTGTCATATTTGGGGTGGGGTGCGAAGCTGCCTAAACATAACTCTCCTGCCTTGATAGTGTTCAAAAGCATCTCCAAACACCGGTGGGAGAGGAATTATTTTCCAAACTCTCTCCCTCATGCTGGAAGTGGCAAAACACTCGCTACTTCCACGGAAAGTGCTCAGACGAACTATGTTCCCTGGTCCCGACAATTCATTTCTTCGCGACAAAAACACGCCAATCCACTTATATTGTAGCATACCACGCACATTCCCTCTGTATTCCTTCGGTGAGATAGAATTTTTACTCGAACAGCTTCTTCCCACGAACAAATGCTCTCTGGGACCGATTCCCAGGAAAATGTTTCCCCGATCCTTACGATCTTAGACTGTTCAAGACAAGGGTTAAGAGTTATCTTCCACTCCTATAAAATAAAGAAACAAAGCTTCCACTCCACACACAATAAAGAAAGTAAGATCGTAGAGAGGAAAATTGAAAGAAAGAAAGAGAAAAAAGAAAGAAAGAAAGAGAAAAAAGAAAGAAGAAAGTATGATCATAGAGAGGAAAACTGAAAGAAAGAAAGAAAGAAAGAAAGCAAAGAAAGAGAAAAAAGAAAGAGAAAGTATGATCGTAGAGAGGAAAATTGAAAGAAAGAAAGAAAGAAAAAAAGAAAAAGAAAAAAGAAAGAAGAAAGTATGATCGTAGAGAGGAAAATTGAAAGAAAGAAAGAAGGAAAGAGAAAAAGAAAGATGATCGTAGAGAGGAAAATTGAATGAAAGAAAGAAAAAAGAAAGAGAAAAAGAAAAAAGAAAGTATGATCGGAGAGAGGAAAATTGAAAGAAAGAAAGAAGGAAAGAGAAAAAGAAAAAAGAAAGTATGATCGTAGAGAGGAAAATTGAAATAAATAAATAAAGAAAGAAAGAAAGAAAGAGAAATAGAAAGAAGAAAGTATGATCGTAGAGAGGAAAATTGAAAGAAAGAAAGAAGGAAAGAGAAAAAGAAAAAAGAAAGTATGATCGTAGAGAGGAAAATTGAAAGAAAGAAAGAAAGAAAGAAAGAAAGAGAAAAAAGAAAGAAGAAAGTATGATCGTAGAGAGGAAAATTGAAATAAATAAAGAAAGAAAGAAAGAAAGAAAGAGAAATAGAAAGAAGAAAGTATGATCGTAGAGAGGAAAATTGAAATAAATAAATAAAGAAAGAAATAAAGAAGGAAAGAAAGAAAGAAAGTAAAGAAAGAGAAAAAATAAAGAAGAAAGTATGATCGTAGAGAGGAAAATTGAAAGAAAGAATCTTCCACTCCTGTATTCACAATTTACTTCCTATCGAGAGTGTCCCCCGGACTTTATAAATAGTGAACATTGTTGCAAAAAAAAAAAAAAATAGATTGTTTTCCCGCCTTTCTTGTCTATGGTTCTCCTTCCATTTTCGTGATACCCTGATAGCTATAATCATCAGATATTTAAATGCATCATCAACCGCCATCTTCTGTCTTCCGAGACGCTTTTCATTTTCCCATTTCTTCTCACTAAATTCTTATTCTCTTTCACTTTCAGTAACTCTTTGCGTCTTAGTCACTTTATCACCTTGCTCTCTGCAAAATGATTACAAATATTTCCATTGTTGTTTTGGTAAAAAAAAAACAGTTATAATTTTACAAAAATAATTCGAATATTTATTGAATGTATTTGGGAACCTTCTACGGTAAATTCCCTTCCAGAAGCATACATTTCTTTTCCTCATAACACTACTGACATTGCAATGTGCGATAGTGAAAAACAAAAGCAATAGAGACTTATGTCATAAACTAAAATTTTCACTAACTTGCAAATAAATTTTATTTACTGCATTTCAAGAGAAATTAATATCACATATTACACTGAAAAGAAAGTCCGGTGGCATTTTTAACATAATGACTTTGAGCGTAACTTTCCGTAAAACAAACATTAATTTTGACATTTTGATATATTTTCTTTCTTTGAAGATTAGTTTATACAGCGTGAGTGATTTTTTTTTTATTGAATTTACACGTTTAACATGAGTTTAGATGAAATCCATATCAGATCCTATATACTGTGAGAATATGAACAAAACAGAAAGGGCTCATTAATTTTTTTTATGTGGAAATGATGAATTAAGTATCTGACATGGCTTCGAAGGTGTAGCCAATTTCCATCGGGATATTTTACTCGATTCGGACGACGAAATTCTGTTAATATTAAGCGAAACTGAGATGAGGAAAATTGTAAACTGTACGAAAAATAGCAAAGTCACTTTCTTGCCGACATCAGGAAGCTTCACTGCGCCTTTTCTATAAATACTTTCATAATTTTTCTGATGAATTTCCTCGATGGTACCTAGACATTACGAATTTAAGCGGAGTACTAGATTGGCGGCTAGGTCTCATCATTTTACAGTTCAAATAGCTAGATGTAACCGTAAGTTCTTCTCACACGCTACTCACTTTTTGAACTTTCTTCCGGCTTCTTGCTTCCCAAGCTTCCAACTTTGATCTTCTACTAGATTGGCGGCAAGGTTTCATCATTTTACAGTTGAAATGGTGAGATGTAAACTTAAGTTCTATAGCAACAGTTTCTTGTCTCGAACTTCTGGCTTGTGTAACAGACTTAACATTTCATGCTTCCCACTTAATTTTGATCAAAAACATTAAAACGTAATGTCAATCGTTATATTCTGTCTTCTTAATACTTTTTTTAAATGTTTTCTCTCCTTAATAATGTTTTTCTCCTATTCTGTAAGACACAGTAACCACTTGCGATTTAGTGGCAATATTGCCTTGAAAGGCTAAATGAAAAATACATTCCGACATTATTACGACAACCGATGTGGCTCGAACTAATGTTTCAGCGACCAGGGACTGTACCGGTGGTGTAAATGTGTCCCTCATTGCGGCTGTATTCAGGACAATACACCAAAGTCACATGGTCACTGTTTCTTGCTGAAAGTTATCTTCTCAGTAAAGAAAAGGTACATTTGTAGTAACAGTACAATGTACGAGGACTATATTGTCTAATCTATAGCGGATTCAATTTGTTTGGCAGCAAATCTAGGAGAAGGAAAACAACCTGCTGTCTTTAGCTTGCTTTTCTCTCTTCTTAGCTCCAACCTCACAAATGCTTTTTTTTAACGTTTGAGAGGAGGGATGGGGTATACTCAATACCCCCGGTGCAAAAGTAAGTGACAAGCTATTGCCCTATTCTGTCTTGAATGTCACCATGAACCTCAAGGAATGTAGTGGTGAGATCAACGGGGCAAAATGTGCTAAATTATTAAATGAATGATTAAGTAGTAACGTAGTTTAAAGATTAAGTGAAAATGGATTCTATAGTGGATGCAATTTGTTTGGCAACCAATCTAGGAGAAGGAAAATTCTGCATTCAAACAACCTGCTGTCTTTAGCTTGTTTTCCTCTCTTCTTAGTTACAACCTCCCAAATGCTTTTTTTTTGTTGAAAAATTTTGAGAGGAGGGACGGGGTAACTTCAATACCCCGGTGCAAAAGTAAGTGACAAGCTATTACCCTATACTGCCTTGAATGTCACTATGAACCACAAGGAAGGTAGTGGTGACCTCAACGGTGCAAAATGTGCTAAATGATAAAATGAATGATTAAATTGTATCGTAGATTAGAGATTAAGTGAAAATGGATTCATAGCCGATGCAATTTGTTTGGGAACCAATCTAGGAGAAGGAAAGTTATGCATTCAAACAACCTACTGTTATTAGTGTCTTGCATTTCTCTCTTCTTCGTTCCCACCACCCAAATGCTTGCCTCTATAACTTTTGATAGACTGGCCGGTGTAACTTCAATATCCCCCGCTGCAAAAGGAAGCCATTGCTATATTCTGCCTTGTTATGGTCCAAGGTTGGGACCAAGAACAACAGGAACACACGAGTAGAAATAACAAAGATATATTACACAGAATAATAATACAAGATGTGGAAGGTGTTAGTATGACTGTCAGCCTGGTTTGGAGTGAACTACTATTGGCTCGACTCGATTCCGTCTCGATATTTAACAACCCTCCCACGTGGGTCGAATGTGGCACAAGGCCGGTTTAATGTGGGCTCCCCGAGCCTGTAGGCCCGGCCAAAAATATGCCCATTTTGAACCCGTATACACGGGTTCAGGGACTCTACCTCCCCGGACGAAACTTTGCCCTTCGGCAAAGTCTCGTCCGAGTTCCTCTCTGCCAAAGCAGAGCGTTCGACAGAAGACGCAAACTGTCAGAGACTGCTCACGACTCGATTCCGTCTCGATATTTAACAACCCTCCCACGTGGGTCGAATGTGGCACAAGGCCGGTTTAATGTGGGCTTACCGAGCCCGTAGGCTCGGGCAAAAATATGCCCATTTAGAACCCGTATAAACGGGTTCAGGGACTGTCTACCCCCCCGGACGAAACCCTGCCCCTCGGCAAAGCCTCGTCCGGGTTCCTCTCTGCCGAAGCAGAGAGTTTGACAGTAGTCGGAAACAGTCAGAGACTCGATTCCGTCTCCTCCCTCTCTCTTGAGTATCGCAGTATTCATAGTGGCTGCGCGAGTTCACTCTGTCGTTATAGGTAAGGTCCCATAACAGTCGCCATGGACTATAAGAAAGATAAGGGTGACCACAACAGTGCAAAATGTGTTAAATGATTAACTGAATGACGAAGTAGTAGCACTTTTAACCTGTTCAATTCTAGGATTAACCGTTACTTCCTTGCATATCTTCATTAACTGTACCGCAGAGACTAACAGTGTTGTCTAATTGTGGGGTAGTAGTTACTAGCACTTATCTATGCGAGACGACGTTGCAAGTGTGTGAGCGAGGCAATGAGTAGATTTCTTTAAATGCATGCGTTTAAATGTTAGCCATTCTCCATAGGCAACATATAAACTTACTACATAGATTGCTTCTGCACGTCTCTAGCCTTAATTCGTCGGCATCGAAATCTGACAACAGACGGAATAAAATGTTTGTTTTGCTAGCAATATACGTGTACATGTACACACTATTTGCATGTGTTGGTGTTATTTTGTGGAACGTCCGGATATATTTATATTATCTATCACTCTCACTTTCGCTCTCACTCCCCCAAAGATATATATATATATATTATAATAAAAAGAAAGAACAGTAAGATATATAATCCGGTGTTCTTATTGATAATTTTTATTTTTAAAATGTGCTCAATGTAAATTTACAGAGCATAAATATTATATATTAACTGATTTAAAATATGGCTTCTTCGCTACACAGTAATAACTATGTTTCAAAAACCGAAGCTAAAAACTTAAAATTTAATTATATAATTAAATTAAAAGCATTAGTTAAGTTTCATCTTCAAGCGAATGTTGGATTCGAATATTCGCTTGAAGATGAAACTGAATTAATGCTTTTAATTTAATTATATAATTAAATTTTAAGTTTTTAGCTTCGGTTTTTGAAACACGGTTATTACTGTGTAGCGAAGAAACCATATTTTAAATCAGTTAATTTATAATATTTATAATATATATATATATATATATATATATATGCGTGTGTGTGAGTGTGTGAGTGTGTGTGTATGTGTGTGTGTGTATTTAGGCAGCAATCCTTCTTTCATGCACATTTCATTGAATACGACAGACAAGTTGCTTTTATTTAGTTTTCATACAATTTTTCATGCGATCTAATATTTTTTTCTTTTCAGATGATAAATTATATAAAAACTGTCCGAATGCTTGTCGACAACACTATTAAAATAGAAGCATCTACGTCCCAAAAAGGCTAAAAATAATGGAAGCCTTATTAATAAAAACAAAAAACAAACACTTAATAATATTAACTTTGGACATGGACACAATATATTGACCGTGTTTCGAAAAATGAAAACACTTTATAAAACAAACATACAAAAAACTATTTCTTATTTAACAGTTAAAATAATTAATCTTTGAAAATGGCTAAATTTATAGCCGAAAGCGTTCTGATAAAAAGAACATTCAAACAGTTTTTGTATAATTTATCATCCGAAAATAAAAAAGTCCTTAGATCGCATAAGAAATTGTATAAAAAACTAAATAAAATACCTTGTCTGTCGTATTCAATATATATATATATATATATATATATATATATATATATATATATATATATATATATATAAATTATGAAATGGACAAAGTCCGACAATTATTTAAAGACATTTTTATGTTTAACATTCTTTTTATAGATACAAGTATTTAAGTAAATGCTGTTTTTTTATATAATAAACAGTATTAAATAACATTTACCGGCCTGAATTTCCGATAAATTTTCATAGATAATATTCATCCTCCGATAGGATTCGAACCTGTATCCTATACAGGACCGTCAAATAACCTGACGTGCCTTAACCGATTTAAGGATCGTTCGGTTAGCAAGGTCGAATTTACTGCTTTTAAACTTCAATCTTCCATGAATCTCTCACGTACATTCATAACTGCTCATGGCGTATCAAATATAAACTAATGACGTCACACATCATGAAATGTACAAAGTCCGACAATTATTAAAGACATATATATATATATATATATATATATATATATATATATATATATATATATATATATATATATATATACACACAAAAATAGGTGACGAGACAGGAGACATCTCCACGGCCCTTTATATAAAAAAAACAAAAAAAACACGAACACATACATACATACACAATTAAAAGTGCATGCATTTTCTGTACACATAGAGATCGATAAATACACATCCACATACATACATACACAATTAAATATGCATGCATTTTCTATACACACAGACACCGATAAATACATGTACACACCGCCACATACATTGACCTAAACATTCTGATACAACAACCAAGAAATATTCAAGAGTGAAAGTGTTATTAAACGGATGCTAACCACTTATTAAAATATAACTTATACGGGCAAATATGCATAGATTAAAAATGGTCAAATAGAACAGAGAAACAAAGAATATGGAAAGGAAGGACATTAAAACAGATATATATGTTTAAAAATCACATTATCTAATATATAAAAAGCGAATATTCCAAACACACAAACATATATAAATATATATATATATATATATATATTTTAACATATAATTCGATATAAGCCTTATTATACATTAGGTGATAGAAAATAAGAACTACCTACAGATATAAGTGTACAGTCACACATATTTACATATATACACATACAGACATACTCACAAATATACGCCCACAAATACCCACATATATATATACGCATACACATGTGTATATATACACATACAGAAGTAAATATAAACATATCAACCCACACAGCAAGGTAAAAAAATATAAAGAAACCAAATATAAATACATATACATACAAGCATATATATGCAAAAACATATATACATACATATACACATACACACATACATACATATACATACATAAACATATGCATGTATACAGATACGTATATAAACTAAACACACAAATATACATATATACCAACACATATACAAACACACGTATATACATAAAAAACAAAAAACATACAAACGTAAATTCAACATACACCTATATAAACATATATAAGCACATCCACATCCATACACACACACACACACACACATATATATATATATATATATATATATATATATATATATATATATATATATATACACACATATATATATATATATATACATAAACATATATATATACACACACACATACATACACACATAAAAATAGGAATATATATATAGAAACCTACAAATATTCTAACAATATTATCTTATTGACGATAAAATATAGTAAAAGTTCATAATATTTTTTTAAAAGTAACCACACACAGTTGTTGATTAATTCTATAAGCAATAAAAAATCCTTATCCAACAAAAGTAGATTTTAATTAGTATCGATGATACATTCCAAGCAACTAAGATATACATACAAATACATATACTAGCACATACCAACATACAAACACATATGAAAATATATAAATCATGTATAAATACCCGTATCGACACATCCACATATACACACATATATAAGTACACTCCCATCCTCGCATATACATATAAATACAAACATACATATATATGCATATAAATACACATATACACACATATACACATATAAACACAAATACATATCCACATACATATATATATATGCATGTATATATATACACATATACACACACTCATATATACATATATATATATATATATATATATATATATATATATATATATATATATATATATATACACCCACACACAAATATACATACATATACATATATACACACATAGGCTTACACACGTAGAAGTAGACACAAACCAAAGTTTACATACCTTCACATACACACAAACAAGCTTACATATGATAGGTGTAAACATACATACATACACTCACACATATATACACACACACAGACACACACACACACACACACACACATATATATATATATATATATATATATACGTACATATACA
>OZ038518.1:61652079-61687079 GCA_964036315.1 Acanthosepion esculentum | reverse complement strand
AAAAAAGATTTTTGAATTGTTTTTGTATATGTGATTACGTACAGAATTTCTAAGTATGAATGTAAAAACCGATAAATCTATCATTAAAAGATCACGTGTTTTAAGGGTTGTCCCCCATCTTATACATTTTATCACCTACCCCGTCATACTTAACAATGAACCTGTTCGATTTCAATCCGCTGTCAATAAATCGATTAACAGGTGAAAAAAACAAGACCCCGTGGTTAAGAAAGGTTTGTATATAACACCGGAGAGCCGAGTTCGAATTCCAGTCGAATCCTTTACATTCACTTACGTGTTAATACCCTTGGGAAAGGTATTAATCCTCTTCTTCTTCCTGCAGCTGTGGGTAAGTAGAAGGATAGACAGGGTTCTATAGCCTTGGATGGCAACTTGTCTACTGCAGAAAGAAATGGCAACTTACTGCGGGAAAAAAATCTGCCTCGTCAGTCATGTATCGAAAGATACATGATCGCCTAAGCGTGTATCATGCATAGCACATAACTGACTGAAGTAATATTTCATTCAAATCAGATTAATAAAACTTTAAATTTGATAATTTTCCTCAAATAAGATTTCTTAAATGTATATTTTAATTTATGGAAGATTTTTAAAACCCGAGAATTAACATTTGTTTAGAAATGCGCCAAAAATGGAAGTTTTGATTGATTTTATTGTAAAAATCGATAATCGATACCGATCAATATAATTTATGTTTGAAATAAACCGCAGAGGATTTTGCTTATTGGAAATAGTAAATTTACAATTAAAGCTCAAATGAAAGCTTCGAGAAAACTTTTTCATTTAAAAAACAAATTCATTTTAAACCTTACGTATACCGAAGTAGTGGATGTACATATATATATATATATATATATATATATATATATATATATATATATATATATATATGTGTGTGTGTGTGTGTGTGTGTGTGTGTATTTGTATATATACATTATCTTTAACTTACAGTCAATTTTATTCAATATATGTAATATATTTAAACACAAATATGAATGCATGTTTCTTCCGCATGATCTTTTAACCATATACACCCCACATACACCCCACACACAAATATGTGTGTGCATATATATATATATATATATATATATATATTGATTTAAATAAACATCATTTTATGTTCATTGTTTTTTTTTTTTAAACATCCAGATCTTGGCTGCCTTTCGGCCAGCGCATCATCAGGGCCCAATCATTGGCAACTTTTAACTCATTTGGATTGATAAGAGATAGTACTTTCACACGCTTAAAATTACTAATGTTGTAAATACGTAAAATTAAGAAAAAAACAAATAAACTTACGTTTAAAATACGTAAAAAAAAAAAAAATGACCAGTGGAGCATGAAAAAGAAAAAATCAAGCTGATATAGACACACAGCTTACATTTTTATGATCATTCTCGTGTGTCGCAATCAGCGCACGCGTCTTCAATTGGTCAACAGTTATTGGATAATGAGTCATGCTCGTTTCGACTGACTCGTTTTCCATTTTGCATACAGGCAGATCAAAACACCATTTATTAATTTTCGAAGCATTATGCTTAAAATTATTCCTGCCTGTACTGTGCAAAGCAGAAGGAGAATTTTTTAAGATCCTTGAATTAATTTGGAGATATGTGAGTTTTATTTGTTTTCCATTTTATGTTCCACTGCATCAATGTGGCAGCTAAATCGAATAATGGGTACCATTTTTTTGCAAAATCCAAGCTAATGTTACATGCGAACAAAATTTGTACAGGATGAGCTGATGTTCTTTGCCCTTAATGCAAAACATGGCTCATGTTACGGGGTTTATGTAGAGTCCTTGATAGTTTTTTCTGCGACATTGGCTTCACATCAAAAAACTGCAAATAACTGAAAAAATAAGGTTTTTCGTAGAATAAAATTTGAATAACCTCCTCATTTTTTATCCAATCTTCATCAAACATGTCGCAAAATATTTACCGCCATAAAATAATCTGTTTTTACTATTCTTCGCTTCTTCGCTTATAAAGAAAACCCTCGAAAAACTGTCCAAAAATCCGGTGGTGAGGGTTAGGGGGAACAACACCCTGGTTTTTCATCGGATCCTTTCCAAATTTGATATGGAAATTGCATATGACATACAAACTGTCATGCGCGAATGGTTGCTTTAGATTATTTCAGATAAGTAGACGAAATCTGAGACAAACTAGGTGTTGTGAATATGGATTATCTCCCCTTTGATAATCCAAGCTATAAAAGCTGTACATTTCCGCTTGTCAAGTAGATGAGTAGTAAGATTCTTAATTGAATAAAAGATTACTAGACAGAATCTCTTGTCCTGTTTTCATTACACTAGTTTTAAAAGTTTAAAATTGGCTTTTGCCATTTTCACAATAGTTTCTTCATATGATTCCATCGAGAATTGGCATTCGAACAACCTTTAGTGCAAAGATTGTTTGGGAATAATTACTGAAGCGTTAAAAGGGAAACATTCACGAAGAACATGTTATTAACCCCATCTTTACAGTAAACGTGCGAAGAAGCAGGGGGGGGCGTTCATGTTTTTGCATTTGTAGTTGAATCAAAGCTGACGCTTCATTCCTGTTTGAGTTTGTTTATTTGATTTGTGAACAATGCCATAGTATTTGAAAATTATTACGGCAACAGGAAATTTACTGAATATCTAAAACAGAAACAATTTTACCTCGAGCAACGACCTCACAAGAAGAATTTATCGATGAAATTTCTTTATTAAGAAGAATCAAACACTAGCGAAAGACATACCGTAAAAAGATAAGCGGGTAGATTAGTATGATGCATGCAAGCGGGGTCACAGGTATATATTTCTAGACAGGGGGTGCGGGTATATATGGTGGTCCTACACAAACCTTCACTTTAAACAAATCTTTGTGTTGGTTTTCTGACAACTACATCTTATTAGTTCCACACATATCCGGCTACTGCGAATAGCTCTAGGAAACAATATCAACTTCACGTCATCACTTGGAATGTACGAACTCTAAAGTACAACAACTCAGCACCAGAAAGAAAAACAGCTCTCGTCGCATTGGAGCTAAAGAAGTACAACATTGATATAGCTGCACTGAGAAGTAACCATCAGTCGATTACATGAAACGAGAAAGCAAAATAAGACATCTGACAGTGTTCATGATGCACTTGAATACAATACATTCCCCTGTACTCTTTGTGGTCTTTTGTGCATTTTTCGAGCCGGTTTCAAAAGTCATGCCCGTTATAGGCATGCAAATAATTAGTTCGTGGTCGTCGGAACCTCATACGTCGAACTCGACGGGAGAGTCCATCGGATATATGAACTCGATTTCGTCGTCTGAGTATCCGACAATTTCATTAAATTTTTATATTTGTTTCCTATGTATCACTTCAGTCCCGCTAGTGTCCCGCATACAAGCCCACATATTGTGCAACAACGAGGATCTCGCTTTTCACCGTTGTCCTTCGTCTCTTAGCCAGTCAATACGTTTGATTTCAAAATTTCTCATACACCTCTGGCACAAATATCTTCACTTATTTCTATTCAGGGCAACTCGCTCAAAGTTAATATGAGACACATTGACATCTGAGAGGTTACACTTTAGCTTGCTTTATACCTGAGCCTCGGACATCCAACAGTCCTTTGTCCACTGTCAAGCTGGCTATAGATGAGGACCTTGGGTATTCGGTCGTCACTCTTCCTTGAAACATTACCATCCCAGCGAAGTTGTCACTGCACAGGGAAAGTCTCCATTCCACCAATGTTGCATTTTACGCGAAGATCAGCATTGGACAACCTATCGTTAAAAGTATCCGTTGATATATAATCCGGGTGGATCCTCGTAATAATAATTATTAAAACTGATCCACAGAGAAATCGATGTTTTTATTTTAATAGAGCATATGTATTTTTTACAGCAAAACAAAAACAAAAATTACCTCAAACTGCCTCTTAAGATAAATAAGCGCTCCGAGGACAAGAACTTAGTCGGTTGTCGGAAGCCGATAAGAGACGGTTTGAAATAGTCTATTCCGATGTTGAGGTAATTTTTTTTTGCTGTTATATATATATATATATATATATATATATATATATATTTTGAACGATAAAAATTATTAAAAAAATTAATTCAAATCTTCAGACATACTGGGTTGTAGATTAATATTCTTATGTTTTTATTATTATTATTTCATTTAGATTCCTCGGCTAGTTTCGGCCAACATGGCCATCATCGGGAGAAAAAAATGTTTCTGCTTGCTGGTAGCAGTAAACTACAGAAATGAATATATATAAATATGTGTGTGTGTGTGTGTGTGTGTGTGTGTGTGTGTGTGTGTGTGTGTGTGTGTGTGTGTGTGTGTGTGTTAATGTGTGTTAAATGAGAACAAATGGAGTATAATTCTACTGTACATAACATGAATTTAAAAGAGGGCTCAGGAGTAAAGCTCTAGGATTTATATGTAGATAACTTCGTTTCATGATATATATTAATTATGTTTCGGTGAGTTTGAATTTATTGGAGATTACGTTCGATTGGTTAAAACCCTATATTTATTCTGTTTTTTTTTTTTCGAAAAAAAGAGGAGGAATTGTACTTTTGAAATTAAATTAATAGTTCACTCGCCATCGAAGGAGGCACGGTGGAGTAATGGATAACGGGTCGGATTGAGGAATCGTAGAGCCGAGTTCGAATTCCAGTCGAATCCGTTACATTCACTTAGATGTTAACACACTTGGGAAAGGTCTGAATCCTCTTTTTTCAACCTCCAACTATGGCTAATTCAGAGCAGACTGGAGGTCAACTCTGAATTCAAAACCATTCGGCGTCTGCCATTGGTTACTCCTGCCTCTGCGCCTGTGGAAATTCTGCGGCAAGTAAGAGCATATTCATCCCTCCACTGGGATAGGTGTGTGGACCGCGTGTGAAGTTCAAACTCCGTTGTTACTCCGTTTCAAGAATTCACCGCCGTTAGAATCGGGAATGGCTGTCGCTCGTTTCAGCATTGGCGACGGATCGCCGTGCTTGGTCGGCCTTCGTTCCGGACGCGGGGAATTCCTTGGAAGGAGCCGGCTTAACCGATCCGGGGTGAATGCCGCAACATACATACATACATAGTTTTACATCGCACGAAGAGACACATTTGTAATGTCGAAACCTAATCGTAATTGTGTTGCGATTTTTAAGGTGTTTTTGTTTTAATATACTAAAATAAATAAATTATGTATATATATATATATATATATATATATATATATATATATATATATATATATATATATATTCATTAAAAACAGACAAGGTACTACGATTGTGCTTTTTATTTAATTATTCTTGTGTTCGAACAAGACCTTTCTTTACAGGACAAAGGGTGTGTAGAAACTATCCAAATGTTTTATGTTTCCGAGCGCTTTCGGCTATACTTTTAGCCATTTTCAAGGATGGTTCGATTTTTCAGCTTAATTGAGTGTGTGCATTATGTGTATGTCTTAGTGTGTAGTAGGGGTGTTTTTAATTTCCGAATACGGTTAGCATATTGTGGCTTTGTTCGTAGTTAATATTGTTAAGAGTTGGCTTTTTCTTTTTTCTTATTAAAATCTCCATTATTTTTAGTCTTTTTTTACAGGTGGATGCAGTTAATATATTTGTGTTTTCTACTATTATGTTTCTAATGGATTCTGGTAAATTTGTGTGCGTGTTTAAATGCGTTCTAATGGAGCTGTGGTCAGATAGGTGTAACGTAAGGCGTCTGGATAAGCATGTAGTTGTGTAACCGATGTAATTATTCATGAATCCGGTTTGATCAGGAACATTATTAAATATATAATGCGTGCAATTATATTCATGAACTTGTACACAATGTCGCATTATGTCATTGTGCCTTGGTTTTTATCTAAACTAAGGCTAATTTTGTATTTTTATATGTCATTCTATGCGACACTATATGAACCTGTGCCCTACACTAATTATGTTCCTTCCTGTAAGCATAACCTATTCTAATTTATTGGCATCATTTTTTAAAAATCTATTGACATCCATAATTAACATTACTGATAGATAAGACACATTAGGATTTTATTCCTTTTCACTCGTCTAAACCTATTCCCAATCAGGCAGACTGCTTATCTACAACTGGATAACTTTTAATAAAAAAATAAAATAAAATGAAATAAAATGAAAAATAAACGTTGATTTCCATCTTTGATTAAAGCCAGGAAGTTCCTCAATGTCTAATAATGCAACGCTTTAAAAACACGCCAAAATATTTTATGAACTATTTTTCTCGATAATTAGTCAATGTATTTTTATCTTTCAGTATTGATACGCACATTTTGCAAGTCATAACACCAACAAAATATTTATTTTAAATTAGAGTATTTCCACCAAATTTAAACAACGCGAGCTATAATACGCATTTATAATGCCCACGCATAAAAACCATGTATAATTCATCGGAGGATACTTATGAAAGAAATAATAGTTTAACTTTATGCGTGTTATACATATATATATATATATATATATATATATATATATATATATATATATATATATATATATAGGTAACTATGCTCGTGTCGGAAAACCTTCGAACTCTTGATTTAACAATAGCCAAATCAATCACGAAGGAAAAAAAGCTTTTAAAAAAAGAAAGAGCCAGGAACATGAAAATAATCGCACAGATACAGGTTCAAGGCCCAAAGAAAAAACCCCGATACGAGTAAACAACTAACTAAAGAGCCTGACGATATGTCTAAGTGAAACCTTGGTAGATGTGTCTGGCTCATTAGGTTTGACTATATATATATATATATATATATATATATATATATATATATATATATATATATATATGTATATATATATATATATAATTTTTATAATAGTTTTTATATAATTTATCATCCGAAAAGAAAAACATTATTAGATCGCATGAGAAATTGTATAAAAAATAAATAAAAGCACCTTGTCAGGCGTTTTTAATGAAATGTGCATGAAAGAAGGATTGCTGCCTAAATACACACACACACACACACACACACACACACACACACACATATATATATATTTTTGTCATCCACAGACAGACTGTTTCGCTGTTTCACAGATCATCAGTGTGGCTAGATGTCCGGTTGCCTCTAGCTAGGATCGAAACCCGACTGAATTTGCATCAGTCGGAACTTCTCCCACTAAGTCGTCGGCACACGGCAGGGATGAAGGTGAATTTTAGCGTGTTTATTTTTAGATTTAGATAAACACACAGTGACTGACAGTGACTCAATTCTAATTTTGCATGATATCTAAATTATATATATTTTACATCAGTAAATCTTATAATCATAATTAGATATTTTCCTTCAAAGATTCGTTTGTTGCGTTATCAGTGTTGCAATGAGGCAAATTGTAGGATTGTTTAAATGTATAGAAATCTAGATAAATCCGTACCACAAAACACAGGGCGATATTTCGAGGAGACTTTGAAAAGAAATCGCGCGTAAATTTCGATTGTAGAAAAATGGCATCTGTATAATTTTCATCTGTTTTTTTTTTTTTTTTTAAATGTCTGTAGATTTAGTATTCTGATTTCTAATTTAATTTCCTTTCATCAACGTTTTTAGTTAAAGGAGTATCAAATATTATTAATAATTTTTTTTTAATAATATTTACTTTTTCTAATTTTTTTAAATGAAGAAATTTCAGCTACTATTACTAATATGCTTCATTAGTATTTACTTGTTTTTCTTCATTTCTACTAAATGAATCTTTTTCAACCATTATCAATTTTTTACAAGTACTTAATTGCATTTTGATTTTTATTAAATGAAGTATTGTCAACCATTAGCATTAATGTTAATATTTAAGAATTCCATCATCTTTTTGATTAGACGACGTTTTTAGCCATTATTATTATTATTATTAATTTCTGATTAGTATTTATATTTTCCTTCACATTTATTTATTGACTCGTTATAAACAATTATTAATAAATATTACTAGCATTTACTTTTTTCTTCATTTCTATTAGATGGTGTGTTTATAACAACTATTAATTTTTCCTCTTCATTTTTATTAGATGAAGCATTAACAAACACTATTATTAATTTTTCCTATTATTTACATTTCATTTTTATTAAATAAAATATTCTCAGCCATTATTATTAATTTTCACTAGTATTTGCTTTTTTCTTCATTTTTATTAAATGAAGCATTCTCAGTCATTATTAAATTTTTTTACTAGTATTTACTTTTATCTTCATTGTCAACGATTAATAATAATTTTTACTAGTATTTAATTTAATTTTCGAACTTACTATATGAGACATTGTCAACCATTATTAATTTTCATTAGTATTTGCTTTTTTCTTCATTTTTATTAAATGAAGGATTCTCAGTCATTATTAAATTTTTTTACTAATATTTACTTTTATCTTATTTGTCAACGATTAATAATAATTTTTACTAGTATTTAATTTAATTTTCGAACTTACTATATGAGACATTGTCAACCATTATTAATTTTCACTAGTATTTGCTTTTTTCTTCATTTTTATTAAATGAAGCATTCTCAGTCATTATTAAATTTTTTTACTAGTATTTACTTTTATCTTCATTGTCAACGATTAATAATAATTTTTACTAGTATTTAATTTAATTTTCGAACTTACTATATGAAACATTGTCAACCATTATTAATTTTCATTAGTATTTGCTTTTTTCTTCATTTTTATTAAATGAAGGATTCTCAGTCATTATTAAATTTTTTTACTAGTATTTACTTTTATCTTCATTGTCAACGATTAATAATAATTTTTACTAGTATTTAATTTAATTTTCGATCTCACTATATGAGACATTGTCAACCATTATTAATTTTCACTAGTATTTGCTTTTTTCTTCATTTTTATTAAATGAAGCATTCTCAGTCATTATTAAAAAAATTTACTAGTATTTACTTTTATCTTATTTGTCAACGATTAATAATAATTTTTACTAGTATTTAATTTAATTTTCGAACTTACTATATGAGACATTGTCAACCATTATTAATTTTCATTAGTATTTGCTTTTTTCTTCATTTTTATTAAATGAAGCATTCTCAGTCATTATTAAATTTTTTTACTAGTATTTACTTTTATCTTCATTGTCAACGATTAATAATAATTTTTACTAGTATTTAATTTAATTTTCGAACTTACTATATGAGACATTGTCAACCATTATTAATTTTCACTAGTATTTGCTTTTTTCTTCATTTTTATTAAATGAAGAATTCTCTTTCATTATTAAAATTTTTACTAGTATTTACGTTTATCTTCATTTTCAACGATTAACAACAATTTTTACTAGTATTTAATTATATTTTCGATCTTAGTATATGAAACATTGTCAACTATTATTAATTTTTACTATTATTTGCATTCTCAATCATTATTAAAAAGATTTTACTAGCATTTATTTTATCTTCATTGTCAACGATTAATAATAATTTTTATTAGTATTTAATTTCATTTTCAATCTCACTATATGAAACATTGTCAACTATTATCATTAACTTTCACTAGTATTTGCTTTTTTCTTCCTTTTTATTAAATAAAGCATTCTTAATCATTATATTTTTTTTTACTAGTATTTACTTTTATCTTCATTGTCAACGATTAATAACAATTTTTAATAGCATTTAATTTCATTATCGATCTTACTATATGAAACATTGCAAACTATTATTAATTTTCACTAGTATTTGCATTTATCTTGATTTTTATTAAATAATGCATTCTCAATCATTATTAAATCTCTTTTACTATTATATATTTTAGCTTCATTGTCAATGATTAATAATAATTTTTACTAGTATTTAATTTAATTTTCGATCTCACTATATGAGATATTGTCAACCATTATTAATTTTCACTTATGTCTACTTTCATCATTTTTATTAGATGAGGCATTGCTAACCATTATTAAAGTTTGATTAATAGATTTTTCTTCTTAATTTTATTATATTATCAAGTATTTTTATTATTTTTGTATTTTATTTAATTTGTATTAGATCTGTATATTTATTCAATCATTATAGATAATTTTATTAGTATTTAATTTCATTATCATGTCAATTAAATTATTTTCATTGACCACCGGACATTTTGACTAATATTTATTTCCATTTGTCTTTTATCACAAGAAGCATTGTCAAACATTATTAATAATCATTTTTCTGGTAGTTAGTTTCATTTTCATGTTTATTAGATGACATGTTGCCAACAATTATTATTAATTTTTAACTAGTATTTAATTTCATTTTCATTTCAATTAAATTATTTTCATTGTCCACCGGACACTTTGACTAATATTTATTTCCATTTGTCTTTTATCACAAGAAGCATTGTCAAACATTATTAATAATCATTTTTCTGGTAGTTAGTTTCATTTTCATGTTTATTAGGTGACATGTTGCCAATAATTATTATTAATTTTTAATTAGTATTTATTTTCATTTTCATTACAATTAAATTATTTTCATTGTCCACCGGACACTTTGACTAATATTTATTTCCATTTCTTTTTTCATCACAAGAAGCATTGTCAAACATTATTAATAATCATTTTTCTGGTAGTTAGTTTCATTTTCATGTTTATTAGGTGACATGTTGCCAATAATTATTATTAATTTTTAATTAGTATTTATTTTCATTTTCATTACAATTAAATTATTTTCATTGTCCACCGGACATTTTGACTAATATATATTTCCATTTGTCTTTTATCACAAGAAGCATTGCCAAACATTATTAATAATCATTTTTCTAGTAGTGAGTTTCATCTTCATGTTTATTAGGTGACATGTTGCCAACAATTATTATTAATTTTTAACTAATATTTAATTTCATTTTCATTTTTATTAAATGAAGTATTATTAACAATTCTACATTATTGGCTTTCATCAACTTTTCTTGTGATGATATATTATCAAACATTATTATTAATTTTAGTTTAGTTTTTACTTTTTCTTCACTCCTATTAAATTTATCCTGTCAGCAATTAATGATTATTTTTACTAGTAATTAATTTCGTTTATTTAATTAATTTTCGTTTATTTTTAACAAATGACGAATTGCCGACCATTAATGTCATTTTTTGACTAGTATCTATTTTCAACTTTTTTTTTTTAATGAGACATTGGCAGTCATTATTATTCAGATTTTACTATTATTTACTTTACGTTTTTGCACTGTTTATATTAAACAGTATTAAATAACATTTACCGGCCTGAATGTCCGAGAAATTTTCATAGAAAATATTTCTCCTCAGACAAGATTCGAACCTGTATCCTATACCGAACTGTCATATAGCCTGACGTGCCTTTTTATTAACCGATTCGGCCACAGAGGATCGTTCGGTTGGCAAGGTCGAATTTACTGCTTATAAACTTCAATCTTCCATGAATCTTTCACGTACATCCATAACTGCTCATGGCGTATTAAATGTAAACAAATGACGTGACACATTATGAAATGGACAAAGTCCGACAATTATTTTAAGACATTTTTATGTTTAACATTGTTTTTACAGATACAAGTATTTTAAGTAAATTCTCTGTTTGTAATAAACAGTATTAAATAACATTTACCGACCTGAATGTCCGAGAAATTTTCATAGAAAATATTCGTCCTCCGACAGTTTTTATTAGTGAAGAATTGTCAGCCATTGTTATTCATTATTGATAGTATTTATTTTTATTTTCCTTTTTCTTATTGAAGCATTGTCAATCATTATGATTAATTTTTGACCAGTATTTAATTTAATTTTATTTTTTCTGACAGGCGTTATAATTCTTGTATTTGAATATGGCTCTTGTGTATTTCTGAGTATATTTTTGCTTATTTTTATAATTTGGTTTTGTCTTGTTTTGTTTTACTGTACATCAACCTAAGTGGTTATTTAATGAGGACAAGACTATTATTGCTGGTAATATGTTTTTATCTATCTATCTATCTATCTATCTATCTATCTATCTATCTATCTATCTATCTATCTATCTATCTGAGTATATATTGGTATGTCTTGTTTTGTTTTAGAGCATATCAACCTCAATGGGTTATTTAATGCCGACAAGATTTTTATTGAGAGTAATATATTTTTTCCAAAAATGTATTGCATGTAATATTTTGTTTTTTCAAAAATGTATTGCTGGTAATGTTCCTCTTTTTTTTTTTTCAAAAGTGTATTGCTGGTAATGTTTTTCCAAAATGTATTGCGGTAATATTACTTTTTACAAAAATATATTGCTGGTAATATTTTTATGAAAAATGTATTGCTGGTAATATTTCTTTTTTCCAAAATGTATTGCTGGTAATATTTTACGAAAAATGTATTGCTGGTAATATTTCTTTTTTCAAAAATGTATTGCTGATAATATTTTTATGAAAAATATATTGCTGGTAATATTTTTGCAAAAAATGTATTGCTGGTAATATTTCTTTGTTCAAAAATGTATTGCTGGTAATATTTCTTTGTTCAAAAATGTATTGCTGGTAATATTTCTTTGTTCAAAAATGTATTGCTGGTAATATTTCTTTGTTCAAAAATGTATTGCTGGTAATATTTCTTTGTTCAAAAATGTATTGCTGGTAATATTTTTATGAAAAATGTATTGCTGGTAATATTTTTATGAAAAATGTATTGCTGGTAATATTTTTATGAAAAATGTATTGCTGGTAATATTTTTATGAAAAATGTTTTGCTGGTAATATTTTTATGAAAAATGTTTTGCTGGTAATATTTCTTTGTTCAAAAATGTATTGCTGGTAATATTTTTAAGAAGAATGTATTGCTGATAATATTTCTTTTTACAAAAATGTATTGCTGGTAATATTTTTTAAATGTATTGCTGGTAACAATATATTGCTGGTAATATTTTTGTTTTCAAAATTCATTGCTGGTAATAATTTTTTACAAAAATGTATTGTTAGTATTAAAACCCCTTTTTTTACACTTTCATAGTGCTTTGACCCCAGTTTAGGGGTTAACTGTTTGCCCATAGCTAGGACCCTAACAGGTGCTACCGAGCCATGTCTTGGTGGACCTGTGAACACCAGCAATTAAGATGTGCTTCCATGCTCTTCAAAACATCCTGATCAAAGGCCTTGCTGTTGGATGTAGTTTATCGTTTTACCCAGGACGCCTAGTTTGTTTGGTGGTGGGGGTCTGACTCCACTGTAGATGTGCAATCAACGTATTCTGAAGCCCCAGCCGAGCATATAGACGATTCTTTACAAAATTGGTGGTTCCATTTTATAGGTCCCCGAAATGGACAGCTAAGTTTATTATGATTCTCATTTCTTTGTTAGCGCCTCGTTAAGCCTGCTTGGTCTCACGCTGTCCACTGACATGAGGTGGAATAAATAAATTGAATCAATAGCTTCATCTGCTGCAAGGAAATTTGGTTCTCTGTGTCGTGCCAGAAAGTTTTTCTCGTCTGAATCCATCCTTCAAATCTATAAATCAGCCATCTGTCCTTGCGTGGAATATTGCTGTCATATATGGTCTGGTGCTCCCCCTCTACGTCTTGTGGTCATCGACAAAATGCAACGACGAATATGCAAGTTGATACGTCCTGATCTGGTATCCAGTCTACAATCGCTACCAATCAGAGGTGCTGTGGCCTCCCTTTGTCTCTTCTAAAAGTATTTTAACGGCAACTCTTCCGACGAGCTACTTTCGCTGGTTCCCGGAATGCGTGGATTTAAGCGAGCTACTAGGCTGGCATCTCAGTCCCACCCTTTCGCTGTCAAAACGGTTAAATGTATCCGTCTCTTCTACTTAAACAGCTTCTCCTGTCTGTAAAACACCCTTCCCCTTACTTGCTTCCCCGATGACTATAACCTTCAAATATTCAAGTGTAATGTCAATCGACATCTGACACCCTGAGCTTGTTCCTCGTCCTTCTCTGTATCCTTTCCTCAAACACACGGCTTTACTGTTGTCCTCTGTAACCCCTTGCGTGCTAGTGGCACTCCAACCTTGCTTGGGGTGAATTCCTTTTTTTAAAAAAATATTGTGCAGCTTCATTTGGTGTATTGTGCTTTACTTGTTTTTTTTCCCCATTTGAAACTCCATTTTGAACTTCTTCTTCTTCTTCTTCTTCTTCTTCTTCTTCTTCTTCTTCTTCTTCTTCTTCTTCTTCTTCTACGTTTTCTTCTTATTCTCATTCTTGTTCTTGTTCTTGTTCTTGTTCTTCTTCTTCTACGTTTTCTTCTTATTCTCATTCTTGTTCTTGTTCTTCTTCTTCTTCTTCTTCTTCTTCTTCTTCTTCTTCTTCTTCTTCTTCTTCTTCTTCTTCTTCTTCTTCTACTTCCCGTCTGTGGAACTCACTTCCCTTTATTTGCTTCCCCGATGATCTTCAAATATTAAAGTGTAATATCAATCGACATCTGACACCCTGAAATTGTTCCCCGTCCTTCTCTGTTACCTTTTCTCAAACACGCCTCTTTACTCTTGTTCACAATCGTCTGTAACCCCTTGCGTGCTAGGGGCACAATCGCCTTGCTTGGGGTGAATTGCCTTAACAAAAATAAAACTAAAACTATGTTATAATATTATTGTGTATTTCGGGGGATGTTTTTGTTTATTTAAATAAATAAAAAAATCTTTCAAATATACACAATATGACTAAATCTATCCACCTGTATTTAATAAAAGGTTTAATTTGATATTCCATGTAGGTTAAATCGGATCCACACGAACCTTACGAAAACCAACACATCGACCGAAGCTTTGTAAAAACAGTAAAGATGATCCCAACAGTAAATAGACTTGTTGATGTATTTTTTTTTATAAAGTCTCTTCAAATTGAATATGAAATATTTTTGTTTATGAATTTAAACGAGCTCTAAATACTCGTCGTGTGAATAAATATTTCATCAGAGATATCTCGGCCTATAAGTCCCCCCCGCCATTATATTTTTATTCACATTAGGGCGACTAATAGAATACTCATATGCTATCAATACTACGATGTAAGCTTAACATACAATTTCTTACAACTACTTCTAAAATAATAATAGACTTAAGTAATTCAAAACAAAATATTAATAAGCTAAAACTTGAAGGATTAATTTACTCTACAACCTGTAATTATTGTCACAAGGATTACATCGGTGAAACCTCAAAAAATTTAAATACAAGTTTATCTAAACACAAAAGAGATATTTTTAAAAAACACACCCAGTGCATTAGTTGCTCGACGTAGTGAATCTGACATTAATTTTGATTTAAAAAATATTACTTTAATTAAAAGAGAAAATGTATAGAAAATTTCTTTAATCATTAGATCATTCTTATAACATTTCAACTTTCTTGGAAAATGTATTATCATCCCAGTGTAGGGTATTAAGTAATGTGGCTTTACTGCTTTGGTTGGGGTGAACTTGCTTAAATAAATAAATATATAAATAAATATAAATTATATGACTCTAAATTAAAAGCACACACAAAAGTCATGTGCACACGTATACATATATATTTTTTTTCTATAAATACTTTCATGGTAATTGTTCGAATAATCTCTTCGCTGTGGTAGTTAGACCTTTGAATGTAAACACAGTACTAGACTGGCGTCGAGATCACATCAATTTACAGTTTAGTTGGTTAGATTTAACCGTAAGTTCTATGCTAACAGTTTCTTCTCTTACACTTCTCGCTTTCGGAACTCACTTTCGGCTCCAGTCATGAACATAAATGCAATGCCAATCGCTATCTCCTGTCCTTCTGATCATTTTTCATTTGTTCCCGTTCCTTAGTAATGTTTCTGTTTTTTAAAAATTCCGAACCCATTGACCCCTTGTGCCTTAGCGGCTTTACCGCCTTACTTGGGGTGGACTCGCTTAAAAAAAGCTAAGGGAAGTTTGTTTTTTTCTAGACCTAAATGTGTCTCTTTTGTGTCTGCTTGTTGAGATTAAATTCCGTAAGACAAAGAGAACACGCCCACTCCAACCAACTCTGCCACGACCTCCTCTTTAAAAAACACAAAACGCTGAAACGAGTGATTAAAATGATGTCATATCTGTGAGTCTAATGTCACGGTACATGAGAATCATGTACCACAGGAGACTTTATCTTCCTGATGGGGAAAACTGTCTTGTCCGACAAGCAGGAATATATTTTCTCCGCACACACTGGAAAAATTACGAAATGAAAGAACGGAAAAAAAAAAATTAAAAGAAAACTTTAAGAAGAAAAATTAGTTACCAATAGTCAAACTTATAGGGGGGAACGGGAATGTGAAAGGAATGGTAATATATGAATCAGTATATTTTTTTAAAAGTTGTTTAAAAAAACCGCGGATTAAAATTGCCACCTATAGTGAACTAAGGACATGGGAAACGAACATTATCTTTCAAATCTTGGCCAAAATATTAAGTATTTGGGAGCCTATCAGAGCAGGACAAACGATTCTTCAAAGTAATATTAACCGTTTCTCTACAAGGAAACGGTTTTCATTAACCGAGTAGCCAGTACTGTTGTCGGTTGAAATTTATAACTTTTACCCGGTAATACATTTTTTTCGGGAAAATCAGTCAGTTTATTGTCGTACGTGATACACGCTTAAGCTATCATGTCTCTTTCCATTAATGATTGACTAGGTAGATTTCCCGCGGTAGGTTGCCGTTTTTTCGGGGGCAAAGTGGTTGCCAACTAAAGCGATAGGACCCAAACTGTCCTGGTATTCAACCCACAGCTAATTTAGGTAGCTTACGCAATGTTATATTTTTAAAAATTTTGTGTTTGCAAATTCATGAAAACACTTAAAAATTAGTCAAAACCAAGCTGTTTTCGCTCTAAAGCAAGTGTTTTCAGCTAGTTTATTATTTTTTTCTTTTACTGATGTTCACAATACAAGGCCCAAGTGCCACTCAAGATAGAGGGTTACTCTGTAGAGTTGTATCAGTCTAAGAAAGCGCAAGATAATAGGAAAGTTAGACAATTACTTCCAGACTTGAAATTGTCAAGATTTAATTAACGTATAAAATGTCAGAGTTCAGGCAGAGACGTTAAGAGTATAGAGTTGAAGAAGACATTAGGAGGAACCGGAAGCCCAGATCTAAACAAGGGACAATAGATAAACCTCTACTCCTGTACAAAAGACTGGGGAGGTGTGTGGACCGGACTATAGCAAGTCAAAATATACATATGCCCATTCAAAAAGGAATATACTAGTAGCCTACACAATTACATAAAAAAATAGTGTTTTCAATGTCACGAAAACTGCTAAAACGTAGTCAAAATCGAGCTGTTTTCGTTAATAAACGTTTTCACTTACTTTCGATTACTTACACAAAGTTATATTAAAGTAATTTATGTTTCCAAAGACACGAAAACTAAAAAGAAGTCACAATCGCTTGAAAACACGTATTTTCAGCTAGTTTAGGTACCTTACACAAATTTATGTAAAAAAAAAAAATGATATCTGTAAAGGAGTTAATTGTGTGAAAAGTAAATGTAACGAATACGACAGAAATTCGAAGGTCTTCCGCCCACTGGTAAAGCAGTTGACCTCTGAGTTACAGCTGCTTCGCCGAGGCAGGCGAATGGCCGATAGTCGCTTTGTACAGGTGGGTTGGGGTTCCCCTTCACCGGTCGGGTTGGGAAATCATTCTGATTATCCAGAAACAGTTTAGATCGATCCCGTTGACCGCGGTGCGGCCGTCGCGGTGCCCGAAAATTGCCTGTAGGGATGTGTGAGATTTGAATGTAGGCCGTGGATCAGTAAAGATCAGCATCCCTACTCACCTGAGTAAAGCAGGGTCTCTGCAAAGGTACTACCATTATACACACATAGACACATATATAATTTCCACTGGATGTCAAAGCAAACAGTTCGTCATCAAATGTACCAAATGTACCAATTATTATTATAAAACATTTGGAAGAAATCATGCGTTATGGATTCCAGGGGAAGTAGCTCGAATCGTAACCGGATGAAGTAAAAAGACAACAGGATGGGAGCGAGAAAAGCCTTTTTTTCATTGGTTGACTGATTTATGTCAATAAGAATGGTCGGATTCCTAGCGATATCTGAAATATTCATTGCAATGTCGAGGTGCGTAGCGCGACGCTATCAAGGAGTCAGGTAGTGATTTTCATAGCGTAGCTTAGATGTGGCACAAGGCCGAAAGTATGGGACACCTAGTGAGGATCGAACTCACTACTCAGTCGTAATTGTTCTAGCGAGACAAGCTTGCTAACCATTACACCGCCCCAAGGTGCCCACAAGGAGTCAGGTAGGGTTTGCTGTTTGAGCAGATATGATGCAAAACCCGAAATCGGTGATGAGGACAGTGGATCATAGAAGGCCATTCTTGATGCATCTAAAAATGTATTATAGAACGTATATATATATATATATATATATATATATATATATATATATATATATATATATATATATATATATGTATAAGTAAAAGGCTCAAACAATTTGTAGGTCTGATGAATTGGAGCGTGATTACGATTCCAATGTAATAAATTATAAGCATGGAATATTAGTGCTTGTGACTTTTATATTATATTCTTCCTCTGTCCTGGACATTGAGCTCTACCTGGATTCTATCCTCTTGGAAATTTATATATATATATATATATATATATATATATATATAAATATATATATATATATTGACCACTAATATTATCTATATATATATATATATATATAGATATATATTGTCATCCACAGACAGACTGTTTCGCTGTATCACAGCTCATCAGTGTGGCTAGACGTCCGTTTGCCTCCAGCTAGGATCGAAACACAATTGAATTAGTGTCAGTCGGGGATTCTACCACTAAGCCGTTGACGCACGGCAGGGATGAAGGAGAATTTAAGCGTATTTATTTTTAGATAAACACACAGTGACAGAGAGAACTCGATTCGATTTACCGAAGAGTCTTGCATTATGAGCCGTAATAGTCACTGTTTACAAACCCACACTTCCTCCCCAGAGGATATATATATATATATATATATATATATATATATATGTGTGTGTGTGTGTGTGTGTGTGTGTGTGTGTGTGTGTGTGTGTATGTGTGTGTGTATGTATGTATGTGTGTGCGTATGTGTGTTAGTAGATATCACACATTAAAAAGTACATTATAAGTAAAAATTAATGATGCGTATTAAATGAGAAGAAAGTGAAAATAATGAGGATAAGGAGGATAGATAACGATTGACGATTTGATGAATTCAAGATTAACAAATTATGGGATGTACCTGCATGGCAGTCTGCACCAAAAAAAATCAGCTCTTAGGAAAAGGCTGTCAGAGTAGAACTTCCTTATATTACGATTAACTCAATAAATACGTAAAGGATAAAAGAATGAAATTATCGACAAATTTTGTTAAAAATGTTTGAATGATATATGACAGGGAAAGAAATCGACGATACTGAACCAATAGCGAAACAAACATTACGACTCAAAATGCTTTTCGTAATATTTTGAAAATCACGCCATCTTTCATAAAAATCAGAAACGTTACGAGAAGTGTTTATGCCAATGTATCAGTAATTCAACAAATACAATGTATTAAATGTTTGTATACAATAATTCTTAGTGATAATAGATATACATTCTTAATAAAGGAAACTTGCGTTACTAGGAGAAAAGATATCTCTATCTATAAAAGGCAGGATGTGTGTGTGTGTGTGTGTGTGTGTGTGTGTGTGTGTGTGTGTGTGTGTGTGTGTGTGTGTGTGTTTGTTTAACGAATGCACGGCCGCAATTTTCGACGGATTTGCACCAAAATTTACATGCACATGCTCCAAGTTAGCGATAACGCCACGACCGACTTTGCATTTCCCAACTCTCATCGATAGTGGAAATAATCGACCTTTTCTTGCTTCTACGGCAGTTTTCATGTAGTTTGCGGCCATTTCCTAACGGCCAGAGTAAGAGCCTATAGCTGGCTGCCACGAATAGGCAGGAAGATTCTATTGGCCAGCGTGAGAGCCAACAGCTGACTGACACGAATGTTAGCTAGCATGCTAGCATTAAAAAAACATCGATAGCTACATTCGTCACAAGTGGGAAAAATTTAAATCTGCATGGCACTTTACTCCAATTGGCTCATTCGCTTGTTTAAACTCAACGTTGATTCTGATTCCACAGAACTGGGTTGGGTGTGAAAAAGATTTGTTGTTAACATCCTTTTTTCATTCGGTTTTTCCAGTTACGAGTCCTTTTTTAAAGCTGATCGTTTTGTGTTCATTTTGTTTAGTTCTTTTTTCGTAACAGATTTAATGTTTAGTATCGAGCTTAGAAAAAATTTGCAGTGTGAGATAGGCAAGAAGTAAGGCATGTAGCAACATCAGCACGGCAAAGGGCACTCCTTTAAAGGCAAGGATGGGCAAAAAATATTTTAAGTCAAGTGATAGCGATTGCTGTATGAGTCGTACGATTTTTGAATCAAGCACGGGCAACGCCGGCCCATGCTGCTAGTGTTATATAATCCCGGAATTAAATTTAACTCAGAGGATTATGCAATTAGTGAACGTTTTAAGGGGAAGTGCCAGATTTCATGAATAATTTCGTTTTAACAATGTTTCCGGCTCGATGTTTCCACCCATCTTTAATCTGCAAAAACTTAAATGTAATGTCAATCGCTATCTAATGTCCTCCTGATTACTCTTTTCTCGTCCCGCTCATTATTATTGTTTCTTTTTCTAACTCTTGCGCATCCATTAACCCCTTATGCCTTAGTGGCTTTAGTCCTTAGATGGGGTGAAACCGATTAAAAAAAACATCTTGAATATACACCGGATATGGAAGAATTATCCAAAGCAATTCTATGATCGTTTACTCTTTCGCATATGCAAATTGAGTTGTATTACTGCAGATGTTACCGGTATGATTCGCATATTTCAGCCAAGCTCTTTTCGATTTCAATGCGTAATTTCAGAGATTTGCTTAGTATTGATTTGAAGAGTAACATGATTTTAGATTGCTTTTGAATCCCATATTTGGTTTTAAAAAAAAAAACATTAAGCCGTAAACTCCAGTCCTGTTCGTAAAGAATCCCATAAGGTCGAGACTTTTAAAAGAACGTCACACATGGCACCAGATTCATTGAGAAAGACGTAAACTGTTAGCTAAATAAAAACACTTTCTGAGAACAATGATTTTAATGATTGTGTATTGGCGCTACATAATCACAATCACAGAACTGTACCAAATAACAGAAACGAAATCGCTTGAGGGCAAATCAAAAGCTGCAACAAATAAAATGGATAACATACTGTTGTGGCTTTGTTTGGGACAGAAATAAAGACACAAAAGAGGAATTGAGTAAAACAAACATATTAACAGAAAAAAGTAATAAAAACATATACAAACAAGAGTTTTACAGCAAGAATATTCGGCTCGAATGTCAGAGATGACTGCTGGAAACTTCCTTCTTCAAAAGGCAGTACCTGTTCCTAATAATAGCTGGAAGAGTCCATGCGTGCGTGGGTAAATTATCATGACACATATGTAACTCAAAGAGAAAATAATGATATAATCAAGATGTTGAGATTCCACACTACTTCAAACAAAAGATTAGGAAGGAAACTTCCATCAATATTGGAAAGAGCGATAACAGCTACTGGACTTGAGAAGACAGAATAATAACATAATCAAGATGTTGAGATTCCACACTACTTCAAACAAAAGATTAGGAAGAAAACCTCCATCAATATTGGAAAGAGCGATAACAGCTACTGGACTTGATAAGAGAAAATAATAACATAATCAAGATGTTGAGATACCACACTACTTCAAACAAATGGTTAGGAGGGAAACCTCCGTCAATATTGGAAAGAGCCTATAGCAACTACTGGACCTGGGCGACCTATATCCCTGAATGTGCGCGGATGGTGTAATTGATAATGGCTCGGAATGAGAAATCGGGGAGTTGGGGGACAGATTAACCTAGACATCATCGGTGCAAAAGAAACCGTCAAGACATTGTTCTATTTTACCTTGAATGCTGCCTTAAATCGCAATGAAAAGGCGTGTGGTGGGTGACTACATCGGCGCCAAATGCGCTGAATAAATGATGGTTATTGCTGCTTCGTTATCACTCGTCTTGTTTCTCTTCAAATGGATTAAATCTTTTTTTAGTGAATTTGACGAAATATTCATTGTTAATTCAATCCCTGTCTGTTTTCTGTACAACGACCGAATAGTTTGCGATAATAACAAACAAGAGAACAATACACCGAGTGTAAATAATGTTAATATTATCCTTCATAATTCAGACTATACAAGGGTAAGAGAGAATATTTCAAGTTCATTTCCTCATTATACATGTTGGGTTACAAATGGCGATCGTCTCCCTTTTGTTGAAATGGTCACCAGGATTACATGACGGAAGATGAATAACATCAGGAGATAGATTGACGAAAGTAGTTGTGATGTAGAGCCCGGGGAAAAAAAGATGTCTATAGCCCACAGCGGCAGTTTTTACAGGAATGGCCTAAACTTGTTCGTAAAGAAACCGCCGTAACTTTAGGTTTCCCTTCGGGAAATATTACAAGTAAGGTTCCCCTTTCTTATACAAACTTTGTTATTGTATATGTTGTAATTTCTCTGTGTGGGGCTCTTATAAATGCGTATGTATCTAATTTTCTGTACGACGTAGCATTAAAAGCCTCTCCGAGAACCAAGCATGTTTTTTCCATTCAGCTATTCCGTCCTATCCGTGAACTAAGGTGTTATATCACGTATATAATAACGCCCTTAACGAGATAAATGTAATTGAGAAAATAAATATTTGTCTCCCTCGCTCTCCTTACATAGGCATTCTTATAATGGCTATTTAGTAATGACTTAATACCCGGATGTAACAGGAGAGCTGAAAAAAAAGAATGACAAACATGCATTATTCTCAAAGAGATTTCTTATATACCCCTATATACATACTTGTTACCAATTTACCCTACACAGGGTAGTTTCCAGAGACAAATACAAAAAGCAGTGTGAAGGAGCGAGAGGATCTTACTTATTTTCACGAAGGAAAAACTGTTAGGCCGTTGTTGTGTTCTATATACCTGGTGAGATCATGACGCTTCCTCTGTTATCTTTACGGATGTGAACAGTCATACCTTGCTTCTCATCTAGCTACATAGCAACTGATGTGGGCAGACACGTCTTGCCTTTAGGCTTGCTAAATAACAACTAGCGTTCGTCACTCTACGAACTGTCGTCGCTCACCGACCGTCATGTGATCCTCCTGAATTCATTTTTCCCAAAGGGGCTTAATCACTCTTTTTTCCCTTTTTTTATCAATTTAACATAAAGACAAAGTAAGCCAAGAAATATACTGATGACTAAAGAACGATGCTATAAGTTTATATTGATAAAAGATGTCTGAGAATCGATGGAAGCATTTGCCTTAACATCGCGTTTTATTTTATGTTTTGATAAGTTTAAATTATTTAAACATGTCTACTTGTTTATTTCCAGGGCGTTTGCCTGACATTCAAAGTCGGGTTTATCATCTTGACGTTTGTTTGTTATTAATAAGTGAAAAGAGAACGCGCAATTGTATTTGAAGAAGAACAAAAAGCGTCTTTTGATCCTTATCGTCGCATGAGAATGAAAAACTACGCAGAGGAAAAAAACAAAACATTATGATATGAAAATAGTTTGAATAATCTCATTCTTTATGTGTTGATAATTTTTTTCCGTACTAAATCCGTCTCTGTCTTTTCATCTCGCTCGCCTTTTTTTTTCTTTGAAACTAAACTTCCCTCCATTAATCATCTGCGAGATCCCTTTCTGTCTTCCATCAGTATGGCTGATGCTAACCTCCACAAAAGTAACTCGTTGCGCCTACTCGGGCTAACGTTCTCAGCTGACATAAATACTATACTGAATCTATTGCTAGGTCAGCTATTAAAAAAGTTGGCTCACTGTGTTGTGCGAGACGATTTTTCTCTCCAGAATCTATCTTAAATATACAGGGTGTCTATAAAGTTCGTCTGTACTTTAAAAAATGTATAACTTTATTTGTATTTGCGACAGAAATAATCTGGAAAAAATGTTATAAAGTTTAATGTACCTAGTTTTAAATATAGCTAAAAATAACTAATGTGATTTCAGGCATTACTGTAAATCAGTTGGCAAATGTTTTCCGTGAACTGCAAAATCGTATAACCCTTTGTATTGCTAATGATGGAGGACATGTGGAAACTTAAATAAAATTTCAATAAAACCTTAAAAAATATAGATTTACTTCTTTCTAATCATTGTTACAAATTATTTCTATCGCAAATACAAATAAAGTTATAATTTTTTTAAAGTGCACGCGAACTTTATGGACACCCTGTATATATATATATATATATATATATATATATATATATATATATATATATATATATATATATATATATATATAATTATTTATTTGAATATTACAACATAAATATGTTATAAAATCACGACAAAAGTAGCCATTTTGTTTCAACACTTCTTGTGTCTTGTCAAGTGATGATATAGAATATAGAATAAATGGTTTTAAAAGTTTCAAATTAATCAACGATCCTTAGCTAGGAGTAAACGCTGTTACATAAGCTAGAGTGACCAATCAAAATACAAGTATAGGGTGATTCGAAAAATTTGACAACTAAGCAATGTTATCATAGATATTAAAAGATTTATAAAATTTGAAATTAAAATTAAAAGTAAAAAATTAAAATTACCTATTTAGAAATCTAAATCAAATCTCTATTCAGTTTTAAATTGTAGAATTACCAAGGAGAAAAAATATAAAAATAAAAATTAAAGATATATATGCTATTTAATTTGTATTTTCATTGAAATTATGTTGAAAGGGATGTTCAGAATCCCAGATATATATATATATATATATATATATAGATATATATATATATATATATATATATAGATATATATATATATATATATATATATATATAGGGTGTCCATAAAGATCGTTTGCGCTTTAAAAAAATTATAACTTTATTTGTATTTGCGATAGAAATAATATATAAAAAAATGTTATAAAGTTTATCAAGTTTAATGTACCTAGTTTTAAGTATAGCTAAAATAACTAATGTGATTTCAGGCATTACTGTAAATCAGTTTGCAAATGTTTTCCGTGAACTGCAAAATCGTATTAACTTTTGTATTGCTAATGATGGAGGACATGTGGAAACTTAAATAAAATTTCAATAAAATCTTAAAAAAATATAGATTTACTTCTTTCTAATCCTTTTCACAAATTAATTCTATTACGAATATAAATTCAGACAATATCTTGTATGGTTGAAATCCTTTTTCATATATTTTCCTCTACAACCAAACTGAAAACAGCGAGAACAAATTCTTCTGTGTGTTTGTCTCGTTTGGATGAGAGTAAAATATTCTCTTTATAAAATCGAGACAGGTGTGATAATGGCTAAAATATCAACTTATACAGGGTGTCCATAAAGTTCGTGTGCACTTTAAAAAATTTATAACTTTATTTGTATTTGCGATAGAATTAATTTGCAAATTTCCTTCAAATCTACAAATCTACCATTCATACTTGCATTGAATAAATCAACATCAGTATTGTTTTGTATATCAATACTGTTTTGATGTAAGTTTCTGTTGCCATATATGGTCTGGTGCCTCGCTGTTCATCTCGAGGTCCTAGACAAAATCTAGATATGCAATGTGGTAGAACCTGATCTGGCATGTTGTCTACAGTCACTTTCTCACAGACGTGATGTGGCAACCCTCTCTCTACAAATACTATCATGGCAACTTCTCTGACGAGCTACTTGTACCCCAATTGCATGAATTTAAGCGAGCTACTAGGTTGGCACTTCGGTCCCACCCTTTCACTGCCGAAGCAGTTAAATGTAACCGCATATTCTACTCCAACAGCTTCTTCTCTCGCACTTCTCGACAGTGGAACACAACACAACACAACCCAACCCAATATAAAAAAATGTAACAGAGAATCTTGTCAACCCGATAAAAGACACCGAGTTGGTTGTATGTGGTACTGTAGGCAGCAGGAATTGCGTCCTCTTCCACCAGGCCTGATTTGGCAACAGAATTCAATGCACGGACCAATGATAGATTTGTAAATATGCAAGAAGGATTGTGAATAGAAAATTATATGTCAAGACACATTGATCACCTTTCGATTCACTAAATACAGCAATTGATTCGATATAGTCGCTTCTTTTTAACTCAGTTGGAAACGATAGTCCAAGAAGGCGCAACGTGTTGCTCTCCTTAAGTCTAGAATGAGCCATGATGATTGGCAGGCAGTAAATGTTCTCTATGATCGTAAACTGAAAGCAGATTCTTCTTTCTTCACTCTATCATTTTGTCGACACTTTATTCAATTTTCCTGTCATTCTTCAACATTTTTTTTTCTATTCCTTTTCTTCATTTAATCTATTCACTCTATAATTATCGTTATTTCAATTGTGGGATTATATAATCAATTCGATTTTCTCTTTCCTTCCCTGTTTTTATAAGTCATTTTGGTTTGGTTAAGTTTGTTTTGTTTTACGTCATATCAACCTCAATGGGTTATTTAGGGCCGACAATTTTTTTAAAATGTTGGTAATATTTATTTTCAAAAACATTAATATTGTTATTAAAATATGATTATTGTTTTGTTTTACGGCATATCAAACTCAATGGGTAATTTAATGCCGACAAGTTTTTTTAATGCTGGTAATATTTATTTTCAAAAACATTAATATTGCTACTTAAATAAGGTTATTCTGTTTTAGGGCATATCAAATTCAATGGGTTATTTAGGGCCGACAAGTTTTTTTAATGCTGGTAATATTTATTTTCAAAAGCATTAATATTGCTACTTAAATAAGGTTATTTTGTTTTACGGCATATCAAATTCAATGCATTATTTAGGGCCGACAAGTTTTTTTAATGCTGGTAATATTAATTTTCAAAAACATTAATATTGCTACTTAAATAAGGTTATTTTGTTTTACGGCATATCAAATTCAATGGGTTATTTAGGTCCGACAAGTTTTTTTAATGCTGGTAATATTTATTTTCAAAAACATTAATATGGTTATTTAAATATGATTATTGTTTTGTTTTACGGCATATCAAAATAAATGGGCAATTTAATGCCGACAAGATTTTTTTAATCCTGGTAATATTTATTTTCTAAAACATTTATATTGCTACTTAAATAAGATTATTGTTTGTTTTACGGCATATCAAAATCAATGGGTTATTTAATCGCGACAAGTTTATTTTTTTAATGCCGGTAATATTTATTTCATTACAGATCCTTCTTTAGATTTCGTCAAGATAGTAATTAATTTTAACAGAGAATCGGGTCCGCCCGATAAAAGATTGATTGTATGTGGTACTGTAAGCACCAGGAGTTGTGTCCCCTTCCACCAGGCCTGATTTGGCAAGAGCATTCAATGCACGGACGAATGATAGATTTATAAATACGCAAGAAGGATTCTGAATAGAAAATTATATGGCAAGACACATTGATCATTCTCAACGTGCGGACGCGCAAAACCCAAACCAAACATAAAAAATGAAACAAAGAATCTGGTCAACCCGATAAAGGACCCCGATTTGGTTGTATGTGCAGCTGTAAGCACTAGGAGTTACGGCCTCTTCCAAAAAAGCTGTTGAGAGAAGACCTTCTACTTAGAGTAGGTGGCGCTAACTCTTTGCATATGGATGATACTACGCAGGTATTAGCCAAGAGTCAGCGTGGGTCTAGGACTGGGAGAGCTATATAACACCAATTATTTTTTTTTCTCGGTGGAGAGAGGTGCTCTCAACATGCGGACATGTGAAAACCAGAGAAGACGAAAACAGACTAAATGTCATGATCACGAGTCCCGAAACTCATTAAAGTCATAGAGGTACCACGCATACTGCAGCAGCTTGAAGTGGCGTGTCTTGGGCAAGGTAGTCTGACAAAGCCCAACTCTCTCCAAGCTGCTGTGATCTCAGAATTTTCTTTTTCCTAGACTCATTGCCACCCAAGGCTATAGATTAAATGAAATGTTCAGTTTGAAATTCCTTGAAGGTTACTTATATCGACAGATACCTAAAAAAGGCTGGAGACCAAAGCGGCTGAAATATTGGGATTATAATAACTAAGATGAGGACATTGTAACATAGAATCGGGTCAGCCCGATAAAAACTCCCAGTTTGTTGTGTGTGGTCCAGTAAGCACAAGGATTTACGTCCTCGTCTACAAAAAGCTGTTGAGAGAAGACCTACTTAGAGTAGATGGCGTTGACTATTTGCAGATGAACGATACTAGGTAGATATTAGCCGATAGTCAGCGTGAGTCTGGGACTGAGATAGCTATATAACACCAGTTTTTTCCAGTCGTGACGAGTGTCCCCGACGTGCGGAGGTGCGAATACCAGACAAGACAAACCCATATTTTTCTCACATCACATCAGTTATAATTCCTTTTCTGTATAATTCAGTTCTTTCAAATACGTTCAACACTCTTCACTCTGTCATTGTTGTTCGCTTTCTCCCTTGAATCCGATCGGTATCAAAATATTTTTCTACAAGTTAAGGTCGGGACCTGAAGGAAAATAGATATGACCAAGTCGAGGAGAGACGCACTGGGGTGACATGGCTTAAAGTCTATCAATTGTATTTCTCTGTCTATTAATTCTAAATCCAACTTCTGTATTCTCGGTCAGTGACATTTGATTGCAAACCGCGAAAGACATTAGGACATTATCAGCCGAATATATGTATATAGTACACTATAAAAAATACGGTACTTTTATTTTTTGTTTTAAAAAAAAAGGGTATTTTGTATTGGGTTTGAAGCATATGACGGTGTTTGAAAGGGCGTGATTGCTTTTAAGTTTCTAGGTTCCTAATGTAATTTGCGCTGGTTAAAAAAATGAAAAGTACAGAATATCTTGTTTAGGGTGTTTGCCTTCAGGATCAATGGCTATACACGCTAGCCGTGAGCGGCTTTCAAGATGACGGAAGAGAATTTTCATTCAAAACGGGAATATATATATATATGTATATTAACATTTCATTGAATACGACAGACAAGGTGCTTTTATTTAGTTTTTATACAATTTCTCATGCGATCTAATAATCTTTTTTCTTTTCAGGTGATAAATTATATAAAAACTGTCCAAATGTTCTTTTTATCAAAGCGCTTTCGGCAATACATTTAGCTATTTTCAAGGATTAAATATTTTAACTGTTAAATAAGAAATAGTTTGTTGTATGTATGTTTTATAAAATGTTTTAATGGTTGTTTGTTTTTTTTAATAAATCAAACAACACATATACGAAACCACAATAATGGCCCGCCGTTGCTGTTTGAATAGGCTCAAAGTAACCACAAACTCTTATTTATGAGCCAAAGCGAAAAACGCGTCGTAGCTCGTGAAGTCACACTACGCGAGAGTGAAAACGAGAAGTATTAAGTATGGGAAGCCATTGGTATAAACGAGTTCTGGTATAGATTATAGGCATTTAAGAATATTTGTGGAGATTTCATAGTTTATTTTGTTCAGGTTAGGTTTCCACTGTATTATGTATACAGCTTCAAGGATTTTTAATTTTTGTTTATTATTTTCATGTATATGTGTTGTTTGATTTATCAAAATTGTCATCTTCGATAATGCCTTATGTAAGCCGAAAGCTGAGATTGGATTCAAACATGTGTCAATATGGTGTTTTCCTTTCGTCTTTCAACGATAATGTGATTAAGCTTATCAGACAATACGAAAGGAACTTACTTAAAATAAATAGACAAAACATGCAGTAATATATATATATATATATATATATATATATATATATATATATATATATATATATATATATATATATATATATATGTATAAAATTTAGACGTATTATGGCTACTTATCTTAATATTAACCAATTCAAGCTGATTAAGAAAAATTACAAAACTTTTTTCAAATAAACTTCAAGAAATTTCAATCTCTTTAGGAGTGTCAGTGGATATGTGAGCATGAACACTGCAAAATTCCCCCCAAAATTAAAATTACACATTTGGCAAGGACGGTAATTATGTGATTATTTTATTATATTTTTGTGCATGATCACCGTAAGATTCAAAATATATACCCGTTATCATTGGAAAGATAGAGACAAATATAAAAGCTTCGTTCTCATTTATATGCCTTTTATTTTTCTAAATATATTGAAATATATATACATCATATTCTCCCATATATATATATATATATATATATATATATATATATATATATATATATATATATATATATATATATAGTGTGTGTGTGTGTGTGTGTGTGTGTGTGTGTGTGTGTGTGTGTGTGTGTGTGTGCGCGTGCGCGCGTGTGTGTTAGATTAACTTTGTAAACTCCGAGTGGACAATAGGGTTACACAATGACTCACCACACGTGGTGTTGCTACTGCTGTTTTTTTTAATAGGGTGAAGCTGCTTATCCACGTCAAACATCTATTGAAATTTTATTTATTTGAATAAAATTTTCCTTCTCCAAGACTGGTAGCAACCTAAATCTAGAGGGCTGGGACGATAAGATATTGCTTATATATGTATATATATATATATATATATATATATATATATATATATATATATATATATATATATGTGTGTGTGTGTGTGTGTGTGTGTATGTGTATGTGTGTGTGTGCAGGTATGCAGAAAAATAGGAAAGAACACGTTAGGTAAATAATCCGGTGTTCCTTAGTATTTTTGCTTTTATTTTCAAAAACACAGTGCTCCATACAGAAGTAGAGCTTATATTATAATATTTTTTGTTTTAAAAATATGATTCCTTCGCTACATAAGAGTTCTCATGTTTCAAAAGCGAAAGCCGAGACCTCTAATATAATTGTAAGCGAGAATTTGGGAATTGACGAGGAAGCGTGACTAGACACCTTAACTCAACATAATTTCTAAAATTATATTAGGGGTCTCGGCTTTTGAAACATGAGAACTCTTATGTAGCGAAGGAATCATATTTTTAAAACAAAAAATATTATAATATTGTATATATATATATATATATATATATATATATATATATATATATATATATATATAACAACATTATTGGATAATATTTCGTTGCGCTTATAAAATATTATCATTATGCTTATAAAATTGCTCTATTTTAAATAATTTTAAAAGCGCTATTTAATACACATAAAACGAATAAATTCATTACCCAGAAGCGGTCTGTTTAATTTTCAGGTCGGTATCTGGAAATAAATAATTAAAAATGGGTATCGAATAAAAATAACGTTGAAGCAATAAAAGAGAATATGTCGGATTAACAAATGAAACATCCTTTCCCCAAAATATATACAAATGTTTGAAACTACCCCCCCCCCGATTTAGCATGGGATGGGCGTGATAGAGAAGAAAAAAAAATCTAAAAGAGCTCTTAATGTCACTGAAAAATAAAATGAAATCAATTATCAAAATTATACTTAAATGTTTGCTGCAGTAATCAAGGCAAAAGGAGGATGTTTTGACGAGAGCATATTTCATCGTAAAATGCATTTTTCATATTTTCATAATAAAATTTCTCACTAAAACCATTTTTTTAAGTCATGTATAATAATTTTCTCTGATTTATAGTTCAACACAACTGCGTGATAGGACAATTCTAAAAAAATATCAGGGGTCCTACAAAATTTTGCTCGGTCGTATGTGACTGCGTATCACGGTGCCGTAGTGGATAGCGGCTCGAACTGAGGAATCGGAGAGCCGAGTTCGAATTCCAGTCGAATACATTGCATTCACTTACGTGCAAATAAGCTTGGGAAAGGTATTAATCCACATCTTCTCCATCCAACTATGGGTAAATAGCAGGACAGACTGGGTTCTATAGCCTTGGATGTCAGCTGATCTACAACAACAACAACTCTGAATTCAATTGCGGAGGGTAGTTTCGGGGACTTTTGGCACCAGGCCTCCGTATTCAGCTCTTCAAAAAGTGTGGTTGGTTCTGCACAAAACCTTCACCGAGATAATCAAATCATATACGCTGGTGTCTCGGCTGAGGGTTCCGATATGTCGAATGCAACGGGAGAGTCGACTATATATATATATATATATATATATATATATATATATATATATATATATATATATATATATATATATATATATATAAAAGCACACACACATATTTATTTCTCTGAAGCCTAGAACAAGAAGTTAGGAGAAAATTTACAGGTGAAAGTGCGAAAAAAATAAGATATGAGAATAGTACATGATGCTACATCAATTTCACCAGTAAAACGATCAGACCTAGAATTCTAGTTACGCACACACGCACACACAAACAGACATATATATATACATGCATACATATATGTGTGTGATTATATTAGATTTAATTGATGGGTACCCATATTCGAGAAAATATTTAATTAAACAGTATATTTAATTAAACAGTAAATTTATCCAAATACATACACCAGCCAGAATATTCAAGTCTTGTCAGAAATATATATATATATATATATATATATATATATATATATTAAACGTTTCTTATTTCTTTCTCCTCTGTTTATATATATATATATATATATATATATATATATATATATATAATTATTTATTTAAAAATTATAACATAAATGTGTTATAAAATCACTACAAAAATAGCCATTTTGTTTGAACACCTCCTGTGTCTTATCAAGTGATGATATTGAGTATATATATATATATATATATATATATATATATATATATATATTCAGATAAGTTAGGAATAATCAAAAGTGTTTCACTTTTATTAAGTCTTCGGCAGAGAAAGAGATATAGAGAAAAAGAAGGATTAATTTTGCTGCATTGGAACTAAGTAAGAAATATTTTATATCCCTCCAAAATTTTGGACTCCAAAATTCGCTTGATGAGGAAATGGAACTAATGTCTTTGGTTTAATAACAAAATTAAATTCAGGGGCTTTAGCTTCCATTTCTGAAACATGGTTATCACTGTGTAGCGGTAAAACCATATTTTAAATCTATTAATTTATAATATTAATGCTCTGTAAATTTAAATTTACATAGAGCACTATTGTGTAAAAATAAAAATATCTATAAGAACACCGGATTTTATATCTTACTGTTCTTTCCTTTTTATTTATATATATATATATATATATATATATATATATATATATATATATATATATATATATATATATATACAGTGTAACCCGGATATAAGAGAGTTGTCGGATAGTCTCTTATATCCGGGTTTCTCTTATGTCCGGGTTTGGTCTATTATATATACATTAACACAGGCTCTAATTTGGGACCAGAGAAAATCTCTCTTATATGCGGGTCTCTTATATCCGGGTTACACTTTATATAGATATGAACAGAATGCAACAGATAGATAGATAGATAGATAGATAGATAGATAATGAACAGGCTGAGATCGATCGATAGATAGATAGATAGGTGTGAAAAGGCAGATATATATATATATATATATATATATATATATATATATATATATATATATATATATATATATATATATAGATAGATAGATAGATAGATAGATAGATGTGAAAAGGCAGAGACAGATAGATAGATAGATAGATAGATAGATAGATAGATAGATAGATAGAGATAATGAACAGGCTGAAATCGATAGATAGATAGATAGATAGGTGTGAAAAGGCAGATATATATATATATATATATATATATATATATATATATATATATATATATATATATATATATATAGATAGATAGATAGATAGATGTGAAAAGGCAGAGACTGATAGATAGATAGATAGATAGATAGATCGATAGATAGATAGATAGATAGATATGAATAGGTTGAAGTCGATAAGAATCAATCTGCAGAGATGGTCTATAAATCCAATTGAGTCTGAGAGAATTTGGTGAGAGTGATAAATATAACTGTAAAATGTGACATTATGTGACTGGCGAGAAAAAGACAAAATATAGTATTGATAAAAAGTAGTTGGGAAAATAAATACTTTTGAAATATGGCTCCAGACGTGCGCCAAATGAGGCGAGCAATGAACATTGAATGGTAAAAACAGTGGCCGGGTCGGGGAGATGTAGAATGGAAACATTCGGAAAGAAAAGATGCGGAAAATATACGAAAATATCAAGGAGTTGGAATGAGGTGTTGACGTAAGATTTTTTTTCTTTCCTTTCTCTACAAGCGGGAAAAACAGAAATAGTATCCTATTTGCTCGGAAAGGTCTTCACACTACTTGATGTTATATACAGCATATGTATATATATATATATATATATATATATATATATATATATATATATATATATATATATATATATATATATATATATAAGGTACTACGGTTAAGCTTTTTATTTCACTTTTTTGTGTTAGAACAAGAGCTTACTTTTCTGGACAAAGAGTATTAAAAACTGTCCAATAATAAAAAAAAAGAAAAAGCCAACTCCTGACAATATTAACTACGAACAAGGCCACAATGTGCTAACCGTATTCAGTAATTAAAAAACATCCCTACCACACACTAAGACATATACATAATGCAGACTCTCAATTAAGCTGAAAAATCGAATCATCCTTGATAGTGGCTAAAGGTATAGCCGAAAGCGCTCGGAAATATAAAACATTTGAGAGTTTTTACACACTCTTTGTCCAGAAAAGAAAGCTCTTGTTCGAACACAAGAAAAATTAAATAAAAAAGCTTAACCATATTACCTTGTTTGTCGATTTTAATGAAACATGCATAAACGAAGGTTGCTGCCTAAATATACAACAATATATATTTTAAATAAAAACAGAATAAAATTTTATTTTAAAATATAAGTTTACTTCTAGTTGTAATTGATTTTTAAATTTTATTCTTTTAATGTACATTCTATGAATATTTTTTCTAATCGAATATTTCATATTACATCCCCCCAAAATTTTTGTAA
>OZ038518.1:61609579-61647079 GCA_964036315.1 Acanthosepion esculentum | reverse complement strand
ATTTTCCTTATTTTTTCTTTTCTAATAGAATTTTTCGTCTGTTGGGTCGTCCTCAGACTCTTCTTCGGTAGCTTTCTCTTCAATTTCTTTTTTTTATTCTTCCCCTGAAAATAATCCTTCTTTTTCTTCTTCTGCTTCTTCGTTGTCTATATTATTATTGTTGTTGTTCTTCGTTTTCTTCGTCTTCTTTTTCTTCTTTTCCTCTCTTTTTCTTAATCTTGTTATTCTTACTTTTCTTCTTTTTCTTCTTTCCCTCAATAATGTTTTTGTTGTTGTTTTTGTTGTTGTTGTAGCTCTTCTTTTACTTTTCCTCAATCGTGTTGTTGTTGTTCTTCTTCTTTTTCTTCTTCTTCTTCTTCTTCTTCTTCTTCTTCTTCTTCTTCTTCTTCTTCTTCTTCTTCCTCTTCTTCTTCTTCTTCTTCTTCCTCTTCTTTTTCTTCTTCTTCTTCTTCTCAAGCTTACTGTTGCTGTTGTTTGTTTTGTTTTTTTTTTGGGGGGGGGGGGTTGCTGTTGTCTCTTTTGGTGTTGCTGGTGTTGTTATTCTTCCTCTGAAAATAATCCTTCTTTTTCTTCTTCATCGTCTATGTTATTATTTTTGTTCATCTTTTTATTCTTCTTCCTCCTCTTTTTCTAAATGGTGTTGTTGTTTTTGTTGTTGATGCACTTCTTCTTTCTCTCAATCTTGATATTGTTGATGTTTTTGTTGTTCTTCTTCTTCTTCTACTTCTTTCCTTCAATCCTGTTGTTGTTGCTGATGTTGTTTTGTTGTTGCTGTTGTTATTGTTTTACTTCTTCTTCTTCATCTTCTTTTTGTTTCCCTCAATCCTGTTGTTGTTGTTGCTGCTGCTGCGGTTGCTCTTGTTGTTGTTGTTGTTGTTCTTCCTCTTCTTCTTCTTCTTCTTCTTCTTCTTCTTCTTCTTCTTCTCAAGCTTACTGATGCTGTTGTTTATTGTTTTGGTTTTTGGTTTTTGCTCTTGTCTCTTTTGGTGTTGCTGGTGTTGTTTTTAACTCTTTTGATGATGTCACTTTTTCTTCACTTACTTCTTGTTCTCTCTTTCTTTGTCTTCACCTCAATCATCATCATCATCATCATCATCATCATCATCATCATCATTGCCACCACCACCATCACCACCACCATCAGTATCATCATCATCGTCGTCTTCCTTTTTCTTCTCTCTCCATTTCTGCCATTTATTCTTAGCCATTTAAATTTGTATCCCTGTTTTTATTCCTCTTCCTATTATTCGCCATTCAAATCCACAAATCCACAAAGGAAGAGAAAAGAAAACACTCCTTTCTCTTCTTGACACCAACTCATTCCAGATTCGATGCTTCATTGCTTGTTATTCTTTCTCTTTGCATTTCCATCTTTTATTTTCTTTCTTTGTTTACATTTCTGGCCGCCATTTGCATGACATATTTTCGCTTTTATTTCTTGCTTCTCATTTTATCTTTGCGTTCCCACTCTCTAAACTTTTTTAAAACTTATTTTGGTTGTATTTGAATGAAGTTAAATCTGACACAAGGACATCATTTCAGAGAGTTAACGTTTACTTTTCCTGATGCTCTGACATATTTCCAAAATTAATTTCGCTAATTTTATTTTCCTAATCTGCATTGTGCCTGAGCTTATTCATATTTCAATTTGTTGTATCATTAAAGAGGTTACATATAGACAAATGTGGTACTCGAATGAAGGAACAGTAACACGCGCGTAGATGAAAGAAATAGAGGATTATTTTAAAAGTGATACACTACTGAAAGACAGGGAATCGGGTGGCAGGCTAGTAATTTACCTTAACGTGGCGGGATGTGACACAAGGCCGTTTTTAATGCGGGGTCAAAACCGAGCACGTAGGCAAGAGCAAAAATTCCTGTAGACCGTGTTTACCACCTCAAATGATACTCTGCCCTTTGGCATAGTCTCGTCTGGGTTCCTCTATGCCCGAAGGCAGAGAGCTCGACTAGCACTGCTGGAGACGAATCTCCAACTAATTGCCGAAGCAAATTTATTTACCTTACCTCCCCGTGAGGCAGGATGTGGTACAAGGCCGTTTTTTTTAATGCGGGGTAAAACCGAGCACGTATGCTCGGGCAAAAATTCCCCGTAGACCTCGTAAAAAACGTGGTCGGGTTACCGTCTACCACCTTAGTCGAGACCCTGCCCCTTGGCACAGCCCCGTCTGGGTTCCTCTCTGCCTGAATGCAGAGTTCAACTAGCACAGCCGGAGACGAATGTCCAATTGCCGAAGTAATCCCCCAGGTATATCCTGTGCTCTCTATATATAGCTACTGATGTAGTCGGTCCACAATAGGCGATAGGGGGTGTGGGATATTCCATTGCATCGACATCTTAGTTTTTTTTTTTTCTTCTATTGCTCTATTACTTCTGTTAAACATCAGTTAACATCCGTAAATACGAAGTTTTCGGGAGATAACTCTGGTAACACTCATTCTTTCTCAGAGTACATAACATAGCGCAAATATATCAGATTGTTCAGAACTGAAAGAACAAGAAATTTTGATATAAAATACAATTGCGTAATGGTCGTTGATAAACATAAATAAATAGGGGTATAAGAACCAGATTTATTTAGGATTTACACTAAAGAGATCCTGAATTAGAAGTCCTGCCAGGATTTATTATCGTCAGTCATAATTCTAACAATATAAAATATACAGAGGACACGGTGCTGATAGCAGACACGGGAAGAAAACTCAGTCAGTTATATTCCATACGTGATACACACGTAGGCGATCATGTATCTTTCGATACATGACTGACATGGCAAATTTTTTCCCCGCAGTAGATTGCCATTTTTTTCTGCGATAGATCAGTTGCTATTCCAGGATACAGAACCCGATCTGTCCTGCTATTTACCCATAACTGAGGGGAAGAAGAAGAGGATTCATGCGTATCTCAAGGTTATTAGCTCTCCGATTCCTTAATCCAAGCCGCTATCCATTACTCCACCTTAAAGAAACAAAAAACTTATTCACATTAGGCAACATACCTACTTATAAAAGGTTCAAAGATTATTTACAAAAATAACTTTAAATTATCATAGATAATTAAAAGATGAGTTTGTCATTCCTTAAAAGGCAGGGACATTGAACGCAAAGGTCAAAAGTCAGTTATGTGTCATTTGTGATACACGCATAGGCGATCATGTATCTTTTGATACATGACTGACATGGTAGATTTTTACCCGCAGTAGGTTGCCATTTTTTTTGCAGTAGACCAGTTGCCTCCCAAGGCTATAGAACCCGGTCTGTCCTACTATTTACCCATAGCTGGGGGGAGAAGACGATTCATACCTTACGAAAGGGTATTAGCACGTAAGCGAATGTAATGGATTCGACTGGAATTCGAACTCGGCTCTCCGATTCCTCAATCCGAGCCGCTAGCTATTACTCCACCGTAAACTAATACAGAATGTCATAAAAGAAATCGAGAAATCAATTGTCAAAAGACAGAATATGTGGTTGTTAGTAAAAGAAAGCAGACCAATATGCAAATACCAATTCAAGATACCAAAATCAAGAATGTACCAACATTTATAACAGCGAAAGATGCTTTTCAAAAGCTAAGCAAAATAATAGGAAACAGGAAAATTTTGATAGAAACAAAAATAAGTATACTAAAAGGTTTCGTAATATCGCTCCTCTTATATGTTAGCGAATACCCGAAAATATCCACAAAAAGAAGAGGAGACTTGAGGAAACAGAAATGTTGTTGCAAAGACAGATGCTGGGAATACCATAGACTGAACATATGAGTAGTGAGAAAGTTTTCGGGAAAATGAAAAAAAAAGTCCTACTTAGAATCAGAAAGAGACAGTTGAAATTGCTAGGGCAGATAATAAGGAAAGAGGGCTTGGAGAATTTGACAAAGGGCTACAGCAAACAAATTACCAAAAGTGGTTATGGATGAAAGAACAGAGAATGGTACGTATAGTAAAAAAAAAAAAACATTGCTAAGAGCTGTAAATGATACGAAATTATGGAGAGCCTTTATCGCCCAGAGCCTAACATCATAAATGATACTGAGGTTATTTCATTCTAGTCAGATAAGGCAAGGGTATTTGCAATGAACTTCGTCTCTAATTAGACGTTGGACTATAAGAGCCACCCCCTACCTGACTACCCAACTCTCAGAGAACACATACGTCCTGAAGGAAAGTGGAACTAAGAAGTAAATGATCACTGAAATAACGAAAACATCAAGAACAAAACATGATTTTTCGCATTCAGACCACTTGATAAATAACTTGATAATAACAGTTATACCAAAAAGAATTCGATGAGAAAGATTTTTTAAAAGAATACTTACAAGATCAGAATATTAATAGAAGAGACATGTTCACTTTATCGAGATGGTTCAAGTATTTTTGTTTTTAAGCATTTCAACCCAAGCAAGGCGGGAAGCCACTAGCAGGCAAGGGGTTACAGATGATTTGGAGCGAGAGCAGATAGGAGTGAATGAGGAAAGGATGTGGAGAAGGATAGTGGATAGATCAAGGCAAGGGGTTACAGAAGATTTGGAGCGAAATCAGATATGAGTGAAAGCGGAAAGGATGTGGAGAAGGATAGTGGATAGATCAAGGCAAGGGGTTACAGAAGATTTGGAGCGAGAGCAGATAGGATTGTTAGAGGAAAGGATGTGGAGAAGGATATTGGATAGATCAAGGCAAGGGATTACAGAAGATTTGGAGCGAGAGCAGATAGGAGTGATAAAGAAAAGGATGAGGAAAAGGTTAGTGGATAGACCAAAGCAACTGGAGATATCGATTGACATTACATTTGAATAGTTGGAGATTATAGCTATCAGGGAAACAGGAAAAGGGAATGGAGTTCCACAGGCGAGAAGTGCGAGATATGAAGCTATCGTAGTAGAAAAGACGGCTCCATTTAACAGTTTCAACAGTGAAAGGGTGAGAGCGGAATGCCAGCCTCGTAGGACGCTTGAATTCATGAAGTCTGGGAACCAGCGAAAGCAGCTCATCGGAGCAATTAGCGTGAAAGTTTTTGTAAAAAAAGACAGAGGGAGAGCGACTGCAGACGAGATGCCAGATCAGGGCCAAATACATTGCATATCCGTGCCTGGATCTTATCAAGAACCCCGAGGCAAACAGAAGGGGCTCTGGACCATATATGGCAGCAATGCACATGAAAATGAAACACAGAGGATATAAGAAAAAAATACGCAGGAATCATATCAAAATATACGTATTTATTTCGATATTATTCTTCGATGTTTTGTGTTCGTTCAGGACGTTGGCGATCATGGCTCACCACAATACCCTTTTTCTTGTAGCTTTTAGCAAATATTATCTTTTTTGTTGTCTTTCCTAATCCCTGCTTCGTTATACATTTACTCAAGTTTACTAGATAGGTCATGCATTGTTTTCCTCTGTCTCACTTGATTTAAATCTGTCCTGTGGGTATCAAATATCTCAAACCGTCTTTCCTCATTATGCACCCTAGAGGTTTTAACGGTCTCTATCTCAGGTCCTTTTTGTTCCCATTTGCACTAAAAATTTGTACTTCCTCACATGTTCCGTCCATGATATTCTCAGCATCCTTCTGTAGAACCACATTTCTGTTGCTTCAAGTCCCTTCTTCATATATGAGGAGATTGTCCAGCATTCACTGCCATATAGGAGGATTGATATTACATAACAATTCAGTACTCTTTTCTTTGTTTCTCTTACTCCATGTCTCTTTATCTGTGAGGAGATTGTCCAGCATTCACTGCCATAAATGAGGGCTGATATTACATAACAGTTCAGTAATGTTTTCTTCGTTTCTATTGCTTCAAGTCTCTACTTCATCTGTGTGGAGATTGTCCAGCATTCACTGCCATATTGGAGGACTGATATTACATAACAGTTCAGTACTCTTTTCTTCGTTTCTATTGCTTCAAGTCACTACTTCATCTGTGTGGAGATTGTCCAGCATTCACTGCCATATTGGAGGACTGATATTACATAACAGTTCAGTACTCTTTTCTTCGTTTCTCTTGCTTCAAGTCTCTTCTTCATCTGTGAGGAGGTTGTCCAGCATTCACTGCCATATAGGAGGACTGATATTAGGTAACAGTTCAGTATTCTTTTCATTGTTTCCTTTGCCCCAAGTATCTTCTTCATCTGTAGGGTGATGGTCCATCATTCACTGCCATATAGGAGGAGTGAAATTTCGCAACAGTTCAGTGTTATTTTCTTTATTGCTCATGAAATTTTCCTATTTCTTAATACTTTGCTTAGCATTTGGAAGGCACCTTTCGCTATCCTCGTCCGCCTACTGATTTCAGTCTCTTATTTTCCATATTCTTTTATGACATTTGATATATATCTAAATTGTTGTACTGGTTTGATTTTTGGATCTCCAGTTTGTAATTGGAATGTTGGGGTCTTTCTTTTGATCACAAAAATGCATTCTGTCTTTTTGCATTTGGTGTGTAGTCCTTTCTTCTCGCTTTCTTCCACTACCTGATGCAGCAGTTTATTTTCTGCGTCTGCTATCAACACTGAAGTATCTGCATGTCTTGTTTGTAATATTGTATCTGTCAATTACGGATCCTGGCAGGATCTTTAATTCTCTCAGAATCGCCTTGGTGTATAGGTTGAATAATCCGGTGAGAAGACACATCCTTGTCTTACAACCCTTTCTATATTTGTATTAATAACCGAAGATTGGGTTGACTTATTTGTTTGTTATTATGTATGTGCCATATTATTGCATCAAGTGGCCGATCATGGTCCTTCGCAGCTTCCTGTCTATTGTTGCTGTAAATAAATTATTATCAATCTTTGTATTACGTCTGTCATACATTCAAACAAAACCAGAAGGTTTCATGTTTCCGCTTTCCCATCTTTTTCTCCTTAATTGCTTTAAATAAATTATTACCTATTACCATCTATATTTGATTTTCTTCTGCCATGCATTCATAGGTTATTCTCTCCTCACGCTTTCTGCTGCTTCTCTTTCCTCCTCTAGGATATGCAATATCATGGCTCTCCACAACTTCTTATTCTCCTTTATTGCACTTGATAACTTTTGGCCCTCAACTTTTTTCTTTGTCTCTGCACAGGCATCCTTTCAAAAAGTAAAACCTGGCTTCTCAACATCAGTCTCTATCTCACCATCGTGAGATGACTTTTCTATAAATATTCTTGGCAGTTTTTCTAAGGATCTCTCCTCCACTTTGTTATTGCGACCGCAATGTATTTAAAAGTAATACTAGATTGGCAGTTAGGTTTCATTGTTTTACTGTTGGATTAGCTAGATGTAACCGTAATTTCTATTCTAATAGACTCTTTACTCGCACTTTTCGCCTGTGAAACACTCTTACTTCCCTGCCACCTAGGGTCTTCAGTCTTTCAAAACCCTGTTCTTTTATTGTCTTTTCTACTGAATAAAATCTTCCCTTTTATTTTCAATCTCACTAATCTGTGGCGTCTTAGTGGCCTTATCGCCTTGTTTGGGATGAAATAATAAAAAAAGAAAGAAAGAATTAAAAAGAAATGGATATACAGTGATAGGTGTGAAATGTGACGATTGGGTTGCGTGAATGAATTCAGAGATATTAGAACAAATGGAAACAGATAAGGGTAAATAGAAACTGACGGGCAAACATTGTTTTGTCTAGAGAAAGAGAGAGAGAGAGAGAGAGAGAAGTGCCTACAGACATAGGCGAACACAGTAGTGTAAAAATAGATAGATAGATATGAACAGACTGAGATAGATAGATAGATAGATATGAACAGATTGAGATAGATAGATAGATAGATAGATAGATAGATATAAACAGACTGAGATAGATAGATAGATAGATAGATAGATATGAACAGACTGAGATACATAGATAGATAGATAGATATGAACAGACTGAGATAGATAGATAGATAGATAGATAGATAGATATGAACAGACTGAGATAGATAGATAGATAGATAGATATGAACAGACTGAGATAGATAGATAGATAGATAGATAGATAGATAGATAGATAGATATGAACAGACTGAGATAGATAGATAGATAGATAGATAGATAGATAGATAGATAGATAGATATGAAGATATTAGGATAGATAGATAGATATGAACAGACTGAGGTAGATAGATAGATAGATAGATAGATAGATAGATAGATATAAACAGACTGAGATAGATAGATAGATATGAACAGACTGAGATAGATAGATAGATAGATAGATAGATAGATAGATAGATATGAACAGACTGAGATAGATAGATAGATAGATAGATATTAGGATAGATAGATAGATAGATAGATATATATGAACAGACTGAGATAGATAGATAGATATGAACAGACTGAGATAGATAGATAGATAGATAGATAGATAGATAGATAGATAGATAGATAGATAGATAGACCCACAGAACTCAACCGAAATTTTATTTTTCAGGAGCCAATGTATATATATATATATATATATATATATATATATATATATATATATATATAGCCATTTTGTGGATACCAGTCTAACATATCGGCTAGCCAATCCCTATTGCAGACGCTTGCACAGCCGCTTTATTCAACACCCACTCTAAGCCCACCTGTGGTTTATACTGCAAGAATGCCGAGCAAATCTAAGTTACTGTTTCTGGGAAAGTGTGTGATCAGAAAGGCCAGAACGCTCAAAGTCTCGGCTACGATGACTAGAGACTTCGTGCTAGCACAGCTATCAACGGCTTTGAAGAGTTCCACCTACCCGATTTCAATCATAAGTGTCAATCCTTGTTATGGTTTTCGAAATGTGCCGTACGCTCCACCTCGATATCAGGAAGTCTCATTCCAGAGAAATCGACCATCGTGAGATTCGACCCCGGGTCTCATGATCAGAATGTGAACATGTCCATAAACAATCAATTTCACTGATGATGAAAAAGACATTCGAAGCAACAGAGAAATGGTTCTCCAGATTTTGAATACTATGGAGTCAACACGTGAGCAAAGAGGAAGTACCTGGGAACTGAAAGGACACACACTTTAGTCTTTGGAGGAATTATCACATTGACGGATAAGCTGGCAATTTTCATTTTGATACCGACAACATGTTATCTCGTACCGATTACGAGTTATCTCGTGTCTTGCATTTTCTTATATATTTTCATCTGTGGTCGCTAACAAGGGGTTTATTCGCAGTGATTACTGTTTGTATATCTAATTTGGCTACTATATATTTGAGTTCAAAATCTGTCTTCCTGAGACTTTATTTTTTATTCTCCTTTCTCCTTATTGATTTATTCTCAGTCTCTTCTACTCTCAGTAACCCCGAGCGTCTTAGCGGCATTATGATTCATGACTTGAACAAGAGTATTTGTGCGTAACGAACCCGACGGGAACTGGAACTCTGATTTCCAAATCCCAACCGTTTTCCGTTAAATCTACACGAATATTCAAGGCTACAGCATCTACCATTCTCAAACAATCGCCCATCTTGAAAATAAAAAGTTGCCAAAGTTCCCTGATTATACGAGAACCAATGTTTCGACGTGATCTGGCCATCAGCCGTAACGAAAGTAGGAAGAGGTTTTATAAATATAAAAACGAAAAGAGTATGGAAGTCTTTTGTAAACTCTAATATGCCAATATAAGTATAGTAAATACAGCTGGCCACTCGTATCCGAGGATACTCGTCTCCTAGGGCGACTAGCCAATGCCTATTGCAGACACCCCCCTCTCAGGCATATTTTGCGTTTATTCAACAATCACAGAGTACACCTGTGGTTTATACTCTTGCGTGATCAACAATCTGACCAAGGCCAGCACGCCCAAACTTTTTTTTTTATATATCTAACTTGGGTACTATAAATTTGGAGTTCAAATCAGATTTTGACCTCTGGCGGTTACGTGTTAACATTCAGGTGACATACGGAGAAGAAACAGCAAGACACCTACCTAACGTGTGAGTGTAAATGAATGGCAGAACATGGTCAAAGAGGGAATACAAAGTGTTAATGATATTTAGAGTAACAAAAGTTCGGAAGATGTGGAGAGCCATAATCTCTAATATAAAGTTGAAATAACGGACAGAAAAATGATGACAAAGATGGATGGTAATGAGGTCGACGTTGCCAAGAAAACCATAAGAGAATAGAAGCTGTGGAGAATAATAATCGCTCTCATGCCATGAGAGCGATAAATGAAAACGAAAAAGAAATGACAATATACCCTGTCGTCGAAATAACGAGGACCAATAAGAATGTTAAAGAGCTAATCATTGCTGAGAGGCATCAAGGAAAGGAAGATGTGGAGAGTCATAATGGTACACATGATATAGGTACGTAAATGAAGTGGAAAAAGAATTAGACAATGCACTTTAAAGTAAAAATAACGGTTATATGTGAATGGATGGAAAACAAAGACAAATAGGGACAGAAAGGAATTAAGTATTGCTGAAAAGTACAAGGGAAAGGAAGCTGTGGAGAGTCATAATCACTAACATGACATGCTATATAATGAATCAGACAATCCAATCTAAAATCAAAATAACGTTTGTGTGTGATTGTATGGAAAACAAGGACTAATAGAGAGAGAAAAGTGTTAAATATTCCTGAAAAGTACAAACGAAAGGAAGATGTGGAGAGTCATAATCACTCACATGTCATGGTATATAATGAATCAGACAATGCAATCTAAAATCAAAATAACGTTTCTGTGTGAATGGATAGAAAACAGGGACTAATAGGGAGAGAAAAGTGTTAAATATTGCTGAAAATTACAAGTAAAATGAAGCTGTGGAGAGTCATAATCACTAACATGACATGGTATATAATGAATCAGACAATCCAATCTAAAATCAAAATAACGTTTGTGTGTGATTGTATGGAAAACAAGGACTAATAGAGAGAGAAAAGTGTTAAATATTCCTGAAAAGTACAAACGAAAGGAAGATGTGGAGAGTCATAATCACTCACATGTCATGGTATATAATGAATCAGACAATGCAATCTAAAATCAAAATAACGTTTCTGTGTGAATGGATAGAAAACAGGGACTAATAGGGAGAGAAAAGTGTTAAATATTGCTGAAAATTACAAGTAAAATGAAGCTGTGGAGAGTCATAATCACTAACATGACATGGTATATAATGAATCAGACAATCCAATCTAAAATCAAAATAACGTTTGTGTGTGATTGTATGGAAAACAAGGACTAATAGAGAGAGAAAAGTGTTAAATATTCCTGAAAAGTACAAACGAAAGGAAGATGTGGAGAGTCATAATCACTCACATGACATGGTTTATAATGAATCAGATAATGCATTGTAAAGTCAAAATAACGTTTATGTGTGATTGGATGGAAAACAAGGATTAATAGTGAGAGAAAAGTGTTAAATAGTGCTGAAAAGTACAAGCGAAAGGAAGATGTGGAGAGTCATAATCGAGGGTAAAACGCAGATAAAAAATAGATGGTAAAGAGTTAAACATCGCTGAGAATCACAAAAGGAAAAGAAGTTGTGGAGAGTCGTGATAGCACATAAAAGAAGAAGAAAATGGATTAAATTTCATTTTGTTTCGTCAATGTGGATGGCACATGCAATGCGAAAGAAAGCCAGCATCTGGTCAGAAAATACGTTTTGCATATTCCAAAATGGCTGTCAGCCTCGTTTTCATTATTTGCTTTGTTTGTGATTCGATATTAAATGAAAACGGAAGTCTGGTTTATTCCCAGAGGAGTAAACATATATCATAATGGCCATTGCTGTATGAACCGGGTGCGTAATAATCTGTCGTTGGAGTACATGCATTTAAATAAGGGGAGCGCAAAGAAGGTGTGTAATCTATAAATATATATATATATGTGTGTGTGTAATGTGAGATTGGTGCTAACCTTTCAAGGACCATCTTTTACATAATTTTAGGGAAATGTTAGAAGTGTCTTTGACGTTTACTTAAATCTTTATTGCTTGTGTAATCACTCAAATTTTGTAGATCGTTTCCACATCTTCAAAAACATCGAAATGTCTTTGAGCATTACTCAGCACTTTATTGCCTGGGCATTTAATTAAATAAAAAACGCTGTTTACAAGCCTTAAGAAAATTGTGAAGCGAGGCAAATGGTTTACACATTAAATTATAGAAACAAACACTGGTCTAGTTTTAAAGCCATGTACATTTCCCTTGCTTGTTATAGATAGGGAAATGTTTTTTTTTTTTTTACACAAGATTGTCAATGGTGATGAAAATTAATTTGTTCGGATTTTGTCATCTATTTACTCAAACGGAGGTTAGATGTGATATAAAGCGGAAAATATAGGGCACCCAGTGAGGGTCGAACTCAATATTCAAGCGTAATTAATCAAGCGAGACCAGCTGGCTAACTGTTACACCACGTAAAGGTCTCCTCATACTCGTTATGAAGCTGGTTTGATTTGGTTTTTGTTTTACGGCATATCAACCTCAATGGGTTATTTAATGCCGACAAATTTTTTATTACTGGTAATATTTTTTTATTTCAAAAATGTATTGCTGGTAAAAAAATTTCAAAAAAATGTATTGCTGGTAATATTTTTTTTAAAAGTGTATTGCTGGTAATAATGTTTTTCAAAAATGTATGTCTGGTAAATATTTTTTTCTAAAAATATACAGCTGGGTTTATTTTTTTACCAAAAATGTATTGTTTGTTTGTCATGAAAACACTCCAACGAGTGCACAGGATCGCCTCGTCAGTGATGTTATCACTTGGAGTCATGACAAGTTTCGGGTCTTGCAATATCATACTTGTTCGCCCAAGAGACCCTAAAGAAACAGTACATATTCCGGCAGGCGATCCTGAAGCAAAAAATATCCGCCAAGCACGTAACAAATGGATATATAATATTTTTTTTAAATATATTGGTGGTAATATACTTTTTTCGAAACTATGTGGCTGGTATTTTTTTTTTAAATGTATTGCTGGTAATATTTTTTTTTTAAATGTATTGCTGGTAATTTTTTTTCAAAAATATATTGCTGGTAATATTTTTTCAAAAAAATGTATAGCTAGTAATATTTTTTTTTCCAAAAATGTTTTGCTGGTAATATTGTTTTTCAAAACAATATTGCTGGTAATAATGTATTACTGGTAATAATCTTTTCTTCAAAAATACATTGCTGTTATTAAAACCTATTTTTACTCATTCATACTCAGTTTTGGGGTTAACTATTTGCCCATAGACTGGACCCTAACAGGTGCTAATACCCCGGGTCAGGGTGGACCTCGGGACACCAGCAATTAAGAGGTGGTTACATGCTCATCCAAACCTCCCAATCAGAGGACCTGCAGTCGTATTCAGATTATCATCTTCTTCATAGGAGTTAATTCGCTGAGGAATAAAATTCTTGTCTTCATTTGATAATTAAAGCTACTTCTCAGAATCCGTTGGTTTTATTTCCTGGTTTTGTTTGTTTTATGACATCTCAACCTCATTGGGTTATTTGATGCCGAAAAGATTTATATTGCTGGTAATAGAGTGTTTTCCATAAAAGCATTGCTGGTAATAATTTTTCTTCAAAAATATACCGCAGGAAATATTTATTTCCTTCAAAAATTGCATAGCTCATAAAAAATTTATTCTTCAAAAATGTATTGCTGGTATTAAAACCTATTTCTTACTTTCTTACTGTTTTGACCCCATTTTGAGTGTTAACTGTCTGCCCATAGTTGAGACACTAACAGGGTTGAGGTGGGTCTGGGAAAACCAGTAATTAAGAGGGGGTTCCACGCTCCTCAAAACCTGTTGATCAAAGGTCTTGCTCTTAGACATAGTCTATTTTCTTATCCAGAACGTGGATGTAATTTATCATCTTATGCATGACACCTTTACTTTTTTACGTGGATTTAATAAAGATCCTAGTGTAAATCTCTTCTCATAATGCAGTGTAATGTTGCTCGAAAAAAAAATTAGCGGTAAAGAAATTAATCGAAGGCCCATTCACTATTTTCCTTCTGTGTTGTTCAAGACACGTCTAATATCTTCTTCCGTGCGAGCTGAACAAAGTGTCAAAGATTTCGCCAAGTCATGTACGAAGCCTGTTTGCTGAAAACGCCATGTCAAACGGCGAATGCTTGATTAAAAAGACAGATTTCTCACATGAAATTCACGCGGATATACACTCTGGGTCAACACAAATGTTCATTTTCATAATAAATTTGTAGAATTTTCTTTCGTTGTTGATTTGGGAAATTATCGATAATAAAATTCAAGAAAGAATAAATTCAAAGTTTGACTGTCATTTTTAACAAGACTTGCACAATAGACGGATTTTTGCCGAAATACACAATTATTTATATATATATATATATATATATATATATATATATATATATATGCATCCTAATGGTATTCACTATCTGTCTATATTTCTGAGATGAGGTATTATGTACTCTATTTACATTATTTGGACTATTGTCCTCATCTTTGTTGCCATATTTATCACAACGTTTCGGCCTTTCAGTATCTGTCTATATTTCTGAGATCAGGTATTATGTACACTATTTACATTATTCGGACTATTTTCCTCATCTTTGTTGCCATATTTTTCACAACATTTCGGCCCTTCAGTATCTGTCTATATTTCTGAGATGAGGTATTATGTACACCATTTACATTATTCGGACTATTGTCCTCATCTTTGTTGCCACATTTATCACAAAGTTTCGGCCCTTCAATATCTGTCTATATTTCTGTGATGAGGTATTATGTACACTATTTACATCGTTCAGACTATTGTCCTCATCTTTGTTGCCATATTTATCACAACGTTTCAGCCGTTGTCCGCACCGGCCTTCTTCAGATGTTTCGAATGTAGATGATACACAGCTTTTGTGCAAATATATGATTGTGTGGACAAAATTACTAGAGTCAGTGACCTGTGTGTTTTATTTTGATGTTTTATTGGAGTTATTTTTCCGAATACAGTTTGATTTCTTTGAGAAATTGTAGGATATTATATCAGTTCTTTCATCGTTGTTTCGTTGATTTTTAGGAGCATGTCCGGCATTATGGATTATTTTAATGAAGAAATCTAAATATTTTGAACGCATTTGTACGACTTGAATTGCAAATAAAATTTATTTAGGTCATTTGCATTCAAAATTTTTTGTTGGTAATTTTACTATTAATAGGTATTAGTAATTTTTCGATATAAAAGTATATCGCTCGTATTTTTACAATAAAATATAGTTTTATACTTCAATAGATATTGTTTTCGTTTGCGATTTACTATTTGCATATATGTTTACCACGGAGTTTCGATGTTATATTGGTACAACTGCCCCTTGGAAAAGACGTAATCTATATATATGCGAGAAATAAACTTAAAAAACATGTTTTTGATATGTTTTTGGGTAGAGGTCTTCCTGTAGAAGTTATACTCTCTGAGTAATCTACATTAAACTGAATGTAGTATATATATATATATATATATATATATATATATATATATATATATATATATATATATATATATATATATATATATAGATATATATATACATACATATATATATATATATATATATTATAAATTAACTTATCTAAAATATGTTTTTCCCGCTACACAGTAATAACCATGTTTCAAAAATGGAAGCTAAATGCTTCAAAATTAATTTTGAAATTAAATTAAACATTATTAGTTCTTTTTCCTCTTCAAGCGAATTTTAGAGTAACTTATTTTAAAAATTTACTGAGTTTTAAACGCACACAAAAATTCATAATTCAGTGTTTACACGGATACAGTGTAACCCAATCATTCAGACAAGGGGTGGTAGCGTGTTCATTTTTATTAAATTTTGTTGTATCAGTTACGTTACCGGATTATATATCTTACTTTTATTTCTTTTTAATGATATATATATATATATATATATATATATATATATATATATATATATATATATATATATATATATATATGAATATATAAATAAAAAGAAAGAAGAGTAAGATATATAATCCGGTGTTCTTATAGATATTTTTATTTTTACACAATAGTGCTCAATGTAAATTTACAGAGCATTAATATTATAAATTAACTGATTTAACATATGTTTTTTCGCTACATAGTAATAACCATGTTTCAAAAATGGAAGCTAAAGGCTTCGAATTTAATTTTGTTATTAAATTAAAGACATTAGTTCCATTTCCACGTCAAAGGAATTTTGGGACTCCACATTTGCTTAAGGAGGAAATGGAACTAATTTATAATATATATATATATATATATATATATATATATATATATATATATATATATATATATATATATATATATACATATATATATATATATAAATATATAAATATATACACATACATATATATCATATATATATATACAGTATACTCTATATAATATATACCAATGTTTATGTGTGTGTGTGTGTGTGTGTGTGTGTGTGTGTGTGTGTGTGTGCAATGACACAAACACACAATCTTACTGTACTGTTGAAATGTACTTGGCCAGGTCAAGAAAAAAACTTGTTTTTTAAGTTTATATTTTTGGTCATTTTATTTGCTTTTGTTAAATGACTCGATTCAAAATGTTTTCCGAAATCCTTACACACACGCACACACAGACGTGTTTGTGCGTGTGTGTGTGTGTGTGTGTGTGTGTGTGTGTGTGTGTGTGTGTGTGTGTGTGTGTGTGTATACTCACATAGAAAGATAGAGATGAGTATTTTTCTGCAATTTTCTATCACTGTATACCTTTTTGTGTATAGACACACACACACACACACACACACACACACATATATTATATACATAGATACATACTCACACATATGTATATATATTTGTGTGTATATACACACATATATGTTTGTGTATATATATGTATATGTATGTACATATATATGTATATATAATATATACGCATATATATATGTATATATATACATATATATATGTCTATATAAATCATATATATATCTATATATATAAGAGCCGATTGAGATAGATAGATATGAAGTGAAATATATATATATATATATATATATATATATATATATATATATATATATATATATATATAGATAGATAGATAGATAGACAGATAGATAGATTAAATAAGAATTTCTGTTTAGAATATTTAAATAAATATTAAAGTGTGTGTGTGTGTGCATAAGTGTGTTCAAATAATATTGTCGGGTGACAGGAGGCGCATTCTAAGCTCTGAATAATAATAGCTTTGTTGTTCCTTTTGCAACCGTCCCCCGAGAGTTGTCTGTTTCCAATGAGGCATTCCTCTTAAACAACGGATTTGAATCTCATTCATATCCCGTGGGGTGACTTCATCTCAGCTGTGGGTCAATAAAACATATGGCATGGTTTAAAATCAAAACTCTTAGTTCGTATATTTTGCTTCAATTTCGTTTATTTTTATTTTTGTTTTTGTTTTTACTATTAATATCCGTTTCAAATGTAGGATCGTTACTATAAACAGAAACACATACGCAAAAACTCAGACACAGACGAGTATACACACACATAAACACGCGCAAACACAGTTACACACATACCTACACCCATTCGAAATTGGTTCGTATATGCGTTTACAGAATGTAGGATAAATATATATTGCAATAATATATTTCAATAATGAAAAATCTTCATTTAGAAAAAATAAACCTCTCTCATATATATATATATATATATATGTGTATATATATGTGTGTATGTATATATATATGTGTGTATATATATATACACGCACACACACATATATATTTGTGCGTTAAGGCAGCAAATTCTCTTTTAGATATGTCTGATTAAATAAATTACAAACACTATGCCTGCTTATTTTTAGCTTAATCCGTTCATATTCACTGATATTTGTCCGTGTATTACAATCAAATGATGCAAGAAATTCACTGTATCAGTGAAAATAATAGTGATATATATCAGACAAAAAAGGAAATATATATATATATATATATATATATATATATATATATATATACATATATATATACATACATATTTAAAGACATTTATATATATTATGTTTAACGTTCTTTTTATAGATACAAGTATTTAAGCAAATTTGCTTAAATACTTGTATCTATAAAAAGAACGTTAAACATAATATATATAAATGTCTTTAAATAAATTGTCGGACTATGTCCAATTCAAAAATATACATACATATATATATACATATATATATATATATATACATATATGTATATATATTTTTACACATATATATATATATATATATATATATATATATATATATATCCCGAACTCTAGCATATTAATCTCTTCAATTTTAGGCTTAACCTTTATCTTCCCCACATACCCGCATAATCAGTACCCGCATAATCAGTACCTCTTTCTTACACATACACCCCCCCATATATATATATATATATATATATATATATATATATATATATATATATATATATATATATACACATATATATATATTTATGTATGTATGTATGTATGCATGTATATATATATAACTTTTGGCGATATCACGTTGGAACACCGGTCCTCGTCGGATCACTTGAGTTAACCAACATTAAACCTGATCATTAACAACATTCCATCAGAAATTCTTCCATGTCGATTTGCAAAGAAATTTGGCCTAAGCTTGACTGTAAAGGATAATTCGTCATTTAGAAAAATCGATCACTAAAATTAATCGACACAAAATATCTGTTGCCTATAATAATATTAGTTTTAAAGAACATTTCCTGCACACAATTGCAAAATATCAAATGTGTCTGGTCTTATAAATTAAGTAAATCAATTTTAAAATTTTATACTTAGCATCGCTTGATAATTGAACGGAACTTTGTATTTTAAGTTTCATTTTTAATAATGGAATTTGAATTGAAGTTTCAGTTTTGAAACATGACAATTTCGGTGTAGCGATGATTATAAAATTAAAAAAAACAAACAATTAGAACATTATGCTCTACTGTTGAATCGAGCACTGTTTTTTAAAAATAAATGCAAAGAACTATGAATTCTTATTCTTTCCTATTATTTTAATATATATATATATATATATATATATATATATATATATATATATATATATATATATATAGAAAAGTGGACATGGAAGTCAGCACTTAGAGGTGACAGTCTGTTTCATGCTAGTGCAATCGTCAGGCAACTAGTGTTGTTATTTTTCTCGGCTATTTATATATAAGGGTTAGTGGTGCATTATGGGTAGTCTATTTTGGCGGTTACTTTTACCGGAAGTCGCTGATTTGTTTATTTATTTATGTCAAATTATTTTGCTTGTTTTTTTTTAATTTTATTTTTATTTTTTATCTTATATATTTATTTATTTTTTATTTTGATCGGTGTTTTTTTGTTAACGTAGTAAAAATTTGTTTATATAGATTATTGTTGGTAGTCTATTAGGGTGGTCATTTACCGGAAGTCGGATGTTTGCTTATTTATTTGGGTCGAATTGTTTTGCTTGTTTTGATTTATTTTCATTTTTATTTTTTATCTTATATATTTGTTTATTTGTCATTGATTAAATCTATTTGTTGAATTTTGGGGTGGCATGTTGTGGTTTATTCTTACTATTATTTTGGTCGGAACAGTTTTTAATTTATCTATTTGGGTTGATTATCTTTATTTGTTTTTTCTAAACGGCTAGTTTATCGTAATCGGTTGTTAGTTTGTTTATATATTTGGGTGTATTTAGATCAATATATTATACTTGTTGTTATTTGTTTGTTACACTATATATTTTTGGCTTTCGATTTTTAAGTAACGTAGTATATTATCTTTTATTAATTTTTATTTTTTATCGTTATATAACAGTTATAACTTTCGTCCGTTCTTTTGTTTTGATTTTATTTCGCATATTCTAACAGGTGTGGTTTTGTAATTTGTTTGGAGTAATTTATTTTGCTTATTTTATTGTTGTTTGTTTGCTTATATATTTATTTATTTTTCTATTTTAAGTTACGTAGTAAAAATTTGTTTTCATGTTTGCATTTTGAGATTAGCTCGGATCTTTTATTTAATAATTTATTTTGATCTGGGAAGGTAATGATAGCTATTTTTTCCTCCAAGCAAAGTTTGCAAGTTTTTGATAGGTTTTTGTAGGCTGATGATTTTTTTCTTATTTTCCAAGATATTTTTGGTGTGGTGTGTGTTTTGTTATTTATTTCCCAGATATACTTAGAAAGCATTGTGCTGTTCGCATATTTACTATTTGTGAAAGACATTTTGTGTACGTAATTTCTTTGTTTCCATGGTCCTTCGGTTACTCCTATGTATACTTTTTCTTCATTATCTGCTGATTTTATCGTGGCTTGGTAGATTACGTTGTTTTCTAAACAATTACCGTTTAAGTGACATTCGTTTATTATTCTACAGTTGCTCGTGTGTTTAATTTGTTCGTGTGGTTTGTTAATAATTTTCCTGTTGTGCTTTTTTATTATTTGTGCCATGTTCTCGGTGCAACTGTAGCTGATTTTTACTGTACAATAACAGCACAAGTTGCCTGACGATTGCACTAGCATGAAACAGACTGTCGCCTCTAAGTGCTGACTTCCATGTCCACTTTTATATTTACACACGCTCTATCTCTGATATTGAGCACTTTATCCCATAAATATAGCAGACTTTAAGACTATATTTCTTTATATATATATATATGTGTATTACGCGAATCATTCATGCGAAAGCAGATAATGAAGTTAATGATATAAATGGCAAGAATCACTCTCGCAAACAATTTTTAATAATAAAAATAATTTTTTCGTATGAATGATTCGCGTAATATAAATTGATCCTACACCACATAATTGATATATATATATATATATATATATATATATATATATATATATAGAGAGAGAGAGAGAGAGAGAGACATTTTTATGTTTATATTGTGGAGATCTACCTACAAATGGACTCTTCCACACCTATATAATATGGCTAACCAATTCTGAGTAAGGTCAGTCACCCACGTTGGGTGTTTTTACAGCTGTCGAATTCTCTGCCTCTCGTAGCCACAGAGTGAGTGAATGAGTGAGTCGGGACACCAGTGAGAGAAGGTACTCTCCAGTCCACATTTACCTTTGTACTATTTAACCCATATCCAAGTCCGTGTTATATTTCTATGGTTCTTCACCATAACAATTTAATATATATATATGTAGATAGATAGATAGATAGATAGATATTTTAAGACATTTTTATGTTTAACATTCTTTTTATAGATAAAATATTTAAGTAAATGCTCTGTTTATGATTAACAGTATTAAATGACAATTACCGGCTTGAATATCCAAGAAATTTTCATAGAAAATGTTCGTCCCCCGACAGGATTCGAACCTGTATCCTATGCGGAACCGTCTTATATAGCCTGACGTGTCTTTTTACCGATTCGGCCACAAAGAATCGTTCGGTAGGCAAGGTCGAATTTACTGCTTTTAAACTTCAATCATACATGAATCTCTCACGTACATTCATATCTGCTCATGGCATATCAATTGTAAAAATTGTCGGACTTTGTCCATTTCATAATGTGTGACGTCATTTGTTTACCTTTGATACGCCATGAGCAGATATGAATGTACTATTTATATTAGTTGGACTGTTATCATTGTGAATATGGCATCTTCATTGCCATATTCACAACGTTTCGATTGTTGTATGCGCCGGCATTCTTCAGGTGATTGGAAATTCGAATCGAACCCTTTATTTCCTCCAACTGGCTAGCTTGTTCTAGTTCCACGTGCCATGCCTATTCTGGATGTCTCAGTTATTTCGTTTAAATCTGCTCACCAACTTTGGTTGATTACTGCTGTGGCCTGGTATTGAACTCACTCCTCATGGACACATGGCTCAGTGGGTAAACTCGTTGGTTAGATCCAGTGACCAGACACCAAAAGAATTATTCCTTTTATTTCAATTAATTTGCACAAGAGTCTCTGTAATAATACTTCATCTCAGAAATATAGACATATACTGAAGCGCTGAAACGTTGTAATAAATATGGCAACAAAGATGAGGACAATAGTCCGAATAATGTAAATAATGTACATAATATCTCATCTCAGATATATAGACAGATACTGAAGGGCCGAAACGTTGTGATAAATATGGCGACAAAGATGAGCACAATAGTCCGAATAATGTAAATAGTGTACACATACCTCATCTCAGAAATATAGACAGATACTGAAGGGCCGAAACGTTGTGATAAATATGGCGACAAAGATGAGGACAATAGTCCGAATAATGTAAGGAGTGTACATAATACCTCATCACAGAAATATAGACAGATACTGAAGGGCCGAAACGTTGTGATAAATATGGCGACAAAGATGAGGACAATAGTCCGAATAATGTAAGGAGTGTATATAATACCTCATCACAGAAATATAGAGAGATACTGATGGGCCGAAACGTTGTAATAAATATGGCGAGAAAGATGAGTACAATAGTCCGAATAATGTAAATAGTGTACATAATACCTCTTCTCAGAAATATAGACAGATAATGTATGTATTTAACTAATATTAGTTATATTTATGTTAAAGAAGTAACATTTAACTTCACAGATTATATTGCGAGCAATCTGCGATTTAACCGGAAATATATTCACTTTGACAACACCAGCCTAATGGAACGACCTATCTACTACGACTACTACTACTACCAATTATAATAATGGAACCCGTATAGATCATTCTTAAACAAACTTAAAAACAATATGGTCGTCATCTTTTTAGTTTAATTTCAAGTCGCAAGTTAATTTATCGAACTTCATGAATTAAATAAGGTAGAAACGAATAATTACGACCTGCTCATAAGACAGCTTTCACTGATTTGTTTGAAATCATCTCTAAGATGATTAACAAGTGGCCGATGTTACTAAGCCTGCAAATTATAAAAACAAACCAGATTTATGTGGATTAAACGTTAATAGTATTAATGACGATATTAACTGTTTCCTTTTAAGGAAATATTCGTCATTCATTGACCAAGCAGCCACTACTACTCTCCGATGAAATTTGCAAAATCTTTCTCTTAAAACAAGTTTTCAGAAAAATAGGTTTCTCAATCCAGAACTTATTATCGCTCTTTCCAGTATTCCATGAGGGTTTTTCCTTTAAAACCTTTTATTTGAAGTAGTGTGAAATGTCAAATTATGGATTAAGCTATTATTTTCATTTTGAGTTACATGTGATATCCGTTTTATTTGTTGTTTCTGTTGAAAATCCTCAAGTTTCTCTTTCTGTTTACTGGTACAGATCTTTGTCTAGATCGAAAAAAAACCCCTGGGTAATCGTCCTTGAAACTATAAGTATTGCATTCGCTAGAGGGCGTGCTTTTGACCGAATATGAAGTAAATATCATTTACGATGAGTTGTGTTTTTCTTTAGATTCAAAAAACACATTACTGAATTTTCGCTGAAACAACAGATAGTAATATTAAAAAGAATATTTCGGAGATTAAGAAGACAACTCCTTTTCATCCTTATTTTCAACCAATCACAAGAATGGAATTTGAAAGCTGCGACAATTTTGAAAGTTGACTCGTGTAGAATCTTCCACATTTGCCTGTCACCCATTACGGAAAGATGTGTTCTTCCCTAAATAAAGCCTTAACCAATCACCATGTCACTTCTCTATTCAATCTCCTATTGGTTAAAAGAACACTAAATTGTAGTAAAGTTAAGACAAATCTTTTTTCCCGCGCAACTCCCTGGAGCCGATTTTAAAACACGAAAGTCTATATAAAGAACTGCTTGACTCAATTCAAGTCAGTCATTGAGTGACTGGAACAGTTGTATAAACTGTTCTTTGCTGTCGAACTCTCCGTCTCGGCGGGGAGGGACTCGGACGGGGCTTTGCCGCAGGGAAAAGTGCCGTCCGGGGAGGTAGACAGTCCCTGAACCCGTGTATACGGGTTCTAATGGGTATATTTTTGTCCGATCCTACGGGCTCGGTAAGCCCACATTAAACCGGCCTTGTACCACATTCGACCCAGTCAGTCATTGTGTTTCGAGGTATGCCAGCAAACTCCACACGTACCAACACAGTGACTCAAAAACCACTTCCAAACTCTCAACAAACTCAACACAGTACTCGCACAACCATTGTCCGCGTGGGAAACCAACTTACAATTGACTAAAAAAGTGAACGTTTTCACTACAAAACAGTAATTGTACAATCAATCAACTTTAGCCTATCAGTTAAAGGCAAACAACTCTTCACAACTTAAATCCTAATTAACAATTGTCACACACACGATCACTGACATTTTTCCTTGCAGAAACCAAACTATCTTAATTGTACAACCAAATTAAAACCATTAACTCTTATTCACCAAATTTCTGCGTGAACATTCTTTGTAACCTTATCTCACTTGCCACAATCAACAAACATCCTGTTATCATTGTATGTATATCAATTGTATATATAAATTATCTTTATTGTTGAATCTCTAAATACGTTGTTTTTAGTAATGTCTCGGAGTTGAATTGTCCTTATATTCTTGTTTGATTTATTTGTTGTGGGATAAATGCATTATAAACACGCACATTCTTGGCCTTCACAAAAATTCACCTTCTGAGACATCTCACTCAGCATAGAACCCGCAACACGCGTAACTTACCGATTCGAAGATAATGGAAACGATCAACTGGTGCAATCATTAATAATTTATGACTCAGCTCAGAGTGAATAGTGGAAAGATAAGGAAGAGGATGGCCGACCAAAACACCGAAAAATATACGAAATATTAAAACAAATAGGTTTTAAAGTTTTTCATCTGAAACTATCCTAAAATAGAACCAAGTTTTCCTTGATGATAAAAACTCAATCATAACTTACAAGGTTGAGCCTAATTTAACAAATTTGAAAACGAAGACATTCGTCCAAAACTCCTTCACTTCATCTACGGACATTTCTGCTACTACGTAGACAAAATGATTTAAAAATGAACAGGATCTTGTGTACTTTGATTTCCCTATCGATGATATTTTTTTAAACTTAAGGTATTAATGTAACTCCCTCTAAGAGGATTAAAAAACTATCAACATTTTTAGTTTCAACCTTGCGCTGATCAGTGCGTAGGATCGTAGAAGTCATTATTATCGGTGTTACACGTAATGATAATATTTCCTCTGGTGTCCGTCAGAGAGCATTGATAAAAAAAAACCTTTTGATGTGAAAACATAAGCATCTTGTAATTTTACGGAATCCATAATCTGAGAACACTGCGTTGATAACCAGTTTAACTACACACCTTTATGGCAGTGAATCGATTTTTGACGTAATAAAATAGAATTTGATGATAGACTTTTACAGACTACTCGATAACTGAACAATAATGAATAGAAGGTTTTGGCTTAATTTATATTTTTGAATAATTGAACAAAGAATAACGAATTCTTTTACTATGAAAATGTATTATACATGATTTTATTATAGAAATGCATTCCGAATGGTTTTATTGTAAAAATGCGTTCGAAATGATTTCACTAAAAATGCATTGGTAATAATGAAAATGATTTTGCTATGACTATGAAAATGAGGATGAGGACAACAGTCGAAACAATGAAAATAGGTAAAAAAATAACCTATCTATCCAGGTATCTATGTGTACTCGTCTTTTCATATCTATCTAAATATCTATCTATCTATGTTCATATCTATCAATCTGTCTGTTCATATCTATTTTAGTGTGTACATATCTATCGAAGTCTCTTGATTATATATCTATCGTCAAATCTGTTTGCATCAATCTCCATACTTGCATATCTATCTATCTATCTATCTATCTATCTATCTATCTATCTATCTATCTATCTATCTATCTATCTATCTATCTATCTCTGTTAAAATCTATCTATCTATCTCTGTTAAAATCTATCTATCTATCTATTCTCATATATCTGCTCATATCTAACATGATATTTTCCATCGAACAGTTAACCGAACAAACAGCCAGCAAGATGATTATACTGACCGTACAATATATATATATATATATATATATATATATATATATATATATATATATATATATATATATATATATATATATATATTATTGTCATCCATAGACAGACCGTTTCGCTGTAACACAGCTCATCAGAGTAGCTAGACGTCCGGTTGCTTTTGCTAGGATCGAAACCCGACTGAATTGGCGTCAGTCGGAAATTCCACCACTAAGCCGTCGGCGCACGGCAGGTATAAAGGTGAATTTTAGCGTATTTATTTTTACATTTTAGATAAACACACAGTGACTGACAGTGACTTAATTCTGCCGAAGAGTCTTGCTATATTAGCTTTAATAGTCACTGTTTACAAACCCACGCTTCACTCCCACAGAGCTCAACCGAAATTAATTTTTCAGGAGCCAATATTTCATATATATATATATATATATATATATATATATATATATATATATATATATATTAACTATCTATCTATTCATCTCATCCTATTCATATTTATCTATCGATCTAGCTAGTAGGTATCTATGTTTATATATCTGTTCATATTTAACACACTCTTTTCCACCGAACTATTAGCTGAACAAACTCCCGGAAGGATGCTTCGACTAACACTACGATAGATAATATCTCTCTCTCTCTCTCTCTCTCTCTCTCTATATATATATATATATATATATATATATATATATATATATATATATATATATATATATATATATATATATATATATATATGTAAGGCCGAGTGATTTGCTTTCTGACCATGAGACACGGGTTCGAATCTCACCACGGTTGATTTGTTAGGAAGTAAACTTCCTGATGTTATAGATCTGGAGTGGGGGTGATCACAGCGTGGGGGTGATCACAGCGTTTTTGGAAAGTGCCTGAAAAACATACCATGGGTTTACCCAAGGATTTTAAGTGAAATTGCGTAGACGGAACGCTTTTGGGCCGTCGATAGCTGTGCTAGCACGAAGTCACATCTCATCGTGACCAAAGGTTTGCGTGTGCTGGCCTTTTTCAGATTTTTTATCACGTTAGATAACACGCTCTGTCTCAGAAACTGTAAGTAAGATCTGCTCAGCATAGTTGCAGTATAAACCACAGGTGGACTCTGTGGGTGTTGTACAAACACAAATCATACTGAGTGTCTGCAATAGGAATTGACTAGCCGCCTTAATAGACGGGTATCCTCGAATACGAGTGGCCAGCTATAATATATATATAAATATTTATATAATATATATATATATATATATATATATATATATATATATATATATATATATATATATATATATATATATATAAATGTGTGTATATATATATATATATATATATATATATATATATATATATATATAGTTAAGTTACAAAAGATTTGGTAATCCGTATAGGTAGTCCCAAGGAGGATGAAATCCTGAGAGCTCAATGTAAATTCAGAGCTAATAATTTAAAGAACAACAGACCACTTTAAGCCTCCATGTAATAATTTATTTCACCATAGCCCCTTTAAAGAACGCTGGATTATCAGAGTACACTTCCAAAAGGTGAAAAGAAAAATGAAATGAACATTTACACTTTTGACGGGTAGTATTATGTTTATGTAATTTAACAGAGAGGGCAGTGAGGAGTGGTGTGACAGACATGATTGAGTTTAGAGAGGGTTTATTTTAATATTTCTATCTATCATACTTAGTATATATATATATATATATATATATATATATATATATCAGCTTATATATATATATCTATGTCATATCTATTCTTTTTTTCTGATTTTCCCTGTTTTCCTTCCAAGAAAAATTCATTTATTTCCCTAAGGACCTTCTTCTAGCTTACCCTATATGGGTTCATTTCAATTTCCCTTTCAAATCGACCCAGCCCACATAATTCTCGACCCTCCTGAACATGTGCTCGATGTGCTTAAGAAAATGAATGATACACATTGAAACTGATGAGTGTCTGCACGTGGCACGTGGATGACAAAATGACGCTTTCATTTAATTGCATGGATTTTTAATTATAAATCAAAAGCAAGAAAAAAACAAATATTTATGAGAAGAAAAAAAAGACCCACGTCATCAACAAAAAAGGTTTTCTTCCATAAATTTTGATTCTTTTACTTACAAAACTTCTTTATTTTTTCTTTCTCTCATCCTCTGTCGCACTTTGTCTTTCCCTATTATTTATTTATCTGTCGCTTTTTTCTTAATCTGTCTATTTATTAGATAGATAGATAGATAGATAGATATAAACTGACTGAAAAGATAGAGATATGAACAGAATGAGACAGATATGAACAGACTGAGATAGATAGATAGATAGATAGATAGATAGATAGATAGATAGATAGATAGATAGATAGATTAACAAACTGAGATAGATAGATAGATAGATAGATAGATAGATAGATAGATAGATAGTTATCAACAGGCTGAGATAGATAGATAGATATATAGATATTAACAGACTGAGATAGATAAATATTAACAGACTGATGTAGATAGATAGATAGATAGATAGATAGATAGATAGATAGATAGATAGATAGATAGATAGATATTAACAGACTGATATAGATAGATAGATAGATAGATAGATAGATATTAACAGACTGATGTAGATAGATAGATAGATAGATATTAACAGACTGAGATAGATAGATAGATCGATAGATAGATAGATAGATAGATAGATAGATAGATAGATAGATAGATATTAACAGACTGAAGTAGATAGATAGATAGATAGATAGATAGATAGATAGATTGATATACGAAAAATATTATTTAATATATATACATATTAATTTAGACGTATTATATCTATTTATTTTATTTTTAATCCTTTCAAGTCCTCGAATTAATTTCTTGGTGGGTGTCGAAAATTAATCAAGAAACATTCCCAAATTTTCTTTCAAATAATTTTTAATCTCATCTGTGTCCATCTTCAGTGGTTGCATATTTGTCTAACACTGTAAATTCAAAATGGCGGTACCTTATGTGATTTCTAGAAAAGATTTTTTAATTGTAATATTTCAATTTAATACTTTTTAAAATACATTTTGCCGCTACAAACGTTTAAGAACTTTGACCTGAGAGTAGACTTTATTTATCTTGGTCTGCAGTTCTCTTTTATAAACGGCTTCCAGAATTTTAGGTTTTGATTATTATTATTATTATTATCTTGATGAAGCACAGCTGTATTCTCAAAGAATATCAGTCTAAACTGTGAGTGTGGAATGAATGAATCATTCAAAGGAACAAACAAATGTTTTAATTATAAATAATATGAAGGATCATTAATCATTAATGGCTGGCCACTTGTATCGAGGATACCCGTCTAATAGGGCGGGTAGCCAACCCCTATTGCAGACGACCGAACAAACATATTTGTATTTGATCAACACCCACACAGCCAACACAATAATTGAGCAATAATGAATAGAAGGTTTTGTCTTAATTTATATTTTTGAATAATTGAACAAAAATAACGAATTATTTTAATATGAAAATGTATTATACATGATTTTATTATAGAAATGCATTCCGAATGGTTTTATTGTAAAAATGCGTTCGAAATGATTTCACTAAAAATGCATTGGTAATAATGAAAATGATTTTGCTATGACTATGAAAATAAGGAGGAGGACAACAGTCGAAACAATGAAAATAGGTAAATAAATAACCTACCTACCTACCTATCTATCTATCTATCTATGTTCATGTTTTCAATCACAGTTTCATAACATATATAACTATCCAGGTATCTATGTGTATTCGTCTTTTCATATCTATCTAAATATCTATCTATCTATGTTCATATCTATCAGTATGTTAATATCTATTTTAGTGTGTACATATCTATCGAAGTCTCTTGATTATATATTTATATATCTATCGTCAAATCTCTGTTTGCATCACCCTCCATACTTGCATATCTATCTATCTATCTATCTATCTATCTATCTAACTCTGTTAAAATCTATCTATCTATCTATCTATCTATCTATCTATCTATCTATCTATCTATCTATCTGTTAATCGATAATGGCTGGCCACTCTTATCGAGGATACCCGTCTAATAGGGCGGGTAGCTAATCCCTATTGCATAAACTTGCTTAGACGTACTTGTGTTTGTTCAAATCCCACAGAGACCAAATGCGGTTTATACAACCTTAGCACCCACTGGAGTGTCAGGGTTTAATCGATTCCTATTTTTAGGTCATTTGCAGTGGTGTGCAGGAATAGGAATCTATTTTCGGGTGTATGTTGAAATTTTCTTAGTGTCTGCGCGTGGTTGCATCAGATATTTATCACGCCCAGACACTATTGTCTCGACTGTCGATTAGTTGTCCTACGCCCATTGTCTGCGATGGACGTTATTCCAAGAAAACGAACGAAAATTGTGACGCTGCACGAACACACTGGCAAGCCTTATCAGTGATCAAATCAAACTACTATACACAGGACCGGAATCTGCAAGGAATATATTCGTGGAATGGACATACTAAATATTAACATATGTACTGGGTCATATTTTCCTGGAACTAATATAAATAATAAGGGAATTATTCGTTTACTTTCAATTAATTTGCACAAGGGTCTATGTAAGCAAAATTTTGAAATAAAGATGAAAATATGTATGTATTTAACAACAAAAATGAGGACAATAGTCCGAATAATGTAAATAGTGTACATAATACCTCATCTAAGAAATATTGACAGATACTTAAGGGCCGAAATGTTGTAATAAACATGGCGACAAAGATGAGGACAATAGTCCGAATAATGTAAATAGTGTACATAATACCTCATCTCAGAAATATAGACACATACTGAAAGGCCGAAATGTTGTAATAAACATGGCGACAAAGATGAGGACAATAGTCCGAATAATGGAAATAGTGTACATATTACCTCATCTCAGAAATATAGACAGATACTGAAAGACCGAAATGTTGTAATAAATATGGCGAGAAAGATGAGGACAATAGTCCGAATAATGGAAATAGTGTACATATTACCTCATCTCAGAAATATAGACAGATACTGAAGGGCCGAAACGTTGTAATAAATATGGCGACAAAGATGAGGACAATAGTCCGAATAATGGAAATAGTGTACATAATACCTCATCTCAGAAATATAGACAGATACTGAAGGGCCGAATCGTTCTAATAAATATGGCGACAAAGATGAGGACCATAGTCCGAATAATGGAAATAGTGTACATAATACCTCATCTCAGAAATATACACAGATACTGAAAGGCCGAAATGTTGTAATAAATATGGCAACAAAGATGAGGACAATAGTCCGAATAATGGAAATAGTGTACATAATACCTCATCTCAGAAATATACACAGATACTAAAGGGCCGAAACTTTGTAATAAATATGGCGACAAAAATGAGGACAATAGTTCGAATAATGTAAATAATGTACATAATACCTCATCTCAGAAATATACACAGATACTGAAGGGCCGAAACGTTGTAATAAATATGGCGACAAAGATGAGGACAATAGTCCGAATAATGTAAATAGTGTACATAATACCTCTTCTCAGAAATATAGACAGATACTGAAGGGCCGAATCGTTCTAATAAATATGGCGACAAAGATGAGGACCATAGTCCGAATAATGGAAATAGTGTACATAATACCTCATCTCAGAAATATACACAGATACTGAAAGGCCGAAATGTTGTAATAAATATGGCAACAAAGATGAGGACAATAGTCCGAATAATGGAAATAGTGTACATAATACCTCATCTCAGAAATATACACAGATACTAAAGGGCCGAAACTTTGTAATAAATATGGCGACAAAAATGAGGACAATAGTTCGAATAATGTAAATAATGTACATAATACCTCATCTCAGAAATATACACAGATACTGAAGGGCCGAAACGTTGTAATAAATATGGCGACAAAGATGAGGACAATAGTCCGAATAATGTAAATAGTGTACATAATACCTCTTCTCAGAAATATAGACAGATACTGAAGGGCCGAAACGTTGTAATAAATATGGCGACAAAGATGAGGACAATAGTCCGAATAATGTAAATAGTGTACATAATACCTTATCTTAGAAATATAGACACATACTGAAGGGCCGAAACGTTGTAATAAATATGGCGACAAAGATGAGGACAATAGTCCGAATAATGGAATAATGTACATAATACCTCATCTCAGAAATATAGACAGATACTGAAAGGCCGAAACGTTGTAATAAATATGGCGACAAAGATGAGGACAATAGTCCGAATAATGTAAATAGTGTACATAATACCTCATCTCAGAAATATACACAGATACTGAAGGGCCGAAACGTTGTAATAAACATGGCGACAAAGATGAGGTCAATAGTCCGAATAATGTAAATAATGTACATAATACCTCATCTCACAAATATAGACAGATACTGAAGGGCCGAAACGTTGTAATAAACATGGCGACAAAGATGAGGTCAATAGTCCGAATAATGTAAATAATGTACATAATACCTCATCTCACAAATATAGACAGATACTGAAGGGCCGAAACGTTGTAATAAACATGGCGACAATAGGCCGAATAATGTAAATAGTTTAAATAAATAAATCTGTATATATATCAGCTTTTGGCTTTGACCGCTACATTCTCCAGCCACTTCGCAAGTGAAGTAGTTATCGTGGCCAGAATAACATCAAAGTATTGATCACTTATACTCTCCTCAATTTGAACACTTCCCATTTCAATCTATGATTGTTTTCCTGTTTTTCTTCATCCTTTTTAACTATTCTGTCAATTCCGGGACATGCAATAGCTCTTATGTATCATGTTCTTTGTTACCTAACACCAGAGTGTCCGGTTATCTGTCAAGTACTTCATGGTTGTACGGAATCATGAGAAAATACAGAAAAAAAATATCAAGATATCAATCGAGATAAAATCTGTTAAGTTATAAAATATTTCTTACTTGTTTGTCATAAAAAAGAATGTGTGATTACAAACAACTGGAAGTCTTGTGTATGACGATAAACTATATCTGGAAGCTAAGCCTCTGATCAGGAGACTGGAGGTTTTGCGGAGCGCAGAACGAGCACTTAACTGTTGTTGTTCCCAGGCCAAACGCGACTCGGAATGGTGGCATTTGATAGGTTTCCATCTAAGACCATATAGTAACACCCCACCAAAAGAAAAAAAATAGCAACAGTGCATTTTTATTATAAAATGAGAAACAACACAACCTTAAAAAAATATAAAAATACATTTTTATAGTAAAATTATCAGCACTATAGTTTATGTTCTACAAACTAGGTATCCAAAAAATAATATCTTTACCCTGAAAATATAAAATGATGTCCAAAATATTTGTATATGAAAGCATAAAATTACATATAAAATATTTAGATTTCGGCATTAAATGACCCATATAGGTGTTGATATGCCATCAAACAAAATCCAACTACCAACATGGTCACGAGACAGCCGGTGAGTGATGTCAAGTTATAGAGTGACGAACGCTAGTTGCTATGTAGGCCGTGGAGAAGATGGATATCACAAACCCACAACAGTAGGGCATAGAGAGAAAAATCATATTGTCTTACCTGGCAAATAGATGACACCACCAGCATCCTCGTTTTGACATTTGGAAAGATTGCAAGTAAGACCCTCCCTTTGTTTCTCCCCTTTCACACTGCTTGTTGTATACATATGTTATAGTTTCTGTGTGTGGAACAAATGAATAACAAATATGTATATATCTGAATAAAAACTCTGAGAACCATGCATGTTTTTTTATGCCTTTCTTTCAGCTATTCTGTCCTGTCCATATATACAGAGTCTGCCAAAAAAATGTATACACACTTCAGGAAAAGAAAAACTTGTCTTTCATAGTTTTATCAAATTGCAATAACACTGTTCACTGTAATACAATATTTTTCTGATTTAATACCTGCATACTTTTATCTATGGAAAACTGACTACATTGGTGGCCCATTAGGCAAGAAATTGAAAATGCATGTGCAGCAATCCCACTGGACACTTTAGCCAATGTTTCCCAAGCAGTAGTTTGCCTTAACTAATAAATGTGTGTAAGCTAACGGCCACCGTTTTGAGCATCTCTTGTGGTTGTAGCGTCCAAAGGTCTTTTCTACAAATATTTACTTGGCAACTGTTTTGATAAGCATTTTCCCCTGTTGGCCCGACTACATGAATCTAAACGTGTAACTAGATTGGCACCTAGGTTCCACCTGTTTACTGTTGAAATAGTTAACTATAACTGCCACTTCTACTCCAACAGTATCTCACAAACTCTTTCATGACATTAATTCATGTAATATCCTACAATTTCTTAAAGAAATCAAAATTTATTACTGTTATGGTCCAATATCCTCGTCGCCACTGTTATGGTCCAATATCCTCGTCGCCACTGTTATGGTCCAAGGTTAGGACCAAGGAAGAACAACACGAACACAAGAGGAGAAATAACAAAGATATATTAAACAGAATAATAATACAAGAAGTTGAAGCTGTTAGTATGACTGTCAGTCTGGTTTAGAGTGAACCACTATTGTCTCGACTTGTTCCGTCTTGACTAGTTCCACTTCTTTCTATGTCTCTCTTGAGAGGCGCAGTCTTTATAGTATCAGGAAGAGTTCATTGTCGTTACAGGTAAGATTCCATAACAATTACAAAATATAATTTCAACAAAACTACAATATAAATCACAGATATCGCCACCTTTAGTAATTATGTTCACAAAAACGTGTATATGCACAAAAGCGGAGTATCATCTACCATGTAGTCAATTGTGAAAGCAGAATAATGTATATCATTTTTATATCTTAAAATCTCTCTAAAGAAAATTATATTTCGGCATTAAATGACCCAAAAGGAGTTGATATCCTATTAAACAAATAAAACAAACGAGCAAATGAAAGATGGACAAAGATTCCCTCCTCTCGATATATGGGTTAATTATTAGCAAATGATTATTATCTCCACGAAGATTTTAAAATATTTTCTAGTTTATATAATGTGCAAAAAGTTGATACAGACGTAAAATCCAGTCAAACAATTAATCTAGATATGTCGCCTTCTAACAGTCACTTTTTTCAATTAATTTAACTTGTGATGTCAGTGATTCCAACCATTTGATTCCATAGAAGAATTTCGAGAAGAATTTACTTCAGGAAAAGGGAGATTTTCGTACGAATACACAATTTAGTTAAAGCCGAGAAGATACAGAGTGCGATGGGTAAATAGCGGCCATTTTATACTTTTATCTTTTTACGCATACAGTTTTTTCGTTTTTGATTTTGTCGACTGCACAATATAGTTGGGTAAGTTGGGCAGCATCTGTAAGAAAATGAGCACCATGAAAAAATTCACCCCATCCGAAATTTGGAAACGTCATGCTGTTCTGCCTGGCATTCGCGGCTGAATCTCCTATACGAATATTTCAGAATGTCTGAGTGTAAATCTGTGGGCTGTTCAGAGGATTCGGAAAGATTTCGATGAGTCTAATGATGATTACGAAGTTGTTTGAAGTGATCACTGGTGATGGCGACGTTATGCCTCCATTGATCCTCACACAGGGCTTCAAGCTCAAAAAGGAGCCCTACATCAAGGAGTTTGAGGATAGACTGTCCTATCTAAGTAAAAATTCAGTGATTTATCAATTTAAGTGCCGATGTGATTCGGTATATATAGGACGGACTGGTCTTCCTTTGGAAACGCACGTTTCTCAGCATGTTCCCTCACATCTACGTAATCCCGAACACAGGAATAGAGTTTCTCAGTCGGTCCAGGAGTCGGCTATTGGCCAACATTTGATGGACGACCAGGACTGTGCCACTGCTTATCAGGATACTTGCTTTTCTGTCTTGCACAGCGTCCAAACCGAATTTCATTTACGTGTTTTTGGAAGCCTGGCATTCGCGGCTGAATCTCCTATACAAATATTTCAGAATGTCTGAGTGTAAATCTGTGGGCTGTCCAGAGGATTCGGAAGGATTTCGATGAGTCTAATGATGATTACGAAGTTGTTTGGGGTGATCACTGGTGATGACGACGTTATGCCTCCATTGATCCTCACACAGGGCTTTAGGCTCAAAACGGAGCCCTACATCAAGGGGTTTGAGGAGGTAAAGAAACCCAGGGTCAAGAGGGCTTATCCATCGCACTAGCTAATTTAAAGATTTTATGGTGAGGCTATGAAATAGAATATAAAATTATTTGTTAAAATAGATTGCAATATGCGCTAGCATTGTTTAGATTTTTAACATTGGATTATTTAGTTTATTTGAGTGAATGGAGTGGAAAAATGTGGCATACATAATTGTTTAGTATAGAGTGCTAAGATATTGAACTTTGAATCTACATATGGTTTCAAGTACCGGTCATAAGTACACTATACAGTTAGTATATATATATATATATATATATATATATATATATATATATATATATATATATATATATATATATATAAGAATAGACTTTTAATTAGATATTATACATTTAAAATATTTTAGTGGGAACTCACACAAGTTTTTAGTGAGTACAGGAACAGCATCACAAGCACTCGTACCTATTAGAATAAATTAAATTGTTGTTGTTGTACATATATGCATATATACATACACACACACACACACACACACACACACATATATATATATATATATATATATATATATATATATATAAATGAATGAATTATTAATTAGATATTATACATTTAAAATATTTTAGTGGGAACGCACACCAATATTTTAGTGAGTATAGGAACAGCATCTCAAGTGCTCGTACCTATTAGAATAAATTTTATTGTTGTTGTTGTGTATACACTCACACACACACACATATATATATATATATATGTATATATATTAAATTATATTATATTATATGTATATTAAATTATTTTATATCATATATATATATATATATATATATATATATATATATATATATATAAATAGTTACTTAAAAACCGAAAGCCAAAAAGATATAGTGTAACAAATAAATAACAAGTATAATAAATCGATCTAAATACATCCAAATATATAAATAAACTAACAACCGATTACGATAAACTAGCCGTTTAAAAAACAAAACAAAACAAAAACAAATAAAGATAACCAACCTAAATAGATAAATTAAAAACTGTTCCCACCTAAATAATAGTCAGAAAAAACCACAAATTCAACAAACAGATTTAATCAATGACAAATAAACAAATATATAAGATAAAAAATAAAAATGAAAATAAATAAAAACAAGCAAAACAATTTGACCCAAATAAATAAGCGAACAAGCGATTTCTGATAATGACGGCCATTATAGACTACCAACAATAAGCTATATAAACAAATTTTTACTACGTTAACCAAAAACACCGATCAAAATAAAAGAATAAATAAATAAATATATAAGATAAAAAATAAAAATAAAAATAAAAAAACAAACAAAAAACAAGCAAAACAATTTGACA
>OZ038518.1:61572079-61607079 GCA_964036315.1 Acanthosepion esculentum | reverse complement strand
TATGTATATGTGGAACTCTTTTCTGGTCTCTTGTTTTCTGTCAAGATTTAATTGCAATGCCAATCGTTATTTTATGTATCCTTAATTCATCTTGTTTTATTGTTCTTTTTCATAATAATGTTTTCTTTTTATCATATTATTTCACACTCAGTAACCCACTTGCATCTTAGTGGCTTTACTGCCTTGCACCAAATGAAGCACCAGACCAAATATGGCAGAAAAATTCAATGCACGCTCTTCCGTGATATCACCACAAGTTCGACTTTTTATGAACGTTTTTGTGTAGATACCAAAGATTTTTACAGATACATGTCCTACAATATAAGATGAAGGAGAAGAGGCTATTACATTAGCTTTCGTACAAATATCCTTAGAAAGCAGTGAATCTAACGTTTCTCCCCACCACAGTTTGGTATATATAGCAAAGAAAATAATAGTGATGTATTCAAGACTCCGCAAAATAAAAAAATAAATTTTACGGTTTCTACTTGAAAATCTGAAATGCAGATTAATACCTGTCAAAGATGGCATAGAAACACACCTTTTGCAAATATATGCGAAAACCACAAACTGTTAGCAGTGTCATTCGCCCAGTGCAAAAAATGTACATTAAAATATCAGTCTAAAATTATTAATCTTACCTTAAGCAGAAGGAAATTACTTACATCCTCTGAAATTACTACAGAAAGCCTCCACTTGAGGCCTGGTTAAGTTTATGTTACAATATGTTTGATTAGAATGAGGCCACTCTGAGGGAACTTCTGTTCGTCGGGATTATTCTGGGAGTGATTGGCAATGATGAATTGTCTCTAGTTTTGATTTCGAAGCATTGAATGTGACAAGCCAGCCCACCACCTTGAACTGCAAGGGCCAATCGCTGGTCATCTAGAGTTTTGGACGCGCCATCATATACCGTTGTATCATCAGCATTCATATTTATATGGACAGAGTATACTCTTAGGCAGATCATTTATGTAAAGTAGGAATAGGGTTAGACGAAGAAGCGAATCCTGTAGGACGCCTGCGTTGATATGTAGGGCCTCGTAGAACTGTCTGTTAACAAGTACCTTCAGCGACTTACCCGTTAGAAAGCAAATTATAATTAAAAACTTTCTGTGATTCCATAGCTAGAAAACTTGTGCGGTAATGCGGTATGCCACACCTTGTCAAAGGACATTGAAATACTTTAAAAAGAGAAAGGTTGAGTCCATATTCATCTTCGATATATGTTTAATTATCTGAGTTGAGGTACTGTAACTATTTACACTATTATATTGTTCAGACTGTTGCCCTCATCTTTATTGCCATATTCGCCATCAATAACTGTCTATATATCTGAGATGAGATATTGTAACTATTTACACAATTATATTGTTTCGACTGTTGCCTTCATCCGTATTGCCATAGTCCCCATCAATACGTCTCTATATTTCGGAGATGAGATATTGTAACTATCTAAACTATTATATTGTTCGGACTGTTGCCTTCATCCTTATTGCCATATTCCCCTACAATACCTCTCTATATTTCTGAGATGAGGTAGAGTATCTATTTACATTATTATATTGTTCGGACTATTGCACTCACCTTTATTGCCATATACCCCTTCAATACCTCTCTATATTTCTGAGATGAGGTATTGTAACAATTTACATTTTTTTATTGTTCGGACTGTTGCCTTCATCGTTATTGCCATATTTCTCTTCAAAAACTGTCAATATTTCTCAGATGAGGTATTGTATCTATTTAAATTATTATATTTTTCGGACTGTTGCCTTCATCCTTATTTACGTTTCGGCCATTTTGTATATTGGAATTTTGAAGCGAACCCTTTATTTAGTCAAGGTGGGGAGATAGATTTATTTTATTTACATTTATTTACTTATTGCTATGTCTTTTCATGTCAGAGACACAGTAAATTTAATAACTCAACACTCCAAGTTATGTTACTTCTGATGAACTGGGAAATGTTAGGAAGAATTCGAAATTCCAAGAAATATCACATGAAGAAAGATGAAACCTCGTGAATATGACAATAAAGATGTAGACAACAGTCTGGGTAATATAAATGGTCTAAATTATTAAAATACCTCATATCAGAAATTTAGATATATTCTGAAGATGGCCGGAGCGTACAACGGCCTAAACGGCGTGAATATATCAACAAAGATGAGGACAACAATCCGAACAATGTAAATAATATAAATAATTAAAATACTTCATCAGAGAAATATAGACCGATCTTGAGGAAGCCCGGAGCGTACAACGATCGAAACGTTGTGAATATGAGAATAAAGATGAAGACAACAGTCGGAACAATGCAAATAGTCTAAATAGTTAAATTCCTTATCTCAGAAAAATATACCGAAATTGAATAAGCCCGGAGCGTACAACGATCGAAACGTTGTGAATATGAGAATAAAGATGAAGACAACAGCCCGAAAAATGTAAAAATATAAATAGTTAAATTCCTTATCTCAGAGATATGGACAGGCCTTGAAGAAGCCCGGGGCGTATAACGATCGAAGCGTTGCGAATATGACAATAAAGATGAGGACAAGTCCGAAAAATGTAAATAGTCTAGATAGTTAAGTTCCTCATCCCAGAAATATAGACCGATCTTGAAGAAGCCCGGAGCGTACAACGATAGAAACTTTGTGAATATGACAATAAAGATGAGGACAACAGTCAGAACAATGTAAATAGTCTAAATAGTTAATTTCCTCATCTCAGAAATATAGACCGATCTTGACGAAGCCCGGAGCGGACAACGATCGAAACGTTTTGAATATGACAATAAAGATGAGGACAACAGTCCAAACAATGTAAATAGTCTAAATAGTTAATTTCCTCATCTTAGAAATATAGACCGATCTTGACGAAGCCCGGAGCGGACAACGATCGAAACGTTTTGAATATGACAATAAAGATGAGGACAGCAGTCCGAACAATGTGAATAGTCTAAATAGTTAAATTCCTCATCTTAGACATATAGACCGATCTTGACGAAGCCCGGAGCGGACAACGATCGAAATGTTTTGAATATGACAATAAAGATGAGGACAACAGTCAGAACAATGTGAATAGTCTAAATAGTTAAATTCCTCATCTTAGAAATATAGACCGATCTTGACGAAGCCCGGAGCGGACAACGATCGAAACGTTTTGAATATGACAATAAAGATGAGGACAACAGTCAGAACAATGTGAATAGTCTAAATAGTTAAATTCCTCATCTTAGAAATATAGACCGATCTTGACGAAGCCCGGAGCGGACAACGATCGAAATGTTTTGAATATGACAATAAAGATGAGGACAGCAGTCCGAACAATGTGAATAGTTACACTAGCTCATCTCAGAAATATAGACAGAAATTCCACATAGGTTCAAATTATAAAGAGAAATGAAACTAATCATAATTACAGTTGTAATGTTTCGGCAAAGAACATTACAAAAAAAAAAATAAAAGGGAAAGAAGTGAGAAAACACATATACTTAAGACAGATGTTAACATTCAAACAACAAATAACGTTAATAAAATAGAATGTCGTCTAAGGATAGGGGAGAAAGTATTTAACATAAATAGAGATATAATGATGTTCACATTGGCATTATGCTTAAAACGTAGAGTTGATAATGAATGTAAAATGCCAGCGAGGATGAAGACGCAAGAAGCATGGAAATGAAAACTAATTAAAATAATGTATAGGTACTGGTGAAGCGATCAATGTCGGTTATGAGACTAAGAGACGAAGCAGAAAACAGACCAAACTAAGTGATATCGCAGAAACAATTAAACGATGAGAATGGAGGTGGGCGCGATTTCATAGAAAGAAAGCAAGATAACAGACTGATTGAAAGGTTACTTGATTGGTGGCCAACGGGAGACAGAAATAACAAGGTAAAAATTATGGAAATTGTGAGGAAAAGATTTGAGTTTGTTTCTTTCGAGCCGCAATGGAGGAGCATGCACACACCCCCGTGCACACACGCTACTCTCTCTCACACACACACACACACACACACACACACACACACACACACACATGTATATACAGTGTAACCCGGATATAAGAGAGTTGTCGGGACCGGAGAAGAAGTCTCTTATATCAGGGTCTCTTATATCCGGGTTACACTGTGTGTGTATATATATATATATATATATATATATATATATATATATATATAGGTAACTATACTCGTGTCGAAAAACCTTCGAATTCTTGATTTACTAACAGTTAAATCAATCTCGAATGGAAATAAAAGGTTTTAAAAAAGAAACAGACAGGAACATGAAAGTCTGTCGAAAATAATCGCACAGATACAGGTTCAAGGCCCAAAGAAAAAACCCCGATACGAGTAAACAATTAACTAAAGAGCTCAATACAAACGTAGAGCAAACCTAGTCAAACCTAATGAGCCAGACAAACCTAGCAAGGTTTCACTTAGGCAGATCGTCAGGGTCAGCTCATTAGGTTTGACTATATATATATATATATATATATATATATATATATATATATATATGCATTCATAATTAAGTAATTCATCGAGATATAGAAGACACCTCAACAGAATGCAGAAAGCACTGGACGGCCGTTTCGTCCTATATTTGGGACTCATCAGCAGTGCGCATCCACTACCAGGAATTGAAACCCGGACAGTTACGTTATTAAGCAAACAGGAAACGGGCCCCGGTGACGAAGAGGTAACGAATTAAACTCGACATAACGCCGCTCATTCACATATCCCGTGGTGGAACTCATCCAAGTTCCTTAAACCAAGGATTGTGCCCCCGAGGGCCACGACTACTATCACCAAGCCGCTCCATCCACAGCATTAGAAGCCGGTTCAAGCAAGGATATATAAGAAATTGTTAGGAGAATTTGAGATAATCATAATTAAGTAATTCATCGACTTTTAGTTTTGGGATATATATATATATATATATATATATATATATATATATATATATATATATATATATATATATATAATAAAGTTAATTGGTAATCCGTATGGATAATTCCAGGTAGGATATAAATCCCGAGAGCTCAATGTAATAAACAGAACAGATAATAATTAATTAACAATTCGGAGACTTCAGAAAGCCATGGTAATATTTTATTTCGCGAGACCGATAAAATTCGATTTTTCTTCGGTCTCGCGAAATAAAATATTACCATGACTTTCTGAAGTCTCCGATTTCTTAATTATTGATATATATATATATATATATATATATGTGTGTGTGTGTGTGTGTGTGTGTGTGTGTGTGTGTGTGTGTGTGTGTATGTGTGTGTGTGTGTGTGTGTGCAAATATTCGTACAAAATGTTGCACAGTCTTTGCTGGTGCTAATAAAAATGCTCGATATAAAATAGGATAATATAAAATTATTAATAATAAATATACATTTTTTCTTGCCGTTTGTTACAGTCTTGAGTTTAATTCCCGAGGAAACTTCTTTGAAACTCACAGTTGTGCCAAACGACAAGAAATGTTTTCTTTATTATTAACAGCATTATATATATATATATATATATATATATATATATATATATATATATATATATATATATATTATGAAATAGACAAAGTCCGACAATTATTTTTAGGACATTTTTATGTTTATACATTCTTTTTATAGATACAAATATTTAAGTAAATGCTCTATTTATAATAAACAGTATTAACAACATTTACCGCCCTGAATGTCCGAGAAATTATTATAGAAAATATTTCGTTCTCCGAAAATTTCTTGTCCATTTCATAGTGTGTGACGTCATTTGTTTACATTTGGATATGCCATGAGCAGATATGAATGTACGTGAGAGAATCATGGAAGATTGAAGTTTAAAGGCAGTAAAATCGACCTTGATAACCGAAAGCTCCTCTGTGGCCTAATCGGTTAAAAGTCACGTCAGGCTATATGACGGTTCCGTATAGGATACAGGTTCGATTCCTACCGGAGTACGAATATTTTCTATGTAAAACTTCACGGACATTCATTCACTCCGGTAAATGCTGTTTATTATAAACAGAGCATTTACTTAAATATTTGTATCATATTTTATGTAAACATAAAAATGCCTTTTTTTTAATCTTTTTTCATTCATATTCACACACACACACATACACACACACACACACACACACACACACACACACACACACACACACACACACACACACACACACACACACACACACATATATATATATATATAAGAACAGTAAGATATAAAATCCGGTGTTCTTATAGATATTTTTACACAATACTGCTCAATGTAAATTTACATATATTATTTATATATTAGAAGATGTCGATTGACATTACATTTGGATTGTAGAAGCTTATTGTTATCAGGGAAGGAAGTAAGAGGAAAAGAGTTCCACTCTCAGGAAGTGCGAGAGAAGAATCTGCTGGTGTAGAAGAAGCGGTTGCATTTAACTTTTTCGACAGTCAAAGGGTGGGACCAAAATTCCAACCAAGTAACCAGCTTAAATTCATGCAGTTGGGACACTGGTGAAAATAACACGACAGAGCAGATGCCATGAAAATATATGTAGTTAAGACAGAGGGAAGCCACATCCCATCTGTAAGAAAGTAACTGTAGACGAGATGCCAGGTCAGGACCTATCACATTGCATATCCGTCTTTGGATTTTGACGAGAACCTCGAGATTAACAGCGGGCCACCAGACCATATATGACAACAGTATTCAGTGCTAGAGATTTGTAGATTTGAAGGATGGACTCAGGCAAGAAAAACCTTGTGGCGGGACACGGATAAACAAATTTTGTAAGTAAGGTGTACATTATTGAACACAAATACACATCAAGTGCTCCAGGCCAGGTGCAATCTTCAGCTGAGCGCCGTGCTTCAGCAAGGTTTCGGCCCATTAAGCTCAGTACTTTTCCACACGGTGGGCCCGCAACAGCTGGATGAGGTTACGTTGCAACCGGTCTATTTTAATTACGTGCGACTCGATAAGAATTTTTGTGTAATCCATACACTTCCTTCCACCGCTTTTTCGCCACAAGTCATTATCACCTTCTCCGGCTTTGGGATCCCACTTGAGGAATCTCTTTAAAGAGGCATCAGGAAATCCTCTACAGCCAACCTCAAATGGCACCAGAGTTCAGCTATATCCTCTCTCACGGACTTCAGCCACCAGTTCCTCATACCGAAGCAACTTTCTTTCATGCGCCTCCTCAATACCTTCTTCCCATGTTACTGTCAGTTCGCCCAGCAACAGATGCTTCAAGCAAATTTTAAAGCAAATTTTAGAACATACAGAATAGAAATTAAACCAGTTTATTTTTCAGCAAATTTATGAAAGTTAATTGATCAGCCAAGTTTTCGCTCCGATAAAGTAAGTTTCAAACTAAATAGAATAATGAAACAACGGTACAAAAAAAAGCGAATTTCTCTCTCAAATTTACGTTTGCCTTATCATATAAAATAAAGTTAATTTATTTCACTTTCAAAATTCCGAGAAATAATTGATAAGTAAGGTTTTCTGTCAAATCCTATAATAAATATTACTACGTCCCCTGTCAACCTCGGTAGTCAGCACGACCGTTACGCCATGCTAATACACCGCAAATAGTGGACGATTCAATTTTGATCGTGTGAAAAGAGGGGAAAAAACAAAACTTGGTTTCAGCTCGAAAAAAGCTGTGTGAAGAGAGAGAATCAGATTGAGCTGACAAGAACAGATACAACACTTTGATCTCAGTCAAAAGGCCAAGAAGCGATGTTTACTCATTCCCCCACTGGAATGAGATGTGACACAAGGTCTTTTTAAAGTGGGGACCCGAGCGCGTACACTCAGGCAAGGGACAAACATTCCCCCAGCCCCCGCAACCGTCGGTTGCGCTGACCTCGGTGCGTGCACCGATCCTTCCCTCTTGTGCAATGGGAGGGCGCGGCCTCGGGCAGCTGTTCCCCAGGGTGGTGCACCTCTTCTGTATGATTTTCTCAGTTGCTCCTCTGTCCTTTGACAGAGAAGCCCCTGAGCGCACTCTGTCCAAGGACAGAGACGCAACTGAGAGATGATAAGACACCTCTCAGCCAAAAGGCCGAGAAGCGTTTATTTTCACTTTCAACTCAACTTTTATGCAGCATCCATTTCACTTTGTAGGGGTTTTGTAAGCGTAGCTTAGATGTGGCACAAGTCCGAAAGAACTGCGCACCCACCGAGGATCAAACTAACTACTCAGTCGTAATTGATCTAACGAGACAAGCTTGTTGACCATTACACCACATCGACGTACCGTACATAGCATGTATGTATCCTTCTATTCATTTTGCAGTTAATATTTATATAGCATTCGTTTCATATTGTACTTTGTATGTAGCAATCTTTTCACGGTGTAAAAAAGTAAGTAAATCGCGCAGCCACTCGAATCAGAGGATGCCATTCTACGAGGGCGGATAGTTAATCCCCGTTGCAGACACCTGCTCGGGTCCATTTGTGTTTGTTCAACACCCAGAGAGCCAGAAAGCCCAACTGTGACTCCTACGTCAAATATACTGAGATGACCTTAGTTACAGTTTCTGGGAAAGTTCGCGTAACCTAACGAGATCAACAGTCTGAACAAGGGCAACACGCTCAAACCCTCGGTCACAATGACTTCTGACTTCGTGCTAGCACAGCTATCGACGGCCCCCAAGGGTTCCGTCTACCAAATTTCACTCACAAGCTTGGGTCAACCCGTGGTATGGTTTTCAGGCACTTTCCAAAGGTACTACATGTTGGGATATATCTTATTCTTTAGTATCTGTCTATATTTCTGAGATGAGGTATTATGTACACTATTTACATTATTCGGACTATTATCATCATCTTTGTTGCCATATTTATCACATCGATTCGGCCGTCATTATGTGGCTATATTTCTGAGATGAAGTATTATGTACACTATTTACATTATTCGGACTATTGTCATCATCGTTATCGCCATATTTATTACAACGTTTCGGCTCTTCAGTATCTGTCTATATTTCTGAGATGAGGTATTATGTACACTATTTACATTATTCGGACTATTGTCCTCATCTGTGTTGCCATATTTATCACAACGTTTCGGCCATTCAGTATCTGTCTATATTTCTGAGATGAAGTATTATGTACACTATTTACATTATTCGGACTATTGTCCTCATCTTTGTTGCCATATTTATTACAACGTTTCGGCCCTTCAGTATCTGTCTATATTTCTGAGATGAGGTATTATGTACACTATTTATACTATTCGGACTATTATCATCATCTTTGTTGCCATATTTATTACAACGTTTCGGCCATTGTACGCTGCGGCCTTCTTCAGGTGGTTTCAGTTTGACATTCCTGCCACCAGAAGTAGGCCGGAGCGTACAACGGCCGAATCGTTGTAATAAATATGGCGACAAATATGAGGACAATAGTCCGAATAATGTAAATAATCTTATTCTTTGTCCACCAAATCAACATTATTTCCGATCGTAAAGATTCGAATGCGTAACATGGCGATTCAGAAATCCGTGATATTTCTTACAAATCCCTGACATTTTGTTTACATCTGCGCTGAACGAAAGATATTCTTCTGAAATTCAGATCTAACTCTCAACATATTCTGTTTCTAAATTGTTTATATGTGTATTGACCTAAGAATAAGGTCTGTTTTTATTTAATGGTAACATTGTTCTTCTTATAAACTCGCAAATCATAAAGAAATGAACTCAAAAGTATCTTTATTCAATATCTATCCATCACTATAATCCATTTGCTTTTCAATCATATCATTTCACCGATGAATATAAAATAGTTTACCTGCTTCTTGTTTTTAATTATATGCGTGTTAACACTTTCAGGTGATTATAAAATCAATGTCCTCTACATGCCTTTTGTGTTGTGCAGCACAAGATCTTAGATAGCCATCACTACACGCATTGCATGGGCTTCCTATTTTCATTCTTTTTTACTTCTTCCAATTTTCATTCATTTTGCTTCTTTCTATTTTCATTCATTTTACTTCTTCTTAATTTCCTCCTTTTTACTTTTTCCTATATTCATTCTTTTTTACTTCTTCGTATTTTCATTCATTTTACTTCTTCCTATTTTCATTCTTTTTTACTTCTTCCAATTTTCATTCATTTTGCTTCTTTCTATTTTCATTCATTTTACTTCTTCTTAATTTCCTCCTTTTTACTTTTTCCTATATTCATTCTTTTTTACTTCTTCGTATTTTCATTCATTTTACTTCTTCCTATTTTCATTCTTTTTTACTTCTTCCAATTTTCATTCATTTTGCTTCTTCCAATTTTCATTCATTTTGCTTCTTTCTATTTTCATTCATTTTACTTCTTCTTAATTTCCTCCTTTTTACTTTTTCCTATATTCATTCTTTTTTACTTCTTCGTATTTTCATTCATTTTACTTATTCTTATTTTCATTCTTTTTTACTTCTTCCAATTTTCATTCATTTTGCTTCTTTCTATTTTCATTCATTTTACTTCTTCTTAATTTCCTCCTTTTTACTTTTTCCTATATTCATTCTTTTTTACTTCTTCGTATTTTCATTCATTTTACTTCTTCCTATTTTCATTCTTTTTTACTTCTTCCAATTTTCATTCATTTTGCTTCTTCCAATTTTCATTCATTTTGCTTCTTTCTATTTTCATTCATTTTACTTCTTCTTAATTTCCTCCTTTTTACTTTTTCCTATATTCATTCTTTTTTACTTCTTCGTATTTTCATTCATTTTACTTCTTCCTATTTTCATTCTTTTTTACTTCTTCCAATTTTCATTCATTTTGCTTCTTCCAATTTTCATTCATTTTGCTTCTTTCTATTTTCATTCATTTTACTTCTTCTTAATTTCCTCCTTTTTACTTTTTCCTATATTCATTCTTTTTTACTTCTTCGTATTTTCATTCATTTTACTTATTCTTATTTTCATTCTTTTTTACTTCTTCCAATTTTCATTCATTTTGCTTCTTTCTATTTTCATTCATTTTACTTCTTCTTAATTTCCTCCTTTTTACTTTTTCCTATATCCATTCTTTTTTACTTCTTCGTATTTTCATTCATTTTACTTCTTCCTATTTTTATTCTTTTTTACTTCTTCCAATTTTCATTCATTTTGCTTCTTCCAATTTTCATTCATTTTGCTTCTTTCTATTTTCATTCATTTTACTTCTTCTTAATTTCCTCCTTTTTACTTTTTCCTATATTCATTCTTTTTTACTTCTTCGTATTTTCATTCATTTTACTTATTCTTATTTTCATTCTTTTTTACTTCTTCCAATTTTCATTCATTTTGCTTCTTTCTATTTTCATTCATTTTACTTCTTCTTAATTTCCTCCTTTTTACTTTTTCCTATATTCATTCTTTTTTACTTCTTCGTATTTTCATTCATTTTACTTCTTCCTATTTTCATTCTTTTTTACTTCTTCCAATTTTCATTCATTTTGCTTCTTCCAATTTTCATTCATTTTGCTTCTTTCTATTTTCATTCATTTTACTTCTTCTTAATTTCCTCCTTTTTACTTTTTCCTATATTCATTCTTTTTTACTTCTTCGTATTTTCATTCATTTTACTTCTTCCTATTTTCATTCTTTTTTACTTCTTCCAATTTTCATTCATTTTGCTTCTTTCTATTTTCATTCATTTTACTTCTTCTTAATTTCCTCCTTTTTACTTTTTCCTATATTCATTCTTTTTTACTTCTTCGTATTTTCATTCATTTTACTTCTTCCTATTTTCATTCTTTTTTACTTCTTCCAATTTTCATTCATTTTGCTTCTTCCAATTTTCATTCATTTTGCTTCTTTCTATTTTCATTCATTTTACTTCTTCTTAATTTCCTACTTTTTACTTTTTCCTATATTCATTCTTTTTTACTTCTTCGTATTTTCATTCATTTTACTTCTTCCTATGTTCATTCTTTTTTACTTCTTCTAATTTTCATTCATTTTGCTTCTTTCTATTTTCATTCATTTTACTTCTTCTTAATTTCCTACTTTTTACTTTTTCCTATATTCATTCTTTTTTACTTCTTCGTATTTTCATTCATTTTACTTCTTCCTATTTTCATTCTTTTTTACTTCTTCCAATTTTCATTCATTTTGCTTCTTCCAATTTTCATTCATTTTGCTTCTTTCTATTTTCATTCATTTTACTTCTTCTTAATTTCCTACTTTTTACTTTTTCCTATATTCATTCTTTGTTACTTCTTCGTATTTTCATTCATTTTACATCTTCCTATTTTCATTCTTTTTTACTTCTTCCAATTTTCATTCATTTTGCTTCTTTCTATTTTCATTCATTTTACTTCTTCTTAATTTCCTACTTTTTTACTTTTTCCTATATTCATTCTTTTTTACTTCTTCGTATTTTCATTCATTTTACTTCTTCCTATTTTCATTCTTTTTTACTTCTTCCAATTTTCATTCATTTTGCTTCTTTCTATTTTCATTCATTTTACTTCTTCTTAATTTCCTACTTTTTACTTTTTCCTATATTCATTCTTTTTTACTTCTTCGTATTTTCATTCATTTTACTTCTTCCTATGTTCATTCTTTTTTACTTCTTCTAATTTTCATTCATTTTGCTTCTTTCTATTTTCATTCATTTTACTTCTTCTTAATTTCCTACTTTTTACTTTTTCCTATATTCATTCTTTTTTACTTCTTCGTATTTTCATTCATTTTACTTCTTCCTATGTTCATTCTTTTTTACTTCTTCTAATTTTCATTCATTTTGCTTCTTTCTATTTTCATTCATTTTACTTCTTCTTAATTTCCTACTTTTTACTTTTTCCTATATTCATTCTTTGTTACTTCTTCGTATTTTCATTCATTTTACATCTTCCTATTTTCATTCTTTTTTACTTCTTCCAATTTTCATTCATTTTGCTTCTTTCTATTTTCATTCATTTTACTTCTTCTTAATTTCCTACTTTTTTACTTTTTCCTATATTCATTCTTTTTTACTTCTTCGTATTTTCATTCATTTTACTTCTTCCTATTTTCATTCTTTTTTACTTCTTCCAATTTTCATTCATTTTGCTTCTTTCTATTTTCATTCATTTTACTTCTTCTTAATTTCCTACTTTTTACTTTTTCCTATATTCATTCTTTGTTACTTCTTCGTATTTTCATTCATTTTACTTCTTCCTATTTTCATTCTTTTTTACTTCTTCCAATTTTCATTCATTTTGCTTCTTTCTATTTTCATTCATTTTACTTCTTCTTAATTTCCTACTTTTTTACTTTTTCCTATATTCATTCTTTTTTACTTCTTCGTATTTTCATTCATTTTACTTCTTCCTATTTTCATTCTTTTTTACTTCTTCCAATTTTCATTCATTTTGCTTCTTTCTATTTTCATTCATTTTACTTCTTCTTAATTTCCTCCTTTTTACTTTTTCCTATATTCATTCTTTTTTACTTCTTCGTATTTTCATTCATTTTACTTCTTCCTATGTTCATTCTTTTTTACTTCTTCTAATTTTCATTCATTTTGCTTCTTTCTATTTTCATTCATTTTACTTCTTCTTAATTTCCTACTTTTTACTTTTTCCTATATTCATTCTTTTTTACTTCTTCGTATTTTCATTCATTTTACTTCTTCCTATTTTCATTCTTTTTTACTTCTTCCAATTTTCATTCATTTTACTTCTTTCTATTTTCATTCATTTTACTTCTTCTTAATTTCCTCCTTTTTACTTTTTCCTATATTCATTCTTTTTTACTTCTTCATATTTTCATTCATTTTACTTATTCTTATTTTCATTCATTTTACTTCTTATTTTCCTCCTTTTTACTTTTACCTATATTCATTCTTTTTTATTTCTTCGTATTTTCATTCTTGTTTACTTCTTCCTATTTCATTCAATCTACTTCCTCCTATTTTCATTCATTTTACTTCTTCCTATTTTCATTCTTTTTACTTCTTTCGATTTTCATTCATTTTACTTCTTCTTATTTTCCTCCTATTTACTTTTTCCTATATTCATTCTTTTTTATTTCTTCGTATTTTCATTCTTTTTTACTTCTTCCTATTTTCATTCTTTTTTACTTCTTCCTATTTTCATTCATTTTACTTCTTCCAATTTTCATTCATTTTGCTTCTTTCTATTTTCATTCATTTTACTTCTTCTTAATTTCCTCCTTTTTACTTTTTCCTATATTCATTCTTTTTTACTTCTTCGTATTTTCATTCATTTTACTTCTTCCTATTTTCATTCTTTTTTACTTCTTCCAATTTTCATTCATTTTGCTTCTTTCTATTTTCATTCATTTTACTTCTTCTTAATTTCCTACTTTTTACTTTTTCCTATATTCATTCTTTTTTACTTCTTCGTATTTTCATTCATTTTACTTCTTCCTATTTTCATTCTTTTTTACTTCTTCCAATTTACATTCATTTTGCTTCTTTCTATTTTCATTCATTTTACTTCTTCTTAATTTCCTCCTTTTTACTTTTTCCTGTATTCATTCTTTTTTACTTCTTCGTATTTTCATTCATTTTACTTCTTCCTATTTTCATTCTTTTTTACTTCTTCCAATTTTCATTCATTTTGCTTCTTTCTATTTTCATTCATTTTACTTCTTCTTAATTTCCTCCTTTTTACTTTTTCCTATATTCATTCTTTTTTACTTCTTCATATTTTCATTCATTTTACTTCTTATTTTCCTCCTTTTTACTTTTACCTATATTCATTCTTTTTTATTTCTTCGTATTTTCATTCTTGTTTACTTCTTCCTATTTCATTCAATCTACTTCCTCCTATTTTCATTCATTTTACTTCTTCCTATTTTCATTCTTTTTACTTCTTTCGATTTTCATTCATTTTACTTCTTCTTATTTTCCTCCTATTTACTTTTTCCTATATTCATTCTTTTTTATTTCTTCGTATTTTCATTCTTTTTTACTTCTTCCTATTTTCATTCTTTTTTACTTCTTCCTATTTTCATTCATTTTACTTCTTCCAATTTTCATTCATTTTGCTTCTTTCTATTTTCATTCATTTTACTTCTTCTTAATTTCCTCCTTTTTACTTTTTCCTATATTCATTCTTTTTTACTTCTTCGTATTTTCATTCATTTTACTTCTTCCTATTTTCATTCTTTTTTACTTCTTCCAATTTTCATTCATTTTGCTTCTTTCTATTTTCATTCATTTTACGTCTTTCTATTTTCATTCATTTTACTTCTTTTTTAATTCTTTTTACTTCTTATTTTTATTGTTTTTACTTCTTCCTATTTTCATTCATTTTATTTTTTTGTATTTTCATTCTCTTTTCCTTCTTCCTATTTTTCATTGAATTGACTTCCAATAGTAATTATTCGGTCAGCTATAACGTGTACGTTAATCCCGTTCGGCCATACATTCATTCACAGCAGTAGCGTACCTACCACGACGCGGCCGTTCACTAACATCGCTTTCATCTATATCTCAAGGATGGCCAGTATCTCTATTGATCCATGAACTAACTATGTTTCCATCAAGTGCAGTCTTTAAAACTTAGAAATTTAAAATATTGTTTCTTCTTTCCAATTTTGTAACTTGCTCGAAGGTCGCATTCTGTCAGGGTGCATGTTGGTATCCTGGCAGAAGTCCAAATCATAAATTTTCTATACACCAAAACAATATGAACCGAGTCTTAATCCATGACTCCGCCAAAATAAGGAGAAATGTCACTAGAAGACTGGCTTTTTTTACTTATCACCCCAAGCAAGGCTGGAAGCCACTAGCACGCAAGGGGTTACAGAAGGTTTGGAGGAAGAGCAGATAGGAGTGGTAAAGGAGAGGATGCGGAGAAAGATAGTGGATCGATCAAGGCAAGAGGGTTACAGAAGATTTGAAGCGAGAGCCGATAGGAATGAAAGGTGAAAGGATGTGGAGTAGGGAAGTGGATAGATCAAGGCAACTGGAGATGTCGATTGACGTTACACTTAAATAGTTGGAGATTGTATTTGTCAGGGAAACAGGAATAAGGAAGGGAGTTCCACAGACTTGCGTCAATTTTTCAAGTGAGGCTCTCAGGCTTCCTTTTCTCCTATCTTTGTAGGGTTCCCTATAAATCTAATGACCCCTCAGCTAATTCTGCTTAAATCAAATGCAACCTTTCTATAAATAGCCACTCACCTACTGAGAATGTGTGCAGCACATTCCGCATCCAAAACCAAACATTCTATGGCAACTCTGCTATGTGTGAAGAAAGACAGAAAAATGATTAGGAGTTGGAAAATGAAATTCCACAAATTTTCCCCTCGGCTTCGAAATAATTTATAAGTTATAGATTTTAAAAGGATCTACGAATTATAAATACTATTTCTAAAACTAAATTAGAATCGTTATATATTTTTAACGGGTTTCATACTGTGATGACTTTAGATTTACTCTCTCAGTTTAAAATATAAAATTAAATGTTTTTTATTTGTCATTAGAGGGAATATAAGTCGAGGAATATTTATCTTTAAGTGGACGTCGTCTTACATATCAGATATTTCGCATCAGTGTGGGTATATATCTTCCCCATCACAATGTATGCAGATGGGTGTTGTTACGCCAATATATATTTAGCGTTTATCCTCGTAATTGCAATCTGTTTCGGCACACTTTCATATGTAGACTGTCCCGCTCATCTTAACTCCAAACAAACACACACACACACACACACAATATATATACATATATATATATATATATATATATATATATATATATATATATATATATATATATATATATATATATATATATTATATATATATATATATATATGAACTGCAAGCCAGCTCAATCTAATACTCGCATAAATATATCTTAATATAAGGAGGTTCTGACTTAAAACATGCGAAGTGACAACACCAGATGGTGAAAGTAATCAATCTCACACCAAAAGTGTTAATCCCGTTTCTCTTTCTTTCTTTATTTTATTTGCTATTATCTCGGGCTAAACACGCTCTCTTGACCAACCGGAAGTGAGTCTGTCACCGGAAGCCGTGCGCAACAGTGCACAGCAATTTTTTTAACGGTTCGTTCAGTTTCTTAGCCATGTTTTTTTTTGCATTAGTTATTATTTTTTTTTTTATTACTACTAGTTTCAGTCTCTCTCTCTCTCTCTCACTCTCTCTCTCACTCTCTCTCTCTCTCGTTCTCTTTCTCTCTCTCTCTCTTTCTCTCTGTTGGTTTGTTGTGATATTTTTCTATAAGATGGAGTGAATTCTGGTTCCTCTTTCCGGTTTAAAGTTCATTTCCCCCGTTTAATTTCTTTATAATTTTTTGTTAACTGTTTTGTTTTCGTTTCGGAAATAATTTTTTCCGCTTTTTTTTTCATCTATACACACACAAACACATACAGACAGACACACACACACGCGCACACACACACACACACACACACACACACACACACACACACACACACACATATATATATATATATAAATAAATATATAAAATATATATATATATATATATAAATATATATGAAATATATATATATATAATATATATATATGAAGAAGGAAGAAATAAATTCAAGCAATGTATATATATATATATATATATATATATATATAACGACACACAAACACATACAAACACATATACATATATATATACACACACACAAACACACACACATACATATATATTGTGTATATGTATATATATATATATATATATATATATATATGTATATATATATATATATATATATATATACACACACACAAACACATGCAGATACACACACACACACACACACACACACACACACACATATATATATATATATATATATATATATATATATATATACACAAACACATACAGACATAATATATATATATACATTGTTTTATTTATTTCTGTTATCTGTATTGATTCTGTCATTCATCATTTATTCATGTTTTCTTTTTTTCTTTTCTTTTTTTAGTTTCTCTTACTCTCTATCTTTCTTTCCTATATATTTCACTTCATTCTTTCTTTTCCTTTCCTTTTTATTCTTCGTTTTTCTTATCTTCACAGTGTCTTTCTTTCTTTCTTTCTTTCGTTCTTTCTTTCTTTTGTTATTTCTTTTGTTATTTCGTCTCCATTCTTTATTTCTTTCCTTTCTACATAATGTTTTATTTATATTATTCGTTTTCCTTTATTTTTTTTACTTACTTTCTTTTTATCATATTTTCTTCTTTCTTCTTTTTAACTTCGTTTTTGTCCTATTTTCATTCATTCTTATTTTTCTTTCGTTTTTCTTTTTTTTCCTTTTTTTTCTTTTTGCCATTAATATTTTCCTTTTTTGCTTCTTCTTATTTTCATTCTTTGTTACTTCCTATTTTCATTCTTCTTTACTTCTTCCTATTTTCATTCTTATTTACTTCTTCCTATTTTCATTCATTTTACTTGTTCTTATATTCATTCATTTTACTTTTTTTCATTCATTTTACTTATTCTTATTTTCATGCATTTTACTTCTTCCTATTTTCTCTCTTTTTACTTCTTCCTATTTTCATTCTTTTTTCTTTTTTTTCTTTTTTCTTCTTCCTATTTTCATTCTTTTTACTTCTTCCTATTTTCATTCTTTTTTCTTCTTCCTATTTTCATTCTTTTTTCTTCTTCCTATTTTCATTCTTTTTACTTCTTCCCATTTTCATTCTTTTTACTTCTTCCTATTTTCATTCTTTTTTCTTCTTCCTATTTTCATTCTTTTTACTTCTTCCCATTTTCATTCTTTTTACTTCTTCCTATTTTCATTCTTTTTTCTTCTTCCTATTTTCATTCTTTTTACTTCTTCCTATTTTCATTCTTTTTACTTCTTCCCATTTTCATTCTTTTTTCTTCTTCCTATTTTCATTCTTTTTACTTCTTCCCATTTTCATTCTTTTTACTTCTTCCTATTTTCATTCTTTTTTCTTCTTCCTATTTTCATTCTTTTTACTTCTTCCCATTTTCATTCTTTTTACTTCTTCCCATTTTCATTCTTTGTTTCTCTCTTTGCATTTACTTTTTATTAGTTTTTTTGTTCATGTCTTTCTTTTTTTCCTTTCATCACACAATCTATCCCCCCCCATTCTTCTCTCCCCTTACATCCATAACCACGTTCTCCTTCCCTTTCCCAACTGAATTTATCCCTCATTTTCTACCCTTCTCTCTCTCTCTCTCTCTCTCTCTCTCTCGTTCTCTCTCTTCTTTAATCAATCACTGACCCGACTTTTTTTCCCCTTTCGCTGCCGTCTCACGTATTTGGCTTTGCGTAATCAAGACATCTCTCCATATATTTTATCTATCATACGTCTTCTGAAATCGTTATATCTACTCCACCACGATTTATTTATCCTTTTTCTATTTTCTACCTTCTTTCATTTCTCCTCACTCGCATCATATACACTCTTTTCTTCTCCCCCCTCTCTGCCACTATTTATTTAAACCTTTTCTTTTCTACACTCCTGCTTTTATCTCTCTTTCCTTACTCACACTATATTACTTTACTTTTTACTCCCATATCTTCCTATTCCTTCTTCTCTCTATCTCTCAATCTCGCTTGACCCTATTTGATTTATATATTGCTTTATGTACGCTTTTTATGTATATTCCTTTTCTCTTTCTCTTGAACCCAAGACAACATTAATTTTGATTAATCGTCCCAGGGGAAATTTTTAAGGAGAATGCAATAAGTGAATATATCGTTTCGCAATGTTCAGGCATTATTTCACAAACCAACACATATACACTCGAAAGTTATTTATATACCAGCAATATAAACCTTGATATCACGGTTAGGATTTATTTCGCATTTGACAAGGTACTCTACAAGAATCTATTTGAACTACCAGGAAAACTCTATTTGCAAAAGATGTTTGAATAATTCAGATCTTAAACTGAGAGCAAACCGCCTGCATACGACTAAAAAATAATTTGCGTAGAGCTCCTTGATAAGAATCAGCAATATTATTGGTCCTGATCTGGCGACTCGGCTTCAGTCATTTTCCCACCACCTTAAGGTTACCTCGCGAAAGGTGTGAATCCTTTTCTTCTCCCTCCAGCTATGGGTAAATAGCAGGACAGACTGGGTTCTATAGCCTTGGATGGTATCTGGTCTAGGAGAAGGACAACTCTGAATTCAAACCCGGAGTGGAGCCCCGAATGTGGAAGGACGGCACTTTGTGCTTCCTTCCGGCAACTCCAGCAGCCGCGTTGGTACCAAATTTCATTGGCTTATTCTCTCCTTTGGACTCTGCTAGCAAGGCCGCGAGAGGGAACTAGACCTTCTGGGCAACCCTAGTTCTCCATACATCCCGCCCAGTCTCGTAGAGCACCGCGATACTCCATCGTCTCTCGAGAGGGACGGATGCCGACAACGACGACGACGGTTACCTCTTTGCGTTTTTTCTAGAAATACGCTTTTATCCATTTTGAGTATACATGGGAGAGTGGATAAAAGTGAATGTTGGATCCAGTGACTTAACTCAAAGTATGGTAAGTTCAATACTTGGCTTCTGCAGTGGTGAGCAAAAATTTGGAGAATTGAATTAAGGGGAGATAGATGAGGCATCACAGGGGATCTTAATTCCAAAAGAGATAAAGTAAAATAAATAGCCACTTACCTGACGAGATTGTGTGGATGGATGGTAGAACGAAGGCGAGTGAGAGCCTTGGCAAAGGGAGAAAATCTGCTAAGAGACACAAGAAAACGTGTTAAGAGACATGATCGCCTATGTTGAAAGGGACGCACCACAAGAAGATCGACAAGAATATATATATATATATATATATATATATATATATATATATATATATATATATATATATATAAATAAAAAGGAAAGAACAGTAAGATATAAAATCCGGTGTTCTTATAGATATTTTTATTTTTACACAATAGTGCTCTATGTAAATTTAAATTTACAGAGCATTAATATTATAAATTAATAGATTTAAAATATGGTTTTACCGCTACACAGTGATAACCATGTTTCAGAAATGGAAGCTAAAGCCCCTGAATTTAATTTTGTTATTTTAATATATTTTGTTGGTTTAATAACAAAATTAAATTCAGGGGCTTTAGCTTCCATTTCTGAAACATGGTTATCACTGTGTAGCGGTAAAACCATATTTTAAATATATATATATATATATATATATATATATATATATATATATATAGAGAGAGAGAGAGAGAGAGAGAGAGAGAGAGAGAGATAGATAGATAGATAGAAAGGAAAGAAGGAAGGCTTGGAAAACTTAAGCTCCACAGGGCATCTTAAGTTCAAAAGAGATAAAGAAAGGTATGTGTCTATATTTCTGAGATATAATGTACATAAACAAAGGTAACTAGCTGACGAGCTTGTGTGGTCGCATGGTAGAATAAAGGGCGGGTGAGAGCCTTACCATAGGGACAAAAACTGCTAAGAGACACACATGAAAACGTGCTAAGAAATCTGTTTATGACCGATTCGGAAAGGAAACTAAAATACTTCCTAGATTGGTTGGTAGAAAGTAGCCATCAAAATTACAATAAGACAGAATGTATGGCCATCTGCAAGAGAACAGTCCCAGGATGCAAGTTACAAATTGTAGATGTCAACATCAAATAGGTGCAGAAGTTTAAATACCAGGGAAGTATTTTAACAGAGGCTGGAAAATATAACACTTTGATACGAACAGGCATTGGACTAGCAAAAGACACCTTGTAGAAGCTAAGCAAGAGGATAAAAAACGGAAAAAAATCATCGAAATAAAGAAAAGACTGCTGGATTGCTATGTGATATGCATCCTGTTTTATGATAGTGAATATTGCACAGTCTCCTCACGGATGAGGAATAAACTTACAGGCAGCAGAAATGTGGTTCAACAGAAGGGTACGGAAAATTCCATGGACGGAGCATCTTAAGTCCAAAAGAGATAGACGAAAGCGGCAAGCCACTTACCTGACGAGCTTGTGTGGTCGGATGGTACAACAAAGGAGGGTGAGAGCCTTAGCAAAGGGTGAAAAACTGCTAAGAGACACACATGAAAACGTGCTAAGAACTTTGTTTATGACCGAGTCGGAAAGGAAACTTCCTAGATTGGTTGGTAGAAGAAAGTGAGAACAAAAGAAGTAGCCATCAAAATTACAAGAAGACAGGAAGTATGGCCATCAGCAAGAGAAAAATGCCAGGATGCAAGTTACAAATTGTAGATGTCAACATCAAATTGGTGCAGAAGTTTAAATCTTTTAATAGAGGATGTGACAACGAAATCCGAACAGCAATTGGACTAGCGAAAGACGCATTCCAGAAACTAAGCAAGGTGCTGAAAAACGGAAAAATTAAAGGAAATGGTGCTGGGTTGCTATGTGATATCCATTCTGTTTTATAGCTGTGAATCTTGGGCAATCTCCTTCGTGGCAACAGAAATATGATTCTACAGAAGGATACTGAAGATTCCAAAGAACAAGGAAGTCTTAAAGAAAATTTGGCACTTGGATATACTAAAGGCGAGAAGAATAGAAGAAAGCAACGCATAACCTCTGCCTTACGAGCTTGAGTAAATTACCATATTTTTATGTCACATCTGTTCTGGTGCTTCTGTTATGTCTTATGAAAGATTATTGAAAGGGGTGTTTCATTAAGACGGATTATATATAAGGGTGTTTCCTTCAGACGGATCAAAATCAGCAGTAAATAAATCAGTGTTATTGGTGAAATTTTTTTTATTTCTCTATTGGATCATGTTATTTAAGTCATGGTAATTATCTGTGAAAAATAATATCGCCCAAATGTCCGCCAAATCTGAAAGAAAAAATCATTTGACGCTTAAATTTAATTCACATTTAAAATCGGTCCAAGTTATTGGAACACCCTTTAGAAAGAACAATCTGCAATTTCATCTGTCCTTACCTGTCATCTCGGTGTCTTTCATTTTCTCACCCCGATAACGCAGCTTCCAACTGACTTTTCTATAAATATTTCAATGGTAATTATTATGAAGACTTTTCCTCTTTGGCACCTCGAAGTTACGAATTTAAGCGCAATATTAGATTGGCAGCCAATTCTCATCATTTTACAGTTGAAAAGACTAGATGCAAGCGAATGTTGTCTGAGATTTTTCGGTAATTTTTAGCTTCTTTCCAGAGATTAACAATCGAATTTGTCAATTCTTTACCTCTTTCCATGATGCTAACCTTCTTGGGCGAATATCAGTTACAGAATGTCCTGTTTGTATTTTTAGGCTAAAAATAAATACTGACATCATTACTGGAACATTATAGAATATTCCACTTGAATTATTTAGGATATTAAAGCAATTTAAAAGCTTTAAAATCTGAATTTTTATTGTACGAATACTTTTTCCCTCAGTAAAATCGATAAATGGGATTTATTTCTATTAAATCCATTTTCAGTTTTCTATGCATATTTTGTTATTGGGCATCTGTGTACAGTTAATTATACGAAATATATGTTTATTCATTACTTGTAAATACAATAACTTAAAATGTTATGTGTACGAATATTCGTTTTCCCCCAGTGTGTATATATATATATATATATATATATATATATATATATATATATATATATATATATATATATATATATGTAGGTATGTGTGTGTGTGTATATATATATATATATATATATATATATATATATATATATATATATATATATATATGTGTGTGTGAGGAAATATAGTCTTAAGTTGTGCTATATTTATCGGATAAAGTGCTCAATATCAGAGATAGAGCGTGTGTAAATATAAAAGTTAACATTGAATTCAATACTTAGAGACGACAGGCCTGACGATTGCGTCTGGCCTGAAACAGCCTGTCGCCTCTAAGTGTTGACTTCAATGTTCACTGATCACCCATCAATACAAACATATATATATATATATATATATATATATATGTGTGTGTGTGTGTGTGTGTGTGTGTGTGCCACGCAGAGAAATTATAACATATATGCAACAACAAACGGTGTGTAAGAAAGAGGAATCTTGCTTTTAATATTTCCAGAAGGGAAAACTGTAGCTACGGAGGTTTCTTAGGAAAATGGTTAGGCCATGTGGTTTTTATTGTACGAATTACCTCTGTGAGCCTGGGACGTCCTGAAGTGATTCCTTTTAGCCCATGCCTTAAAAATATGATTGTACTCACAAGTACAGCTCACACATTATGTAAAATATGTATGATCTTAGAATTTTTTGCTTTTTTTTTTTTCAAAAATGATCAGTGGAGATATTCATGAAACTATTTCTGACCGTATGTCTCTGGGAGTCAGGAGTAAAGGTGTATACAACAGAAATCAATGGAAATGATAATAAGATTTAAAGGAAGATGAAGAGATAAGGAAGAAAGAATTAATCTTTTTCCAATGATGTTAAACCTATACAAGGCCCAAGAGCCACTCGAGTTAGAGTGTTACAGAATAAGAGGTGCTGTTCATGGGGATATATAGGTGGAAGATAACAGTTAGCCCTAGTCTTGAACAGGTTAAGATCGTAGAGATCGAGGGTGCATTTTTTTGGGAGTAGGTTCCAAAAAGCAGCGGTTGGAGGTTACTCGAGTGGAACTTACATCTCAACAATGGAATACGAAGGAAATGAAGTGGTTCGCTACGATGCGCGTGTCATGGCGGATCTTAGCCGTGGGGGTTAAACCTAGTGGAACTAAAGAATGAAGTTTGAACGTTTTCCATGGGAATAGTGATGGAGCAGCAAGCTGATTGTGAGATTTCGTCTGTGAGAGAAGGGTTGCTGAGCGTAAAATAATTCATCACCAACACGGATGCGGAGACGCTTGTGTATTATATAGAGACTGAAAAGCAAAGCCTGTGCAGTTCATGACCATATATGACAGAAGTATTTCATTTTCGGTCTGGTCCGGTTCGTTTAAAGGTAGATGATAGCAGGGGGAATCTGGTGCTTACTGGAGTGGTACAGGCAACTGACTATTTTCCAATAATAATAATAACAATAATAATAATATTCGTCAAAATAAAATATTCCAAATGGCTCTAAAGAAATTTTACAGGGAAATTGAAAAAGCAGCTATACATGTCAAAAAGCCACCATCTATTGAAAAGGTGCTAAATTGGTGGGGGGGGGATATGTGCAGCAGTCCAAAGGAATGCCTATGAATAAGCCACTGCTTTCATTCTTTATGTTTCTCTTCTTTCAAATATCTATTTATTTGGGTGATTCCACGCTATTCAGAATCTTCAATCTCCCAATCAGAATCATGGCTGCAGGATGTAGTTTATTGTCATACCCAGGACTATGCTGTAATTGTGGACTAAACCACATGAGCAATACTAATACTAATACTAATACCAGATTGGATATCATGTTCAGGATAGAGGGATCCGTATATTTGTAGCAGCGTCACTTTTCTTAGCGCGTTGTCCTCTAATTCTATAATAATAATAATAATAATAATAATAATAATAATTAGAAGAAGAAGAAGAAGAAGAAGAAGAAGAAGAAGAAGAAGAAGAAGAAGAAGAAGAAGAAGAAGAAGAAAACTTAAAAGGCGAAGAAAAAAATCAGAGGGAGACAAATAATATCGAAAGAAAGAGAAAGCGAGTAAAAACAGGAAAATAACATTTTGAAAAATAAAAAAAATATATATATAAAGAAATAAAGAAAAACAACATTTGTACAAAATTCTGAAAAATTATCAGCCCGACCAACTACGCTAAATCCGATCAAATGACCAATTACAAAGTATTTTTATTTGTCATTTTTAATGAGATTCATAGTAAACCATCAACTTTTCACTAACACACCGTGCAAAGGATGCTCCTAAAATAATACCTTCTATAAATCCCCATTGTTCGTACAACAGGCACTAGAATCACAATAATACTGTCGGAGAGATCAGGTGGTCAATGCACTTAACAATACATATTATTCCTTATAATCACCACCCTCTTGTGTCACTCCCGAAATTCCTGTCTCCAACCATGCCTTGTCTTTACAAGAGTAAGATTAGTCCATCAGTGGATTACTATGGAGATACTTGGGCTGTGGATGGCCAATCCTCACTTTCTGAAGGTAAGCTTCTTAAAAAATACAAAAATCACGTTAATCTGTTGGCCCACATTTTTTAACCGACTGGCGATGGGACAGCTTACAGTGATGTGAAATGATGGCTTCTCCAAGGACTTTATTGCTAAATGAACATCAAGAGCCGAATCAAGGTTTCGTCATAACTGAGATAATATAAAAATGAATAATAAATAAAAATAATACCATAAAATTTCATAAATGATAGAGGTACCTAATAGATACCTCCTATCAATTTTTTAAACGAAAGACACTTTTTAACTTTGCGTGCGTTATTGAAATCGTCATAGCTGAATGCTGGCTTTCTTTCCATAAAACTGACATCCTTTTCAATAGCTTTGTCAAATTCAATCCAATCACAATCATGCATCTCGTCTCTATCTTGTTTCAGGTGTGTCTCGTTCTCATCCTTTCCTCTTATTCCCATCATCTTTTGCACCAATACAAGCCATTGGGGTGAAATAAGCATAAGCAATTATCCAAAGTAAATCAGTGTATATTCGGTTGTTGAGGAGTCAATTGCAGAGAGTTTGATACAACAAATATTCTTTACGACACTGAATTGAAATTAGAGATTTCCTTCTTTTAGAAAGCCCAGTTTATCCTGTTATTTAAGCAGTATCTGACGAGAGAGTTATGGATTCAGATCTTTCCCAAAATCATTTGGGCAAAATTGAATGCAAAAGACAAACGCAGAAATTGAACACAGCCGACTGATGTCATTTTTCACCTCAACAAGAGTTACGCTATGTATACATCCGAAAGTAAATATTTTTCAGGACATATACCGACATTTTGACGTCGATGTTAAAACTAGCGTAAATATGATATCACGTACATACGCACATATACACATTAACATACCGTCACACGCTGGTCAAAAGACGCACATAGCAATAGTATAGTTTAATGCACTACTTAGATCTGCCAAAAATTACATCCTTGTGCAAATTAATTGAAACAACCGTTTTAGTTTGCTTTCTTTCACCATACGGCTAGTTTTAGACCCACTGGACCAGTGGTTCCCAACCTTTTTACATGGCGGCCCACTATTGAGTTCTTTAAATTTTCGCGGCACATCTATCACAAAAAATAAATATTTTTCACTCATAAAGCCATTTTGCAATAAAATAATAAAAAACAAAGAATATTATATAAGAAGAATTTTTATTCACATAAATTAACATATCCTGTATTCAATATCGGGTATAAAATAATAATGGTGAATGTCAGTGGGACAGTTGTGCCTGGTGCTTCTTGACTACTGCTGCAATATTTGGGCGAATGTGAGAGAGACATACTCTTAACTCTTCTTCAATATTTTAAAGTCTTTCATGTTTTTTTTATTTTTAATGTTGTTTACGTAAGAAAATCCTAGTTCACATAGGTACGAAGTTGAGAATTGCAGTAAGACTTTTTTACTTAGAGTTGGATACTCTTCCATAACAGAAATCCAAAAGGCCTCCAATGGCAGTTGTGCGTACTTCAATTTGAGACCACGATCACTGGAAAGGCTTGCTAATTCTTCCTCATTACACAATTCAAAAAAAGTCCTCCGTGACTGCATCAGATTTTTTATCACACCCAGACACTATTGTCTTCACTGTCGATTAGTTGTCATAGAGTCATTGTCTGCAATGGACGTTACTCCAAGCAAGAAAATTTGTAACGCTGAATGGAAACACTGGCAAGTCTTATCAGTGAGCAAATAAAAGTAATAGACTGGCCTGGAAACTGTGGTCAATCTGCAAAGAATGATTTCGTGGAATGGACATACGAAGTACTAACAAGTGCACTGGGTCATGTTTCAGTGGAAAAATCCGAAAAAAGTATATAATAACGGAATTATTCGTTTCGTTTCAATTAATTTCTGTAAGGGTGTATATGTGTTACTGCTACCTCAGCGGGAGTTATGAAGCTCCTGTACTCTTTTCCTTTCCAGGACGTCGACTGAAAATAATCACTTATCTTTCCCTTTTTGGACATCACACGCTGACTTTTTCGAAAGCAGAACATACATTCATCTTTCTATAACAAAAGGTAAATGTTTGATATATTGTCTAATAGAATAAGTGTGTGAATTATTCTTGTACTTTACTCGGGTGGAACCATAATGTCCTCTAAAGCAGTCCGTTATATGCATTAAAAGAAATACAGTACACTCTCACATATCCGGAATCTCTCATATCCGGAGTGCCTCATATTCGGAATCCCCCATATCCGGAATCCCTCATATCCGGAGTGCCTCATATTCGGAATCCCCCATATCCGGAATCCCTCATATCCGGAGTGCCTCATATTCGGAATCCCCCATATCCGGAATCCCTCATATCCGGAATCCCGCATATCCGGAATCCCGCATATCCGGAATCCCGCATATCCGGAATCCTTCATATCCGGAGTCTCTCATATCAAGAATCCCGCATATCTGGAAATGATTTTGATCTGTATATTTGAGCTATTTGGGTGATATGTAACTGATTTGAAATTTCTGTTTTTCACGAAATTCACTTTGGTTATTTGCTTATGGTTATTTCACCCTAATGGCTTGTATTGGTGTAAAAGATGGTGGGAATCGGGGGAAAAGAACAACTTTGGAGTTATCGCAAAAAGTGGAAATTTTAAACAGAGTAGGCGCTGGTGAAAGTTCATTGTAACTAGGAAAGTCAACATTGTATGATTACATAATTAATACAAAAATTTCACATTTTCATAACAATATTAAAAATAAGGAAATAAATTAACATGAAAAACATTTCATAATTGCTAGAAGGTACCTATGAGGTACCTCTCTCATTTATGAAATTTTATGGTAATATATTTATTTATTATTCATTTTTATATTATCTCAGTAATGACATTTTTCATAACTGAGATATTTATAAAACCCCTCATATCCGGAATCCTTCATATCCGGAGTGTCTCATATCCGGAGTGCCTCATATCCGGAATCCCTCATATCCTGAATCCTTCATATCCGGAGTGCCTCATATCCGTATTTCACATATCCGGACATGATTTTGATGTGTATATTTGAACTGTTTGAGTGATATGTAATTAATTGTAATTTCTGTTTTTCAGGAAATTTACTTTGGATAATTGCTTATGCATATTTCACCCTAATGGCTTGTATTCGTACCAAAAATGATGGGAATAAGAGGAAAAGAACAACTTTAGAGTTATCGTAAAAAGTGGAAATTTTAAACAGACTAGACGCAGGTGAAAGTTCATTGTAACTAATGGCTGAGTTCAACAAAGGAAAGTCAACATTGGATGATATAAAATCTTCCAAAGAAACTATTCTCCAGCGTTCACACTGTCACAAGGAACAAGGAGATAAAAAAATATGATTCTAATGAAACCTGGACTGAAATTGTAAAAGCTATGGAAAAGGTCATCAGTTTTATGAAAGCATGTAAATTTATCGAGGAAGAACGCGTTCCCATTTTGGGATACGCATGAACAATACCCACACGCAGGTACGTACGCAACTTTCACTATATTTTTCTGGGACTTTTCCGACACCAAACTGCACATACAATTCACTAGCTTAAATGTTTTCTTTTTTCATGTTCATTGTTCAGTAAAACACTGCAATATTATATTGTATATATAACCCTTCATTGTTAACGGATTATCATTTGTTTGTACACATATATATTGGTCCTTGTTGTCTATTCCGCGTCTGCCATGTTGGTTGTGGCCATTTCAAGAACACACATGTTTATCTCTCAACGCGTACAACGGCCCGCAACACATACATGCTCACAAGCACTTTATGTAGGTCAAACACTGTTTTCCTCTGTTTCTCCTGTCTTCAATCTGTCCCCGTGAGTGTCAAAATTTCCAAGTCATCTTTCCTCATTATGTACCAAAAAATATCAACTGTCTAGTTCTGATATTAAGCATAAGACTTTTTTCTATTTTCTCTAAAACTTTATCATTGCTCATATATTCAGCCCATGTTATTCTCAGTATCCTTCTGTAGAACAACATTTATATTGACTCAATTTTTTCTTCATCACTGACATATAGAAGGATCGATATTACATATCAGTTCAATTTTATGTTTCTTTATACTTTGCTTAGTTCTTGGAAAGCATTTTTCGTTATCTCAATGCAACTTTGGTTGTCGGTATTACAATTTAAGTCCCCTGTTGAAATACTCCCCAGTTTATAAGATACGTGTTGATGTTTATCACTTTCTTCACGGTTTCTTTCATTATCGTCTTTGGGAGCTTTTGTTGTTTTTTTTCCTGAGTCTGCTATCAACACTCTGTCGACTGTATATCTAATGTTGTTATGATTGTGACTGCCAACAGCTTGTAGCATTTCAAATCCTTTCAGAATTGCCTAACTCTAACTGTATAGGTTGAATTAGTCTAGTGAGAAGTATAAAAAGAAAACTCGTCCATTTTTGCCCATTCTTCTTTTCAAACCACTATGCGGTAGTTAGAAGTGCTAACACGGTTTTCGACTCCTCTCGCCACAAGGTATAAAATTTTCCACTTGCGAGTCGGATCTTTCAAGTATACACACACATACACGCGTGCGCGAACACACACACATACACAAACACACCGTTGAAAAACCGTTTCCTGTAAGATCACCGGAGTTAAGCAACGTCGATCCTGGTCACTAACTAGATGGGGAACAGTTTGGGAATTGCAGGTGCTATAAGCTTGGATGTGAGAGTGATGTAATGGTAATGGTTCGGAATTTGTTAATTGTAAAGCCAAATCCTAATTCCTTGAGAAAGGCATGAATCCACCTCTTCTCCCCCAGAAATGTGTTAATTGTTAAGACATATCACTACATTACAAATAAAAGGAAATAAAATTGCTTAGAATCTTTATAGATTTCGGCAGTAAATAACCAAAAACAACCACCCAACAGTCCGAGTGGAATTGGTATGTATTATTCCAATTGTCTGTGTGTGTGTGTTTGTATATATATATATATATATATATATATATATATATATAAAAGTGAACATAGAAGCCAACACTTAGAGCGACAGTCTGTTTCATGCTAGATAGTGCTGTTATTTTTCTCGGCTATTTATATATACGGGGGAGTAATGCATTGTGGTTAGTCTATTTTGGCGGTTATTTTACCGGAAGTCGTTTATTTGTCTATTTATTTGGGTTAAATTATTTTGCTTCTTTTTATTTATTTTTATTTTTAATTTTTATTTTTAATTTTTATTTCTTATCTTATATATTATTTTATTTTTATTTTGATCGTTTTTTTTATTAACGTAGTAAAAATTGTTTATATAGCTTATTTAATAGTTTTATTTTTGTTTGGGAAGATAAAGCTATTTGTTCAATTTTGGGGTTGATTGTTGTAGTTTGATCTAACTATTATTTTGGCGGGAATAGTTTTTTAATTTGTTTATTACTTCATGTATTTATTTGGATTGATTATCTTTATTTGTTTTTTCTAACGGCTGGATTATCGGTATCAGTTGTTAGTTTATTTATGTATTTGGATGTATTTAGATCAATTTAATTTTCTTGTTATTATTTATTTGTTATACTGTATATTTTCTCTTTTTGGTTTTCGATTTTTAAGTAACGTAGTATATTATTATTTTTTTTATTCATATTTATATATATATATATATATAATTTTTTCATACAGACAAAAACAATTTAATCACTACAAAATACAACATTGTTTCAGTGCATTTAGTTGCACATCGACTGGTGAGAATCGAAATGTTTAGGAACAATTCTGTTTGTAAGCAGGCCGCTCGTCTAACGTCACTTCCTTTTTTTATTTTCAAGACAATTTGGTTCTCAACAGTTGAGATACAACTAAATACACCGAAACGAAGTTGCATTTTTGTAGTTAGTAAATTGTTTATTCTCCATATGAAATAAAATATAATAAATGATTATTGCTCTACTCTCGGTATTGAGACTTCTTTTGAATTAATGCTGTGAACGTTAGAATTTATATATTATTTTCCAAAAGGATAACATCCAGGTAGACTCTATGTACCAGACAGGGCAAGAATATAATATAAAAATCGCAAACACTAATATTCTATGGTTATAATTTATTACATTGAAATCGTCATCACGCTTCCAATTAATCAGATCTGAAAATTCAAAAAGAAAACAGAAAAAATAACTCTGGGTATAAAAAACAAAATTTCAGTGTGAGTGTATCTGTGGGAGTGAGAAACAAAGTTGAGAGGGAAATGTATGAAAGTTCTAGAGAGAGGTGTAATGGAAGAAAGAAGAACAGGAAAGGCCTTAAGGTGAGGGTGGAGAATAACATTTTAAAGAGAGGAGTTAAATAACGGTTTAAATAAGTGAGATACAGATAACTATGAGTTATGATCGGATGCAAAAATCACTACTTTTCGTTGATCTGAAATTTAAAAAAACAGACAACGGAAAAGTGTGAATACATTTGTGGTGACATTAGACACAATAAATGATCATACGATCCAAATTAAAAATCTATTCAATTTTCACTACCGATGTATATATGAAAACTTTTCGTCTGATTTACATTTGCTAACCTTAAGTATACATGAACAGAAAAGATGTGAGAGAGAAAGAAAAGGTCCAATGAAAAGAAAAGGCCAAACTAAAACGGGGGCTTTTTTAAGAGAAAGGATGTGTAATCAAAAACAATTTTAAAAAATCATGTAATTTTCCCTTAGTACAAATACATGTAAGTCACTCACACCAAACATAAACCTACGCACACACATTATGTATATATATATATATATATATATATATATATATATATATATATATATATATATATGTGTGTGTGTGTGTGTGTGTGTGTGCGTGTGCGTGTGTGTGTGTGTGTGTGTGTGACTGTGTGTGTGTGTGTCTGTCTGTCTGTGTGCGTGTGTCTTTGTTGTGTGTGTGTGTCTGTGTGTATATGTGTGTGTGGCCTGACAATTGCGTCTAGCATGAAGCAGCCTCTGAGTATTGACTTCAATGTCCACTAATATATATTCACAATTTAAAAAATGATTACAAGAACCTCCAGTTAAACAAAAAGATTAAAGACATTTTCGCTAAACCACCCATTAATGCAAAGAAACAAACACCTAACCTATCAGCTATCCTCACCTCTACCAAATATCTAAATAATACAAACCAATCAGGAAATTACAAATATAACAAAACTCGTTGTCTAGTTTGCAAACACTTAATAACCGATAGTGTATTTTTTGTACCCAACACCAATATCAAGATATACCCACCTCGCCTCACCTGTGATAGCCATAACATAATCTACTATTTATTCTGCACAATATGTCCCAATAGTGGATATATTGGTGAATCTGGAATTAATTTTAGATTTCGCTTCAATAATCATAAACTAACCATACGTCAAAACAATCCTTATTCCCACATAGCTGAACATTTTAATCAATCAAGACACTCATTAGAAAACTGTAAATGTGTATTGATAGATTCTGATTTCAATTCCACATACACACGCAGAAAAAAAGAAATATACTGGATATTAAAATTAAACACATATAAACTAGGGTTAAACAAAGACTTGGGAATTTTAAATCTGTATAAATATTTCAATAGTTAAAAAATTTCTTTAAATATAGTTAAAAAAAACCTTTTTAAACAACATCTAAAATATTATTATCGTTAGATTTACGTTAGAAATATTCAAACACAGTAGCATTCCACATCACGTGACGTCCGATTCTCGCGACGGACGCCACTTGAAAACAAACTTCTGAATACAGTTATTTAATTTATTTCTGAGGAAAGATCAGAACAGATATGAAATATCAAATATATATATATATATATAAATATAAATAAATACTTTCACCAAAAAAACATTCAATTTTTTTTTAATTTGCAACTTTTCAGTTGTTTTCTCCATATATATATATATATATATATATATATATATATATATATATATATATATATATATATATATATATATAGCATAATGAGAGGCCACGTATACTTTCTTGATATGTATATAATATCTGGAGAAAATAAATGAAACAAAATTGGGTGTTTTTTTTATGAAAGTATTTATTCCTGTGTTTTTGTATATATTTAATATTTCAGACCACCTAGGTCTTTCCTCAAAATCAAAAAAATATATATATATGCCCTGACGATTGCATCTAGCATGAAACAGACTGTGGCCTCTAAGTGTTGACTTCTATTTTCACTTTTATATTTACACACGCCAATGACAACAATGATATATATAAAAAACAAATAAATAACATATTATATGAATAATAATGAAGGATTTCATTAGCTCAAAATGGTTTTCTCCATCAGCAAATTTGTTTCAAAGATTCTTTCATGTATGCTCTTAAAATCGAATAGTTTATAAAATCTAAGGGAAATAACTCCGTAAAACAAACATTAGAATAATGTCCCTTGAGAAATAATCGCTAGAGCAGTTTAGTTTTATTCGGCATTTTATTATTCCCAAAGATACTTACGTGAAGAAGAAGAAGAAGAAGAAGAAGAAGAAGAAGAAGAAGAAGAAGAAGAAGAAGAAGAAGAAAGAAAGAAATGTATAAACAGAAGAAGAAGAACAACAACAACAACAACAATGCGCTGGATTTGATAGATTCATTCATTTTTGTACGGCTTATCAACACTTTGCAAGGATATTTAAAGCCAGGAAAGATTTTTAGAGAATAAGAATTTTTGTTTTGTTTTTTAGATAATAATGATATAAGGATGCAACTCGTGCTAATTAACCCATAGATGGGGAAAAGAAGTGGATTCATACCTTTCTCAAGAATATTTGCGAATAAGTGAATGTAATGAACCAAACTGCAATTAGAACTCGGCTCTCCGAAAGATTTGAACACTAATATTAGTGTTCAAATCTTTATATACATATATATATATATATATATATATATATATATATATATATATATATATATATGGTTATGCACA
>OZ038518.1:61544579-61569579 GCA_964036315.1 Acanthosepion esculentum | reverse complement strand
TATAAACTCTACAAATGATTATTTACAGACTATAGTATAAATTCTACCAGTGTCTACAAAGAGTCATAAAGATAACCTTTTATAATGTTTACTTACAATCTCACGTCGAAATTCTACCAACTTTTACTTATAGACTCAAGTATAAATTCTACTAATGTTTACGTATAGTTTCTACCAGTATTTACAAATAGTCACAAGGATAACCATTACTAATGTTTACTTATAGTCACAAGTATTAACCCTACTATTTTTTACCGATTGGCTCAATTACAAACACTACTTATGTTTACAAATAGACTCAATATTTAGTTTAGTAATTGATAAAAATTAAAAATTATATCAGTGTGTGTTCACAGACCCAAGTATAAAATCGATCAATTTCTTTACCTATGGACTCAAATATAAACCCGGGTAATGTCTACCTAAATACTAAAATATGAACATAACCCATGTTTACTTAACGATTCAAATATGAACATGACAAATATTGACTTGTAAATGCAAGTGTTAAGTTTTCCTATATGAAATATATTTTTCTTTGCAACTTTTCACAAAAAATGTCAATAGTTTTGTGGGGGATAATTCTTTCTTTTACCGCTTATCCTTTTGTTACGAGTCTCTTTTTTATTTTTAAATTTATTTTTCCTGAAAAAGTAATCTTAGGCGTCACAAAATAATGACAAACGATGTATATTTTACGAGTTCAAATTCTGCCAGGATGTCGCGAAAACTGAAAGTGTGGGTTACCCCCACTTGTCTGTGGCTAAAACGACTGCTAGTGGGTGGGGGCTGTTTAAAACTATAAATAGAAAATGATATTCTCACTCACCTTCTTTTTGGTCTTTTAAGCTCTGGTTTTCAGATGGAATCGCACGTAGGCTGCCGGCAAGGCACATTCGCTTCTTTGGTCCTCCTTTGAATTTTGAACTCTCTTACGGACGCACATACACACACGTGTCCAGCGCACACGCTTATTACACGTAAACACACAAACACATACACAGACGCAACAACATCCTTCTTATAACTCACACTATTTACATTATCCGGACTGTTGTCCTCATCTTTGTCGCCATATTTATTACAACGTTTCGGCCCTTCAGTGTCTGTCTATATTTCTGAGATGAGGTATTATGTACACTATTTACATCACTCGGACTGTTGTCATTACAACCAAAAAAGTTTTCGGTTTCTCTCTTCTTTTTATTATACACACTTTTCCTTCGTTGGAACTACTATAAACTCTTCCCTTTAAATATATATATATATATATATATATATATATATATATATATATATATATATATATATATATATATATATATATATAAATTTGCAAGATGATAGAATCCAGGTAGAGTTCAATGACAAGTTCAGGACACACCAAGAATATATTATAAAAGACTCAAACACTAATATTCCATGGTTATAATTTAAATATGCCACTAGACAAAATCAAACTAGCAACAATATATATTTAAAACGAAATGACCAACAATAAATTTTATCTGTAGTTGAAGGCATAGAATTGTATTAAAAATATTTAGATTTCGGCAGTAAATAACCCATAGAGCTCTTGATATGCCGCTAGACAAATATATTTTTAAAACGAAATGACCAAAAATACATTTTAGCTGTAGATAAAGGCATACAATTGCATTCAAAATATTTAGATTTTGGCATTAAATAACCCATAGAGCTGTTGATATGTCGCTAGACAAAATCCAAAAAACAACAATATATATTTAAAACGAAATGACCAACAATACATTTTATCTGTATTTGAAGGCATAGAATTGTATTAAAAATATTTAGATTTCGGCAGTAAATAACCCATAGAGCTCTTGATATGCCGCTAGACAAATATATTTTTAAAACGAAATGACCAAAAATACATTTTAGCTGTAGATAAAGCATACAATTGCATTCAAAATATTTAGATTTTGGCATTAAATAACCCATAGAGCTGTTGATATGTCGCTAGACAAAATCCAAAAAACAACAATATATATTTAAAACGAAATGACCAACAATACATTTTATCTGTATTTGAAGGCATAGAATTGTATTAAAAATATTTAGATTTCGGCAGTAAATAACCCATAGAGCTGTTGATGTGCCGCTAGACAAAATCCAACTACCAACAATACATATTTAAAACGAAATGAGCAAAAATACATTTTATCTGAAGTTGAAGTCATACAATTGGGTTCAAAATATTTAGATTTCGGCATTAAATAACCCATAAAGATTGATATGGCGCTAACCCAAATCAATCAACCAAACCATGAACCTGAAAGTACTGGTGCTTGACATGAGTCTATATAATATCCTACTTTTTTTTTTAAAGAAATCAATCTGTATTCCAAGATATAACTACAACAAACTACGCCACAAATACTCATATCACCGCCTGCCGTTCACACTTGTATATCCATGAGCATCATCAACCCTGTATTCAATTCTTAAAGCCGAATAATATATATTTTATTTTTTATTACTTCAAAGCTCCAAAGAAAATTAAATTTCGACATTAAATGATCCTTAACGAATTGCCATTAAACAAACAAATGAATCGAATATATTCTTCTTGAAACTTTGTGACAAAATAGAGATCTAGTCCAAGCGATCCAGTAATTCTTCTTCCTCATGTATTATTATTATTATTATTATTATTATTATTATTATTATTATTATTATTGTTGTTGTTGTTCTTGACGTCGTAGTCGCCGCAGGAGTTGTATTAAAAGTTGTCGTAGTGACCTGGAGATGCCGATGATAGTGATAATCCTGCCATTATGAAAATTACTATTATTATATTTTGTTTCAAACGCAAAGCCGGAAGGGTTGTCGGCGCAGAAGCACTAATAACTGTGATGCTAGAAGTTGTTGTTTTTGTTGTCATGTCATTGACTATGACGGCAGCTCTGCAATAAACATAATCATAATCATATTTGAAAGTGTCATTCAATCCAGGTCAGTAAACTGGCTATCAACTCAATGGATTTTGTTCGTTCAGTACAATGCAAAGTTAAAATGTGGGTGGGACAAATCAGCCTTCCATCAACAATTGCTGACTAAATCTGACCTGTCGCCCTCAGTCGATGACAATGCTATAGAGCTAGGCTGTATTATTTGTCGAAAAGATTTACTACCATTAATTTTTAAAATAAATCAGACACGTTAATTTTTCGTTACTTTTTCCTGAAATATTAGCTCCTGAAATTTTTATATAAATCTTATATGCGTGAAAGATGTCATTTCAAAAAGTAATTACAGGCTGTGGAATAAGCGGATATTTCTAAGTGAAATTGATAAACTTCCCGATAATAACAATAAAAATAATAAGAATAGAGCCAAATAATACAAAAAATAAACACTGTAATACAAGACAACTTTCAAACGAAAGTAAAGTAAAGAAATCGTAAGACAATAAAAAGAAATTGTAATCACGTTCAAAAGGGATACAGTCATGTGATTATAACCTTCTGACTTCAAGCCAAAAAAGAAAAACATGTGTGCGTAAAACCAAATACAATGTACCAAATGCAGAATTGATGGTAAGATAAGCCTCTTCAAAGTCAATAGTCTCCCCATGCCAAACAAGCCTGTGTAGACAAACCCCACACTCCTCACTGGTCGCGTAGTTCTGGATTAAAAGCTGAATCAGGACCAATGTTTGCTAACTAGAAAATACTAAGCACGCATAATGAAAAATTGTGTTAGTCCTAAATGCAGATTCTGTGATAAATATCCAAAAACAAATGAAAAATACAACCAGGAATAATGGGAGGCAAGCTCTAACAAAATCCCCAAAAAGGAAATCCCCTGGAAATGACAAGGTATAAAGCTTTTGGCTTTATTATCTGTCATCAAGTCATAAAACATTATTCGGTAATAAAGGAAGTCAACAAATTCAAAAGGGAATTTTAATTGGGACAAAATTGCACGTACACAATAATAAACCTAAAATGTACCAAATGCAGAATCGATATCAAGATAAGCCTCTTCACGGCGAATAGTCTCACCGTGCCAAACAAGCTGGTGTAGACAAACCCCATACCCCTGAATGGCTGCGTTGTGCTGGATTAAAAGTTGAAACCAAAGGTTTTATTCTTTCTGCACAAGACCAATTCTTGCTAACTAGAAACTCCTAAGCACGCATACTGAACATTTTAATTTTAATATACTTTAGATAACTTTACGCACGTTTATTAGCATGGTATTTGTCTGCTTACATCAAACCTAGCCAAAGAAGAAAATTGATATTTAATAATAATAATTGGATAACAGCTTACATGAATGTCGAAACGAGAATTCTAAGGCTGATGTTACTCATCTGTATGCGCTCAGAGCTGAAGGTGGCAGAGGATTAGTTCAACTAGAACTGTCTTAGAAAATCACAACAGTCTTCAAAGATACCTGGAAACTACAGAAGACAAGATGATGATCTATGTCTTTATTCAGTAATAAAGGATGCCAACAAATTCAAAAAGGGAATTTCAAGTAGGACAAGAAATGCAAGTATACTTTAATAAACCTACAATGTACCAAATGCAGAATTGATGGCAAGATAAGCCTCTTCAAGTTGGTGTAGACAAACCCCATACCCTATGCCCAATACCCTTTTTATTGACTAAGAAGTTGTTACGGATCTGAATTTAAAAAAAAGCAAAAAGGCTGTTTAAATAAATAAATAAAAGATATTTTTTCGTGTTCTTTTGCAACTAAACTTTTCTTAGCGAGTATGAGTGTTAAGGCCCTTGATTGTAGTTCAGTCAGTTATGTGCCATGCGTGATACACACGTAGGCGAACATATATCTTTCGATACATGACTGACGAGGCAGATTTTTTCCCGCAGTAGGTTGCCATTTCTTTCTGCAGTAGACCAGTTGCCATCCAAGGCTCTATAACACGGTCTGTCCTGCTGGGGGGGAGGATTCATACCTTTCCCATGGGTATTAGAACGACTGGAATTCGAACTCGACTCTACGATTCCTCAATCCGAGTCACTATCCATTACGCCACCGTACTATTTACATTGTTAGGATTGTTGTCCTCATCTTCATTGTCATATTCATGACGTTTCGACCGCTGTACGCTCCGGCCTTCTTCAGGTAATATACGTCAGTTTCAGTTAGTTCCCTTTAGTAACTCATCTCTCCTGGTTTTTGTTCACCTCAACTGTGGCCAGGTATGGAACTCACAACTGTACTCTCCGACCTTCTTCAGGTGATATAGATTGGAATTTCGAAGGTGAAGGCGATAAAGGAAATTGAGAATTGGGTCGATTGAAATAAGGACACAATATGAACGGGATTTAAGAAAACGGAAGATGGCGAGTTATTCTCTTAAATAGCCTCGTCATTAAGAATAATAAAGCCTTTGTACCATCGAAGCCTGGAGGTATTGGCGAAGGTCATCCTTTTTGAAACATTGCGACCTGGCGCTACACAATCGAAAACAAAGAACTGTACCAAATAACAGAAATCCCATCACTTGTGAATAACCAACAGTAGCAACAACGTAAATGGATAGCACATCTGTCTTGAAGAGAAAATAGTGACATAATCAAAATGTTAACATTCCACACCACTTCAAAAGACAGTTTAGGGAGGAAACGCTCATTAATACAGGAAAGAGTGATAAAAGCTACTGGATTTGTGAAACCTATTTTCCTGAAAATCTCTTTTAGAAGAAGGATTTTATAAATTTCAATCGACAGAAGCACTGGCTGCTCGGTCAATGAATGCCAAATTATTATTTGTAGGGAATCTTTACCAAATAATACAATCGACTTTCCTATAGGACTACCAACATCAGCAAGAACTATTGGATATTTTAAAGAATATTTAGTTGTACGGCAGCAGCACCAGTTAAAACGGGCCCGCACGATCTGTCTCCAGAGAATCGCCTACAACGTGTCAATTGTTGCATGTCATTATTTTCACAACAGCTTCAAGTGCACTTTTGGGACAAGCTTGTTACTTGTGATGAGAAATGGATGGTTTACCATGTCTAACGTCGTCGTCAGTTGATCAGTCGAGGAATCGTACCTGTTTAGCAACCGAGAGAAATCCATTCAAAGAAGATTGTTGTGAGAGTATGCTGGCATATTCCATCAACGCTGATCTCTACTGCCAACAATTTTGAAAGCAACTTTGGACAGAAAGAAATCTATTATTTGTTCAATATAATGGCATTAATTCACCATCATGATAATGCCCTCATTCACAGTTCACGATTGACTAAAGATCTCTTCATTTGGGTAAAAATGCTTCATTCTTCTACATACTTCCGACATTTCTTCTTTTGGTTATCCCTTGTTTAGGGTTTTGTAGTTTACCTACTGTTGACACCAAGAGAAGAGGTTGAGCGTGAGTTGATCTCGTGAAGAATTTTACAACGTAGCATCAATAAACGTCTCGTGAAGAATTTTACAATCGTAGTATCAATAAACTTGTAGACAGATGGAATAAGATTCAAGAAAGCAATGGATGTTATATTGATGATTAAATATTTCAAGATGCATTAATATCTTCATTTTTGATATACAAGATATACAGTGCAACCTCGGTTCTCGAACGTTTCACATGTCGAACAAATCGGTTTTCGAACAGAATATTCGAGGTGAAAACGCCTCGGTTAGCGAACAAAGTTTCGGTTCTCGAAGAACATTGACAAACCGAGCCGAACCGAGTTAACCAGAACGAAATCATTGCTTAGTCGACCGCCATGTTGTATACATTCGTCTTTGCTTTTCTTTTCCAATTTTTTTATACTGTGTCCCTTTTTGTCTCTTTATTAGTCCTCAGTATTGGTAAGCGTAAAATAAATATATCGAACAAAATTTCGGTTTTCGAACAACATTACCGAACCAAGCCGAACCGAGCCGACCGAAGCCGACCGAGTCGAACCGAGTCTAGCCGAACCGAGCCGAACCAAGTTAAGCCGAACGGAATCATTTCTGAGTCGACCGACATGTTGTATACATTCGTGCCTCGTGCTGTTCTTTTCTTTTCCAATTTTATTATACTGTGCCCTTTTTTTTTTGTCTCTTTACTAGACCTCAGTAATGGCTCCAAAGAAATCTAGCAGTGAGACTGGTAAAGAAAAAAGAAAAGTTAAGATAAAAACAATTGTTGATGATATTGTCTCTTCCTACTCAGTTTCATATGGCAAAATCAACGATCTATACTATTCTTAAAAATAAAGAGACGATCATGTTTTTCCTCTCACTTTCCAAAGAATAACAACTCTTTCCTTCGCTATGGAACTCTCCTACTTACAGGACCGGAAAATTAAAGTGTCCGTCTGTATTTTATCTGTTTAGTATTGGGTTTATTTTTTCTTTCTTAGATTTAATGTTTTTCATTATTTTTGTGTATAAACTTTTGGACAAAGTACTGTTAAAATTTAAATAAGCTATCATCTTGTGACCAGGAACGGATTAATCCATTTTACATTGATTCCTATTGGAAAAGTAGTCTCGGATTACGAACATTTCGGGTTACGAACGGGCTTGAGCAACAAATTAAATTCGTGACCCGAGGTTCCACTGGAATCGGATCTTTCGTTCCAACCTGTTAGACTATTGTCCCCAGCTTTGTCGGCATATTTATTACAACGTTTCGGCCATTCAGTATCTGTCTATATTTCTGAGATGAGGTATTATGTATATTATTTACATTATTCGGACTATTCTCCTCATCTTTGTCGCCATATTTATTTCAACATTTCAGCCTTTCAGTATCTGTATATATTTCTGAGATGAAGTATTATGTACACTATTTACATTATCCGGACTATTGTCCTCATCTTTGAGGCCATATGTATTATCTTGTACGCTCTGGCCTTCTTCATTTGGTTGGAATGTCAAACTGAACCCTTTATTTTGCTCACTGGGGTAGCCTGTTCTAGTTCCACGTGTCATGTTTAATTGATGTCAGTTATCTCCTGTTAATTCCCCTGTCCAAGTTCTCCACTCACACTATTTGGGTACTGTCACTGGATCTAACCACCGCCTTTATTCACTGTGCCATGTTTCCTTGAGGACATCTGTGTATGAATTTCTGGGTATTATAAACCTAAATTTTAGTAAATATTTTTTTTTACCGGTGCTCATATTGCAATTTTTGCTGTTATCAAATCATGTTTTTTCCAGAGCTCATATTGCAATTTTATGTTATTATTGCTTTTCTGTGGAAACCAGTAATAAGGAGTGCCTAGAAAAAGTAAGCCGGAGAGTACAACGGCCGAAACTTTGTAATAAATATAGCGACAAAAATGAGGACAATAGTCCGAATAATATAAATAGTGTATTGTGAGGTATCTTTCAACAGAGTACAGAGTCAATTTTTTGTCATTTAAATTCTTCTGTAGAGACGGAAACACATGAGAATCTGAAGTCAGGAGAATATGGTGGGTGCTGGAGGATTTCACATATCAACTCTTTAAGCTTGCGCATGGTCTGTTTTGCCACATGCGGTCTTGCGTTGTCATGGTGGAAAATGATACCTTATCGATTTGCCAAAACCAGTCGTTTTTCTTGAACCCATGCTTCTTGGCGAAAGGCAGCTGGGATATCGATTTTTAAACTCTTAGCAATCTCTTCCGTCGAAATCTTCGCCACGATTTCAATCAGAGCGTCTTTCTTGACGTCGAATTGTTTTTTTCAATGCGTGATCGATCGTTTAGATTAAAATCGCCCTAACTCAATAGGCCAAACCACAGTCCACCCACGATACAAATAAACATTCTGGATATTTTTTCGCAGTTCCAGAGCTTAATACTTTCCGAAAATTATATTATCCTATTTTTTTTTTGTGCATTTAACCCCAAGCAAGGCGGGTAGCCACTAGCACGCAAGTAGTTACAGAAGATTTGGAGCGAGGGCAGATAAGAGTGATAGAGGAAAGGATGAGGAGAGAGATAGTGGGTAGATCAAGGCAACTAGAGATGTTGTTTGTCATTACATTTGAACAGTTGGAGATTATAGCTGTCAGGGAAACAAGAATAGGGATGGGAGTTCCATAGGCAAGAGGTGCGAGATATGAAGCTATTGGAGTAGTAGAGACGGCTACATTTAACAGTTTCAACAGTGAAAGGGTGAGAGCGGCATGCCAGCCTCGTAGGACGCTTGAATTCATGAAGTCTGGGAACCAGCGAAAGCAGCTCATCTTCAGCCTCTATAAGCCATTCATTTGTGGACAAAACTTCAACTTTCAACAAAGCCTTACTCTCAAGGAACGATGCCATGTTTCAATCTACAACATAACAGAAGTCAGCATGAAAACAAACACCATTGCCAAGTTGCGATCATTTTATATTAAGAATAAAATCGGGCACGACCCTTTTAATTATTCGATACAAACAGCAAATATAATATTAAAGTGTAATTGCCTTTAAGCCCACGAACCACTACTTCCGTTGACAGAGAGCTGGTTGGTAGTACTTAATATATATTGATGCCAAAATCATCAGATGATAATCGATATTAGCCTTAATCAGATCTAAGAACATGTCATAGCTATAAAACCAAGCACACTGCTGGGTTTTACTCAAATGTTCAGCTACTGCTGAACTGGATACATTACGCCCTATGTAGATTGTCCACTTTTCCCTTGCGAATTTTGGCTGGAATGTCTTGAGTAAACCGTGTTTTCAACCTTTTGACTTGTTCCCCTTTTCTAGTCAAAACCTCAATGACATCAATTGAATTTGTAAATTACTGAATTAGCATGAATTTATTCAATAATTAAAAAAAAATATATTAACTGCTAGTTTATATATAAATAATATATTAAAATTATATATCTATTAAATCTGATCCACGAAAACTGTGTTCAAAATGTTTTTTAATGAAAGTACTTTAAAGTAAATGAAGAAAATAGACTCTGTTACATGTAAACATGATGCTGTTTTTACTCCATTCTAATTGAACGCTTTTTTTCTGATCGACCAGCTGGGTATGGATGCTAGGTAAGAATAAAAATCCGTCACGAAACTTTGAAAGATCTGATACAAATAACAAATATGATATTAAAGTCGAATTGCCTTTAAGCCCACCAACCACTCCTTCCGTTGACAGAGAGCTGGTTGGTAGGACTTAATATATATTGATGCCAAAATCATCAGATGATAATCGATATTAGCCTTAATCAGATCTAAGAACATGTCATAGCTATAAAACCAAGCACACTGCTGGGTTTTACTCAAATGTTCAGCTACTGCTGAACCGGATACATTAGCGCTCCTATGTAAATTGTCCACTTTTCTCTTACGAATTTTGGCTGGAACCGTCTTGAGTAAACCGTGTTTCCAACCTTTGACCTGTTCTGCCTTTACAGTCAACATCTCACTGACATTTGAATTTGTAGATTACAGGACCAACTTGAACTTTATTCATTAATTGTTAAAACTTAAATTTGCTAATAACATGGGAAAGGCATGGATCCAATTCTCCCTATGCTCATTTTCCTATCGCCGTACATCTTGACAAATTGTTTCGTCAGTCGCACGGGAAAATGATTGAAGGGGAAAATCGGAAGACATTCACTCGCGTAAGTTGTATCAGGAAAAAAACGCTGCTATATCCATTATCAGCTTTGACAGGTCCAGGCCATTCAATGCTTGCTTTTCCTGATAGAGGAACGCTTGTATAAAAGTAAGTGAATAAAAACATTGGTGTGTTTTCATAGCTTTTTGCGTGTACTTGGACGAAAGGAAAGGAAGAGAAATCCTAAATGACCCACAGCTAATTTTTGTCTTTTTCTCAATTCAAAATTATCCTTAAATGGAGGTCACTGGGTACACAGTACAAAGAAAATAATTAACGAGTAAGCACACATAGCGAATGTGAGAGTGATGGCTAAGTGGTTAGATCACTGGACGAAAGGCAATAATAGATTTCCTCTTCCATTAAGAAATATTTCATTTCTTTTTTACAATAATTAGGACTGACAGTGAAAGTATTATTTCAGAAAATAAGCAAGGCTTCTTTTCATTCTTCTTTTCATTCTTCCTTCTTCTTTTCATTCTTCCGCCTTCACCTCTTCCTCTTCTTCTTCTTCTTCTTCTTCTTCTTCTTCTTCTTCTTCTTCTTCTTCTTCTTCTTCTTCTATACTCGCCTCTTCTTCGTCTTTTCTTTTTCTTTATCTTATTCCATTTTTCTTGTTTCTCCATCTTTTCTTTCTCTTAATCTTCCTTCTTCTAGAATTCTTTTTCTTCATACATTCCATTTCCTTCATTCCCCCACTTCTGATTTTTCTTCATACTCATTCGCCGCTTTATTTACTTCCTTCTTTCTCTTCTTCATCATCCTTCTCCCATTCTTCTCCTTCTTCTTCTTCTTTTTCTTCTTCTTCTTCTTCTTCTTCTTCTTCTTCTTCTTCTTCTTCTTCTTCTTCTTCTTCTTCTTCTTCTTCTTCTTCTTCTTCTTCTTCTTAGATAGATAGATAAATAGATAGATATGAACAGAATGATATAGATGGCAAATTCAGATAGATGGTGAGATATGAAGAGACTGACATAGATAGATAGATAGATAGATAGATAGATAGATAGATAGATAGATATGAAAAAGTCTAAGATAGATAGATAGATAGATAGATAGATAGATAGATAATGAACAGAATCATATAGATGGCAAATTCACATAAATAGATAGATAGATAGATAGATAGATAGATAGATAGATAGATAGATAGATCGTACTTTGTCAGTAAATGTCAATTTATGGGAGGTTAACTACGTAAAAGACTTGGTCATTATTTAAAAACCTAATTTCGGTACGTAAGAAATTTCTTGAGATGCAGTTAGACCAGGTCCTGTTATAACGATAATTCAAAAATTGTTCTTGTTTGAGGAAAGGATTATTTATCATATCAAAATTATTAACTTACTTAACCTTGTTATTTATTTTTCTTCTTCTTCTTCTTCTTCTTCTTCTTCTTCTTCTTCTTCTTCTTCTTCTTCTTATTATTATTATTATTATTATTATTATTATTATTATTACTAAAATTAGAATTATTATTATTACTACTACTATTTTTATTATTACTACTACTATTCTACTACTTTTTCTATCTTCTTTTCCCACCTTTTCCTCCTTCTTTTTTGCTCTTTTTACACCTCCTCTTTCCCCTTCTTTCCAATTTTCTTATTTTTCTTGTGTCTCTTTCATCTTCTCCATCCTCTTCTTCTTCCTCTTCTTTTTCTTCTTCCTCCTTTATTTCATTGCAATTTTAAAATCTACACTACATCTAATATTGATATTCCCTAAACGCTATTCATACTTGCGAACGAAATCTTATATATATATATATATATATATATATATATATATATATATATATATATATATATATATATATATAAAGAAATATAGTCTTAAAGTGTGGTATATTTATGGGATAAAGTGCTCAATATCAGAGATAGAGCGTGTGTAAATATAAAAGTGAATATAGAAGTCAACACTTAGAGGCGACAGTCTGTTTCATGCTAGTGCAATCGTCAGGCAACTGACGATTGCACTAGCATGAAACAGACTGTCGCCTCTAAGTGTTGACTTCTTATATATATATATATATATATATATATATATATATATATATATATATATATATATATATATATATATATATAACATGACTTCCAGGAGCGCTATAGATTAAAGAAAAAGAGAGATTTATTGTAAACCCAGGTAGCGAGCGGAAAAGTAAAATCAGCCTCGTCTATTGTGTTCTCTTTCACACAATGAATCAATTTCTTCTCGCCCCACTATGGGTAAATAACTTTCTAGGCGAGGATCTTCAACATTATCTAGCGACGATTTTAAGAAAAGGCAACACGAAACTAAACCATATTTAACCCCATTACATTTATTTACCCCAACCACACACACACACTTTCGGGAGCCATCTATCTATCTATCTATCTATCTATCTATCTATCTATCTATCTATCTATCTATCTATCTCTCTCTCTCTCTCTCTCTCTCTCTCTCTCTCTCTCTCTCTATATATATATATATATATATATATATATATATATATATGCGTGTGTGTGTGTGTTTGTGTATGCATGTATGTATGTATATATATACATATATATATATATATATGTATATATGTATGTATGTATGTATGTATATATATATATATATATATATATATATATATATATATATATATATATATATATATATATATATATATGTATATATATATATATATATGTAATTATTATATTAATATTATTAGATCATTAATAGGGATTATTCCAAAGAGAATATAAATCCATAGAGAGCTCAATGTAAAAACAGAGCAAATAATGATAATAATAATAATAATAATGAAAGCGGAGTCCTGAGATATTCATTGGTAATAATTTCTTTCACGTGACACCATGAAACATATTATTACCAATGGATTTCTAAGGACTCCCTTTTAATTTAATATATATATATATATATATATATATATATATATATATATATATATATATATATATATATATATATATATATATATGTTATGAAATGGACAAAGTCTGATAATTATTTAAGACATTCTTTTATGTTTACACGTTCTTTTTATGGATACACATATTTAAGTAAATGCTCTGTTTATAATAAACAGTATTAACGACATTTACCGGCCTGAATGTCCGAGAAATTTTCATAGAAAATATGCGTCCTCCGACAGGAATGGAACCTGTATCCTATGCGGAACCGTTATATAGCCTGACGTGCTTTTACCGATTGGGTCACAGAGCAGTGTTCGGTTAGCAAGGTCGAATTTATTGTTTTTAAACACAATTCTCCATGATTTTCTCTCATTCATTCATATCTGCTCAATTAAATATTTGTATCTATCAAAAGGTGTCTTAAATAATTGTCGTACTTTGCCCATTTCATAATGTATGACGTCATTTGTTTACATTTGGATACGCATTGAGCATGAGAAAAGTAAGAAAAGGAATAAGAGTATTAAAAGATATATATATATATATATATATATATATATATATATATATATATATATATATATATATATATATATATATATATATATATATATATATATATGTATATATGCTTTAATACTCTTTTGGGGACAGTTTCTATATAATTTATCATCCGAAAAGAACAAAATTATTAGATCGCATGAGAAATTGTATAAAAAGTCTAAATAAAAGCACCTTGTCTCTCGTATTCAATGAAATGTGCATGAAAGAAGGATTGCTACATAAATACACACACACACACACACACACATATATATATATTTGTGTATATATATATATATATATTTTTGTATTGATATATATATATATATATATATATATATATATATATATATATATATATATATATATATATATTCGTAAGTGTATATGTGTTTGTAGGATATATAATAGTATCTGAAAGAAAAGTGAAGATGATTAGACAAAGCGAAATTTTAATAACAGCGCCTTTCCCCCCTGAGCAGCGTCTGTTCTCTTTTGTTATCTTTGGCTTCCTCAGGTTCGAATGAAAGAAAGACAAAACTATATGTTAGGAAAAATGCCCTGAGATCTCTGAGAATAATTAGTAAGCACAAATCAAATTAAATTAGGTACCTTATCGCCTCCATTGTCCAGACTCAACAGAGTGTCTGCCCGCCTGTTTGTTTGCCATTTTGGCTTTAAAGAAGACAATCCTTCATCAGATCTTATAGACTGGCACTAACATAATATAAAGCGACTAAAAGTCACTTTATTAAAGCAATGAAGACAAGAAAAAAGAAACAGTTTTTATATGCAAATGGGATGAAGTCAATTGGTTAGAGACTTCTGACTTCAAGCCAAAAAAATGAAGGGAAAAGTTTTCTCGGATCATTGATTAAAAACGGCTTTAAGCAGATGAGTTTTTTAGGCCTTAGAGAAGATAATCTTTCAACCGATGCCAGAGACTGACGCTACAGAATTACAAAGAGCTTTAATAACTAACAAAAATTACATCACTTGAAGCTGCCTAAGAAATTACTTCGACATTTAGTGAATATCTGAAACTATACGTTATATACATGAAAATGGCTCAATGTATAGCCGTAAGCGCTCGGATAAACGGAACATTCGGACAGATTTTATATAATTTATCATCTGAAAAGGAAAAAAAAACTAGATCATATGTGAAATTGTATAAAAAACTAAATCAAATACCTTGTCTGTCGTATTCAATGAGATGTGCATGAAAGAATGATTGCTGCCTAAATACACACGCACACACACAGAGATACACACACACAGACACAGACAGACACACACATATATATATATATATATGTGTGTGTGTGTGTGTGTGTGTGCGCACGCGCGCGCGTTTGTGTGTGTGTGTTCATACGCGCGTGTTTTCAATAAACAGGGTTCGTGTAAGGGTCCCGTGGGAACCCTCTGTTAGATCTCAACTTTTCATAAATTATTATTTTTAATTTTATTGCAACCTAATTATATACAATAATGGATCATATGTGATATAGGTGAAAAATTCAAGTAGAAATCTTCGTCCTGGGTATGAGAATAAACTACATCCGCGTGCTGGGCATGACGATAAACTACGTCCGCATCCTGGGTAAGACGATAACCTACGTCCACGTCCTGGGTAAGACAATAAACTACGTCCGAGTCCTGGGTAAGACGATAAACTACGTCCAACAGCAATGCCTCTGATAAGGAGGTTTTGAGGAGCGTGGAACCTCCTCTTAATTGCTGGTGTACCCAGGTCCACAGTGACCCGGGGTTGGTAGCACCTGTCAGGGTCCAAGCTATGGGCAAATAGTTAACAACCAAACTTGTGTAAAAATAGGTTTTAATACCAGAAATACTTTGTAATAAAAATTTATTACCAGCAATAATTTTTGATGGAAAAATTATCAGCGTACTTTAAAAAAAGAAACGTACCAGCAATACAAACAGTTATACATGCTCTGAGAAAGATATGACCAGCTATAGATTTTCTTCAAGGACAAAAATTCTCAGAACTAGATTTTTGAAGAAAAACATTTTACCAGTAATAAAAATTTTGTCGGCAATAAATAACCCATTGAGGTTGATATGCCGTAAAACAAACCAAACCAAACCAAACAAAGTAGAAATTTGTAACTAAATACAAATTAGAGACATGTTTTAATAGATCATTCCATTTTAAATAAATCAGCAAAGTTTGGCGACAATTTTTAATACCAACTTATGATTGTTTTTTATTAAACAGTTTAATAATTTTAACACATTCAACATTATCGCTAAAAAAATAGTTAATTTTATACAGAGGTTTTTTCGAAACTTAGCAAAATAAATGCACGAAATTTAGCAAAATAAATGCACGAAAACTAACAAAATAAATGCACAAAACTTAGCAAAATAAATGCACGAATTTTAGCAAAATAAATGCAGGAAACTTAGCAACATAAATGCACGAAACTTGAGAAAATAAATGCACGAAACTTAGCAAAATAAATGCACAAAATGTAGCAAAATAAATGCAGGAAACCTTGCAAAATAAATGAACAAAATCTTTCAAAATAAATGCACGAATCTTAGCAAAATAAGTGCAGGAAACCTAGCAAAATAAATGCTAAAAAATTAGCAAAATAAATGCTGGAAACTTAACAAAATAAATGCATGAAACTTAGTAAAATAAGTGCACGAAACTTAGCAAAATAAGCCTAGCAAAATAAATGCACGAAACTCAGTAAAATAAATGCACGAAACTTAGCAAAATATATGCACGAAACTTAGCAAAATAAATGTATGAATCTTAGCAAAATAAATGCATGAATCTTAGCAAAATAAATGTACGAATCTTAGCAAAATAAATGCACGAAACTTAGCAAAATAAATGCAGGAAGCCTAGTAAAATAAATGCACGAAACTTAGCAAAATAAATGTACGAATCTTAGCAAAATAAATGCACGAAACTTAGCAAAATCAATGCACGGGTCTGAAAATAAAAAAGATCTCAGAATGACGTCCAAAACAGCGAAATTGTTTCATCTTTTAATAGTCAGTTGTGCTTAGATTAATTTGTAACGTATACAAATGTAGGTAGAAAAATGCAAATGTTGATATGATAGCGAGGGTCGCAAAACACTCCTTGTGGCCCCCAATCAGCTCTACACCTGTCGGTTAGGGCGAGGTCAGGGATACTACGCATTGTTCCTCTAAGTAGGGATGGTTTTATTTCGTATTTCTTAATATTAATTTTGTATTGCATTTATTACTTGCAGCAGTAAAACAAAACAAAAACAAAAAAAAAACATTTTTCAACTTTGGTCTTTGCTTTTCTGATTAACTTAACTTTATTCTTTTATTGATTTCGCAGGTTTAGAATTGAGATCTAAAGGTGATAGTTGTTAAAAGAAAATCCGATATTTGAAAAACGTGTAGTAAAAAAGAAAAAATATACAACTAAAAGACAGAAATTCTGAGCGAGATTTTTCAATAAATTGTAAAAACGATTGGTTTTCTTTCTTTTTTTTTTTTTGTCTAGCGCTCTCTTTTTTTATACAGCTTCTTAATTTATACAGCTTCTTAATTTATACAGCTTCCACATAAATTCACTTGTGTCAGTTACACACACACACACACACACACACACACACACACACACACACACACACACACAAACGCAGCATATCGTCGATAATAGTTTGAAACTAATGATATAGACATAAAGGTGGACGTTACACAACACCCAGATAGTTAGGTACTTAAAGACACACGCAAGCGCAGACAAACACACATACGCACACACACACACACACACGTACACAAAGTGAGTGAAAAACAGGTGCTCTCGCTCGCACTTACCTCAAACTGTGATGTGCCCTGACATCAGATCGTAACAATTTATCGCAGTAGCGGTTGGGATCCACGCGGTACATGTCTGTGTCATTCAAATCATTGTTGGGCCGGAGATGTCTTCGGTACGATATATTACGGCGAGTGTTTTTTTAGCTGGCCGTCTATTTCACGGACGGATTAATATATCTTCTGGGCCGTAACAAAGGAAAAGAAGAAGAAGGAGAAAAGAAAAAAAAAGAAGGACCATTTACTCCTCCAAAGAAATCAACCAAAAAATCATTTTATTTTATTTTATTACGGATATTATTCTATAAGACAAGCAAAAACGAAAAAGAAAAAGAGAAAACAACGTGGGGTGGTCGACTAAGGAGATGGTCAACCGGTTGTGGGCTGTCTTTCCGCTGCTAGTAATAATGGCAGCGGTGGCCATGTTAACAGTGGTTGGTGGAGCCTTTGTGACCACCGGCGGCAACATGGCCGGAAAAGTGAACAGTCCAAAGTGCACGAGGCAGGAGATCATGTCCTGTGTTTTTCCCGTGTGGAAAACACTGAAGACAAAATATGATCTGTTTCGAAGCACTTCCCGGCTGGAATTTACCGAGTCGGACTTCGGCAATGTGTGCGCCACTCTCCTTGCTCGAATCTACCCATGCATGCAAAAACTGGACTCGACCTGTGACGGCTACACCCTGCACGCACTTCGCTCTCTGAATAATACATTCAAGTACATGTGTAATTTAGGTTGGGGAGAGTTCCAGGAGTTCCGGGGCTGTTACACTAATACCACTGACCCGATCGTACGGAACAAGGTACGACAGTGTTACCAGAAATCAGGGCTAGCTCATCGCGACTTTTTCGATTCAGAAAAGGACATGTACCAAGCCTACCAAACCGACTGGTGGTACCGAAACCGAAGGGAAGAATTCTACCAGGAGCACGTCGACCAAGACCACTCAAGATCTCGGCGACCACCTCACAACAACGACGACAACTACGACAACCGCGATTACGGACCTCGACAGCAGACCGAAGAACGCGCTTACCCAGGACATTACAACTACTATTTCCAGCATCCGGCATTCAGGGTTCTACCTTTCGGCTATCTTCCGCAATTTGATGAATTCGGACGTTACAATATTCACCCTGAGGATCTCTACAACTACCGGGACGTCTACCACAGGAATTTCTACGACTTCGGCCATATGTATCCCTTTCCATACGGGTACCCGTACGGGCCATACTTGCCGCATCACGGTCAGTTTTATAACCACCCGTATCCGTGGAACCACCCGGCTTACATCATATTATACCACCAGCCTCGCTTCGGCGCTCAGGCGAGTCCCTGGAACAAAGACCATGACGGAAGGGGTTGTACTAATACGGTTCATCACGCTGATGGTAAAGATGAAGGCGACTATGACAGAGGAGACCACGCGAACGATGGTTACGTACGTCTCAGAAATTACAATTACGACACATGCAAAGGTTTCGAAATGATGCTGCACTGTGTGAGTGAGTTTAAAAACCACTGTAGCAAGGAAGGTGAGCGATGGTTTATCAAATTGAATGATATGATCTATCAAATGGGGTGTCTGTTCCTCTTTTGCCGTTACTGAATTGAAAAGCATTATGCACCATTTGTTTTTACTTAAAATTATATTTCTTATTACCTCCCTTTAATTTCTCCTAGCGTTAGCTTAAGTTCACGCCTTTATACATACATACATACATATATATATATATATATACATATATATATATATATATATATATATATATATATATATATATATATATATATATATATATATAAAAGTGAACATAGAAGTCAACACTTAGAGGCGACAGTCTGTTTCATGCTAGATGCAATCGTCAAGCGTGACGATTGCGTCTAGCATGAAACACACTGTCGCCTCTAAGTGTTGACTTCTATGTTCACTTTTATATTTACACACACTCTATCTCTGATATTGAGCACTTTATCCCATAAATATACCACATCTTAAGACTATATTTCTTCATATATATATATATATATATATATATATATATATATATATATATATATATATATATATCGTAACGATAATTGTAACGTGTGATTTTATGAAAAATATGTTTGAAATTTTCCATGCTTTCATTTGAAAGAAAAAACAGTGGGAACTTCAAGCAAAATAATAATAATAAAAAATACATGGAAAGAAAGACAGCGTTAATTTTAAACTAACGCCGGGAGGATTTAGGTAAATGATCATAGCTTCAAAGCTACTCTTGGGCTAGTTTGGACTAACATATTTATCATTAGATATTTTTTTTAATGTACATATATATATGGTGAGTATCGCGGAATTTACGAACTAGACAGGCCGCTGCTTGCTAGGAGAACGATTCGAAATCAGTCGACTTTTATTTTTATTATTTCCTTGCGGGTTAAAAACGAAAAGACATACGCAGGCATCTGGAGTTTATTCGTTTCTAAATTTGAAAAAGGTTAGTGTTCAGATTTTAGAAGCATTGACATAGTTTTATTTATTTATTTCATATGATCCAAACATTCACTTGTCCATTGCAAATCTATTGTATAAAGGAAATTTGTTATATTTAAGAAAAAATTTAATGGAATTAAAGCAAAAAATTTGGCTTGAACAATTCAGGTTTTAATTCAAGTAGTTTGTTTAAATTATTTATGTATAATTTAATTTATTATATGAGTTTCATAATTATAGACAAAAATTACTTATATTGACCTGATATATATATATATATATATATATATATATATATATATATATATATATATATATATATATATATATATACACACATACATACACACACAAGTATATATATATGTACAGATATATATATGAGTAATTATATGTATATATATATATATATTTGTATATATATATGTGTATATATATATATGTATAAATACATGTTTATATATGTATATTCATGTATATGTATATGTCTCTCTATATATGTATATATATATATATATGCACGCATATGTATATATTTATATGCATGTGTATGTATATATATGCATATGTATATCTATATATTTCCCTATACATATACATTTATATATATGCATATATGTATACATATAATTACACTCATATATATATATATATATATATATATATGTATATATATATGTATATATATATGAGTGTAATTATATGTATATATATATATATATTTGTATATATAAGTTTATATGTATTTGTATAATATATATATATGTATATGTATATGTATACATATGCATGTATATATATAGATGTGTGTGTGTGTGTGTGTATAGACATGTACATATATGTATGTCCATATGTATGTGCATGTATATGTATATATATGCAGGCATATATATGTGCATATTTATGTATATATATATGTGTGTACGTATATATATATGCATATGTATATGTATCTATATCTATATCTATATATGTGTATGTATATATATGCATATGTATATATATATCTATATCTATCTATCTATCTATCTCTCTGTATATATATATATATATATATATATATATATATATATATATATACATAAATATATATATATATATATATATATATATATATATATGTGTGTGTGTGTGTGTGTGTGTGTGTGTGTGTGTGTGTATGTGTGTGTGTGTGTGTGTGTGTGCGTATCCAGATACATAAATGTGCATATACTGAAATGGTGTAATTAAATTCAACAAATTAGGAACAGCGTTTGGACTTATACAACTTCAGTTGAATATAGAGAAAATATATATTTGCATGCAGATTAAAATCTATTCAAGTTTTTTAAAAAAATTAACAAATATTATTTTATTTATTTAATATCAAAATCGGTTTTAAATCAAATTAATATTTTCCTAAATATTATGAAAAATTTTTAATTTTAAAAAAATTCAACTTCACTATGATAAAGCAAATATGTAATTTGTACTGAAGGACTTGCTTTCTTCGAAAATGAATTCAGCTATAAAATAATTCATGTTAAATAAATAAATATTTACGTAATTATAATTCATTTAAGAATAATATTAAATGATTATTGTGTTTTATTTTATAATAAATCCGTTGATTCTATGCGTTTAATACCGAAATTTCGCAAACTATCTGAAAGTTCATTGATTATGTCACTAAACAAGCGTGACAAGCTTTTGTTCAACAGAAAAATTCTGTCATTTTTAACAACTTGTGGACGATTATTTCGCAGGTCAAAACTCTTTTATCTATCTATCTATCTATTTATCTATATAGTCATATCTATCTATCTATCTATCTACATAGTCATATCTATCTATCTATCTATCTATCTATCTATCTATCTATCTATCTACATAGTCATATCTATCTATCTACCTATCTATCTATCTACATAGTCATATCTATCTATCTATCTATCTATCTATCTATCTATCTATCAATCTATCTATTTCTTTCTCTCTCTATCTCTCTCACTCTCTCGCTATATATATATATATATATATATATATATATATATAGAGAGAGAGAGAGAGAGAGAGAGAGAGAGTGAGAGAAAAAGAGAGAGATGTTCGTATCTATCGATATATATCTTCTCATATGGTTTCCTCAGTATGTTTGTATCTACCTTTATCTAGCTATCTACACACACACACACACACACACACACACACACACACACACACACATATATATATATATATATATATATATATATATACACACACACAGAAAGAGAGAGAAAAATCTGTTTGTATCTGTCGATATATATTTTCTCACTTGTTTTTTCTTTCTCTTTCTCTGCTCATATCACTGTGTCTGTCAGTCTGTCTATTTATCTATCTCTGTTCGTATCTATCTATCCATCTATCTATCTAGCTCTGTTCGTATCTATCTATCCCTCTATCTATCTATCTATCTATATATATATATATATATATATATATATATATATTTCAACGCGGGGACCTGTTATATCCTGTTTGGTGTCAAGTTCGTTTTGCAGACCAGTTCACCCGTCTACTAAATTCGATTGCAACTGTGTACTCAGTTACTTGATCTTGTATAAAAATAGTGCAATTAATTGTGATATATATATATATATATATATATATATATATATATATATATATATATATATATATATATATATATATGTGGAATATTTTTTCTCTTTTGATTCTTGGCGGAAATGTTTCGTTATTCCACATTATTTTAGGTATCTATAGTTTATATAATTTATTATTTACTTAAGTTTTACTAAGTTTCCGGGCGATTAATTCTTCTGTCTTCAAATGACAGAATTACGGATAAAAGATGTACTCCGTCGCATGAGATTTACGAGTTCCTGTCTCGTTGGCCAAACCAATCCAGGCATCTCGACGTGAAGTAATGACTCGTGAACCTATTCCGATTGAGTTTTATAACTCTTTACTGGGTTCAATCCCCACTGTGTACGCTGTAAAGTATTCGATATTAAATAACACATGTCGTAAAACCCAATATATGTTAATATGTCGTAAAACCCAATATATTATAACCGAACTCAATCAGATTTTGCAACAATTAATGAAGAATAGATTACCTAAAATGTAATGCTATAAAGACCCACTATAGCGGGTGTAATAGCAAAATTGGCCAAGTCGTGTAATATGGCATGGGATAATTGTCCACACCTCAAATTGTTTAATATCTAAAAAAAAAAAAAAAAAAATACACTAAACTAATTCAGTTCCTTTTTTCCAGATTTTCAGATAAGACGTTTAGCCATGACACACATTGTTGTAAAAATCACTGAAAATATTTTTCAGTTATTCAGCTAGAAAGAGAACAGGTTAAAATCGTTTAGTGTCACCCCCGCTATATCACCCAAACTGAGCAATGGTGAGAGGAAAAAGATCATTAAGATCATCAGTTATGGTACCAACATTCCTACTCTGGCTTCTATCTTCAAAATCCATTCAAGAATAACCCATAGAAAGGTGAATAAGTTTAAAAAAGAGGGAACAGCAGAGAGGAAAAGTTGATCAGGAGGTCACAACAGAAAGAGGGATCATCATTTTAAATCAGAGCTAAAGATATCAATTAGAAAAGATCCAACTCAATTTATAAGACGTTTGGGATGTGTGAGAGGAGTTTCAGCTATGACAATCCAAAGATCAGTGAAAAAAGACTTGAAAATGAATTCATACGTGAAACCTGTGAGGCACCTTGTTACTCTTAGGACAGAGACTTAGAAGGTTAAAGAGGGCGAAGACCATTTTGAATAAATTGGAAACCCATCCTAGAATGTTATATATACATATATTTGAACTTTATTTCAATCCTTCATGAGCTTCCGATCCTTAGATATAATTAATTAATGATGAACATGTCATTTTCGTTTATGATCGATTTAATAACGATTCTTCTGTTAACCTTAGAGAGTAATTATACATTCTCATTGCTCAAAGTAGTGTCCAATAGTGTCCAATAGTGTTATAAAAATCTTAAAAATTCCAGTAAGATATCTTGAATCATTTCTAAGATACAATGGTTCAGAACTGAATCTAACAATTGGACAATTTTTTGTTACACGATTTGGCCAAATTGGCTGTTTCACCCGGTATATATATATATATATATATATATATATATATATATATATATATATATATATATATATATTAAGTGATGGAAATTTTCGGCCCGGCCAAGAAGCCCTTCCTCACTAAATATGATATTTGTCAAAATTTTTGAAAGTATGTCTGACTGAGAACATTTCATGAACCCTTTGTGTATGTATGTGTGTATATGTGGATACGTGATCGAGTAGCTAGTACGTACGCTTTCCGGCTATATCTCCGTGATCGATTTGTCAAGAAGTTGCCTTCTTGATGCTATCGCCCTGGGGGGAGACAATCCCCGTGAAAAGTTTGGAAAGTGCCTGAAAAAAAATACCACGCGTTGACCCAAGCCTTGTGACGGAAATTGGGTAGACAGAGCTCTTTGAGAGAGCTGTCGATGGTTGTGCTAGCACGAAGTCACAAGTCATCGTGACCGAGGGTGTGAGCGTACTGGCTTTGTTCCTATTGTTGATACTGCCAGATAATGCGCTACCTTCCAGAAACTGTAACTAAGGTCCGCCAGGCATAGGTTGCAGCATAGACCGCAGGT
>OZ038518.1:61537079-61539579 GCA_964036315.1 Acanthosepion esculentum | reverse complement strand
ATTTATTAACTAAGTTTATTACGGGTAAATGTCAGATTCCCAATGACTGTTAAAATTTAGAGATCATAAAATTTAGCATCGGGGTTTGTTTAGTTAGAGTATGCATAAAGAGACAGGTTTATGGCAATCATATTTTTATCTAAATCGTAGCAATTAAAGTAAACTTCTCTAAACATGTAAGCGGTTTGTGGCCCGTTGGCCCGCCGCCGATGGCAACGCCAGCGGTCCTCTACTTGCAGCCACCGGGGGGCAACCGGTGGGCCTCTAGCGCTCAGCCAGTGGTAATATTGCCGAGACGAACACACCGCCGGCCCGACAGCGGGGCACTAGCGGTAAACGCTAGTGACATGCCACCCAGTGGCAGATTGGTGGCTTGCGTGTAGGTATTTTGATAGCCTCAATTCCATTCGGAAATATTTCATATTGTCTGTTTTATTTTTAATATAATCTTGATGGCGGTTTGGTTAATTTTTTTTATTCACTGCCATACGAAGAATGGATTTATCTTATGTTTTTTTGGGGGGTGGGGGGATTTTGCTTCTGGCATTACCGCGAATTCATTGAAGGGTTTTAGACAGGATATTGTAAATGCACTCTTGTGCAAATTAATTGAACAACAGCTTTAGTTTCCTTTATTTTACCATACGGTCAGTATTAGACCCACTGGAATGACAGGGTGTAATCGATTTCTATTTTTCCTCAGATTAGGTCATTTGCAATGGTGTGCAGTAATATGAATTTATTTCCGGGGTGTTATGATGAAATTTGTTTAGCCTTGAAAAATATTGCGTCACCAGTGATTGCATCAGATTTTTATCACGTACAAACACTGTTGTCTCGATTGTCGATTAGTTGTACAACGGCTATTGTCTACGATGGGAGTTACTCCAAGGAAGCGTACGAAAATTGTAATGCTGCAGGAACACACTGACAAGTCTTACCAGTGAGCAAATCAAAGTACTATAAACTGGCCCGGAAACTCTCCTGATTTAAATCCAGTCGAGAATCTGTTGTCAGGGACTTGGTGGGAATGGACATACGAAGGTAAACATTTTTCACAAGTTTGTAGTTACAATAATGCGTTCAACTCCGTCTTTCTGCCTTCCTTCATTGTACAAATTTAGCGCTATACGCACGATAAATAATAGTTAATGGTTAAAATTTATTTAGGCTACGATAATAATAAGAAAACACACAATATGACGAAATATTTACGAAAAAAATAATACTTCGTAGGACGATGAAAATATATTTGACCAAAAATTTATATTAAAAACAAAAAAAAACTGTGCTCGAAACTGAAGATTTTATTTATACACATGTAAGTCTATTAAGCTCGGTTCGTAAGATGGTAACTGATTTTATTTCTTATAAAAAAGGGAAAAATAATTTTACTTATTATAATTTAAAACGGAAAATCTGTTGAATATGAGTCAGAACTTTCAATCAGTTTGGGATAAAACTATGAATATATCTAAAAATCACACGCACCCAAATCTAGATTTCTACCTACAGGATCCAATGGGTTTCGATACCTGACCAGTTCATTTGAAAAATGTAACCTGTATAAGTCTATGACCAATTAATATTGTCAGCTGGTGATAATGTTTCCTGTAATTTATCAATGAGAAATAAAAAAAACTAATTTAAAATATAATCAAATTTTGGTCTGAAGTTAACAAGAAAAAAAAATCAATGCCTAATTAGTAAATATTAAGAAATACAAATTTCGCATGAATCAAAATTTCAGTTTATCTCGTTTTAATTCTAATGCAAGTAAATTAAAGCTATATGGGATCCATAACGTAACGTACTAATTTTTGAAATTCGCGCCTTTTTTTCCCCCTGTAATCATTGATGTGACTAATAATAACTATTTCCAACAATGTGACGATAAATCCCAGGCAGGATTACTTTAAAGTTCTTGGCCAACATATGTCAAGAAAAAAAGAAAGAAAATAAAACAGCAAACAAAAATAAAGAAAAATAATTCGCATTAAAGTTTAAAATTCCTTAAAAATCGTCTAGTGAACATTGTAAATTAAGATCTGTATTTTGTACTGATAAAACCCGGGAAATTCTACAATAAATATGTCAGTGCTTACAAAGAGTTTCCATACATAGATACACGTAAACGTGTATATACGGTGGAGTAATGGATAACGGCTTGGATTGAGGAATCGGAGAGCCGAGTTCGAATTCCAGTCGAATCCATTGCATTCACTTACGTGCTAATACCCTTGGGAAAGGTGTGAATCCTCTTCTTCTCCCTCCAACTATGGGTAAATAGCAGGACAGACTGGGTTCTATAGCCTTGGATGGCAACTGGTCTAGGAGAAGGACAACTCTGAATTCAAAACCTGCGGAGGGTCGTTTGGGGACCTTGTGGCTGTATTCGTCCCTCCAAAAAGTGTGGATGGCCCTGCACAAAGCCTTCACCACTATAATCAAATCCTGTGCGGGTGTCGGGCTTTCAGTTTCTGGGACCTGATCTGTCTGA
>OZ038518.1:61504579-61532079 GCA_964036315.1 Acanthosepion esculentum | reverse complement strand
AGACGCTTCAGCCCTGAACACAACAAAGTCACCTGTAAATAAAACATTACAGCGGAAGTTATTACATTTGTGTGCTTGTAAAATCCTTAATGCCGATTTGGTAACAATATCTACCTCAACACGAATAAGATAACATTATCCTTGTAATGAGAAATTTTATTACGGGTTCAGGTTCAGTTGTAGTAATTGGGCTCATTCACGCGACAGAAGGCGAGTAAACTACATGTATATATATATATATATATATATATATATATATATATATATGTATATATATATATATATATATATATATATATATATATATATATATATATATATATACATATATATATATATATATTTCATGTTAGCTTTAGGTATATATAATATATATATATATATATATATATATATATATATATTATATATACCTAAAAATAACATGGAATATATATATATATACATGTAGTTTACATATATATATATATAATTCATATTAACTTTAGGTATATATATATATATTTTTAGGTGTATATATATATATATATATATATATATATATTTCATGTTATCTTTAGGTATATTTACATATTATTTTTCCTTTTGTTTTTCTTACAATGATATATATATATATATATATATATATATATATATATATATATATATATATATATATATATATATATGCGTGTGTGGGGTGTGGTTGGTCACGTGGTTTATGTTTCCGTATCTTTTAATCTATCTATCTATCTATCTATCTATCTATCTATCTATCTATCTATTTATCACAGTCTGTTTATGTATTTAACTATATATATATATATATATATATATATATATATATATATATATATATATATATATATATATATATATATGTGTGTGTGTGTGTGTGTGTTATGTCTATTAATTTTTATAATGATCGTTTTCTGTTGTCTGATCGGTTTCTTGATGTTAAGATGAAATACATTTATTCAAGCGCCGGAGTTTTTTCATACCCAAGTACGTTCTGTCTCCTCCAAGATGATCTTCAGTGGTAGATTTATTACGGGTGTAGTAGCAACGTGTTGATGTGCATTCAACAAACATTTAATGACATTTTCCCATTTCTACCAAAATCTGGTTAACTCCCTAATATTGGGACGCTTGTTTCGCAAAAAAAAAACCCACAGCTACAAGGGATAAATTTTTAAAAAAATAATTAGAACAAAACGCCTAAACGCGAGTTTTTAAAAACCACCAACTCAACGAAGACATTTACAATAAGTTTGTCTTTGCAATTCGCACCTGTAGATGATGTCGAAGGAGATCGAAAGTACTTTGGAAAGAAAAAAACTACGGTGTTTTCCTTGATGTATTTCACCTCAACATCAAGAAATTGATTAGAGAAATAGAAATGATTATTACAAAAATAAAGACAGAATATATCTATATTATTAAATTAAACCTGTTTGAATGAAGACATGCTGCATATAAATATATATATATATATATATATATATATATATATATATATATATATATATATATATACATATATATATATATAATATATCTATATATATCTATATATATATATATACATATATATATATATATATATAATATATCTATATATATCTATATATATATCTATCTATCTATCTATCTATCTATATATATATATATATATATATATATATATATATATATATATATATATATATATATATATATATATATATATATATATATAGTTGTATTGGAACTGAGTTTGTTATCCTGGGTTTCACGCTTTTGCGATCATCTAAAAAACTGTTTTATTTAAAAAAAACTATAAAACAAATACACCAGTTTGTCTGACGATCGCAAAAGCGTAAAACCCAGGGTCAAAAACCCATATTGATACAACTGAATATGCTAGCTCTATAACTGATATTGAGCACTTTCCAACAAGTACTGCGCATATAAAATAATATATATATATATATATATATATATATATATATATATATATATATATATATATATATATACGTGAAAACGATATATAAATTTTTATATATCAAGAATAATTTTAGGAGAAAAAACAATGACAAATTAAAAAGACGCGAGAAAATTCTCAATGACGAAAAGCGCCATACGAAAACTTTTTTCCAGTTTTCCATTGTTTTTATTTTTTAATTTTTTTTCTCAATATATATATATATATATATATTTATATATATATATATATATATATATATATATATATATATATATATATATATATATATGAACTATAGGGGTCGCACCAAAGAAATTGTTTCATTTTAAGATTCCAACTTGGAAGTCGCAACAGTCATATTTTTTATGTGATTGATGAAGATCGATTTTAAGATAACGATTTAAAATCAATCTGAATTTTGGAAAGGAAACTCAAAACTGAAACTGATAACAATAACAGCAACTAGAAAACATTTTTTTCTTAATTATAAACATATATAAGTCTACATATATATATATATATATATATATATATATATGTATGTATGTATGTATGTATGTATGTATGTGTGTGTGTATGCTTGTGTGTATGTGTCTGTGTCTGTGTGTTTAAATTCATATATGTTTGCGTTCGTATTAATATTTCCATATATTCTTCCATATAGTTCCGTATTTCTTTTATAGACAGTCATCTATGAAGTTTTATGCTTTTTATGACTGAGGCCACCGATTCCAACACCTCGGTCTTGACAAATGAAGTGATTTCCACCCCGTTATCCGACATTAAATCGTTTGTACGGGTCATTTTCAATACGCATATCGAATGGTGGGGGAAGAAATAAATAAGACTTGTTTCTATATAAAATTTGAATTATGGAAATAATTTATGAATATTTGTATGAAAGATTTTACTTCCGACAGTTACCACCGTATATTTCTGCCTACTTCCCTCCATTTATATATATATATATATATATATATATATATATATATATATATATATATATATATATATATATATCTATATACATATATATATATATATATATATATATATATATATATATATATATATATATATATATATATATAATTCTGTTCCTAATCTATCTAATCTATCTATCTAGCTATCTACCAGCTACCTCGTTAGCTAATTAGCTACCTGTCGGTAGCTGGCTGTCTGACGCATTCTCTTCGTATATATCTAGCTCGTTCTACTCATTATCTATCTATCTATCTATCTATCTATCTATCTATCTATCTATCTATCTCAGTCTGTTTCATTCTGTTCAGATCTAGCTATCGATCTATTTCATTCTGTACATATGTGTGTGTGTGGATATCCTACGAGCTAGCTATTTAGCTAGCTATCCGTCTGTCTGTCTGACCCATTCTTTTCTTATCTAATTCTATTCATTATCTATCTATCTATCTATCTATCTATCTATCTATCTATCTATCTATCTATCTATCTATCTATCACATTAAGGCCAGATCTATCTATCTATCTATCTATCTATCTATCTATCTATCTATCTATCTATCTATCTATCTGTTTCATTCTGTTCAGATCTAGCTATCGATCTATTTCATTCTGTACAGATCTATCTATCTATCTATCTATCTACAAATATATATATATATATATATATATATATATATATATATATATATATATATATATATATATATATATATATGTATGTATGTATGTATGTATGTATATCCTACGAGCTAGCTATTTAGCTAGCTGTCCGTCTGTCTGTCTGACCCATTCTTTTCTTATCTCATTCTATTCATTATCTATCTATCTATCTATCTATCTATCTATCTATCTATCTATCTATCTATCTATCTATCTATCACATTCTGTCCAGATCTATCTATCTATCTATCTATCTATCTATCTATCTATCTATCTCATTCTATTTAGATCAAGCTATCGATCTATTTCATATTTCATTCTTTTCATATATATATATATATATATATATATATATATATATATATATATATATATAGAGAGAGAGAGAGAGAGAGAGATATAGCGTACTAGCTAGCTGTCCCTCTGCCTTCATGTCTGTCTATCTGACCCATTCTTTTCCTATCTCATTCTTTCTTTCTTTCTTTCTTTCTTTCTACCCTACTTGTTCAGCCCTCTTCTCATGCTGAAAACAACTTGACATATTTAATTTATTCGTGCAGCCTCTCCTGACAACAGTATATCACTCCCCGCCAAAAATGTTTAAACATGCCTTGTAAAAATTTCTAAAACGTATGGCTAGATAAAGTTAAACTCGCACAGGTAAAGCTCACTTCACCACTCTCTCACCATAAGGATAATGAGTCAGCCAAAACAAGCCATTTAACTACGTTAATTGCCAGGAATTTGTTGGTCCATACCTTCTTCTTGCACTGGACATAGGAAGCTAGTACTTGAAACATCTCAAGGGGGTCAATTTGGCACGGTTTTCTTTTTTTACCTTTTTTTTTTTTTTACAAAACATGTTTTCTTACAATACTATTGCCTCTCCAATAAACCACACGAATTTTTAAATGACGAAATTAGACATACATCTTTAATATCATTATGATTTATATTTAATCTATATGGAATTCATTGTCGACTAAATTTATTTAAGCTTTTAATTAGATTAAATAACTCAAATAAATTCAACATGGATTCTTTCTTTTGGTTATTTCCAGAGAACCCAAATTCTAAGAGAAATGCCAAAATGCAATATCTAATCTAGATATAGCAGCATGCATTTTTTCAATAGTAGATGCATTTAGATGTTCGCCAGCACTATCGATATACTGGTTTTCATTAAAAAAAATTAACTTCATCGAGTTCCCCGCACTTGAATTACGCTATCAGTTAATAACGGGACTGATTCAATAGCGTATACTCCTCTATGACTATATGATATTACTATTAAATTCGGCACTGAACAAACGCATTTATTGTCCTGCCATATTGAACCTGTTCGTCTAAAAAGCATTAAGAACTTGCCTGTTGATTTTACTAAATTCAATGACAAAATCCGAGAACATATCGACGTATACCGTTATTAAACGAAGCCTACCGTAGTTAGCCATTGTTATTTTATTTTTCTCTACTGCCAGAGTTTGCTGTGTCGCTGTTTACAATTAGAAAAAAGAAAGAACTGTCATCTTCGGATCGTATATCCCCCACGTCACGTTTAGGACTAGGCTTGTATTCAAATATACTGTAATGCATTTCTATAGTAAAATAATTTTTATATATCGATAATATATTAAATTTTCAATGCAATTCTCTAGTAAATTAATTTGTGATACTTTCCTCTAGTAAAATATTTTGCAATGTATTCATATAATAAAATAATTTAAAATATATTGCTATCATAAAAATGTAAATAAATTTCTCTAGTAGACATAATTGTAGTCTGGAGACAGGGCATCACACATGAGAAGTTTGGGCTAGTCACTGGAGATTCCAATTCTAAAGTTGTACCAAAAAAGACGGAAATATATGGCAACTGCGTCACAAGCCTCAAAGAACAGGGTTATTTTTTAAGGTTAAAGATTAAAACGAATTTGTCACTTTTACCTTCATAAAGAAAGAAACAGATATCCAAGTAGTCTGTTTGAAAAAAGTAGTCTTGTAGAAAAAATGTTTTATTACATTCTTGAACGTACCAAAGATAAAATTGTGACTATGAACAACGGACATAAAATTACGAATGGCGTTTCATTTGATCTTATAAATAAGGAATGACTATTCAATAATCAGTAGACAGAATTTCCAACCTCGTTCCCTTCTTAGCGGATCTATGAATGACTCCGTGACACAGCACCTAATTATCTCTCACTCAGAGGCCAAAACAAAACAAGAGATAATCAGTGTCGTTTTCTAATCAATAACCTTTTCTCTGCGATAGTTTATTGAACGTCCTTGAGAACAAAAAACAAAGTCTGTACATCCGTTCCAAGAAATCAACAAACATTCCTAAATAAAATCAATTTGTTTTTTTGTTTTTTTTTTATATATAAATACAAGGATTTCTCTCTGGAAATTGTGGAACGTTCATTTTAGTGTTGTGTCTATAATATAAAACTTGAAATTGTGCCAGGAAGACTGCAGACAAAATACGATGAATTGGGAATACTATGAAAAATGAAACTGGACAGTTCAGGATTTGCTGGGGCTTTTAGGCATACTGAGGAAGGTGCTGGATATTTGAAGAGACTTGCTCTCATGAAATATGTAGTGGTAGCTATCAACCATCTCTTGTAAGGAGACGAATCCAATAATAATAATAATAAATAAATAATAATAATAATAATAATAATAATCATAATAGGCGACATGACTTGGTTGATAAGAGAATTAACTGAGAAGTATGTCGTAAATTTGGCTTCATTGAGCAAGAGAGAATCAACCAGAGGCAATGGTAGAAAATAGCTTTCAAAAGATACGGGATTTCTCGGTGAAGACAGATCAAGTCAGTGAAGCACGAAGACCTGAATTTATTTTTATAGATAAGGAGAAAAGCAAGTGTCGAATTATGGACTTTAATGTTAAATACGATACAAGACTGGAGTCCAAATTAAACTGAAATGATAGAAAAATACCAGGATCTTGCTTGGGAGTTGACAAAAACAAACTATGGAACATGACTTTTGAAGTAATTCCTATATTAATGCATGTGTTTGGAACACTGCCTATAATCTTGAAAAACCGCTTAGGGAAAAATGGAATTTAAACCAAGATTGTAGTCTTCCAGTAAACTGCCATTATTTAGAATGCCAGGATTCTCCGAAACGTTTTTTTTTGTTGTGAGGTCTCTTTTTGTCACCATGAGTCAAGAACAGGATTGCTCCTGGCAACGTCAATGTGATATACCAACAGAATAATAATAATGGCATGGACGTGGGTTACTCGTTTTACACAAGAGTCTTTGAAGGGAAGAAATGGTATAAACATCATGACAACTGAAGAGGATCTGGAATTATATTGTCCAATCTGGAATTGTAGCGGTCCAAACATCTAGATCCTAACTCTACAAACGGTCTTTTTTTTATAAAGATGATTAATCTGTAAAAGGGTCAAGAGTCACTCGTGATAGATCGTTACAAAATAAGAGGTACACTTTATGAGTATATGTGGGGGTTGCCCCTAGACTTGAATAGGTTATGATTGTAGTGATCGAAGAAGCATCCCCTTGGGAGTCGGTTCCACAAAGCAACAGATTAGAGGAGACAAATAAGTGTATTGGAAGATATGCCAACCTGATGACATTACTTATTCATAAAAGTTGTATGGACACGTATCCCTCCCACTATAAGATGTTGCAGAAGTCTGCGGCTTCGCTATATATACTGCGCGCACTATGCAAGCTAAATAGACCAGATAAAATAGTAAAATACTTCAGAAAATCATGAATGATAAAGACGTGGCGATCGCGTCTGATATAAACATCACAACAAAATAAATTCAAAGCATAGGTACGTAGAAATAGAAATTTTAAGAATGAGACAATTTCACTCTCACTATTACACGAGTAATAGTGGAATTATGATGTGACATGTGTTTAGAAAACGAATACAGGTCGAACTTTCTTTTTAATAATAATACTGGTGTAATATATAAAGAAAGCGAGAAAATCGAGAACTGCATAGACATCAAGAGGATAAGGAAGCGAGAGAATATGGAATTGCCAAAATGGTGTCGTTGGTTGCCAGTTGGAATCCGAGTATTAGAAAGAGTGTGCAAAAAGTTTGCCAGTTGGTTAAAAACATTAGATTTACCAGTGACTTTTATACATTGCAGAAGAGAGATTTGCTTGGCACCACGCGAAGAATGTGAACATACTCGATGACTAGACGGCCTGTTGTAGCTTAATATCCAATAAATAGAAAACCAGATAAGTACATCTAATAAACTGCGCCAAAAGAATAATAATAATAATAATAATAATAATAATAATAAGAAGAAGAAGAAGAAGAAGAAGAAGAAGAAGAAGAAGAAGAAGAAGAAGAAGAAGAAGTAGAAGAAATATCAAAGTTAAGTAAGTTAATAATATTGATATGATAAATAATCCTTTCCTCAAACAAGAACAATTTTTGAATTATCGTTATAACAGGACCTGGTCTAACTGTAACTCAAGAAATACGTACCGAATTTAGATTTTAAATAATGACCAAGTTAATCTCCCATAAATTGACATTTACTGACAAAGTACTATCTATCTATCTATCTATCTATCTATCTATCTATCTATCTATCTATCTATCTATGTGAATTTGCCATCTATATGATTCTGTTCATATCTATCTATCTATCTATCTATCTATCTATCTATCTATCTATCTATCTATCTATCTATCTATGTGAATTTGCCATCTATATCATTCTGTTCATATCTATCTAACTATCTATCTATCTTAGTCTTTTTCATATCTATCTATCTATCTATCTATCTATCTATCTATGTGAATTTGCCATCTATATCATTCTGTTCATTATCTATCTATCTATCTATCTATCTATCTATCTATCTATCGATCTATCTATGTGATTTTGCCATCTATATCATTCTGTTCATATCTATCTATCTATCTATCTATCTATCTATGTGAATTTGCCATCTATATCATTCTGTTCATATCTATCTAACTATCTATCTATCTTAGTCTTTTTCATATCTATCTATCTATCTATCTATCTATGTGAATTTGCCATCTATATCATTCTGTTCATTATCTATCTATCTATCTATCTATCTATCTATCTATCTATCTATCTATCTATCTATGTGATTTTGCCATCTATATCATTCTGTTCATATCTATCTATCTATCTATCTATCTATCTATCTATCTATCTATCTATCTATCTATGTGAATTTGCCATCTATATCATTCTGTTCATATCTATCTAACTATCTATCTATCTTAGTCTTTTTCATATCTATCTATCTATCTATCTATCTATCTATCTATGTGAATTTGCCATCTATATCATTCTGTTCATTATCTATCTATCTATCTATCTATCTATCTATCTATCTATCTATGTGATTTTGCCATCTATATCATTCTGTTCATATCTATCTAACTATCTATCTATCTTAGTCTTTTTCATATCTATCTAACTATCTATCTATCTTAGTCTTTTTCATATCTATCTAACTATCTATCTATCTTAGTCTTTTTCATATCTATCTATCTATCTATCTATCTATCTATCTATCTATCTATCTATGTGAATTTGCCATCTATATCATTCTGTTCATATCTATCTATCTATCTATCTATCTATCTATCTATCTATCTATCTATCTATCTATGTGAATTTGCCCTCTATATCATTCTGTTCATATCTATCTATCTATCTATCTATCTATCTATCTATCTATCTATCTATCTATCTATCTATCTATCCACGTAGGCAGAAATTATGTCTCATTATAATTTTACGTAAAAGATACATGGTTAGTATTTTCAGAAACAACAGTTATTATTAGTATTAAACATGTAATAATAACAAAAACATATTGCACATAATTTATTAGTAAAACTTCCCACATTTCTTTATATAAATAAGATAAATATAAGATCTATCACATTGACTTTTTTGGTATTAACCTAATAATATTATTAGCAATACTACTAATTATAATAATTATAATAATTATTATTATCATTGTTTGTATTAGTAGTAATTACTCTTCATGCCTGAAGCATCGAATGTCTTCTCCCGGATGCCCGGTTTGATCAACTTCCGTTCAGGAAGGGTCGGACGACAGCTTCCGTTGACTGTTCCGGCCACGTGACACGCTTTTTGGTCCTGTCCAATATTAGCGTGTCGCGGATAACGACATTTTTTTTCTTGGCTAATTCTAATTTTTTTTTTTTTTTTTAATGTATCAATTAGTCATAGAGTGACGTTTCGGCCGGTTGTATTTGCCCAGCCTTCTTCAGGCATGAGTTTTCTAGTTGCTGTTTGGAGGGGCGTCAGTATTAACATAATCAAATTCGGCTTTTCTTCCATCCCACATTAATTAAAAAAAAACAATTGATATTTATTTATTACTGAAGAATTAAAATTTAAAAAAAAAAAAACTAAAATAAAATCCGATTGAAAATTTATGATTTTTTTTTTTTTTCGTCTCCAGACAAAAATGTTTCAAAGATATTTTGACTAACATAGTATCTGAAATAATTCCTGGGGACAGTATTCAGTTTTATTATGTTATTTATTTATATATATATAATTAATTATTGTATTTTTATTTTTTACTTCTTGTCTTCACAACTTTTCGGCTGTATTATTCTTCGGTCTTCTTCCGTCGAAATTTTTCCCTGTTCTGGAAACAACTGATAAAAAAAGGCCGGAAATGGATATAATTTACCAGAACAAGTTCTCAGAATAGACCAACTGAAACGTTGTAGTATGTATACATATATATATATATATATATATATATATATATATATATATATATATATATATATATATATATATATATATATATATATATTGTGTGTGTGAACGAAGTTGATATCGTATCTAAATATTGATCAAATGTCAATAAAAAATGATTTATATAAGCATATAATACTCGAATATTAAATATTAAATAAATGTTTTTACCTGAAACTTCAATCTTGAAATGTTTGTAATTACTGTATTTTCACCATATAATGCGCACTTTTTCTATAAAATATATTAAAATTTCCTACAGAAATCTTATTGCCTTTTATATGCCAATGTTGGGTTTACGGGTTATAGTATAACGCTTGAAGTAAATATATATGATTATGATTGTTTAAATTATCAATTCAAATCAAACTAATTTTGAGATACTAAAAAAATGTTACAAAATCTGTTACTTAAGTATGATGGTTTATCCTTTAATCCTTTGTTTCCTAAATATTTTTTTACTAAAATATAGACGTCTAATTTATCCAAGTGCGTTTTATATGGCGTTAAATAGGGTATTAAAAATAAAGTCTTATTTCGGATCTATTTAAATATATTGGTCCACTCGTAAAAAATATTGTCTGGAAAAATTTGTGTAGATTAATATTCTTTTGAACATACTTGTTAGAAGCGACAAATATTGATTTTATATCAAATTAGTAGGAGGGTCCTATCTATAATAACGATACAATGTCAAATCGATCCCTGAGTTTTACAGAGTTTTGGACTTAGTCGACTTGAGTCCGAAACTGATATTTTAAGAGTTGGATGCGACGAAATAGATTTATTTTAAATAAAGATTAAACGGATGTATACCGTTTAAATTAAAGAACAAAAATTTACATAAAATCAGAAATTTATGTAGTCGCTTATTCTTTATTAAGTTAAATAAATATTAAACTCAGATACGTTTGCAAGTGTTTTCGAAAAAATCCCTTATAGAAAATTTAAAAAAAAAAGAAACTTGAATGAAAAGATAAAGAAAATATATATAAAAAAATCAGAATATTAAAATAAATTTCCAAACGTCAGTTATGCAAAAAGTTTCAAAGCTGACATATGTAAATAACAGTTAAGTCCAATAGCTGTGCAAATGTCAGGGATCGATTTTACAGCCTATCGATATTACGATCAAGACACGCCTTCCGAAATTGGAAAAGAAAATCGAGAGTTTTCGATTCAGACATATGTACGATACACATACGCAAACACGCACACACATACACATACACACACATATATGATTATATATATATATATATATATATATATATATATATATATATATATATATATATATATATATATATATATATAGTGCACATTAAGGTCAACACCCAGCGGTGACAGTGTGATTTATGCTTAAGCGCAATTTTCAGCCCATGAAGTGAAAATCGCGTTTAAAAAATGAAACAGACTCTCGCGGTTGGGTGTTGACCTCCGTGTACACTTTTATATTTAAGCACGATCTATCACTGATATTAAACACTTTAGCTCATAAATATAGCATAACTTAAAACTACATTTTACGAGTGAGGCCGTATATTAAAATACTTCCTTTATTATATATATATATATATATATATATATATATATATATATATATATATATATATATATATATATATATATATATATGCCCGTTACATTTCTAAGATGTATGTGTGTTGATGCCTCAGAATCTAATGGGGTGGAAGCAAAGAATTCGTCCGAATTTTGTTCTCTTATATTTGGCCGCCTCCTAGTTGCTCAGTATTGTTCGGAAATGTCCGGGAACCATTAATTTTTTTTCTTGTTATTTTGGTGCGGTATGGATGTTTCAATGTCATTGAGCGACGTTTCGACACATTTTCTGGACCTCTTCAAAGATGAATGATTGGATAAGTAATTTCAGATATTGGACGCGGGATGGGTTTGTATTTTATAGGTTAGAGTCTTGAATCAAAAGATTACAACGTTTTGATCAGAAACTCTCCGATCTTCAACAAGCGACGCTAGATGTTAAACATTAATTTAAGTTGCGAAAAATGGATTCAAGATTGGATCGAACAGGGAATCCGAAGAAGGATTTATACTGTACTGGTAACGGTATTTCTGGTGTCTGAGTGGATACTGAGGAAGGTGTTGGCGAATTGAGGTTCCTTTCTGTTACTCAATGTTCAGTGATGATCATTAGATATCTGAGATGAGCATGTAAAGCTATGATTAATAATAATAATAATAATAATAATAATAATAATAATAATAATGATAATAATAATAAGGTGTTTTTGAAATAAAAAATGTGGAACCTGGAAACATCAACAACCCCTGTTGTAGTTGAGGCCCTCGGATTGGTTAGAAAAGATTCCAGTAGACTAATTGAAGGGGTTCCTGGATGCACATGCCTTAAAGAAATACAAAAAATGTTCTCACGAGTACTGCCCACACCTTACGAAGGGCTTTATCTATGTAAAAAATGACTGTTGAAGTAGTGCCTATAGTAATCGGTGCACGTGGAATGTCACCTAAAAACTTGAAAGAGTGCTTAGGGAGAATTGGAATTGAGATCAAGATTGTAGACCCCCTGAAAACAGTATCAAGAACAGTATTTCCATTAGCGACATCAACGGAATAATAATAATAATAATAATAATAATAATAATAATAATAATAATAATAATAATAATAATAATTCAAAAATGTACTCACATTACGAAGTGATTTGTTTATGTAAAATGTTTATGATCTTGATTTTTATTAAATAAAATAAATTTTATTAAATAAAATAAATATTTTAATTTTAACAAAAACGGCCAGTGGGAAATATCCTGAAGCCATTTCTGACCTTATGTCTCTGAAATAATAATAATAATAATAATAATACTAATACTACTACTACTACTAATAATAATAATTAACTATTCCAGTTGTAGCTGGAGTTCTCGGATGGATTGTAAAAAGATTCCAATTGACTCATTGAAGGAATCCCTGGAAGCCCATGCCTTAAATAAATAGAAAAAATTGTACTCACAATTACTGCCCACACCTTACGAAGGGCTTTATCTATGTAAATCATGTGTGATTTCTTTTTTAAAATTGCTCAGAGGAAAATGTCATGATGCCATTTCTGACCTTAGGTCTCTGGTTGGGACCCAGAGGAAAATGTTTTTACAACAGAAATGAAAAGAAATAATAATAATAATAATAATAATAATAATAATAATAATAATAATAATAATAATAATAATAATAATAATAATAATTAGGAAATAGCGGGACATGATTATGAAGTGACACCAATCGTCATCGTAGCGTTAGAAAATAGGTTTCAGAGATCCAAGGAAAGTCTTCAGGCAGTGAAAATATTGGGACCATCCAGAAGACAGCACTACTAAAATGAGCTTGAACACTAAGAATGTTCGGAGATTGCAGAAAGTTGTTCTCAATTAATCTACAGTGTAAGCCATCACTTACTGTTGGTGTGAATAATGATAATAATAAAGATAAAAGAGGAAAGAGGGATTGGAGAATTTGACACTCACATGATAGGCTGACGTCGAGAGGAACATAGGGAAACAGAGAGTAACTTCCCGAACGAGCTTGGATGGCAGAACAAATACGGATAGGGATAATAAAAAGACAAGCATTGCTAAGAGCTAGAAATGAGGGGAAGTTATGGAGAGCCACGATCGCTCAATCCCGAAGGGACACGACACATAGAATGAAAAGAAGTAGGGTATCAAATGAGATTCAACTCCTCAAGCGACACCATTACTAAGAACAGATAGAATACTAAACGAATTTAGCACTAATCAGGAGACTTGCTTTGACTTCAGAGGTAACCACCAGTTATCACTGGTGAAATCACTCAATGCTTTAATAATAATAATAATAATCATAATAATAATAATAATAATAATAATAATAATAATAATAATAATAATGATAATAATAATAACAGAATGATAGTAATAATAATGACAGAACAATCAAAGCCAACCGCCCAGACATTGTTATTAAAGACCACAAACAAAATAAGTGCCTCCTTATTGATATGGCAGTCCCTGCAGACTGCAATGTATCTTTGAAGATATTCGAAAAACTGTCAAAATACAAGGACCTTTAAATAGAAATCTCAAAGATGTGGCACATGGGAACTTCAACAATCCCTGCTGTAGTTGGAGCCCTTGGACTGGTTGGAAAAGATTCCAGTAGACTAATTGAAGGGATCCCTGGAAGTCCATGCCTCAAAGAGATACAAAAATTGTTCTGACAAGTACAGCCCACACTTTACGAAGGGTTTTATCTATGTAATTATTTTTTATTTTATTTATTTATTTATTTTTATTTTTTTTTGCAGTGGAAAGTGTCATAATTCCATTTCTAACCTTAGGTCTCTGGGCAGGACCTGGAAAGAAATGTGTAAACGCCAGATATCAAAGGAAATTAAAATAATAATAATAATAATAACATTGGAGACATAGACTTTGGATAGGCAAATGAAATAATAATTCTAGTAAAGGTCTACGTAAAACGTAAATACTTATGGCACACTGTAAAACATAACAATTTTAATAATATAGTCGAGTCCGAGATAGTTCTAAGATGTTTCCATGAAATACAAGCTTACAAGTGATGTTCTGTGAATGAGAATTACTTTGATACCTTAAGACTTGAGGAATGAAAAAAATATAGTCTTTGTCATGAAGCGGACATTTTTAAATCCAGCTTAGAAAAATTGAAAATCAGGTAAATCGCTTCGTTTTAGTTTAAAATAATCAATCCTTTTTATACATTCAATAATTTATCTAAAACAAATTCATAAAAATGATTAATATGTTTTAGACTAAATAATAAAATAAAAGCAATATATATATATATATATATATATATATATATATATATATATATATATATATATATATATATATATATATATATATATATATATATATATGGTATAAGAAACACAGTCTGACAAAAATTAGGTTTATACTGACGCGTTTCGCCTTCCAATTTATCAAGGTAAACATGAAAGTGAGTTATTTTTTGCTGTCATAGTTTTATTAAATCCAAAATTTAAATATAGAGAGAGACGCTCATCCGTGAGCCTCGTTCTGGCTAATGGTAACTTCCTTCATACTAAGAGATTTTTTTTTTGTTTTCCATGTCGACAATATAGCAAACTTTCCAGAATACTGATTGCCATTGTTATACAATTTTTCTTATCCGCAGAATTATTCTGGGAATTTAATTATATTGTTGATATAGAAAACAAAAAACAAACTCTTAGTATAAAGGAAGTTACCATTAGCCAGAAAGAGGCTTATGCAGGAGCGTTTCTCTTTTTTGTTAAATTTTGGATTTAATGTAACAATGACAACAAAAAAATTTCGCTTTCATTGTTTGCCTTGATAAAATCGGAAGACGAAACGCGTCGGCAAAAACCAAGATTTTTTCCAGTTTTCATTCTTATATCAATTTGTCTTATCCACAGAATTTTTCTGAGAAATTTTCCTATATATATATATATATATATATACATATATATATATATATATATATATATATATATATATATGTGTGTGTGTGTGTGTGTGTGTGTGTGTGTGTGTGTGTGTGTGTGTGTGTGTGTGTGTGTGTGTGTGTGTGTGTGTGTGTGTTCCTGTTTGTGATAAAACGAATTAAAATGCTTTCAGTTAACTTATTTTTTCGTTTACTTACCAAAGGACGCATATCTGGACCTAACGATTGTAAACATTACCCCTAGTTTTTGAGCGTGCACAATTTTCCATGATCCTTCAGCCCATTATCAGGTTCAGTGGAAAGCAATGGGTGTTTTTTTGTTTTTTTTTCATTTGTAAACATTATTAAATTATATTGAACACTAATTTTGCATATATATCTCATGCATATATTTTATATATAAGAACGTACGTATTCAATACTATTAAATAAGTTTTAAATACTATCAAAATTGGCATTTATAAACATTGGCAAAGAAGAAAAATATTCTTGAAGCCCTTACTATTATAGTCATACACAAATGAAAATCTTTTTCAATATGGAAACTGGAATTTAAATATAATTTACCTGTGACGAATGCATTGATCCAAGCGTCGAATGTCGTTTATATGCCGACGTATGTGTTATGTAGCTTAACATAGAAATGAACTAATAATACTGTGATACAGGAACAAAAAAAAACACAAATAGCATCAAATATTTCAATAAATAAGTGAATAAGATAAAACAAAAATAAAAAAATAGTATCGACTCTTTCAACTGAGCGGACAGAAACATAATAACAATAGATTCAACGTAAAGGACAAAAGTAAGAAATGATATTCAGTGTTTCGTCTTAAGGGAAAAAGAAACAAAACAGAATCATAGTTTCAATTTAATTAAACAAGTGACATTGATTGTTTCATCTTAAAAAACCAACAAACAAATGATATAAACAGTTTCATCTTAAGGAAAAAGTTAACGAATAGTGTTTAAAATAAAAATATAGACAAATACATTGACTGTTTTACATTAAGTGATCAACAAACAAATGCCATTAACTTTTTTATTTAAGGGATCAACAAAAATGACATTGACTCTTTTATTTAAAGGATCAACAAACAAAATGACATTGAATCTTTTATTTAAGAGATCAACAGACAAATGACATTGACTCTTTTACTTTAAGTGATCAACAAACAAATGACATTGTCTCTTTTACTTTAAGTGATCAAGAAACAAATGACATTGACTATTTTACTTAAGGGATCAAAAGACAAATGACATTGACTCTTTTACTTTAAGTGATCAACAAACAAATGACATTGACTCTTTTACTTTAAGTGATCAAGAAACAAATGACATTGACTATTTTACTTAAGGGATCAAAAGACAAATGACATTGACTCTTTTACTTTAAGTGATTAACAAACAAATGACATTGACTATTTTACTTTAAGTGATCAACAAACAAATGACATTGACTCTTTTACTTTAAGTGATCAACAAACAAATGGCATTGGATCTTTTATTTAAGGGATCAACAAAAATGACATTGAATCTTTGTTATGAAAACACTCCCATGAGTGCTTAATAAACAAATGGAATTCACTGTTTTACATTAAGGGATCAACAAAAAATGACATTGTCTCTTTTATTTAAGTGATCAACAAACAAATGACATTCACTCTTTACTTTACTTTGTACTGGGGAAAAACAAAAATAAACTTTGGAATGTTTGCCGATTATATAAAACAACTTATTCGGAAATTTGAAAAACTTAATAAAAACAATAAGTTAAAAAGATTTTGTCGTGATAATTCAAAAAAACTTGTTTAAAATAATTCAGGCTGCCGAAATGCCCCTTATTTAAACACATACAAAGATCAGATGCGAAACATGTCATGGCATAGCTACGCGTCTCTCCATTTCAATATAACTTTTGTGAATCATGTGAACCCGGTAAAGTTACTCGAGATAAATTATCTTAAGGAGTCCAGTTGTCTATTCAATTTTTTTCTGTATCTCTATCTGTTTGAGATATATATACGAAAAAACTTGCTTTATTATATATATAAACAGTATTGTAAATGTAAACACGAGTGGTGTCAATGTATATAAACATGGCTGATGTTGCTAAAATTTAGTCTTGATTAATGACAAAATAATATTTGTCACTGCAAAAAATATAGAAAACTAGACATTTCTTATTTCATTTGAGGCTACAATGTGTACTCTACAAGGACCATTTTCTTTTAATATCTTCAAGACTTAGGCGATCATGGCTCTCCACATCTTTCTGTCCTTTGTAGCTCTTAACATAATTTGTCTTTTTGTTATCTCTCCTAAAATTCGTCCGTCATTTATTCACTAAATAGTTTATGCGTTGTTTTCTTCTGTCCCTCTGGTCTTCAGTCTTCCATGTGAGGATCAGATTTTCCAAGCCGTCTTTCCTCATTATGTACCGTAGAAATTTTAACTGTCTCTTCCATGTTATTTTCAACATCCTTCTTCAGAATCAGATTTCTGTTACTTTAATTTTTCCTTCATCTGAGAAGAGATTGGCGATCAGTCACACCCATATATAAAAGGATTGCTATTACATAACAGTGGCATTGGAATAAACCATTTTCCTGGTAAGGTGCGACATGTGTAACAGCGACTATATTAGTATTGAATTAGTACTGAATTTGAACTGAATTAGTACTGTGAATAGCATTGTGAAGTAGTTAATTTTTATAATACTCTTCATTAGTTTTCACTCGTTACGTGCAGCAAATAATAATCTTTTATCGTTGATACATTTGGTCGAGTAATTATATTTAGCGTAATTCTTCATGTATAATACGCCTTCATCCATAATACGCACCCGTAAAATTGTGCTGAAAATGTTTCTACTCATGCATAATACTACCCGCTTGTTTGGTAATCAAACTTTATAAATTGTACCGCTTCAAATTGTTTAAGGATAGAATAGTATTATTCTAATTTAGTTTTATGATAATTCTTATTTTATTTTACATTTGTAAGTATTGTTAGGTACATATGATTGTATTTGACACCCTTATGGTAATGCAATCGCCGAATGTTTGCTAATTATTTTTTTAGAAAAAATGTGTATTATACATGGAGAATTACGGTATATATCGATTATAATCAATCTATGCATAAATTAAATAAAAAAAATGTTATATTTAAATTTAAATCTTTAATTTTTATGAATCATATCCAATCATGGCTATCAATAGTTACCTATTTTTTTTTTTTTTTTGCTTTCCTTTAAAATTAAAAAAAAACATTCTTCGGGATTTAAACTAATATAAATTTCCAGTAGTTACCAGTTGTTGAGAAATCTTTGCAAGATTTCGCAACAGTTCTTGAAATGAGAAAACAGGAAATGTTGGCTTTTCGAAACTTTTACACAGATATTTTTTGGATCATGACCTTTCATTTAGAATCCCGACTAGAACAATATATTGGTTAGATATGGAATAGATTCTATCAGGGTTAATCTTTCCTCTGTAGAAAATGCTTTCTGAAGCATCCACTGTGAAATTACGGCAGTTATTAGAAATTTAAAATAATTTAAAGTGATCGAATATTTTTCATTATATATATATATATATATATATGTATGTGTGTGTGTGTGTGTGTGTGTGTGTGTGTGTGTGTGTGTGTGTGTGTGTGTGTGTGCAGGTATGCAGGAAAATAGGAAAGAACACGCTAGTTAAATAATCCGGAGCTTCGCATTAAATAATGAACAGACCCCCCAAAATCAAACAAAAAACAACAACATATAAATAAATAAATTCTATAGCTTAATAAAAGTTTTAAAAGCTCAGCCCAATCATTAAATAGAAAAACCCTTTGTGGAGTCGTCAAAAAAACAAATTGTAATCCAGTCCAACACGTTTGTATAAGAAATAGCCATTTGAATAAACAAATAAATAAAGAGATTAATAGACGGATAATAATGAAACAGAATCCTCTCGACACTTAACGACCTGCCGCAACGCCATAAAATACCTTTCGCTTTAGACTAACTAGACGGCGACCGCTACTATCAGATTTGAAATAGGGACCACAACATAACCTGACATAAACTTTCCGAAGGGGACTGGTCTGTAGCTAAAAATTAACTCTTAACTCTTCGACCACCTAACCAATATGGCCGACCCTAGCCGTTTCCATAGTAACTAATGTTGCAAGAGACCATACTTATAAACACGCGCTAGCCACAAGATAGCTTATTCCCAAATTCTCGCTTGACGTGGAAGCGTGACGAGACACCTTTATTCAACTTAATTTCAAAAATTATATTGAGGGTCTCGGCTGTCGCTTTTGAAACATGAAAACTCTTATGTAGCGAAGGAATCATATTTTTTTTTAAATATTATAATAATATATATATATATATATATATATATATATATATATATATACATATATATATATTTGTAAATAAGGAGATTTTTGAAAATTCATAGATTAAAAAAAACAGGTAGCCTATATATATATATATATATATATATATATATATATATATATATATATATATATATATATATATATATATCGTAGATATTCAGAAATATCAGTCATAATCACCAGGCGAAAGTTTTAATGTAAAAATGAGATCAGCTAAGCAACGAGTACACTGTTTTTAGATAGAGTACAAAGGCGTTTTTAATGTGATGATTCGGTATCCTTTAGTCGCTGGGATTTCTTTGATAGCTATCCGCTTATCTATCAGCCGACCTCGTTCCACCTGCCGTTAATCCGTTATTAAGCGTTAATCATGTGGTGGATAACGGAAATGAATCGTTTGTCTATTCAGCTCCTAAGAAAAAAAAAGAAAAAAAAAGAACTCCCGAAGGTCGGAGATTCTTCAATCGAAACGTTGTGAAAGCCAATGTGAAAAGTTAAATAGCATCCAGGTATTAAATAATTAAAATGATGGTTTCATTGGTTGCTTAAGCCTGAGTTGGCGTTTTGTGGGTCGGGGTGGTATTCTAATTATTAATTCTTCAGTTCTTGTTGTTCTTGAAGTGACAGATTTAAAATAATTTTTGTTTTCTTCCTTTTCCCAATTTTCGAAATATTTAATTAATGAGAAAATGTCAATTACAATAGGTAATTGGGGTCAAACTCAATACCTGACAAATTAAAAAATATATATTAAAACATGCTAAAAAGTAAAAAATAATTTGGGGGATTTGACCTTTATTTTTAAATTTTGTTTTAGCTCTTTATTTAAAAAAAAAACAACAAAAAACATCATACCTGTCTCTTACTGTCCAGATAGTTTCCATCAATGAAATGGCTAATCGATATCGTGATGAGTAACAAACTAATAAGCAATTTTGATTTCTTTTATATTTAAAGGGCGAAGAATATAATTAAAAAAATATAATGGATTGTATATTTGGCATTTCTCTTGTCACATCTGATAAAATCGATGAACAGAGATCGAAACTTGATATCTAGAAAATAATAATACATAAATATATATTAAAGAAATGTATACGCTTAAGAATTCGAACCCGTATCCATCTGAACAGAGAAAAGATTCATTATATCAGCTGAGTTCTAATTAGCTGAGCTAAGAAGGATCTTAATTGCACTATTTAACTCTGTTTGATCACTTAAGGTCTCATTAACTCAGCCGGTCCGATCATATTGGATATAACGACGATTCTCTCTGCCGAGAGGGGCGCAGGTTCAAATCCTGCTGGAAAGCGCATGTTTTCTTTAATAAAAAATTCTCTAATATTCCGGTAGACGAAAATAAATAAATGTACTGCCTAAAAAATAAACAAAGCGTTTACTCAAATACAAGTATCCACTAAAAGTAACGTTTAAAGTGATAAAAATCACACACACACATATATATATATATATATATATATATATATATATATATATATATATATATATATATGAAATCTTTCGGAAAGTAATGTCACATTTATATCAAGCGTTTAGAGACTTCCCCCCCCCCCCAAAAAAAAGCATCTTAATATTCTTTTGAAATCATCATACTGGCTTAGTTTACATGATAATTCTGGAAAAAAAAATGACAAATATTGCACACTAACTTAAAAGCCACCCTGCGGAGGGCTCTTGATTGGACCTTCGGCTTGTTCAGGAGTTTGAGAGTCTCCCAGTCTTTGCATTTCTCAGCATTGCAAGCTCTACTGGCTGCCGTTTTATCTGGGTCTTCATTTGGCCGCAACTTTCTTTTCCTCACTGCAGTCTTGGCTCCTTTTTTTATTGCAATCTGGTCACCTTCTTTCTTCTTGCGAGGTATACTGCGATAGACAACAATAAACTACAGAAGAACTCAAAATTGATCTCTGCATTGAAGTATTGCATCAATATTTAAGCTTACCTTTTAAAAGTCCAACGGTAATTCTTCTGTCGCCACTTAATTCAATGACAAATTTCTGTACGTAGTTCCTTATTTTTCATACAAAGGATTATTTTTATTCATGAGTGACTTTCGCTGGATTTCGCAGTTAATTTCCATTATTCCCAAATTTATTTCCAAGTTATAACAAATTGTTATCGTACAAAAAGTTCGTCGCAAAATATCACCTAAAAAAATCGCCGAAAACAATCGCAGTTTTCAAAAATGGGAATCCAAAATTTCAGGATTGCGGGTCCGGCTCCGGTCCGGAATGTTTTTAATGTGTTCAAGGTGACAGATTGTTTCCAAAATGGTATCATATGTTGGGCTACGGCCTTTAGAAGTAAGAATTAAAAAGTGTGACACAGTGATACACTGACATTCTCATTTATTTATACAGACGAGTTAAAGGTTTCAGCGATGTCACACTCCTAGTGTTTAGTCCTCTCACTCTCCTAGTGTTTAGTTCTTTCACTCTCCTCGTGTTTAGTCCTTTCACTCTCCTAGTGTTTAGTCCTTTCACTCTCCTAGTGTTTAGTTCTTTCACTCTCCTAGTGTTTAGTTCTTTCACTCTCCTCGTGTTTAGTCCTTTCACTCTCCTAGTGTTTAGTCCTTTCCCTCTCCTAGTGTTTAGTCCTTTCACTCTCCTAGTGTTTAGTTCTTTCACTCTCCTAGTGTTTAGTTCTTTCACTCTCCTCGTGTTTAGTCCTTTCACTCTCCTAGTGTTTAGTCCTTTCACTCTCCTATGGTTGATATCTGTGAGCTCTCCAGTGTTGACCAAAGCAGACAGTGTCGCATGTAAAGTTCAAATTGCAGACAAGAAGGATCTGATTTTATTATCTTTCTTTATTCTAAATGATACGACTCAACTGAGAATTCCCCAAGAACTTACGAGAAGTTGATATTAGTTTTTCGTTTGGTTTGTATTTTAGATTCCATCAGAGGCGAATGAAATAATCTGTTTCAGAAAGAATACCTTTCATTGCTCCTAAGTTTTATTCTGTACTTGGCAAAGACAGTTTTGTTAACCGCCTGTAGGTTTTCATTCTTTCTCTAGAAATACAATCTTAAATTCCCAAAACGTGTATACCATGGTGAAAATGTAGTAATTTAGTATAAAGTTTATTGTAGATTGTAAAATAGGCTAGATGTAGCCGCAAGTTCTATGCTATCAGATCCATCTTCCACACTACTCACTTGTGTAACACACATCCAGCTTCCTGCTCTCTGGTCAACATTGATCTTCAAAAATTTAAGTGCTACATTAATCGTTACCATCTGTTTTCTTAACCCCTGTCCTTTGATTATTCTCTCTCCTTATTTTCTTTTATCTCATATTCTATCAAAATTATTAACCCTTGAGTCTTAGTGGCTTTATTTTCTTGTTTGGAGAGAAACGATTTTTTTAAAAAGATACACATTGTCAAAAAATATGAAATAAAATATTGACATTCCCAGCCTTGAAAATGTCGATGAAAAAACTGTGAGTAAAATAATTCCAAGAATATTAAATATTTAGGTTCTGAAAAATGCTACTTTACTTTCCGAACGAACTAGTATATATATATATATATATATATATATATATATATATATATAAACAAAAATATGTACCCAAAGAAAAAGAAAATAGATCTAAATAAACTGGACGTCATTATTCAACCTTTAGGACCGTTTCGGCCAACATTTATTGAAAAGATAATCATTGGCGAAGCAAGAAACATTCGAAGAAGCATTAATGAATAACGTATGAGGAAGGAAAATTGGAATTCGAAATTCCAATCACCTGAAGAAGGCCGGAGCGTACAACGGCCGAAACGTTGTGAATATAGCAGTGGAGATGAGGGTAACATTCCGAATAATGTAAATAATACCTCATTTCAGAAATATAGACAGATAAAAGAATAAAGAGCAACAAAAATGTTTATACAAGGCCCAAGAGCCAATCGAGGTAGAGGGTTACAGAATAATTAAATAAAAACAATAAATAAATAATAATTTAAGTAAAGACACATTAATAAAAAAAAACGAATGAGGAGGGAAAATTGGAACACAATTAAAATAGATTGTAAATGAATTAAAGATTACAAAATTCGAAGTTCCAAAAGGAGAATAAAATGGAAAAAAATCACTTATAATTCCTCGATCAAATGTAAGGAACGAATAAAACGTTCCGTTTGCTTACAGAAGCTCGGCTGAGAAAACTTAATATAAACAGAATGTTTTCAATTTTCGTGTTCCAATTTTCCCTCCTTATTTGATTTTTTTTATTATTAGTAGTAGTAATGTGTCTTCGACTGTCTCTTGCTTTGCCATCGATTACCCTTTGGAAAAGTATCGACCTAAAGAGTCCTAAAGGTTAAATAATAACGCCCATTTTATTTAAATCTATCTATCTATCTATCTATCTATCTATCTATCTATATATATATATATATATATATATATATATATATATATGTATATAGATAAAGAAAGAACAATAAGATATATAATCCGGTATTCTTATTGATATTTTTTATTTTTATTTTTACAAAAGAGTGCTCAATGTAAATTTACAGAGCATAAATATTATAAATTAACTGATTGAAAATATGTTTTTTTTCGCTACACAGTAATAACCATGTTTCAAAACTGAAACTAAAAACTTGAAATTTAATTATGTAATTAAATTAAAATTTTTAAACATGTTTATTACTGTATAGCAAAAAAAACATATTTTAAATCAGTTAATTTATAATATATATATATATATATATATATATATATATATATATATATATATATATATATATATATGTAGCAATAGGTTTTATTATCTAATTATTTTATTAGAAAAGAGGTCTTTTAAATCAGAGTTCCAATTTCAGAGATTGAAATCTGAAATTAAATTATTACCTCCGACTTATGCGAACATTTGCATAAACGTTTCTTACCGGAAATGACATAACTATTATGGGATGGTAGTAGTCATTTCTATCGTCGCTGTCCCATAATAGTTGCTACATTTGAATCTATATATATTATACGCTGAACGTAACTAATATTATAGGTAAGAGGTAGTAATATTAATGACACAGCAGTTTCATAGTGGCGGATGGCTCTACCAGCGAAAGCCAGGTAACTTTGTCTTGTTTGAAATATGGAAGGCTCAGTCTGGAGCTAATGAGTGGTCAACTAGGCCTTGGGCAGGTCTTTCACGCTTTATGTAAACTGCATTCGTGTCCTTGTAAAACCCACAAGCTGGATTATCGGTGGTGCCGGAAACAGAGAGACAGAGTTAGAATGGTAACATTTTCACAGATTGTGAAAGTGATATGATTGGTTGGGAACAAAAAAAAAATGAAACAATTCTCTTCGAGCATATCAGATCAGTGCGCATGCGTGACTTTGTTTGTTCAGAATTATATAAGCCATAATTATAAAACTAAGCTTTGTACAGAGGTGTGCTCTTTGTGTGTGCGTGGCATCAACGGCATGCCCTTCTCAAATCGACTCAGTTGTTTTGTCGCAAAGAAAAAAATAATAATTAACACTTCGTTATTTAAAAACAGACGAGACGAAATCTAACATTTTACTTTCAAATAGATCTTTTACTATGAAGGGAAAGGGATATATCTTTCCACTTAATTATACTTTTTAACAGGAGTAGAGATTTATCGCTTGTTTCATGTTTAGGATTGGGTTCCAGCTTCTTCTGAAGTATTCTCGTTCTCTTTCACTCCCAGGAACCCCATGCATTTTAGTAGTATTATCACCTGGCTTTGGGTGAAATTATTACAAAAAAAAAAAAAGAAAACATACGGCAATACTAAAAAATGCACTGCATGTCACTGATCGAACTCTCTCTGTGTAATACATATATATATATATATATATATATATATATATATATATATATATATATATATATATATATATATATATATGTATATGTCTACACTCTTTTCGTTAGGTGCTTAAATAAACGTGGTGCGGCCTAGATAATATGTCCTCTATTTTAATATATAATATTTTACACGTTATGCTGTTGTTGTTGTTGTTGTTGTTGTTCCTGCTGTTGTTGTTGTTGCAATTGTTCCATTGTCGACAGTTTTAATATATGTGTATATTACATCTGTGAGTGAAATGTTTTCTCACTTTGTTTTTAACAACGAAAAAGTTAAATAAAGAAAAAATATCAACCAATCAAAGACCGTCAATCACGGATGCTTACTTTCTTTTTCTTACAAAGAAGAAAAAAACGAGCAACAAAAAAACCCTCAAAAAATACAAAACAAAAAAAAAGAAAATCAGAAGATTAAGAAAGAGGTTCTTTCAAAAGAAATCATCTTTTACTTCTAAAGGTTCTTGTAAACTTTTGTACAAGTGGCCCGAAACGAATAGTGATTGGTACTATTGCAATTTATCCCGCACGAAAAGAAAAATCAACTTTGAAATTTAAAGCGTACTCCACAGAAAACAAAGGCTTTTTTTATAAAAAAAAAAAACCTTATTGGTTTCCTCTTCACTATTGTGAGATGATAAATCGTATCTATAAAACTCAAAAATGAAAAAAATATACAATTCTTGAAAATACAAACGGCAAAAAGGATTTTTTTATTTCCTGTAAGAATTTTTGATTCTTGAAATTTCATCTACAAAAAAAAGAAAAACAAAAAATCAAAAAAGACATTGAAGACATAACTTTTACGTCGCAAAATGATAAAAAGACTTGACGTTCTAAATATACGTTTTTACAGCAAAGTGTTTAGCAAATTTAAACACTTCATTTATTTAATTGCATCTAAATAATACTTTACATTCATCAAAACAATTCATAATATATATATATATATATATGCGTGTGTGTGTGTATATATATATATATATATATATATATATATATATATGTGTGTGTGTGTGTGTGTGTGTGTGTGTGTGTGTGTGTGTGTGTGTGTGTGTGTGTGTGTGTGTGTGTGTGTAAATATTCCAGGATGGAGTGTATCTGTAGAAAAGACAAAATGAATAAAAAGTGAAAAGATGAAAAACTATACTTAACTGACGTGTTTCGTCCTTTGGGAAATGTTTTCGTCCTCTGACTGCCGTGATGAAGTCCCCCAGAGGACGAAATACTTCGGCTAAGCATAGATTTTCCTCTTGTCTCTTCGCATTCATTCATATATATATATATATATATATATATAT